>OY728125.1:1699542143-1700768018 GCA_963277665.1 Viscum album
ATAACACTATATTCAACTAAAATGGACAACTAAAGTAAAAGAGAACTATCAGTCATATATATAAAGATGTAGCATGTCACTAATTCTATGAAAATAGACAGAATAGGATACACTGCAATATAATACAGTACAATAAAAGGTAAAAGGTACAACCAAACAAAACAAAGTAGATTAAACAAAATGCATCAACATTGCAAGCATATTCTCGGTCCCACGCTCTCCTACTCCTCTGCTATAATCAAATACCTATATAAAGAACCCTTTCCCCTATCCATACCTACATAAATGTAATCTATTTGGGGCTGAAAAACATGACCCCAAACAGGGTGTGAGAAATAAATCCTAGTAGGCACCCACCAAAGACATGTGTCCAACTGTCAGTGAGAATGTGAAACATCAATGTGCAATAGTAAATGAAATAAACTAAGAAGTACTCACAAGTCACTAACTTTACCAGTCATATTGAAATTTTAATAATCATTTAACAATTCTATTTAATAAAATTTTGTGCTCATCAGTACCTAGCCCTCAGGCCAATCAGAACCTTTCCCTCAGGCTAATATAATAAAACCACACCCTCAGGCTTTCTCTCTGGATATTATAATAAAACCACGACCTCAGGCTTTCCCTCAAGCTATTATAATTAAACCATGCCCTCAGGCTTTCCCTTAGGCTATCGAAGATTTCCCTCAAGGCGTAAGAGATATTTCCCTCAGGCACAGAAGTCACTACCCTTAGGCATAAGAAGTATTTCCCTCATGCGAAATAGAACATTTCCCTCAGGCTAAGAAGTACCTTTCCCTCAGGCTAAACAAACAATTTATATACAATTCCTCTCAAGGAAATTTTATACATATTATAATCATGGCATACCCTTGGGTATCCTGGCCAAATGGCTAAATAGAGGAACGCACCCCCGGGGTGGTCCTGGATCCAAGCAGTGATCCCAAACAACCGTTATACATATTCATTAAACTACCTATTAAATTCTAGGTATTTAATTACGCAAGTCCTCAGCCATACGACACCCCCAACATGGGCGTGTATCACAGTGGTATACAAAACACATAGCAGTTGGAATTTAAACACCAGACCACCTACCTCGATCGTCTCTGATCGGTATACGTGAACGACGCCTCCCGAATCATCCAAGAACAACTTAGATTTGGGATACAAAATTCCCGTTCAAATGACAATAACTTCCCTTAGAGGAAGAATTGGTAAGAACATCGCAAGGATAAGGGAGAAATCACCTGTGTGGTTTTAACGTGATCGGTAGAAGCAGAAACGGATTCCCAGTGCGCGGTTAGCTGATCTCCGAAGCTCTGACCATCCTCCCGAGTTCCTCCGTCATTCTAAGATTCCTCCATGAACAGAGGAGGCTGCTGCCAATTTTATGCGAAAAAAAACTACATGGCGTGTACTCTCAAGTACATAGTGTGTACTTTTCTCATTTAACTGTTTCTCTGACGGCTACTTTTTCCACCACCGAACTGTGCATCTGTCGACATGAGTACACGACATGTATTTCCAAATACACGGTGTGTACTGTCGCTCAGCTGGAGGCTACTCACACCACCTTACTATTCACCTTTCGACTGACTACACAACATGTAAATACCCACTACACAACATGTAGTCGGTTTTTACACTTTTCATCACCGACAGGTCTACACGCCCTGTGTACTCATCCCACATGGCTAAAGTACACGATGTGTGAAAAAGTACATGGCGTGTACCCACAAAATTTGGTATTTTTCACCATTTTCCTTATTTTTTCAAAAACACCTAAGGAAAAAGGAAAAGAAGAAACCCGTACCTCAAGAATAAGAACCAGGTTCTTACATGGGTGTTATTATGACACTTAGAACTTTTAATTTAATATTAAGGTAAATATGTTATAAACATATAGATTATTACTAATCCAATTTTAATATGGGCTTATATAAGTGATATATTAGACTATAAATATTCATTATAAAGATAAAAATATTTTCTAAATCATGGTATTTTATTTATAACTTTTAAACATTAAATAATTTAATTTAATTATGAGACAATGATGATGTAGTGATTGCTTTTTTAATTAAGGAATCAAATAAATGATATTATAAATATTAAAATAAATATTATATTACATAATTTATGTCATAATTTTTTTATAGGTGATTATGAAATTTTATAAGACTATTAAATGGGTTGGATTGAAGATATATCTCCATTTAGATTTTATTTAAATTCAATAAAATTAATAGTGTAAAAATTGACATAATTGATGTTTTATAAAAAAAGTAAATTATTAAATTATTTAAAAATCATAAAAATATTTTAAAATCAAAAAATGACTATGATATGGTCTAAAAGGTCATTAATTATCCAAGTATTGAAAATTTACCCCATATAGGTAAACTTAATACCCTATTAATAATTAAACTTTTGTTACCACAATTAAAATTGAAACAGAATAATTAATAGTAATCCAAAAAGATAAGGTTTAAAATAAACACAATACATGTATAAAATTAATTGTATGAGAGTATTTAGAAAAATAATCATCTTATAATATAAATATCTTAGTTTTTAACCATTTTAATTAAAAAAATTAATTTATATTAATTTAATAATTTAAGAGTTTCGAAAGGTGACCCTTCCATCTCTTATAAAAAGATACCCTCTATTCTCTAATAATAAGATTTAAAGAACCATTTGGTTCATACAATACCTTACCAAAACTCTTCCTTTTATACCTACCCTAATCCTAGAAGCCATAATTAGGAAAAAATCCTCCCAATGAAGCCTTCTGGTATAAATCCAAAGAAGTTACCTGATTAAGTGATAACACCTTCTCTCATGATTTTTAGATTCATTTAGATTCTCCACTCCAAAACTCTTATAATTAAATGATTAAAGAAAAAAATGTATCAAAAATATACTAGGATGAGGATATTATAATGTTTAGATATACACTTACACACAAATCCATATAATGCGTAATAAATATACTATTTCTGTGTACGATGAACTACTACCTCACAAAAGGAAGAATGTTCAATTTTCCCCTACCACCTCTCATGGGGGCCATTATAATAGAAAATAATTTTAAATATGATATATATTGTATTTATATTGTATTTATGATTCTACATTTTTTTAGAACATTCCTTTTTGTATTCCATGTTGTGTAAATATGATATTTTCATTTTAGGAAGTGTGGACTACCACCCCCTCAAAGCGATATGAATCATTCCTGCTATAAATAAAACATATAAAGGAGGGTTTTGTTAATAATTTGAGATATATGTTACATTATTATAATACTGGTAATATAATATAAATTTATATCATTTAATTATTATTTTTTTAATATGAAAAAGAAATGATTGTAGCGTTCATGCGTACGTACGACCTACCATCTCCATGAACGATGCAGTTCATTTTTGGAATCCAAATATTATGGATTATTATATATATATATATATATAATGGATATATATGAAATTTAAATCATGAATACTATTCTCGAGATGATGAAATTTTGACTGCATGGAAAATTTACATCAAAATAAGTTCATTTTTGACTCAAGTACCGAATATCGACAAAATGTCTGATATCAACTTAAATAGTTATGTAATTTTTATAAAATTGTAATAAGTGATATAAAAGGAATAATAAACTTTAAACAGTTTCTCAATAAAGTTGAAATTAACCAAATTTTATTATTCAGGATAATAAAGAACGTACGAGACTAGTCAGACACAAGGTAAGGGAAATCTTAACTCAATTTCCATTCATTGAGTTAAATATCCATTTCATTGATTTTGTTTTTCCAAGAATATGTGTGAATTTGTTATGATTGTTTTAAAATATATATCCAATTATATTGGGTGTATTTATATTTTTGTCACATAATTATTTCATTGATTTAACCTTAATCTAATGGTACGATCTTTGTAAGAGACTTTGTCTCAATTTCCTTTCATTGGGCCATATTTTGGTAATATATACTTCCTTAATTTATATGGTGTATAGTAAAACCATTTTAATATTAAATTTTTCTATTGTTTTATAAAGGAATCTTTTTAGATGAAGTGTTTTACTTTCTTTACAAAAGGAAATAAAGAATGTTTTTAACATATAAAATGTCAATGAATTCTCTGCCACCATAACCGTTATTTGGTATTTGGATTCCTCTACCACACAAAATGTTTTTAAAATAAAAATAAATAAACGATTCCCTTTTCAGGTATTTTGTTATTGAAAATGGCTTCCAAAATAATTTGATTATATCATTATCTTGTAATGATTCCTTATGATTGCAAATTTTATATGTGTTATGATTATATCAATATCTTGTAATGATTCTTTTTGATTGAATAGAACTAACTATATTATGATTACACTTGTTTTTAAATTTTTTTTACATTCTTCCAAAAAACATTATAGGCATAAAATGAGAAAAAAAATCCAATTTTAAGCATAAAATACTCTAATATTTTTAAAAGGTAGTTTTACTGCCTTTTGATGGAGAACCCTTTTAAATCTGAATTTTGTCACTTTTATATATTCTAAATGAAAAAATAATTTTTTTTGAAGTAGGATATCAAAAATTACTTTTGTTGAATTTTGGTATTTTTATGATGAAATTCATTTTTAATGAATAGTGAAAAAACTTTATTTTTTTTAAAACCACCTTTTTTCTAATTTTTTATATAGCTATATTATCCTTTTAGTTGGTTTTAAAGTGTAATTAGATTAATTTTTTATAATTTAATCCAATTTTGGTCATTTTTGGTAATTTTACATTGAAAATTCATACTAACACATATCATTCTCTTGATTGTTTTTACTTTTAAAAAACCCATTTTGTCATTTTGATATGGAGAATTAATTTTAAATTAATTGCTACATCTTTTATGTTTTGAATTTATAAAAATGGATTCAATATCTGAAATCATAAGGTACAAATTATTTAAATATTTCCCTTATAATTTTGGAAAAGATTAATGGTAATTTTTGTAATTAATTTTATTTACCATAGTTAAAGTGTAAATTAGGTAAATAATAGTAAAGATAATATTATAATAATATAAAACTACCCTAACACTTATCCTAATCATATTGGATGAGCTATGAACGCCAAATAAAACCATTGGGATGAAAATTTTTCCTTTTGAAGCCAATTGGGTGTGATTATGACACTTATAACTTTTAATTTAAATTAAAGGAAAATATGTCATAAACATATTTATTCTTACTATTTTTTTAATATGGGTTTATATAAGTGATATAATTGACTATAAATATAAATTATAAATATACAAATATTTTATAAATCATGGTATTTAATTTATAATTTCTAAACATTATATAATTAAATTTAATTATGAGGCGTTGATAATGTAGTGATTGCTTTATTAATGAAATAATCATATAAATGATATTAGAAATATTAAAATAAATATTATTTTCCATAATTTATTACATACACAATTATTATAGTTGAATATGTCACGTTATAATACTATTAAACTGTTTTTTGGGTTATCTCTATATTTAGATTTTATTTAAATTCAATAAAATGAATAGTGTAAAAATTGACATAATTGATGTTTTATAAAAATAGTAATTTATTAAATTATTTGAAAACCCTAAAAATATTATAAAATAATAAAGTGAATATGATAAGGTCTAAATTTTTATTTTCTCTTAATTATGGAAAATTGACCCTATATATGTAAAATTAATAGGCTCTTAATAATTAAAATGTTGTTACCAAAATTAAAATTAAAAGAGAATAATTAAGAGTAAACTGATAAGATTAGGCTTATAATAAAATAAATACATGTATAAAATTTAATCGATGATAGGATTTCAAAATATCCTCATATTATATTCTACGTATCTCAATTAGGAACCATTTTAATTAAAAAATTAGTTTATATTAATTTAATAATTTAAGAGTTTCCAAGGATGCCCCTTCCCTCTCCTATAAAAAGATAACCTCTCTTCTCTAAAAATCAAATTCAAAGAACCATTTGGTTCGTCCAATACCTAACCAAAACTCTTACTATAATACACTCCCTCATCATATAATCCTCCCTCAGTGAATAAATACACCCAAGGAAGCCTTTTGGTATAAACCAAGAGAAGTTACCCGATTAGGAGGTATCACCTTCTCTAATGATTTTTAGTTTCATTTCCATTCACCACTTCCTAAAATTTTCTTATTGTATGATTAGATAACCAAAAAAGTATCATAAATATAATGGGATGTTTCTATGATAAATTTTCTATCTACACTTACACACACCTCCATTTAATGGGCAAAAAATATACTCTTTCTGTGTACGGAAAACTACTACCTCACTAAAAGATGATTGTTAAAATTTCCCCTACCACCTTTCATGGTTACCGTTATAATGGAAAATATTTTTATATAATATATATATTATATTTATATTGTCTTTATGATTCTGTTATTTTTATTTAGAACATACCTTTATGCTTTCCATGTTGTGTAAATACTATCTTTTCATTTGGGGAAGTGTGGACTACCACCCCCTCAAAGAGATATGACCCGTTCCTGCTATACATGGAATATATGAAGGATGAATTTATTAAAACTATGATACATATATGAAATTAATATAATAATGGTATTATAAAATAAATTTCTATAATTTAATTATCATTCTTTTAATATTACTATGAAATTAATGTAGTGTTAATGCGTACGTAGGACTCACCGTCTCCTTGAACGATGTAGTTCATTTCTTATCTCAAAATATTATGGATTATTATAAAAACATATATATTGTATATATATGATATTTAAATAATTAATAATATATTATACATGATTTAATTTTTACCACATGGACAATTTACATCAAAACAAGTTCATTTTTGACTCAAGTACCGAATATCGACAAAATGTCCAATATGAATTTAAATTGTAATGTAATTTTTAGAACATGGTAATAATTGATATAAAAGGAATAATAAACTTAAAAATGGTTCTCAAGAAATCATAAATTATCCTAAGTTTATTATTTAGGAAAATAAAGAACGTATAAGTCAATTTGGAATCAAGGTAAGGGAAATATTAACTCAATTTCGATTCATTGAGTAAAATATCCATGTCATTGGTTTTTTTTCAAATAATATGTATGAATGTTCTATAATTGCTTTAAAATAAATATCCACTTATATTTGGTGTATTTATATTTATCACACATAATTATTTCATTGATTTATCTTTAATCTAATGATACGATCTTTGTAAGGGAATTCATCTCAATCATCTTTCATTGAGGAATATTTTGATAATATACACATCCTTCTTTTATATGGTATATAATAAACCCATTTGAATCTTAATTTCACTAAATTATTTTTAAAATGAATCTTTTTATAATAAGTTTTTTACTTTCTTAACAGAATGGAAAATCGAATGTTTTTAATGTATGTGGTGACAACGACTTCTTTGCTGCCATAAAAGTTATTTGGTATTTGGATCCCTCTACAAGAAAAAATGTTTTTAAAATAAAAAAATAACATATTCCCTTTTTAGTTATTGTTTTATTGAAAACAATTTTATGAATAATTTGACTATATCAATATCTTGTAATGATTCCTTGTTATTATAAATTTTATATGTGAAATGTGGATGATTTAAATCTTTTATATGTTATGATTATATAATGGTACTTGGAAATTTGACAGGTGGTTAGATGATAAACCAAAGATGTTTGGTTATGTGATAAAACAAATATGGGTGGTTCCATGATAAACCAAGGATGGGTGGTTACATTATAAACTCCAATGCATTGGGTTTGGAAGTCGACCTTATGGCTATTCCATTTAGTGATATGTGTGGAAGTCCGATTTATGGTTATTCCATTAAAGAATGATTATTTCCCAAGTTAAATTTATATGTTATATGTTACTTTAAATGGATTTTAATGTAATATTTTGATTACAAAAGGGTAAGCAATGAGATTATATTCAGTGAAGAGTAATTACTACTTATTAAATGAGAAAAGTGTAAGCTCCCAGGTCTTTCTTGAGGTACAGATATTTACTTTCATGTTAAATGTTGTTTAATTTTATTTTTGGCTTAGACCCTACACTGAGATATGGTCTAATTTGGTTGTTTTTGGGAATGAAAGGGAAAAAGTGGCTGAAAGTTGGCTGGCGTCTAGGTACACGTCGTGTACTTGGCCTACATGTCGTATACTTCTAGAAGACTTCGTGTACTATCCCATCACGAAAAATAGCCTGTTTAGTTTAGAAAAAAAAATATAGGGAAGCACATGCCATTTACTTTCCCTACACATCATGTTCTATCCCACTAGGTTTTTTTATAAAATAGTCAGTGGCCTCATATTTTGACGGACAAAAGTTTTTCCACCGTTTTTGAGATCCAAAACCCCCTAAACTAGTTTTTTTTATCGTGAAGATGTCCGAACTTCAATTTGAGCATGGTTTGTCTCATTGGAACTACATCAGTATGTATTCTATTCATTTTTAGTCATTATTGATTCTATAGAAAAATGATTGTGCTATTTATATTTATCCTCATATGACATAATATCCCATTCTTTGTCCATTCTTCAGCTTTATTCCATACCAGGACGGATAAAGACTTTATACTGGACAAGCTGTATACTACCGAGGCGAGGTTGATAGTTTATACTTTATTTTAACTTTTCAGGTTCTTTTTGGGAATTTGGCCTTTTTTCCCATTGGACTTTTCTGTGAGGCCTCGTTTTTAAGTGACATTCTTGCTGTAGGCTTAGTCAGACCTGGTGAGGATGCCCGTATGTTCTATTTGGGCGCGTTGAAACCCATTATATGATTCAAGGTCACCCAAGGGGTGCACCTTAAAGAAATAACCTATATATATATATATGTTTCAGACCACCCAAGGTGTGTTTTCTTTTGCTTTCCTAGTTAGATGAAGCACGTTAGTGCCTTGATAGCTTGAATAGGTTGCTTAGGAGATGTACTGCCCCTTGCCTTGTTATGTCTAGTAATTCCATTCTTGTTTAATTTAACTAGGATTGTTGAATGGATGATATGGGTGGGTATACCTATATCAAATGATAATGTCATGTTAAATGGTTTACATGGGAGGGTAATCCTATATGCTTGTAGTTAATAAATGGTTTTCATGAGTGGGTATACTCATGGATTTTATAGGTTTATGTGAGTGGGTATACTCACATGGAATGCTGGTTTAAATGGAATGATTGAATACTTGAACAAATGGTAGATCGATTCCATATACAACTCTCCATGGATATGGAATGCGGTAGTGGATGCCTTGGGTTGACTCTTCCCCTTGATCCTTGATTCCATGGGATGGCTTGGGTCTTGTTATGCCATGGATCCAGTTTTCTTGGGCTCGTGTAGGACTTGATATTTCCATGCTCCTAGGACCCCAACTAGTGCCTAATCTAGTTTCCACTGGGGACACTATGGGATTCGATGGCATGCCTTAGACAAAATCCTTGGATCCGACCCTCCATGATTTAGATTTATTACATGGATTCCTTGGTACATGACACCTTGGATCTGACCCTTGCGGTCTGCACTTCACCATATGGCCTGGATGTGGGATATTTTACTTCACTATAAAACATGGCCATGGAATAATTGACTTCTTTAAAAAATGTGGATCTGGGTTGCGTAATGCAGACGGATGTACGGTGTGGTCGTGTGACTTGTTTACTTTACTTTAGCTACCTTGTTAGAAGACGACACTTTTGCAGGTAGCATTCAGTGCTGGTTGGTTTTACTTAATACTATAGACTTATTCCATAGTAATACTCACTAAATTTACTAGTTGTTTACACTTCCTATCACTTTGTATATTGCTGTTAGAATTTTATTGAACTGGGTGGTTGCCTACTGGGATGTTTATCTCACACCCTATTTGGGCCTCCTCGGGACACAAACAGGTTATATTGTTGTAGGTGACGATTGGGGGAAGCACCATGATACAAGTTGTTGACTCTGGATTTGGAGAAGGTTAGCATAGGACCATGTTAAGACTTGTGATACTGGGATATCATTTTTTGTCTTTTGGTTATTTTGGGATACTTATACTTTATTACATTACTTATACTATTTTGGATGACTTATAAATACTTGTACCATCTGTATCATTTTGTAAATGAAACACTTTTGGTTATTGATATATTGTCCTGTCTTGACATACTTTTAGTTGAATATTGTTTATTTAACTTCCTCTATTTATTGTATGTTTTAATTACTCTATGATACTTTGGTAATGAGGGAATAGTATCCCCAATAACTCACCAAGGCCCTAACTACTAGTCAATATACTATGTTCTTGAGTCCATGTAGCCAACTGGGACCAGGACACCATATGGTGAAATTCAGGTCTGGGATGTTACAAAGTGGTATTAGAGTAGTTTTTTTATGGTTTGACTTACTGTTTGGAGAAATTAGATAAGGATAAGAAGGAAATGGAGTTTGTTAATAAATTGTGCTCGGGAATAACTACCCCACATACAAGTAAAAGATAAATTGCCCTGAATGGAATTCTAATTTTTTTTTTTTGGATTTTGAATTTTATAGTTAACTCAATTTCACCGTTGGGTGATACACTTGATTTTTTATATTACTATTATTGCAATTTTGGGTTCTATTTCAGTTTCAACCCAATGAGATGAGGGTGTTCCATCCCATGCATCAAATAGACCATTTTTAGTATCACATGCCTTGCATTATTCCTTTAAATCCAGTATGAATTAGATATTGCATGTTGTTGTGATAGTTGATGTGATAGTTGTGCTTGCTGCTATGTTGTGTTCCGTACATAAAGGCGGGACTTCATATTTTAATCCATAAGGAGTATGGGCCCTTATGAATAGGGGAAATGAAACAATGATGGAATGTAAATGTTAAATAAACTTGTTACATGTATGGTTTGAGTGGGAACCAAGGTTGGGTTTAGGAGGTTCTATAGGCCCTCATGGATTCAGAATTGGTAACCCATGGAAAAATTTCCAGAATAATTAAATGTGAAATGGAAATGTAAACTTGAACGGTGAATAAATAATTGAATTAGACCCAGATTTTGTGTGGGAAAGAGGTATAGTTTCCAATGGTTCATTAGCTATTCTTTATATAGTCTTATATTTAAGAGCATACTGTGCATTTGACTAACTTTCTTGGAGGGGTTTGACCTGTCCTATGCTTTGAGATTTGTGATTTGATGTTGTTCTTTCTTGAGGCATGTGTTTGGCATTGTAGAGACATTCCACCATGATGACCTCCAGTGGTATGCTGTGAGAGAGGTGATGAACATTGTTCAGAGATAGTGGGCCATGGGCTACCGGTTGATCCCCCTATAGTGCCTGCAGAGGAACCTGAGGCTATTCCATACATAAGTGCTGATGCATAATTGTGTGAGGGTTTCTTTCACAATATGTAGATGATCTGGGGCACCACAAACAGCCTTAACTATGGATGAGATGAAAAAGGTGTTCCAACAGTAGCATCCTCCTATGTTTTAAGGGGATGGCAGTCCACATGCTACAAAACTATGGATAGAGACCATGTTAGCATTTTTTGAGCATCTAAAGACATCTCCAGAGTGGAGGTTCTATCTCGTGACATACATTCTATGTGGTTCGGAAAAGTGCTGGTGTGACGTTTTGAACCAGACTGATGGATTGAAGAATATGGGTTGGGATGAATTCCAAACCCACATCTATGACTAGTTTTACCCCACAACTTTACAAGTAGAGAGATCTACTGATTTAATGCATCTGGAGTAGGGTGTGATGAAGGTTAAGGATAACTCAACAAGAATTATAGAGCTATAACATTTTTCGCTGATGTATCTTACTGATGTGATGTGGAGGGTGAGGTTCTTTTATATCGGGATTATAAATGTTATAAAATATGAGGTAAATGTGTTCAAGTTTCCTTATATTACAAATATTGTGAATTAGGAAATGATTATAGAGAAATACTTGAGGGAAGCTGGGGGATATAAAGTAGGGGAGTGATGTTTCTTTCCCCAGTGGATCTACGTCTTCAGGCAGGAACCATCATTTTAAGCATTTCTACGGTATGAGTGCTAGACATGCTATGGGTGAAGGAATCTTTGTATATTTACATTAGTGTGGTAGGCAAGGCCACATGAAAAATCAATGTGATCGTGACCCAGTTGAGTGATGATCTTATGGAAGGATGGGGAACATGTAGTGGTTTTTTCAGACCATCCCTCCAGCTGCGAATGGTATGCGTCATCCCCAAAGTCAGGTTTCAGACCAGGTTCTTCAGATCTATGTCAGGCTTAGATCTGGAGCAGTGCAGGCTAGTCAGGCCAGGGTATTGGTGGTCGTGGACGTGGTATCCAGACACCGGGTTCTCAAAGAAAATAGGGTGGATTAGCTTGGGGTATCCATTAAAGGTTACATGGTTGTGGTACAAGCCATATATATGAAGTGCAATAGATCAAATAGAAATAGGATCCCATGCTGTCTACAGTGATAGGTACGATCTTAGTAGCTTCTACTATTGCATCTAATCTCTTCAATACTGGTACATCACACAGTTTTATCTCTATATGAGTGGTAAAAATCCATGGTCCGGTTTTTTTCTTTCTGAGGGTGTTTTGACGCTAGACCCACTATTGGGAGTTAGCACGAGTGATGTGCACTGATGTATGGAGTGTCCCAGAGAGGTCATAGGGTGTCACTTCCTTGGGGATCCTTATGTCCTTGAGATGAATGGGTTTGAAATCATTCTCATAATGGAATAGCTCATGGATTATCGAGAATACATTGACTTGTATCACTAGAGGGTGACTTTCACATCACCAAAGGGTGCAATGTTTATTCACAGGGGTGAATGGGATGTCTTGATGAGAAGAGATGGACCCGAGCATCGTGGGATGGGTGGGATGACATCCCAAATTACTAGTGTGTTTGTGGATGATCAAGGAGTGAGTCAGGAAGACTTTCCTCTAGTGGTTGATCCCTTTAGAGATGTTTTCCAGAGGAATTTTTTGGTTTACCTAATGATAGAGAGATGGAGATCTCAATGGATCTAGTTCTAGGAGTTTCAACAATATCCATTCCTTCTTACAGGATGTCTACGATGTAGTTGTCGGAGCTCAAGAGGCAGCTAGAGTATTTAGAGTCAAAGGGGTTTATCAAACTTAGTACTTCTCCATGTGGTTTTCCTGTCCTTTTTTCAGAAAAGGAGGATGGAACCCTTAGGATATGCATGTATTATCAGAAACTGAACTAGATGAAGGTTAAAATCTGATAGCCTTTTCCAAAAATAGATGACATGTTTGATCAGATTCGAGGAGCTTGAGAGTTCTTAAAGATCGACATGAGGTTAGAATATCACCAGGTGCATGTTCAGCCTGTAGACATACCGTGTACAACATTTCATTGTAGTTATGGGTTATACAATTATTTGGCTATGTCGTTCAGTCTCACGAACACACCAGTTTTTTTATGACTTTGATGAACCAAGTTACCCATCCTTACTTGGATTATTTTGTGGTGGTTTTTATGGACTATATCTTGGTTTATTATCACAATAGACACAACCATTCCAACCATCTTGAGAACATTTTGAATAAACGGAGAGAGAATCAATTATATGAAAAGATCACAAAGTTTCACTTTTGGATGGATTATATTCACTTACTAGGTCACATCATCTCAGAGACAAGACTCTCAGTGTACCCAGAGAAGTTGAGAGCGGTAGTTTCCTAGGAACATCCAATGAATTTTTTTGACAAAAATAGTTTCTTAGGGCTAACTAGATACTACATGCATTTTATAAATTACTTCTTAGTCTTAGAAGCTCTGTTGATGGGCTTGAATAAGAATAGTGTGAATTTTGTGTGGTCAGAATCTTGTGACATAGCTTTGTAGGAGTTGAAAGGGAGGTGGAAATTAGCACAAGCCTTGATACTTATAGAGAAGGGAAAGAGCTACATGGTGTATTGTGACGGTTTAGGTATTGGTCTAGGCGCAGTGCTGATGTAGAGAGATCAAATCATGGCGTATGGGTCTTTGAATGTGAGGTCTCATGAGTGGAATTATCCTACAAATGATATTGAGTAATCTGTAGTTGTTCATGCGTTGCAGTATTGGAGGAACTATTTTCTAGGAGACCATTTTTATTGTACACATACCAAAAAATCATCAAGTATATATTTATGCATCATGATATTAATTTTAGGCAATGAATGTGGGTGGAGTACCTACCGACCTTTAACTTCAAGCTTTCCTACACACTTGGTTAGGGAAATGCAATGGCCGATGTACTGTATAGGATGACTCAGATATAGGTAGTGCAGTACGCCAATAATTAGTGTCAGCTTATGACATTGTTTTCTAAGAAGAATTTGGAGGTGAAAAAAATATATGGTTAGACTTTTCTTTGATCCTTAGATGTTACCTCCACCATACTTAATAGAATTAGTACGAGGCAGCTATCGGATTCAGAAGTCCATGTTCTGTTGGAGTGTGTGGTTGGTGAGGACTGTCCTCCGGGTTGGATTTTAGGAAATGATGAGATTCTGCGTATCCATAGACGTGTTTGCATTCCAGTGGATATACATGAAAGGTTTATGTTAGATTTTCCTGATTTATCTTGGACAGTGCATCTCAGGGTCACCAAGATGTACTGTGACTTTCGAAGTCAGTACTAGTGGTCGATAATGAAGATATAGTTAGCTGGTTTTATTATGAGGTGTTCCACATGTTAGGAGTTGAAGGGAAAACATCAAAAACTAGCTGAGCATTTACATTAGTACCTATTTTGGAGTGTAAATGAAATGATGTCGTGTTGGATTTCGTGACCAGGTTACCAAGGTCACCTCGAGGTAATGATGTCGTGTGGGTTGTCGTTGACAGGCTTACAATGGTCGCACATTTCTTGCTGATTGAGGAGACCATAAATGTTGAGGATATTAGAAATTTTTACATCTGAGAGGTGTTACGACTTCCTGGGGTCTTGCGCACTATCTTTTTAGATAGGGACATCTACTTTATATCATGTTTCTATAAGAGTTTTCAGAGGGTGCTGGGTACATTTGTGCTTCTGAGCACAACATACCACCCTAAGACTAATGTCTAGTAAGAGCATACTATACATGTGATAGAGGACATGATGTGAGAATGCATTCTAGATTTTGGGGGCTCTTGGGAGAGGCACATTCCCTTTATTGAGTTCACATACAATAATACTTATCAGGTGATGACATAGATGAAACCTTATGAGGCTTTATATGGTAGGCCATTTTGTTCTTCCCTATAGAAGTTAGAGGTAGGAGATGTATCTTTATAGGGAGAGTGTCTCATGTAAGAGACTTTTGAGCATACCCAGATGATTTAGAAGCAGATGGCTACTACAAAATCTCATCAGAAATCATATGTTGATCGCTGCCAAAAACCTCTAGAGTTCGAGGTTAGGGATACTGTTTTCTTGTATGTTTCACCATGGTTGGGGCACATGCGTATCAGGAGACATGGTAATATTTCATCGAGGTATGTTGTTTCATTCAAGATTTTTTAGAGATTCGGGTTGATTTCATATTGACTCCAGTTACCTCAGAGGTAACAAGCCATGAATGATGACTTCTATGTATCTCAGCTACACTACTGTTACTCAGACCCATCTCACATTTTTCATCTTGAGGAGGTTGAGCTTCAGGTTGATGTATCCTTTGAGGAGCATATGATTCATATTATTGATAGGAGAATTATGGTTATCCAAGGCTGGTCTATTCCTATAGTATGGGTGCTTTGGAAGCATGACTGTTTAAAGGATGAGACTTGGGAGAGGGATGCTGACGTACGTTCTAAGTGGCCAGAGTTGTTTTCAAACAAATCTTGACCACACTTTAGAGAGCAATTTGGGGATGAATTTCTATATCGAGGGAAGATTATAGGATCCAGAGTCTTTATTAAGGTATGGATATTTAATTTTAAGATAAATTTTGTTTAATTTCCTTTTCGTATTATACCATAAATGGGGCCATGGGATTATTGGATTTTTTTGGGAATGAAATGGAAAAAGAGGCCGAAAGATGGCTGTAGGCCAGGTACATGTCGTGTACTTTGCCTACATGTCTTGAACTTATAGTGCATACCATGTACTGTCCCGTCACTATTTGTATCCATTCTGGTTTAGAAAAAAAATTCATGGTATTACACGTAGTGTACATGGCCTACACATCATGTAACAGCCCATTGAGTTTTTTTATAAAATAGGCAATAGAATCTTATTTTGACAAACAAAAGTTTTTCCTCAGTTTTTGAGCGCCAAAACCCCCCCTAAACTTGTTCTTCAAATCTAGAAGCTGTCCAAACTCCGATTTGAGCATGGTTTGTCTCGTTGGAACCGCATTAGTAAGTACTTGATTCCTTTTTAGTCATTCTTGATTATTCAGAAAAATGACTGTGCTATTTGGATTTAGGCTTATATGCCCTAATATCACGTTCATCATTTGTTCTTTATATTTCCTCTAATCTGGAATGAATCAAGACTTGATACAAGATGATCTGTCCACTACTGAGCTGAGTTAGGTTGTCTATACTTTATTTTGTCTTTTTTGGTTCTTTTCGTGCATTCAACCTTTTTTCAACCCGTCAAAAATTTCGGTGAGGCCACGTTTTTGAGTGATTTGCTTGCCGTAGGATTATTTGGACCTAGTGAGAATTTTATTAGGTTCCTTTTATGTGTGTTGGCACCCGTTACATGATTTAAGTTAACCTAAGGGGTACTCTTTAATGAAATAACCTGTATATGCATGTTTTAAACCCCCTAAGGGGTGTGTGTTTCTGCTTTCATAGTTAGAGGAAGCCTGTTAATGTGTTGATATCTTGAATTGCTTTCTTAGGAGATGTACTCCCTCCTTGCTTTGTTATATTTGGTTATTCCATGCTTGTTTAATTTTACTGGGATTATTGAATGGTTGATATAGGTTGGTATACCTATATAAAATGATAATTTCATGTTAAATGTTTTATATGGGTGGGTAATCCCATATGATTATAGTTGATAAATGGTTTGCATGAATGGGTATAATCATGGATTTCACAATTTGATGTGAGTGGGTATACTCAAATGGAATGTTTTTTTTAAATTTAATGATTGAATACTTTAATGAATGGTTGATCGATGCCATGGAATGCTCTCCATTGATCTAGAACACGGTATTGGACTCCTTGGGTTGAATATGCCCCTTGGGTCTTGATTATGTAGGATTTCTCGAGCCTTGCTAACCTGTAGATCTGGATTTCTTGGGCTCACGTAGGACTTTCTATTTCCAAACTCCCAGGATTCCAACCATTGCCTTACCGAGTTTCCACTAGGGATGCCCATGGGACTCGATGGGTTGCCTTGTACAAGCTCCTTGGATCCGGCCCTCCAGGGTTTAGATTAATTACATGGATGCCTTGGTACATGACACATTGGATATGGCCCTTGCGGTCAACACTTAACTATACAACATGGCTGTGGGATATTTGACTTGACTATACATTGTGGCCATGGAATACGTGACTTATTTAAACAACATGGT
The DNA here is from genome assembly GCA_963277665.1 of Viscum album. Classification (NCBI taxonomy): domain Eukaryota; kingdom Viridiplantae; phylum Streptophyta; class Magnoliopsida; order Santalales; family Viscaceae; genus Viscum; species Viscum album. Next base: position 1,699,559,741 of record OY728125.1, read on the forward strand.
TGTGGGTTTCATAATACAGATAGATGTATGGCATGGCTATGTGACTTGTTTACTTTTCTCTTATCTTCCTTGTAAGGAGAAAAATATTTTGTAGGTATCCTTAAGTGCTGGTTGGTTTTAATTACTCCTATAGACTTATTCTTTGGGAATACACACTTACATTACTATTTGCTTACACTTTCTATCAAGTTTTTTTATTGTTGGTAGAACTGTATAGACCTAGGTGGTTGCCTACTAGGATGTTCATGTCACAGCCTGTTTGGGGGTCCTTGGGGACCCAAACAGATTATATGATTACAGGTGATGATAGGGGAAAGTTCCGTTGTACATGTTGTTGACTGTGGCTTTAGAGTAGGGAAGCATAGGACCAAGCCGAGGCTTGCAATGTCAGGATACCTTTTTGGTATTTTGGTTCTTTTGGGATAATTTTACTTTATTAAATTTCCATATACTATTCTGGAGACTTTCTAGATACTTGCACCATCCGCATCATTTGGTATATGAGATACTTCTGGTCATTGATATGTATTCCCATCTTGACTAACTTTTTGTTGACTACTATTTATTTTTCTTCTGATATTTATTGTATGTCTGACTTTCACTGTGATACTTTGGTAATGAGGGAACAGTCTCCTTATTAACTCACCTAGGCCTTCACTACTAGTTGGTAGCCTCTATCATTTGGGGAGATGTATTTGATGCCATGTGGCCAACTGGTATCGGGACACCATAGGGTGGAATCCAAGTCCATGACGTTACAAAAAGTATTACTTTATGATAAAGTATTCTTGGATTACATGTTTTCCAAAGACTAATTGTTTTCATTCTTTATGTATCCCTTACTAAGATTTTTATGCTCATCCCATGTTTGGAAATGTTTTTCAGAGAACTTAAATAAGAGTAGCGTCAAGTATTGCATCAAGGAAAAGTTATGATGTTTAGAAACCATATTTCTTTTAAAATGTTTTTTTTCTATAAAAAAATTGATAGTTAGTATATTTGAATATTTTTAAAATTTAATTTGTTATATATGTGTTGTGACCTAATTCTATAAATCTCTAAACCTAAACAGATAATCGATGCGAATTAAATTAAAATTATTGACTTAACTCAATATTAAGTAATGTTTAAGGTTGGCTCCTTATAATGATGACCAATATGAATGGATGATTAAAATTATGGATGAAATGTAGTGAGAATGTGTTATATATTTCAATGGTTATTGGGATATAAATATAGACCTCATGGAATTATTTTATAATAATATGTTTTAGTCATCGATTTAAATGGATCCTTTAGAGGATTTATATGGAAGGTTATTTCATTTTCCATTATGTTGGTTAGAGGTAGGAAAGTCAGTGGTTGTTGGACCTAGTCTCATATAGGAGACATTTGTCTAGGTTCAATTTATTAGGAAGTTGCTGGAAACTATGAAGAGTAGGTGGAAATCTTATTTTAACCATTGGAGTTGACCTTTGGAATTGAGGCTATCCACTAGGACTTCTTATAAGTGTCACCTAGGTTTTGTAGAGGTTGTATCCATATGTAAGGGAATCCAGTTCCAATGTTTTTAGGTCATTTTTGATATTGGATAGAATCATCCTAGTGACATAAAAATTTCATCTTCTATAGTTTCATAGTTCCCTTAATGATGTGTTTCATGTCACCTATTCCAAGATATCATCCTTATCCTTCTCTCATGATAGATGTTGATACTTTTGATCTTGAGGTTGATGCATCCTTTAGGGTGAATATGATCTATATCATAGATCACTGTGATAATATTCACTGGGGAATAATTGTTTCCTAGTTGGAGTGTTGTGGCAATGTGGTCAGGTTCAAAAGGATACCTGGGAGATGGAGTCTGAAATGTGAGCACAATGACTTGAGTTGTTCACAAAAATCCCTTAATGATGCATAAGAGAATAGATTGAGGATGATCTATTATATAGTGGGTAGGTTGTAATTTCTTATCCTTTATCTAAGAAAACTTCTATTTTAGTTTTTTTAACATCTTTAAAGTCTATAGTCAAGCCTCGTTCTTGGACTTAAATGAGATTTTAGAGGTACTCGAGGGGTCATGGGAGCTGAGCTACCCAAGGATAGTAGTGGAATACAATAGTGGGGCTATTTTAGTGAAACAGACTAGCTGGTGGATTGGGTAGTAGCCTTACTAGGATATTGGGAGACTTGGTCTGCTGGTTCTCCAACATCAGCTAGTCGGTGGGCCAATGACTTTTTATGGGATCCTAGTGGTTAGCCTATGGGGTCTGTTGATATTTTTACCAGGGGAAGGCACATAATTAGAATTCACAGCCCCTGTTAACACCAATAATTCCTCTAATTTACCCAAATTCGTGATTAGATAACTTTAATGGTTCTCCATGGCTTCCTCGACTTCTATAAAGACCTCCATTGACTCAACAATCTGTTGTTCGACCTGGATGTCTAGATTCAGTAAGTTTTTCCTAGATTTAAGGAATCCTTCCATTTTCTCCTTTACTCAATTTCTTTTATCCAAAATGTGGTGGATATAAAGGTTTCCTTAGGAATTAATGGTGTTTCACATTAATTTAAATGCTTTATTATTGAATTATACTTCACTGCTATTGAAGTGGGTGGTCTAAATAATCTCCCCATGGAATGATTTTGGTTTTTAGTATGAGAAACATGTGATTTTACACCAACATGATGTGTGCATAATTAGTTTTGATTATTAATCCTTTCCATGACTTGTATTACCTATTTTATACCTTCGACGAATCCCATTGGTTCTATCAGTGAATAAGACCTTATACTTTTGTCCATCACGAGGTGTGCCTACCCTTGAACCTAGGTTGGAATCTGTAATATTTGAACCTAGTGTCCTTGAAACTTTCATAATGTAGTATTGGCATGTAAATTGAAATTTTCCACTTATCATGACTGGTGAATTGGTAATTGGGTATAATTGACATGTAAATTGATACTTTTATTTGTTATCTTTGGAATTGAATATTGTAATGTAACTGGAATTGGGTTAATGGAATGCTATCATGGTTGATATATATTTTGCATGAATTATCTAAAATGGTATATATTTAACCTAATTGGAATGTTTTAGTTTTTTGTTATACATTGAATATATTTTTTACTTGATACATTGATTTTGTAGTTAACCTTGAGATGGGAATTCTCTTTAGGTATGATGTGAAGTAAATAATTAATTATCCCTGTCATGAGAATTCACCTTGGGTTCATTGAGAAATTAATACTTAATTGTCCTCATGCGTGGGAATCTGCCTTAGGACTATTGTGAATGGATAATGGTAATATACCTATTTGTGGGTATGAATAGAGATATCTAGCATCATGTCAACATATGTATTTCTAAACTTGAGTGTTTACCTAGATATTGAGGAATGACATGTTATTTAGATGTTTTTAATTTAACCTTTAATTAATTAATTTTTTTATCATACTATTGTGTTACCTATTAATCAGGATGGATTTGTTTAGACACCATTGGCAGTGGACTTATTTATTTTTAATCAAACACTATTCAGGACACCATTTGGTTCTCGATAAAACTTCATAGAAACATGCCCAAGGGATGTATTTTCTGGTTGATTAATTGATTTTTTTGTTGGGGTAATATATTAGAGATGTGACCAAGTATGGAATTCATGAATTGTTTTGGGATTATTTTTTTATGTCTAATTTCATTTAGTTTCTATATGAAATTTAGTATGACATGCTGTTTGGAATTGCATTAATGGATTTTTTTGGGTTGTTCTAGAATCTTCCAATTTATCTATTATATTTTATTATATTGAGTTTTTATGATGTTTCTTCTATGATTACAATTAAGTAACATGATATATATTCTACCCACTATACTTATTATACCATCAATGGAAGTTAATGGCCTCCAACATATGGGGTGGTGTTCCTGAGGTCTCTTGGTGAACCTTCTCAGTCATGTGTGGGAGAACTAGACCGAGGATGTTATAGTAAGGATATAAAGACATGTAATTTTAAATTATCAAACTTATACTGTGAAAAAAGTGTAAGTGATAATAAATATGTTCCATGGATCATTATCAAATGAATATTACATAAAAATATGGTATATCATGGAAACATATACCAATAAGGAATTATGGAACAAACATTAACATATGTAAAATCATCACATTGTGAGCACATTCAAGATGGACCAACCTTTTAATTGTTAGAATATCTAGGATTTCCATTTATTTAATCATGTGAAAAAATCTAATTATGTCCAAACTCTATTATCTCTAGAGACATAAAACTTTAAAAAATCCATTGGAGTGTTATATAAGATACCAACCATCAAAATCCTTACATATGTGTGAAGAAGGATATCAATAATTCATCATATATTAGAAACTCATGGGAATAAAATTTATTTCATATAATTTCCAAATTGCATCACATAATGTGATTTCAAAAACTGATCAAGTGATAACCAAACATTAATCACGCAAAATAAGTATTTAATAATGGTTTTCATATATTGATTCATAAAAAAACTCTATAAGAGTTATATATTTTGTAGTTAATTAGAAAACTATAAGCTAAACATAAAAGAGTATTTAGGAATCATTTTTTAACATTTTCGTAAAATGAAAAAGTTAGGAGTCACTTTCGAAAATACCATTTTTGATTAATTGAAATGATGTTTTTAATCACTATTTGGGGTGCAATTTCAATAGTATATCTTTGAAAATTCATAAGGTTTATCTAGAGGAAATATAGAGTGGAAGATAAAATTTATGACTAGGAAAAGAAAAAAAATCTTTTCAATAGTATAAAAATACCATAATTAAACCCCACATCCTAAAAAAGAGTGATAAAAACTTAATTTGAAATAATTTAATTATAAATTTATAGCACACCATAAATAAATCATATTTGGATTTCAAAATAAGAATAGAGAACATTGGGGGGGATGAGTGAATATGTACATAGAAGAAAAACATTTTATCTGGGGTGGATTTAAATTCTTCTAAACAATGTAAAATTTATAAAGAAAAAAATCAATCAAATAAGATGTATTTGGTGTGAAAATTTAATTTGAAAAGAAATTAGGAGTAAATGAAACATTTATCATTGTAGGATATAATAAAAAACTATTGCAAAACCATATTGAAAGATAATTAAGTATGATTCAAGAATACAAGTTGAGTCTGTAAAACCCCTTACAGATTTAATAACACTTGAATAAAAAACACTTAAAAAATAAAACCTTCTATGGGTTTCTAAATCAATTGAATTTAATGAATTGTACAATAAAAAAATTCAAATGGTAGTACATACACCAAAAAAATAAAATATGTGGTGAATATGACATATGTGTTAATGAAATAAAATCAAGAAGAGGAGAACCCTTACCTTTAACTCATGAATTCCATGAAATATCTTTAACCTCCCAAAAAAAATAGAAACATTAATATATTATTTCAAAACATTTTTAATATATATCAACCTATATAGTATTCAATTATAATCATTTATTATACATTTACAAGTTACTATAGTTTATTTTCATCATGAGATATTAGCGATTTTGATTGTATCACATCTATTTTAATATGACGATTCTAATTTTCATTCATGGATACCATGTAAATTATTTTTATATTATCCATGGTAATAGAATAAATTCTTTATAATGATTTATAATGTTCTAATACCATTCCATGAGAATTTTTTTTCATGATTTGTGAATATGTAATTGGCGACGAGCTTGTATTAGAAATTTTTGACAAAAAAAGTTGATATATTAATAAGGGGTTAAATATCAATATAAAATTTCCTTAACGTTAATGATTTAATAATAAATATTTCAATTAATTATATAAATTCTTATAAAAATACAATTAGGGGAGTGAGTAAAAATGAAATACGTCACTCCATGGAGGTGGTATTTTACAAGTACAAAAAAGCATCATTTAACTTTTCTGTAGAATGAAAAGAAGATAAAGAATAATTTATCATTTTTGAATCTTATTAATGTTATAAATATCATATTTATTCAATAATTACCAATTTTTAACAATCCATTTATGGTGGATATAAAAATAAAACACATCATTCAGGGAGGTTGTAGTTCGAAAGTAACACAGATGATGTTTTCATTTTTATATGGAAAGGGGAAAGGTAAATTATGGTTATTCAGTTAATATAAAAAAATTTCAGTATAATAATAATAAAAAATATGTTATATTTTAATACATAAAATTGATATAAGAATAGGTATAATAAAAATAAACAGATAAATTATTATCGAGGAGAAACTGCTTATACAGAATAATTTGATTTCTTTTTGGAAACCTTCCTGATTTATATGGGATTTGGGAAATATATAGGAAACATATGCTCAATAATGTGGGAGAGACTTTTTGGGAAGTATTTTGTGTATATTATAAGTGATAATTTTAATTTCTCATATAACATTAATGGGGTGGTGTTAGGATCCTTTTATAAGTGAAAGAAATGCCTTTTTGTAATTATAATGTTTTAATATAAGAAAGAAATAATTTATAAAAGTGAAAGTGGATCCAATGTGGAAAATAATGGATGTTAGGATAAGTTATGGTCCATAAATCCTTAATAACACATTTTTTTATAAAAATTAGGTCATTTACACATTTAATTTAACCGATTTACCATTTAACTTTTATCATGATAATGAATTTTTACCTAATTAATTAATTTTTATGCCTAAAAATAAAATGGACATTATTATATAATCTTAACCTTTTGATTAAAAATTTTAAATAAATTTTATTATATAAAATATTTAAATTTGGTAAAAAATTATTTTGAAATAATAAATGTATAACACATTAAAAAAAGTTTTATAGAAAAATATAACTTATGTTTTAAAATGTAAAATGTAGGTTTTTAAATTAAATTTAATATTTTTTATTTATAGTTTTACTCATAAAATAAATTTATATTCAGTAATTTATTTTAATAAATTTTAATTCATATTTATATCAAAATGATGCCAAAAAAGTTATGGTATTTGTAAAAACATTGCTTTTCACTATTCACCAAAAATTCAATTTTTTTAGAAATATCCCAAAATTTCATCCTAAGATAATATTATTGTACTCAATCAAAAAACAAATTTCATTATATCAAATTCAAATTCTAAAATTTCTGAATTTAACTTTTAAATGGAAAAATAAAATATAATGATATTTATTTTTATAGGGAAATAATTTTTCCCAAATATTAACGGTTTTTATTATTATTTCCTATGAAATTATAATTAAACTAGTATTAATATATTATTGATATCGAAAATATATTTTTAACATCATTTAACTAATATATACTTAGATTCTTGAAATAGAAATGCATAGCACATAAAAATCCATTTTTAGAATACATTTACTTTAAACATAAAATAATCATATTAGTTGTCCAACTATACTAGATTAATTTAATCAGTGAATTAGTAATAAAAGTGACAAATATTATTATTTATACATATATTTAATTTTTTAGTTACTTATATTTATACGAACCAATTTAAAAGATGCATTATAACTATTATATTCAATAATTTTATTTTAAAATATCAGAATTTCATATTCGTTCTATATTGATTGGGAAACGAGATATTCAACAATTATTTATTTAAATAAGACATGATAGAAAATCATGGGGTGTTACATTCTCACACCATTAAATAAATTTATTCTTCAATATTTTAATTATTGTTAAATAATGAAATAGGTAAGTGTAACTACAAGTTAGACAAGACTCATGATATAACATGTAATGAAATATCAATCTCTCTATCTTAGTAAAGCCAAGAAAACTCATATTTCTTTAATGATAGGTGTATATTGATATTAAAGCCATTTTAAAAAAATATTCTTCATTAGATGTCTATAAGTCATAAGAATTTCTAAAGGTAAACCTTTCACAACATCATTTTGATGATTTTATTTCCAACCAAACACTAATATGAGAATGGTTATCATGGTACTATCTTATCAAAATAAACCATTAAATGAATAAGATAATTTTATTATAATATAGATTTTCATATGAAACCTTTTTCTTAGCCTTTGATACTTTCAGTTTAATCTAGTTTGCATTAACTTAGGTTCTCTTATACTTATTGTCCTAATCCAAAAAATAATAGTACTAAAATTATCATGAAATTTATTTTAATATTATAAACCCAAAATCATTGAAATATATGCTCAAAAAATTAAAATTACCCTTTTTCCATAAAATGACATATCAAATAATACATACCATAACTTAAAAATTTATATGTTTTAATATTTTTTATCCATTATTATTTCATATTAGGTTCTCTAACTTGAATACATTAAAACCTAACATAATGGTTCATAAAGATCACATGAATCACCAAATAATATCCCTTAGGAGTGTTAAAATAGGTGTTCTATTGAGAATATTTCTCATACACTCAGTAAAGTTCGAGTTAATAATCAACCCATATTTTTAGGGTTATTACCCCTAGGAAACCCCACAATATCTACCTTAATTATCATTCAAGATATTATATTATACACAATCTTATCCCAATGGGATTTACTAAATTTATCCCATATTAATTCATCCCAATATCTAAACTAATCCCCCAAAATAACTAAACTTTATTTTGATACTAATTGAGGTGAATCAAGCTAAACACATATTTATTTTAAATCATTTTCATTAGTAAAAAATTATATTTAAAAAACAATTTCACAACCCTAAGAACTAAAGGAGTGGAGTTATTTTAAAAATTCATTGTTTTAATGATCCAAAATATGTTTATTCTATTATTAATGAATTTTATGTTTTATGTTAGTAAGTTGTTTTTTGGGAAATATATGAAAATTGGATATATATATATATAGAAAGAAATTTCACATTATATAGATCTACCAAAATTAATACAGTATTAAAGAGACCACTTTCTTATTCAAATGAAAATAAAGGAAATTTTAAAAAAATTTCAAGCTAACCCATGAATAATTAGAGAAACCACCTGAACTAATCAACTTACTATTCTAGAAAACTAAAATATGTCTTTGTATTGATTGACCATATGTAGATATCAAGAGACTGCATGACAGAAAAAAAGAATATTTTCTAAGTATTGAGTGACCATATATTGAGACCAACCCACTAAATTATCACATCATGTGACCATAAGAAGTATATAAGGTGACCATATGAAGAAATTCTCATCTTACCATAAGGATTGTATCAAGTGACTATTCATTATTGATTTTGATGGTCAATCCCTCTATTTCTAATTAAAAAAAAATTATTTAAATACTCTAATGACTATATTATGAAGCATTTAATCGTAATTTATATAATTTTCAGACTAATGGATTTCATTTTTAACATTAATATTTGGTTTTGATTAGTTTCCAATAGTTAATTGAAGAAGGGATTTTATTTAAATCATCTAAATCTTTATCAGGAACACATGGGGAGCCTATATATAATACACACTAACTCCATGGATATATATTTTTTGACTCTATATTTCTCAGGTGAAATTATATATATGAGAGAAGGATTCAAAAGATACTTATGTCTGATATCAATGAAATCTTTAAATATAATTTTTTAATACAATAGAAACTTGTAGATTAACTGTAATTTTACCAAAGACTGATCTGCATCAAATGTATGAACAATTATTCACTCACTGTATTTTTTTACATTACAAGTTGTTCTTTTACATTCCTATATATCTATTGAGTAATTATATATAACAAACCAAGTAAGTTCGACCCAACCCATCACCTCAGCTGGCCCACCACTTGTACCAAATCACGTTCCTGATCACCATGGGTTGGTAAAAAGCATTGTGCCTAACAAAAAATCTCATGGGAATAGTTTCACCCATGCTATACAAGTATGAACCATCTATAAAAGTGTATTTCCAAAAAAATAATATCAAGCTCAAAAAAAGGAATAAAACATCCAGAGTACTTCAGCAATGACTAAACGTATATGATAAACAACATCATACATCAAATTTAACACATTCCACAACATAAACAAAGTATCAAAAGTCAATATAAAATAGAAAACAATGGATTAAATACAAAAAATTATAATACATATATATAAAAGAATACTAAATTCCCAAAAATGAATCCATTAGAGAAAATTCCATGAGACCAGGTCTCCTCCACAAAACACTAGAATGTGGTAATCAAGAAGAGCCACCTAGGTACTTGGTTATCTTTCCTTTACATGTGTCCTAAAAAAAATCTATATACACCCCAAGGAATTTGTAGAGTGTAATTCACAAAGGCTGGTAGGATACCAACATGAATCTATTTAAATATTTTACCCATGAAATATGATAAAATTATTTGAAATCTCAATTTTTAAAAATAAACAACATTAAAAACATTCCACTTTCAAAAAATAGATTAAATCTATTTGGTTTCCATTTGAAAATAATAATAAAAGTATTACAATTCAATTTAAAACATGGGTCAAATATATAAAAAATTCGAAACAGAATATCATTCTCATCAAATCCAATAAGGCATAATATATTTGATCATAACATCATTATATAACAACATAACTAGAAATTGACACAATGAAGTCATCAAATAAAGCATAGAACCAATAAAATACATAAAAGTCGGTAATCAAATCCAACATGGGTAAGTGAACCTATAGATCTAGCCAAAATGTTTTAAAGTGAGTGAGTATAAACAAAGTATTATATCTGACTAAGTAAAATGGAAGCTCTCATACTCTTTCTTAGACCCATCTCTACGAGATACCATGGTCCGTTGACAATCAAATGGAAGATATAATGGTATTCCTACACAAAGGATCTCTTGATAAATTTTAAACCAAAATTTAATATCTCATTGCCAGAATCCTTGATGTCTCACACGATCCCTTAGACTACCCCTCATTGACACCCCAAATAACCCATGTAGTACATTGTGCTAACATAATCACAAACCAGGGGCATACATGAAAATCTATTTATCAAGAAAATTTTAGAATCCAAAATTTAAATTTTACAAATCACCTTATCCCATGGTAAAACCATTTATAAAATTATTTTATAAATCAATTAAGATCTATAAAAACTCTTAGATCCATTTTAACTATCACTTGGATTTATTTTAATACAATCCCTTTCAGAAAGCACACATTAAATCACCAAATTTGCAAATCATGACATAAAACACATTAAGTATGGGATCAACATCAACTATAAATTATTTAAATGAAAATTTAAGCAAAATAATCCAAATACTATTATATATTTGAAGGATATCTAAAGAATATGGCCTTAAAAAGAGACACCTACTTCAGAATTTGTTCTAACATCATCGCAATCAAGGAAAACCACTCATAATGAGTAATAGAAGGAATGAAACACCTAATACACAATAAATTATACAAAAAAATCAAATAAACACCATATATTCAGAGAAAACCACTTCTAGGGTTACATATTTCTAATAAAATGGAAGAACATGAATAATAAAGGGGGAAAGAAGAATAAATCATGAAGAAGTTGGATTACTTCAATCCAAACCACCTTGGACCAAAGAATAATCCAATAAAGATGAGAGTTAATAAGATTCCACACCATGAAGTGGGGATAAAATTTAATGAAGAAGAAAATGAGATCCAATAAGAATAAAAATCTATAGGCAATTTTTTTTAAAAGATCACATTTTGAGGAGAAAGACAAGGCAACATGGTTAGGCTACACAGTTAGACAAACTATGTTCTAAATATGTATAATACACTATCTACCCAAATAAAAAGAATTAAACCTACCCCTGAAAGTTATATTGTTTGAAAAACCATGCTCAAACTATTTAAAATCACATCTTCACCCTCTGTATCACCCTTGCATAGTTATCCACATAGTTAAACAAACTCTATGCAAACCATGTTCCTGGTTTGTTTCTCCGAAAACTCCCATGTATGATCCCATAAACCAAAAACTCCAAAGGTGAATAAAAATAAAAATTATATTTACAAGTGACCCAATAGGTTTCAAAAAATTATCACAATTCCACTCCCCCAATAATTTCCCCATGCATCCTCAAATGAAATCAATGAGGCCACTACTCTCTCACCAAAGAATCCCTCTCCCACATATCATGAACATTTCTTTCACTATAATAAATAACACAAACTAATGTGATTGATTTACCATATATTACCTTATTCTAAACATCCATAATGTTAACATACATCTCTACAATGGTAGCATCAGGGCCAACCTCCAAATATAACCAATCTGTCCCATGAGATGGGTCTGGATGGTATCTATTCAATTAGGAAACATGAAAGAAATCATGTATCGAGGTAATTTTCGGTGGTAATTACAACCAATAGGAGACATTACCAATAAAATATACAACTAGAAACACTCTGGAATAACAGGGTATCATCTTTCCTTACTTACCCAAATGATGGTATTCCAGTCAAACCGTTACCTGAAAAAACAACAAATCACCAACCTAAAACTCTAACGGGAGATGAATATGATCAAAATAAAAAATATAGTGAATCTGAGTTATCACAAGACATTTTTAAATCAACCAAAATGTCTAAGTAATTTCCTAGATGAGACTCAACCCTACCAAGAAATTCTCACCAGCCTCATCCTAATAAAACGAGGATTGACATTACCACCAATACAATACATAAAAAGAGGACATACTGATTGATGATGGATAGATATTATAAGAAAATTTATCCAACAACATATAACATTCCCACAAAACCCCAAAATATAGATCACACACTCATGATATATTCACAAGATTCTTGATGGTATACTCAGAATGACCATTTGTCTATTGGTGATACAAGGTGCTCAATCTCCATCGGGATCCCAATCCTTCCTTGAGTCCCTTTTACAATTGGGAAGTGAACCAGACATCCTAGTCTCCAACTATCACTAAGGGAACTCCATGAAGCTGGATGATCTCTTGAACATATAATCACCCAAGGTCCTTCATCTTGTTTTACTCCCTAATGGGAAGCAAATGTGATGATTTCTTCAAATGATTGAAAATATCCCATATTGAATTATTACCTCTTAGGTTATGAGGTATTATGATCACTAAATCCATATACATATAATTCCACATACATCAAAAGATGATAAGAGGTTACAATAACCTGAATGACCTATGGTTCCCTCTTTGACTCCGTGGCATGTCAAAAAATGAGAAAAAAATTCTACCACTACACATCTCATCCCCAATCACCAATACCAATCAATTAGGGTGTAAAAAATCTTGGTCACATCAGGGTGCATGAACCAACTAATATTATGAACCTCAGATATCACCTCAAGACATAATTTCAAGGGAATAAAAATCCTTATCCTAGAGAGGAGTGAACCATCAGGTGATTAGGACTTATCGCCCAAGGTCTCCCCATCACTTAAATTGTTGCTAGTCTACTAGAACTCAGGGTCGTATACCTGCTCACTCCAAACCTGATCGATGAGATGGTTGAACCCACACACTTGTGAAGAACAATAAATCTTTATCCCCCTACACCTCCATGCATATATTATAAAATAAAATCATCAGACTCTACTCATCCACTGATTACCAAATTGGCTACATTGGAAGATACCTTCGCAGCGTTTCTGCGACCACATTACCCTTAACATGTGTATAATAATGATCAAAATGAAATGTATAAAGTTATTCCACCAAGTTTCTCTATCTAAGAATGAGGTCCCTTTGGGTCAAAATATATTCCAAGATCTTTTGATTTGAATTCATTGTGAAACACTCCCCGAAGAGGTAATGGGGCCCTATCTTTAACACATGAATTGTAGCTGCTAATTATAGGTCATGGGAGGTATAATTCTGCTCTTGTTGGAATAACTAACATGATCCATAGGCAATTAAAAGGTTATAATAAATTAACAAAAATCTAAAACCCACACCATAAGAATTATAATACACAACATAAACCTTCCCAAGATTGAGAAGAATAAAAAATGGTGTGGATTTCAAATGGGTCTTCAACTGCTCAAAATCACATCGACACTTATCAACCCACTCAAACATCACCATTTTACCTATCAAGGATGTTAAGGGATAATATAGGCAGGATAATACCTAAATGAAACATCAATAGTACCCAACCAAGCCTAATAATATATGGATCTTGAAAACATTCTTGGGATTCTCCCAAGACAAGACCAGTCGAACATTCTTTGTATACATTGAAACAGATGCCTCCAAAATCATTTGGCCCCAAAATTTAACTTTCTAAATCCAAAAACAGCACTTGAAAATATTTTAATATTGAATATGGTCCCTAAAAACACCCAAAATAACCTCCATATGGTTTGTGTTCTCCACATGTGTCTTTGAATACACAAAGATGTCATCCGAAATCATGACCATGAAGGAGTCTAAAAAGTAGTGGAAGATCTAATTCATCAATGACATAAAGACCTCTACTATATTGGTAATCTTTAGTGGAATAACCAAATACTCCAATAATAAATTATATTTACCATGATAAAGAAATTTTACATGCTCATATAAAAGAAAACAGGTTCCGTAGAAGAATTAATAAACACTATACCTCTCACAGTGGCTGGTTCAGAATCTGAATCCTATTGAAAAATTTTCTTGCATGAAAATGTCCTAGATCAATCCCTCAATGAATCTAGTGAGAATCTCACTTTCTGTAGGGCTGATAACCTTCACCCTTAAAAGAACCAAAAAACACCTAATACCCCTTTGAAAATGTCTATCCAACATTGCTCCACAATGAAACAAACTAATACAAGCACTAAATATGGACCAAACATCCACACTGGTGGCATTCCATTAGATTCATTGTGAAATTATTCATATTGTATCAAACCTTCCCACACTGATAGAAACAATAGGATTATGCCTTGAAGAATACATTGGGGTTGTACTTGATGATTGATGAACACCCTTTCCACTAACACGGTAAGACTCATCTTTCTTCCTCTTCTATAATGGTGAAGAACTTTGAATACTTCGCATTGAATGTACCCCACTAAAACATTTCTTTCTATTCAAATTATCCAATATTATATCCACCTTTTCAACCACCTTTATGTAGGCTTGTATAAAAATAAGAATAATTATAGATCTGATATTTGGCCTCGATCCCATCTCAAAATGTTAAGTCTTACAGAAATTGTTAGCAAGGATATTTGGAGATACATGTACCAATCTATAAATTGAATAGTATACTCCATAAATACACAATACCCTTACTCCAAATTCAAGAACTCATGGGACTTTACCTCCCTCTAAGTATTCGGATAGAACTTCTGATTAAACTCCACCATGAAAGTGGCCCATGTGAGATCCTCGTGCCTCCTCAATATCACCATTTACTCCCACCACTTTCCACCTAACCCTTCCATTAAGTACATAGTGATGCCCACTTTAGAGTTCTTAGGGGTCTTTAGAAAATTAAAGATATGCTCTATATGATCAATCCACTCCTTAGGCTTATTGTATCTTTTGTCTCCATAGAACACCAATGGTTTTCTTATTATAAGATCCTTAGCATGGTCCACCATCCATTACCTATCTTAAACACCTTCTTGGACAAAGGATTGAATCATATGAATCATTGACTCCACCAAATCTAGATCAAGAGGAGGTCTCTATTATAGAGTATTCTACATAACACCCTTTGTATGACTAAATTAGGTCCTTCTTATGAGGAAATTTATATAAGTAACAAAACATACCCTCCATCAAGAACTATTAAATCACCAACCACATCAAAAAGAGTAAAAAGAACCCCCTCAAGTGTATCAAAATGAAACACCGACATCAAAAGAAATTAAAATCAGAGAAATAAGAAAAAGTAAAATTTATGTTTTTCTCACTACACACAGTTTTTCCACATGGTTAGGAAAACAATCTGATAACCATCCACGTGTCACAATAGGTTGGAAGATAAGGCCATATAGGTTGAACACGGTTACCACTAACCATGTGCCTTATTTTTTCCTCCTCCTTCCAACCATAATATTGAACCCCAAGACTCAAATTAACCCAGATCACACTCTGAAACTCAACAATAACCAATTAATACCCTTAAACACCACTAAAACAACCCATTACCAAGAAAAAAAGGTAAACACAATCCCATAACACCCTTGGAAACTTGAGGTTCGACATGAAGAAGAGATGTAAATACACTCCCTCATTCTTAACTCCTGATTCTCAATGGTCATAGTACCATTCTACCACTGAATACCAAATAAGAACTTTCTTTGATACAAATTTGTAGTGAATGGACCTGGCTCGGCCTAACCATCACCCAAACTGGTTTTCCACATGTCCAAAAGTGCATTCCCAATCACCATGTGATGGTTTCAAGCATTGGGAATAACCCACGATATATTGGGAATAGTTTTGCCCATGTAAAAATGACATGACCCATCCATTAAAGGGACATCCACATGAGTAAAATTATTATTAATAAAAGTGAATGCATCATCCATAGTAAAGAAATAATGACTAAATAGATACCAAAAACAATATTATTCATAATATACAATACATTCCACAACAGTACATATATATGGTATCTGAAGTCAAGATCAAGCTCAAAAGAGTGGAGATAAGACCAAACAAGTCCAATACATACATCTAAACAGACTAAAAAAATATCAAAATGACTCTACAATATCCAAATACATGAGACCATGTCTCCTCTACAAAACATCAGACCATGGTAATTAAAAAGAGCCACCTAGGTACATTGTAAAAACCCTAACTCTAGTAACCTAGACCCGGTGCTCTACTTTATTTCATTGTCATAGATATAAGTGTTCAAATACTAAAGACCCCAATGTTTTTTGTGGTTTTGGAGAAATATATACATACATGAAAACCATTTTACATTGGGGATAAAATATAAAACATAGTAGTGGAATATATTCTACATCCCTGAACTCATTCAAGGATTTTCTCTTCATATCCCAAGGAAAGGAAATAAAATAAGTGTGGGATAAAATGACCAGTAGGGGTTATATATAGTGGAATCAATCATGAATCAATAAGTCATAATCAATATTTCAAGGTAAATAACATAACATACCATATATTCTATTAATAACTTGACTATCATTATTAGATAATTCATAATCAATATGGAAATGTAAATAACAAAATACACATTCCATTTTATCAATAGCCCGAAAAAAAATTCATCCTCGGATCATATCAATGAAATAACCTAATGAATAATAATAAATTAATTATAAATAAATGAAATGATTAATTTTATAAATCATGATCTCTGACATCTTGATATATATACTATAAAGAACATTCATAATAAATTTTAAAACTATGGGTAAACACCAATTTAATTTGGCTAACTGATTTGCCTCATGAGACATATCAATGCATAATGAGGATATATAATTCTAGTCCCCACCCATCACTACATTTCCAAATCATTCCTAATATATTGAATGATCAATTTAATTCATGAACAATATGGCTTATTAATAAATATCTATATTGAGTAAAGAATACTGATTTATCAAAATTTCACCAGTTAATTTAATAAATTTCAAAGTAAACACTATAAGTAAAAATGGTATATGATTTAGGAAATGATCATATACATGATAAAAAGAATATGTATGTTTAAGATAAATTTATTATCCAATGAAAAATGATCACTAGAAATTTATTGTATCAAGATAAAGGCAAAACCCAAAAAATTAATTAAGGGATGAGTTGTGACCATCTGTTCATCAAGAATATAGGTTTTATTATAAAATCATGTCCTTTGTAATAATAAAGGTAAATTGAAGTGAAATATTGAAATAATATTTAATAAAATTGTTTTCTTTATAAAACCATTGAAAATGCATAGAAGAAGATAAATTTCCTAAAATGGTTTTGACGACGAGGGAGTCTGTTATCACCACATATATTGAAAAATAAACCTATAGACTTTTTGTATAAAAATTTGAAAAATAATTTTAAAAAAAGGAGAAAATATTCCATTAAAACCCTATTTAAAAGTCAATGAAAAATTAAAATGTTCTTAATAAATAATTTGAGTAAATAAAATGACTTTGATAAAACAATTTTGGAAAATATGGACATGGAAGAAAAACAAATCTGACTAAAAGAGTAATAAAATTGGTTTTCCTATTAAAAATTTATTTCATTGATTTAAGTACCAAAGAGTGGAAAATTTAAAAAAAAGTAAAAACCTTAAAAATACACTAGATAAGAAAATTATATGATCTTATGACGAATAAATGATAAGATTCATTCAATAAGAGTAAACACAATCCCAAAAGAAAATGAGATTGTAAAACAGATTCTTACTACTTTGGTAACATTCAAATTGTATACCCTTGGATGAATATAATTGAATTAAACATTATTAATCATGAATAAATATTTATTCATATTAAATATATAAAATGGTCAGTATATACCCCCTATAAATGTGAATATGTGCATAATGATAAATATGTATCAATGTAATGTAAATTGAGATGAAACCCATTACCTCTCACTTCCCTTAAGTTAAAACTTATTTTCAATAATTTTTAATAGTTTAGTTTTTTTATTAATTTATATCATAACCTTATTAATATTTATAATATAATATATGATCCTTTTATAATATCTTATTTCATGTTCTTCAATAATATTTCATTTTACCCTTGTTTTGAGTGTTAACTGGATTGTTTTATCTTTCATGTTTACCTAAAATGTTATAGTTTTGGTGCATGGGATATAGATATATCACCTATATAATTATATAAATATTATTAATATAATTTTTTTTCATTATATACTTTTTAGAACTATTCATTAATGTTGGACATGGAAAATGAATCAAATCACTTAGTGGTGATGGTCGACCCTATGTGCACATGAATGATGAAATCATTCCTTTAATGGGTAAAAGGGTAAGTAAGTGGATTATATATTAATATAATAAAGTTAATATAATTTAATATTTATTTAATATATTCATTATTTCAATCAGTATGACTCTCCATGTGAGTCAGTTATGAAAAAAAAATTCATTGATTCGCGAGGCTGGAGACCATCATGCACATGAGTGATGGGTTTGTTTCTCATTTGAAGGAGAAGGATATTGATAAATATTATTAAGAAAATATAATAATATTAATATATGGAATATAATGGTGTTATCGTGTTTTATTTTTTTAAGACAAAATTTAATGTGGTAAAAAGAGAAGGAATAAAGAAAGAGTTTCGTTAAAATGATTACCTTCTCTTAGAGAAACCTCCTTTAGATATATTCTTAAGGACCCTATGGATGGTATTTTTGGAATAATATCTATTATAGAATGAATATAATTATTTTTTAGAGATATGTATTGAGGTTTTGTTCAAGTAAAATGGATTGATAGTCGTGAAGAAGTGAGGGGAGAGAGTGCCCTTTTATAATTGAGCAGTAGTAACATTTTTGTAAATACAAAAAATTATTCAATAATGTGATGTTAATTTCACCCCATGTTACTAAAAAATTAATGAATAATGGATTTTAGGGATTTTAAGGTATATAAAAACCTTCAACAGATAAAAATAGGTATGTTTTAAACATGTTATTTTCTTATCATATAAGTATACTTACTTTCATAATTTTTGTTTTCACCACAGTAACATGTTTTTTAACCGAGGTAATTAATCCTTTAGGCCTAAAAGATGAAAATTATTATATAATTTTGAACTAATGATTCTAAATATGTAATCCAATTTATAAAATAAAAATTTTATGTGTGTGGAAAATTAATTTTAACACAAGCTCATGTAATACAAAAAACCACTTTTTAACCTTATCCACTTCAATTAATTTTTATATTTTTACTAATGGTTATGAAAAAAATTAATTTTACCTTTTTAACTCCAAATAATTGTTCAAATTAAAAATATAGAATTAATTTTATTAAATTTATTTCACATAAGTTGAAGAATTTAGTTTGAAAAAAACCCCATAAATCTAGTCAAAAAATAGTTTTTCATGAAATGCATTTTCATTTATATATTAATCTTATATTAACTATGTTACTAGTAATAATTATTATATAGATTAAAATTACTTTTTTTATACATAAAATAGAAATATTTCATTTAAATAATTAATTATTAAATATTATTTTAATCTATTAAAATGGATAAACATTTTTCATTCTAAAAAAAACAATTTTCTAAAGAAAAAAAGAAGTTCAATGAAAAATAACTATATTTGTCTCCAAATGATTTTATATGTATTTATAGAAATTAAAGGTTAATAAATAATTAATTAAAAATATTATTACAAATTATTATAAATAATATCACAAGTAGTTAAATACAACATTTTTAATTATTCAAAAAATACTATTTTAAGAGAAAATTTAGAAAATCAATTCTAGGATTATTTTGAACAAGTTAAAAATCAATAATAATCCTATAAAATTGAATTTTTTGTGATATGAAAGATTAAAAGTTTCATTTTATTATATATTTATAGAAATATAATGTTCACCTACTAGAATTGAGGCATGGGTGTTACATTCTTCCCAAATAAAAAAATTTCATCTTCAAATTTTTAATGCATGTTACCATCTAAACAAATGAGGCGGGACATTTTTTATAACATCCTATGTTTCCCATGTTTCTTACTTAATTTTATGATATCTCCAATGTACATTTACCATTTTATTCATCCAATTACTCAATACTCCCTCTCTAGTATTGAGAATCCAGATAGGATCTTCACAATAAGGTATATTCATTTCCAATTCTATTTCTTCAAAGGTGAGAAAATGAATTAGTTCTAGAATATACCTCCTTAAAAATGATATATGGAACACATCATGTACTTTAGGGAGAATTTGGTAAATTTCCAAATGATAAGAAACATATCTATTTCATTCAAGGATTTCAAAGGGTTCCATATACTTGTGTCTTAGTTTTCCCTTTTTACCAAAACTTATGACACCCTTCCATGAAGATACTTTGAAGAAAACATAATATATTAATTGAAATTATAAATATTTCCTTCATTTGTTACCATTACACATTTTATACTTTTAACTACACTAAAATGAGCCTAAATAGTCATTATCTTTTTATTTTTCACTTCAAAAAATTATAGACCGACTAGTTTCCTTCCACCAACTTCATCCCAACAATTTGGATAATGAAATATATTTCCATATAATTATTCATATGACCCATTTTTAATAATTGAATGAAAACTATTTTTATTCGAAAACTCTACCAAATGTAAATAATGATCCCACATACATTGAAAATCAAGTGATAATGATGTTAACATTTGTCCCCATGTTTGAATATCCCCTTCAAACTACCCATCAGTTTGAGGAAGGTAGGTGGTGCTCAAATGAAGCTTAGTATAAATATCCTTCTAAAGTCTCTTCTTGAACATCAATGTAAAATAGGGATCATAATCAAAAAAATTGAAATAGGTGTGCCATGTATTCTTACAATTTTTTTAACATAGATAATTATGAGGCACTAAAGAGGTAAATCATCTCATATAGTGAGGAAATATATAGATTTGGTTAGGTAGTCAACAGTAATCCATATTTCCTCATTCTTCCTGGGAGTATTTGGTAGTCCTATGAAAAATTCCATAGTAATTTCATCCAATTTCCAAATAGAAATAGAAAAAGTTTTCATTACTACACTATGATATTTTCTATCAACTTTTACTATTTATGAAACCAATCATCTGGACACATAATTCAAAATTTTATGCTTCATGTTATCCCACCAAAATTGTTCCCTCAATTCCCAATACATCTTGGTGCTACCAGGGTGTATAGAGAAATTTGAGCTATGAAATTCATCCAGTAATTCCCTTTTTTAACTTAGTTATAGGTAAATCACATAATATCTTTTCAAATTTTATAATGCTATCTTCAAAATCAAAGTCTTCCAACTTCCCATCATTGAAATATTTAATTTCCTTCATAATATTATCATCATCAGATTGAGAAATTTTTAGATTTTATAATAAATATGGATTCAATATCATTAGGAAATTTTTTGATATCACCCTTTTATTAATAATTAATATTTCCATATTTACTAGATCCATACACATATGATCCCTTTAAATCATCATTTGGGTCATAACTCCATGATCCTATGTACAAAAGTCTTATACTCCCTTAGTTACCTTCCTTGGTTACTAGTGTATTGAGAAATCATATTCCTTGAGTATTTTGAGCCTTCTCCTTGACTCATATTGAGCTTTTTTTTGAAAAGATGTGTTTTAGGATCTTATGGTAGGTGTATATCTAACATGTTTCACCATATAGATAATGTATCTATATCTGCAAACAAAATATTATTGGTTCCAACCCAATACCATGGATTGTATTGTTCTATTCAGAACTCTTTAACTACCTTTATGTATATGAAATAACTTTATCAGTTTCCCAATAGAAACAACCAATTGCTTTTTTTATGCATCACTATATATAAAAAACCCATCATTTATTGATGTCAGGGTCAACATTCAAGAATTGAACAACCTTCTCATCAATTATTTAAAACAATATTTACGTTCCTTTTTCCATATGAACTTTACCCCTTTATGTGAAATCATTTTAATGGTTTATCCAATCATGAAAAATTCAGAAACAATTGATGATAGTAACCTACCAAACCAATGAAACTACATAGGTCAGTTATATTCAATAGTGTAATCCATTATATGAATACCTTTGTATTTTTAGGATCAAGTGATATTACATCCTTGGAGACAGTATGTGAAATAAAAGAAAATTCTTGAATCAAATTACACACTTTCTAAATCATCAATATAATTATTTACTTCTAAGAGTCTTAAGAATGATCCATATCTAATTTTCATAGTCTTAATTCCTCTTATAATACACTAAGATATCATCAATCTATACTACAATAAAATCATCAAGATATTCCAGGAATACTCTGTTCATTAGATCCATAAAAACTGACGTTTCATTAGTCAATCCA
This sequence comes from Viscum album, assembly GCA_963277665.1. Classification (NCBI taxonomy): domain Eukaryota; kingdom Viridiplantae; phylum Streptophyta; class Magnoliopsida; order Santalales; family Viscaceae; genus Viscum; species Viscum album. The sequence continues at coordinate 1,699,582,804 of OY728125.1, forward strand.
AATGGAATTAATGTAAACTCATAATTACCATACCTCATTGGTAATGTTATCCCCATAATTTATTCCTTCTTTACTCATAATTAATGATACCCAAAAAGAATTTTAATATTTGAAAAATATTGAGCTTCATGAATTTTATTGAATAATTCATCAATGAATAGTATATGATAACTTTTATTTATTATAATATAATTTTTTTCACTATAACCAATGAAAAGACTCAATAATTCATATTTCTTCTTAATGATGTGAGCCGGGGATCCCCATGGTAGAAAAATAGGGAGAATAAAATCCTCATCACAAAATTCCTCTACTTATTCCTTTAACTCCACTGTTTTCATAATGTCTATACTATAGGGAGTATTTGATCTTAGTTTTGCATCTGGGATTAAATTAATGTAAAACTCAACTTCATGATCTAGTGACATCTTGGTAATTCCTTAGTAAATACATCGATGTATTCTTCTAAAATAGGTACATCATCAATTTTAATATTACTTTTCCATTAATAGATTTTGTTTTTATTCTTATATAAGAATCTCATTCACAAGACCTACTGGTGGTGGATCTAGACATGACTTATAATATTAAGCCTTCTCTCTAAAGATGAGAATTTCTACATCTTCATCATGAATTGTAATTTAATTCAACTTGCATTAAATGTTTGATTCATATTTTAAAACCCTATCCACACTAAAGATTATATAAATGTAAACCATTGTTATAATAATTATTTCCATAAATAGGGCATGTTTATGTGTCAAAATGGGGATTTCTCTACATATCCCTATTACAGTAAGACACCCATTAGGTGTTTTGACTGAAAAATTCTATTTTATGGATCCATAGAAATACAAAATTTTATTTTTAAACATGTATGATATAAAATAATGATAAGATAAATAAATAAATAAATCATTTGATAAAATTTAGGTTATGATTAAATTACCCACCACCATATCATTGGAAACTTCCACCTTAGCTGTAGTGATAAAACATGATTGCATTCCCCCCTCAACCTATTCTGTGGTATATTCCCTTGACACATATGGAATTCCTGTGAATAATGATCAATTTATTTACAAATAAATCACCTTAAATAATTGATTTGTTTCTTCCCATTTCATTTATTATCTTCATGACCCTTATCACTACCCTTGTAATAAACTCCAATTCCCTTCAAAAATTTCTAGGATGTTTCTTCCTATAATTTTAACTTGATGGAAATTGATTCATTTTATTCTTCTTATTTGATGCATTACCTTTTTCATTATGTTCATCTGACCCCTTCTTCTATTTATTCCCCTTGAATATATTTTTTTCTGGAAAATTACTTCTCTATTTTAATGGAGTATAAAACTATTTCATCATATGATGATTTTTTTGATAAATTAGTTCATTTTGGAGACTGGGATTAATAACTTTTTTGAAATGGTCAATCATTCATTCCATATTGTGTATGTAATCTATATAATAACTGAGTAATATTTTAAAGGTATCCTCATACTCTAAACCACTTTATTCTTCCTTTTTTATTTATGATAAAAAAATTTATATTCATTTTTGTTCATTGCACACAATGTAAATATTTTTCAAAGAACGTTTCCTTAAAATATATTCATTCCATGTGTTCTATTTTGTATTCCTCCCTAGTATTTTGAATCAATGACCACCATTTATCAACATCAACTTTGATAAACTAGACTTCAAGTGTAAAATTTTACTTTTCATCACATCCTAAGTAGAGATATATCTATTCAAGGGAGTTAATCCATTTCTTAGTTACAACATGATTATTTATCCCATTAAAAATAGGGGATTCTATCACATGAATAAACTAAACATGGAAGAATATCACTATGGAAAAACATGTTTCTCCATTTGGGAATACTAGTCATCACTACTTTAGTAAGATACCCTAATATTTCATTGATTTACTCAGATCCAATACGAGCTGTATTGGATTTCACTAATGGATATTTCGACATTGACTGTGAGTGTTGATAAATTTATTTCTTAAAAGCACCATTTATAATTAATGTATTACACTATATTAGGTTATGAAATTATGTACTTTAAATTATAATATATAATTATGAGTCTAGTGTAACATTTAATATAAATTTAATTTTTTGCAATGTAAATATTAGGATCATAAAATTGACTGATTTAGGGATAACTTCAAATCATTATTTTATAAATACTTTTTAATGGTTTGTAAAGATAATGCAAATTATCCCAATCCAATCCCTAGAGAGTGTAAAAATAGGTTTTTAGTAAGTCCCATTATCACTCACCAAGTGATGATCGATTCAGAGATCAATAAACCACTTTTAGAGTTATTACCCCTAGGTAGAAATATGAAAAAACCCTATCCATTTGTAGTATCTAGATTGGGATTTATTTATTAGAAGAACCACATAATCTATCCCTCAAAAAAACTTTAGGATGTTATTATATAGTTATCTTCAAAGTTTAACAGGGTTTATGTTCTGTAATCTATGTTTTCCTTACTCTATTTCTCAATGTTTCTATGAAACTCAATCCGATACAAACTGTAACAACCAGAAATCCAGTAACCCATAACCTATAGTCTACTTTATTACATTATCATAGATATAAGTGTACATATCACAAAGGGATGATAAGTGTTGTAGTTTCTGAGAACCCAATTCATATATGTTACCCAATTTACATTAGGGATGAAATATAGAACATAATAATAGAAAACATTTAGCATCCTTGAACTCATTCAAAGAATTATTCCTCCTATAATAGAGAAAGGGAATAAAAAAGGGTTGGATCAAATTATCAATAAGGGTTACATACAACAGAATCTATCTTGAATAAATAAGTCATAATAAATATGGAAAGGTAAATAATTGAACACACCTTCAAATCAATAAATAACATAACAATCTTAATTAGATAATTAGCAATCAATATAACAAGGTAAATAACTAAACAAATATTAAATTTAATCAATAAATTGAGAAAAAAATGCATTCATGGATTATATCTATGAAATAACCTCATAGATAATAATAAATGAATTCTCAAAGGAAATATTTTTTTTTTACTTAATTATCTCAAAAATCAGGATATCTATACCTTCAAGACCTTTCAGAGGATAGTTTAAAACTATTTGTAAAAACACATTTTATTTTTCCATCTGATTTATCTCATGAGTCCTACTAATGATTTGAGGGGATACAAAATTTGGGGCCCCACTATTATGGCCCAGACCTCCATGATTCATTACTCTGTCAAAATCTAGTATTTGGGGTGTTCTAGGAGGAAACATTAGCTCTTTTTAAGAGTTTTCCAAAATTATAATTTTTTCATTGGTAGGAAGTGTTAGTAGGTCAGGGTTTCTATAGGTCATAGAGTTAGTAGGTTAGGGAATTAGTTGGTTAGGGAATCAGTAGGTTAGGGTGTCGATATGCTTGGGTGTCAGTAGGTCCGGACGTCGGTAGATCGGGCATCGATGAGTGGAATTAGTGAACCACTTTTGGGAAGCAGTGTAGGGTACCCTATCATTGATGTGATTTTTATTTACTTTAATTGACTTGCGTTATTTTGTGATCAAGACTTGGTGAGGTTGGGGTGGATAGTATACTTTGTTAGGTGCTTTTGAGTTTCTATTATTTTTCTCATAGAGGAATAAGTACGATTCTCCCACTTGTTCATGAGAGACATTGTTTTTTTCTATGGAGTATACTTGTATTATCGCCCTACATATATTAAACTATTTTTAGGTTTCTAGGGAGATTACATAGACCGTGCTAGACCTTACTAGATCAGACGTTGGGACAATTTTTATGTCACTGCTTAGTTTTGTTCTTTTGGTATTTACTTTACTACTTTTCATTGTATTTTTAGCAGGTTTACCTTAAACATGCATGTGGGATAGATTTTGGATTCTCTTATATATATATATATGTATGTATGTATTGGAGTTGTTTTGATGTTGATACATCTTATCTTCTGATCTTGATTACTATTAAAAGGGTAATGCCTCCCATCCTTGTGATATTTGAATACCATTGGTGCTGGTCACCACCGTGGGGCCTATTGAAGGTGGGAATCATGGGTCATTATCTAGTTCTAAACTTGAAGATGGAAGTTCATAACATTTTCCCATCCCTTGCCTCATCTTGAAGAAGGAGGGTCCTGACAGAATGTTATAATATGTGATGGTTGAGAGATAGGATAGAGATTGGAGTTATGCATAGTGAGGATTTCATGGTTTGGTAGGGAAACAATGTCAGGTGTTCTTGGTGCATGATATGGGATAGGGAATACTGGATATGACATGATATTTTATCCCCCCCTGTGATCTGATGTAAGGAATCTAAGATTATCGAATGACCATGTGAGGCTACACCATTTTTGGGGTAGAGACCCTATGAAAGTTGAATGCATCATGATGGATTGTGTTCTTGTTTTTTGGGCGTTTTGGGGAATTAAAATGATCAGTGAGTTGATATGAATCCTAAATAAATTCCATACTACTCGGGCTTAATATTTCATTGTTTGTCTTTCACCTATGAAACCTGGTCGTCATCCATGAGTTGCTCAGTTAGTTGAGGATCATCAGGAGAATCAGGATAATTGGAAAAGGATTGATCCAGACGATGAGGAATATTAGTGGTAGAAGACACTTCGTGCTTTCATGCAGCAGACTCTAGGAAAGTAAAAGGGTAGTGTATGAAACATGGAGACAAAGATCTGGATCGAGGATCATGTCATCACCTCTAGCCTGATCTAAAATATGATGGAATACTAGGTTCCATTCGTAGGGATTTAGATTATGGGATATGTGCGCCAGTGGTGGGAAAAATACATAGGGGAGATAATGGAGGCAGATGTTCTATGGGTCAATTTTGAGAAGCAGTTCTGGGAAGAATTCCCTTCTTCGGCCATGAAGGCTGAGAAATGATAGGTTCTATTATCCCTCTAGAAGGGGAGTATGTCAGAATTAGAAATGGTGATCAAGTTTAAGGATCTCATTCTCTTTGCTACAGATCTCTTTCCAAATGAGGAGTCTCGGGCAAGATGTTTAGCGGAGGGACTCTGTCCTTCCCTCCAGTACACAGTTATTCCATTCACCTTTCTGACATATCTGGAGGCACAGAAGAAAGAGAAAGTGGTTGAGAGGATGCACTTGCGAGGTGGTCTACACTGAGTGGGGAGATACATGAGTTCTTCAAAGGGGAAGGCTGTCAACACTAGGTCTCGAATGCAAGGGCCTTGGAGGTTCTGAATATTAGGGAGTCGACCTCAATAGTTTCAATTTCAACCATTAGGTTTTCATGATTTTCCAATAGGCTTGGGCTCGATGTGATTATATTTTGGAGGCCATGGGAACCTTCAGAGTCAGTTCCCAGTTTGAGCATAGTATGGTAGAGGTGGGCAGGTTCAGCTTCCACTTAATCATGATTTTATGGCTAGGCCATTTTAAAAGTAGGGACAATAGACTCCTTCTCCACAATGAAGAGATAGAGCAGGTGGAGCCCAACCTTAGTGATGTCCTCAGTGACCTCGACCCCAGACATGGTTTAGGAGGTGGTCAACAACAAAGGGGAAGAGGAGCTGGACATGGTCAGTTGCCTGCCGTAGAGGCAGTAGTTCTAGTGGGTCTAGAGATCATTTGAGGTCCGATCAATGTGTTCAGTACTATTTCTTGTTCTATTTTTGATTTAGGAGCTTCAAACTACTTTGTTTTACCTAGTGTAGGCCATGATCATGGGCTAGACATAGAGAGAATTTCCATTCCCCCAGTGTTGAGTACACTGGTAAGAGGTTAGACCAACTTGTTTGATGTTTTTTGGGGATATAGACTGATTTTTGGGCCACATAATCCCAATGGGGATCTATTATTGTTACAGATGTAACAATATGGTGTCATCCATATTATCGACTGGTTGTTTTCCATGCATGCTATCATCGACTGCTTCTAGAAGACAGTCATGTTTTCGAAAGTGGATGGCCAACATGTGGATTTCATTGGTGAGTGTAGATGTATGATGGGTGGTCAGTATGCGGATCCCCTTCTTTTTTTATTGGATGACATGACATTGTAATCAATGGATTCTAATATGGTGGGGTTTCTCAGAGTTTTTGTGGAGTTCTTGGATGTTTTTCCTGGGGATTTTTTGACTCTACCTGCTCAACATGATGTTGAGTTCTGGATAGACATGCAGCTCGGTGCTTCTATGATTTCAATGGACCATTATCAGATGTCACCTTTTGTGATGATAGAGATAAGGATTCAGATTGATGATCTAATGAAGAAGGAAATTATCTGGCCCAATGTGTCACTATGGGGTGATCCGGTCTTGTTCACGAAGAAGGAATATGGTGGTCTGAAGCTATTTATAGACTACCAGAGATTTAATTAGAAAACAGTCAATAACTCTTACCAACCCCCAAGGATAGATAGTCTTTTTGACAAGATAAGGGGAGTAAGTTGGGTTTATAAGATCAATATGTAGTCTAGGTATCACCAGTTGAGGGTAAAGGAGGGTGACATCCAGAAGACTACATTAAGGTGCATGTATGGGTACTTCAAGTTCGTGGTCATGTCATTCGGTGTTTCAAATGCACTGACCATGTTCAAGGGACTTATGAGATCTGTCTTCTAAGAGTTCATGGACCAGTTCATTGTCTTTTTCATTGATGACATCCTGATATACTCGAAGACATAGGAGGAGCATACTGGGTATCATAGAACTATCGTAGAGGTTCTTCGACGATAATAGAACCATGGTAAATTGTACAGTTGTAAGTTTTGGACATGGTAGGTCCTTTTCCATGGACTTATGGTGTCTCAATATGGTGTTTTAGTGGATCCATCGAAGGTAGAAGCTATTGTTTCTTGGGAAACACCCAATAATGTCCCAATGGTTTGAAATTTTCTTGGTCCAGCAGGCTATTACTAGAGGTTGGTACCCGATTTCTCTTGAGTTGTATCTCCATTGAAAACTCTGACTAGAAAATTCTATTCCTTCTTATGGAGTGATAATTGTTAGGTAGATTTATGCTATCTGAAGGGGAAGTTGGTCTGCGCTCAAGTTTCTAGAGGAAGGGGTGATGTTTGAGGTGTTTTATGATGCTTCCCATTTAGGCTTGGGGTGTGTGCTAATGCAGGAATGGGGAGTGATATCTTATGGGTCTAGGAAGTTATGTCCCCTTAAATGTAACTATTCCACCCATGATCTATAGCTAGTGGTGGTTGTGTTCACGTTGAAGCTGTATTGGCATTACGTCATTGGAGAGCACTTTGTGGTATTCACAAATCAAAAGATATTGAGGTACATCTTTTCCCAACAAGACCTGAACTTACGGCATTGGAGGAGGATAGAGATTATCTAGGATTATTTCTTTGATATCTCTTACACCTAAGGAAATGGGAATGTTGTGGCTGATACTTTGAGAAGGAAGTTGTAGAAAAAGGTTTTGGGAATCTATGGACACATGGAAGGTGATGGAGGAGTTGGTTTCCTTGCACCTATATGGAAGAATGACTGATGAAAAATGATTTATATATAAGATGATGTGAACTCATCTCTGAGCCAGTAGGTGGAGGAGTCTCAGTGGGGAGACTCGGAGGTAGAGGTGATGTGTGGTCGCATTGACCAAGGTAATGCTCTGAAGGGATGGTCAGAATCAGATGTTGTTACATGAGAAGATATTTTTTCTTATGGTGATTCATGTGGGAGTTCTCCAGTTTCATATATCACCCCTAGAGGTACACCTAGAAGTTTCCAACATGTACTGTGGCTTGAGAGAGCAGTTTTGGTGTCCCAAGATGAAGTGGGTTGTGGCAGAGTTTGTGGCGAAGTACTTGGTGTGCCAAAAAGTGATGGTCGAGCATCATGTTCCCATTGATTTTTCATAGCCCCTAGATGTTCCCAAGTGGAAGTGGGATTAGATATCAATGGATTTAATCATTGTATTATATAGGTATTAGGGAGTATGCGATGTAATCTGGGTAGTGGGGGATCAGTTGACAAAATCAGCTCACTTCTTAGTGATTAAGGATTCGAGCACAGTGGATTCCTTGGAGAGAGGTTATGTGTATGAGGTGGTGTGGATGGATCGAGTTCTAGGATCTATTATATTAGACCGGGATACAAATTTTACCTTGTGAGTATGTAGGGGATTGCAACATAATTTTGTCACTCTGTTACACCCTAGCACTACTTTACGGCCTCAGACAGATGGGCAGACCAAGAGGACCATCTAGACATTGGAGGAGATGCTGCGAGAATGTACCTTAGATTTTGGTGGATCTTGGGTTTGAAACATACCCTTTTTATATTTTTATTACAATATCAGCTGTCAATATTCTATTGGAATGCATCCATTTGATGATTTATATGAAAGGTCATTTCGTTAAACTTTTTGTTGGATAGAAGTTGGTGAGGCTGCTATTCTTGATCTGGAAATGGTGTAGAGTATGATAGAGAAGGTTCAGTGTGTCCATGAAAGGACCAAGGTAGCACAAGACCGATAGAAGTCATATGCCGATTTCAGGAGGAGGACTTTGGAGTTTGAGGTTGGGGACCACATGTTCTTGATGGTTTCCCCTCGACGTGGCCAGCCGAGGTTCAGTAGGGGGAGGAAGCTTTCTCCTAGGTTTATCAGAACCCTCGAGGTGTTGGGGCTAGTTGTCAAGGTGTCATACTAGTTATAATTACCACCACAGTTGGAGAGGATCCATGATATCTTTCATATCTCTCAACTTCATCAGTATCTACATGATGACTCCAATGTCATTGAATGGGGCGAGTTGGATATCAAGGATGAAAAAATGTTCAGGGAGCAACCAGTGGAGATCCAGGATTGTCCAAAGATGGTTCTACATGGATGGACCATTCCATTGGTTCTAGTGTTGTGGAGGAAAGGTGTGATAGAGAAGCGTACTTGGGAAAGGGAGACACATATGCATGCCAGTACCCGAAGTTGTTTTGAGTTTTTCTTGTGTGTTTTTATTTGGGATATATTTATTGATTCTTTTTTACTATAATAAGGTTTTCTTCCTTGTTCTATAATGTGTGATGAATTCCTAACAAGTGGAAAATGGGAGGAACATATTCTTAATCGATACACATTAATTTATATATGATTAAACCCATGCGGGCAAGTCAGTGTCACCCGAAGAAGTTAATATCTTAACATGGATGATGAAATTCCCTAATTATTATGTCTAGACATTTGGTCCTTGTGTGAGGTATCTTGTTTATTTTTGGGTTAATGGATGTGGGAGGAGGTGTTCTTGGATGTTGAGGTTTCACTCGATCTTTAGAATAATGCAGAGAGGTTTATCCTTGAGAGGTATCTTACATGGTGGTTGTTTGGACCCCTCTTTCTTCTAGGTTTGGGATTGAATTCATAAGGGTAAGAATAGTTTGAGAGGTATCTAATATAATGGAACACACCTCCTCAGTCCATTAAAATATCAAAATCTAGTGTTTGGGGTGTTTTGGTAGGGAACAATAGCTCATTTCAAGAGTTTTCCAAAATTCCAATTTTTCGATCGGTAAGAAGCATTAGTAGGTGGGGGCATTGGTAGGTCGAGGCACTGGTAGGTCCAAGCATTGGTATGTCGGTGAATCGGTAGGTTGGGGTGTCGGTAGGTCAGGGTGTTTGTAGGTTAGGTCTTCAGTAGGTCATGCAGTAGTGAGTGGCGTCGGTGAGTAACATCGGTGACTCGCTGTCGGTGGGTCATGTAAATGACTTGTGTCGGTGAGTCAATTCGGTGACTCATGTCAGTGAGTCAGGTGTTAGTGACTTAATGTCGGTGACTCAACATTCATTGATTAATATACAGATTAGTCCTATTTTTCTAGTTTATCCCCTCTTAAATTTTATTTGATATAAATCAAGTTTAAAACCTTGTTTGATCATTTCTAAAGGATTTTCAAAGGATAGTAATTATATATTAAATATCCTAATGATCCCAGAACATTGAAATAGTCAAATCACATACTATTGATCGTGATATGACTTTTAATGACATTTAAAATCATTCTTCCATTGATATAGGATCTGGTTCTTCTAAGCTAATGTATTCTCTTCCCTATGTGTTTCTATTTTCTCTTCATGTGAGAATAACCTTTCTTCCCAGAGGAGTCACATCTATTCTATATCCTTGGATACTGTTTTCGTTGGAGTCTTTCATACTACTCACACACCCCTATTTTTAGTGCAAGGAAGAATTTTTGATCAAATATTGTTCAAAGTAGGGATCCCTTGGTATGTCTTTTATCTGTGCATCATGTTGTGTGGGTGTACTAATGCCCCCTTATGAATATAGTTGGGACCAAATTTAATGAACATAATAAGAAGTAATAAATTAGGGTCTAGGAAGATGATGATGATGTATGATTTTTTTATTTCTTATCCTTGATCCATGTTGTGTTTTTTAAGTGTTGTATGCCTTCAGAAAATCATGGCTGTTGTTGGCGTCTATTTGTGCACCTGTACGACTTGTGAATATTTTTTATTTTTTCCTAGTCAAATGGATTGAAATTATGAAATTCATTAACCATTAATACCCTATTGAATATATGGATTTTCTAGGATCAAACTTGTTATGCGATCACTGCTGAATAATGAAAATGGAATTAAAAAATGGGGGTTTTAAAATATGAATACACCTTGTTGTATGGTGTGGTTATGTGCAGTGTATGGTTCTGTTCAACCTTGTGTTTGTGCTAGTCATGTGATGTTGTGGCTGGGAGTGTTGTTGTGTGTATGGAGTGGTATGGGTGGTTTGTTGGAATATCTGATTTAGAGATTTATTGAATATGGAATGGATGAACTTGTGATGTAATGGGATTGCATCTAGGCATGGTGTTGTTATGCAGTGGGGTTACCGAGTGTGGTTGTGATAAGGTATGATTGGGGGTTTTCTTATTGAGAGTAAGGTCATAAAGGAATGAATTTGAATAAGGATGGTGTTACCTTATGTGGCCCATTCACCTGTAGTTTCTAGAGACTTTTATGAAGTGTTTATGGGTTATGATGTTACTTGTGGTGTTATGTGTTTGGAAGTTTCTTGGGTATTAATAGAATAATTGGAAAATTCTCAACATAATCAAAGTGATTAAATGTTAAGTGGTATCCATTTATTATTATAAAAGTGACCGTAGTTTTGGGGGTTACATGCATTTAGGGTTGGAAACAAGGGAAGTTTTGTGTGGGCTAGTTGTTTGTTTTGAAAAACTATAGGTTTGGCTAAGTGTTTTGTACCTATATATATATACTTGTAGTTCATTATGATTTCTATGCACACCCCTTCCATGTTGAGAAGTACTTTCAGAACACCCACATTGTTATGGGGTAAGGGTGTCATTTCCCAACATCCAGGTGGGAGGATGGATGGATGGTTATTGACTGTTTTGCTCCCTCTTCTAGGCATTGGTATCCCAAGACTCTTATGTCAAGTTGTAGTGCAGTTGTGGGGATCAGGTGTCTTTGGGAAAGGTGTGCTTCCCATATGTCTTTGGTATGAGATAAGTTGTACTTTACCAAGTGTCTTCAGGATGAGGTTGTGTTTTAGTGTCCTAGGTGTCTGCAGGTGGGATGCGATGTGGTATGTGGCCTAGGTATGTTCGGTCAGGTTGTGATAGTGGGGCTTGTGGAAGATTGTTGTATTGTATAGATGTTCTCTGTTAGGAATAAACAGTTAACTAGTGGGAATGGGTGTGGGGTAACCTATAATCTATGTGCTTAATATTTACATGACTTGACTTTCATTATTTGGTGAGCATGCCTTAGTGAGGCTGGGTTGGATTTATACCTTTTTAGGTGCTTTTGAGTTTCTATTGTTTTTCGCCTAGGGGCATTAGTATGATTCTACCACTTGTGAACGAGAAAAACTAGTTTTTCCTAATGAGTATAATTATATTTTGACCCTATGTATATAAATATGTTTTTATGTTTCTAAGTAGATTATGTGGACCCTGCTGGAACTTACTTGCTCAGATGTGGGATAGTTTCCGTATTACTGCTTAATTTTATTATTTTGGTATAAAATATGGATATTTTCATTGTATTTCTTGTAGTTTTACCTTAAACATGCATGTTGGATGGATTTTGGGATCTTATATATATATATATACACATATATCTTGAATTTTTTTTGATGTTGACACATCTTATCTCCCGATCTTGATTACTATAAAAAGGGTAATGACTCCTATCTTTGTGATATTTGAATATCCTTAGTGTAGGTTTCCACCCTGGGGTCTATTGGAGGCAAGACATGGGGTTTATTATCACTTTTTTATCTAGAAGAAATAATGTCATGGCATTTTATGACACCTTACCTCATATTATAGAATGAGGGTTGTGACACCCACCCATCACTACATTTCCAAAGAATTCCTCATATGTTGAAAGATAAATTTGATTTATAAACAATATGCATTATTAATAAATATTAATATTTATTAAAGGGGAAAAATTTGTAAATATTTCCTCAGTTAATAAAATAAAATTCAAAGTAAACACCATATGTAAAAATTTTATATGGTTCAGGAAATAATAGTATTCATGATACAAGGAATATGTATATATAAGAGAAATAAAATTTCCAATGAAAAATTGTCATAATAAAGGGACTGTATTAAGAGAAAGTCAACAACCACAAAATTAATCAAGAGATGTGTGAAGACCATCAGTTCATTAGGAATGTAATTTATGCAATAAAATCATGTCATTTGGAAGAATAAAGGTAATTAAAGTGAAATATTAATACAATATTTCATAATTTGTTTTAATTCTTAAAACATTTGAAAACATACAAGAGAAGTTTATTTCCAAAAACTATTATGTTTGTTTGGAATTTTGACATCTCCATATATGTTATAAAATAACCATTTTGAATTTTTGTAAGGAAATGTGAAAATTACCCTTTTTGAAGAAAGTATAAATATTTAATTGTAACCATTGTTTGAGGTCAAGGAAAACATAAAATTTCCTTAAAAAAAATTGAGTAAATAAAAGGACTCTTGTAATCTTTTTAGAAAAATATAGACTTTGAAGAAAAACATATCCATATAAAAGAGAAATAAAATATTATTTTTCTTTTAAAATTTTCCTTGATTAATTGAAGTACCAAAAAAAAGAAAATATAGAATAAAATATGGAATATCCTTAAATATATAGTGGATAAGAAAATTATTTAATATTATAAATTATAAATGATAACATTCCTTCAATAAGAGTAAAAGAAATCCAAAAAAAAGTGAGATTGAAAAATTGATTCTTACCTATTTGATTACATTCAAATTGTAACAAATAAAAATAATAGAATTAAGTTAAAAAATTAATAAAAATTAATAAATTGGTATTCATGTAAAATATATCAAAGGGTCAGCATATACACTGAATAAAAGTGAATATGTTCATTATAATAAATATGTCTTAATGGAATGTAAATTAAGATGAAATGCCTTACCTCATATTTCCCTTTAGTTGAACATGATTTAAAATATTTTATAATGGTTTTAAAATTTCTATTAATTTATACCATAGGCATATTAATATTTATAATATCATATATAATCCTTTTATAACATCTTATCCCCTATTCATTACTAATATTTCATTTTTATCTTTATTTTGGGTGTTAATTTACTTTTTTTGTCAGACATGTTTGTCATGAAATTTTTTGTTATTGAATATGGTATATAGATAAATTATCAAAAAAATAATTTTTTTTAAAAATAACATATTTATTCATTATATTTCTTTTCATTACCATTTTGTAAGGTTGAATTTGGTAAATAAATCACATTTCTATGTGAAGATGGTAGGTCGTACATACGCACAAGCGATGATATCATTCCTTTAATGGGTTAAAGGGTAAGATAGTGGATGATATATTAACTTTAAAGAATTAGTATAAAGTAAAATTTATCATAGATATTCATTATTTCAATTTTTATGACTATACCTGTGAGTCGGTGATGGAAAAAAAATTACATCGGTTCGCGAGGTGGTAGATCACCGTACACACGTGTGATGGATTCATTTTTCAATTTTATGGAAAAGGATATGGATAAATATTATGAAACTAACATAATGAAATATTAGTATATGTGTTATACTGGTGTTATTATATTGGATATTTTAAGACATAATTAAATGTTGTAACAGGAGAAAGAAAAATAAAGACCTTTGTTAAGATGATTAGCTTCTCTTAGGGAAACCTCATTTGGATATCTTATTAAGGACCCTAGGGTTGATCTTTTGGAAATAAAATTAGTTATAGAATGTGGATTATGATTTTTTGTAGATATTTTGGTAGTTATTTATCGATAACAATGTCCCGATTGGTTTGAATAAGGTATGGGAGAGAGTGACCTTTTATAATTGAGGAGTGAAATATTTGTTAATACAAAAACTATTGAATAATGGGAATTATACTTCACCATAAGTGCCTAAAAATTGATAAATAATTGATTTTAGGGAAGTCAAGGTAGATACACACCTCTGAAACATAAAAATAACCATTTTTTAAACATGTTATTCCATATCCTCTAATTTTAATTTTACATTTTTAGTTTTTACCACTGTAACTATTATTTTTAACATAGATTATAAATAAATTTAGACTAAAATAAATTTAAACTTATAGGATAATTTGTACATAATTATTCTAAATATGAAATTCAATTTTTCATAAAAAAAATTCTATGTTTGTGTAATATAATTTTAATACAAGTGCATGTAATGAACAAAAACTCATTTTAACCTTAACCACATTAATTAATTTTTACTTGTCATGATGGAAAAAAATAAGTTAAATTTTTTACCTAATAATCATTATTCTTATTTCAAATATTTAATCCATTTTATTAAATTTAATTTATATAACTTTCAAAGCTTAGTTTTAAAATAAACACACAAATCATATCGAAAATGATTTTTCAAGAAACGAATGTTCAAGTATATGATGATCTTACATTAACTATATGACTTGTAATAATTATTTGATGTATTTAATTTAATATATTAAGATTCATAATCTATAATGTTTATTTAAATCATTAATCTATTTATATTATTTTTATTAACTAAAATGGATAGAGAATATGACTTTTTAAACAAAAACAGTTTTATGAATTATTTTTTCAATAAAATACATTTTTTACCTCCAAATGATATTATATTTATTTATATAAAATTTATAGTTAAAAAATTGTTAATTATTAATATTTATATAAATTATTATAAATAAATTGTAGAGTATTGAAGTACCACATTTTCAATTATTCATAAAATCTTATTTTTAATAGAAAATTTCAAAATTTCATTCTAGACTAATTTTGTCCAAGTGTGTTCAAAATCGATATCCATCCTATAAAATTTAAAAAAAAATTCCATGAAAAATAAAATGTGAATTGTATTATAGTTTTATTAATATAAATTTCTCACCTACTATTATTGAGGCTCGTGTGTTGTATATATGGTGCCATTTCCTATAATTGTGTCCTGTAAAACGAAGTATATATACACTTAAAGACATATAAAGGGTGCGCAGAACAAATATTAGTAGTAAAACACCATGAATTTATTAAATGATCCTACCCATGAAAACAAAATAAAATATTTTTAAATCTCAATTTTCGAAAAAGAAAAACTTCTAAAACATTTCACATTCAACAAACCCGAAAAATCCCTTTGGTGTCCTTTCAAAAAAAAAGTTTTCAAAATCAATTTCGCAAATGGATCCAAAAAATAAAATAAAAAAATGGTAATACATGCTCAAAATATCCAAATGGTTAAAATAAAGGCAAGCATAACAAAATGATATAAGCACATAAATTGAAATGGAAATAATGAGGTCATCACATAGAACATGACACTAATAAAATTAATATATGAAGATAAACCAATTTGAATGAGTATGTTTACATAGGGATCGAAACATATGGGTCTAACATGAGTGAGTGTAAAAAGATTATGCTAGATGTCTAAGAAAAATGGATTCTCTAACAGTCTTCCCTGGGTCCAACTCCTTGAGCTATCACGGTCTCTCGAAAAAATATAAGTTATCATTGTATTCCTATAAAAAGGATATCATTGTCTCTTTGAATAAAAAATGTAAGATATCATAGAATTCCTAAAAAATTCTCTCATGGTCCCTCAAATAAACACTCACTCACACTCTGGTTAACCCTTGGGCTAATCCATGCAAAGATAATAATAAAAAGTGTGATAAATGAAAATCCATTTCACATAAAAATTTCATAAACCTATATTCCAATTTTATAAAAAACATTCCCCTAAGGTAAAATCAGTTCTAAAATAATTTTAGATATCTATTGAATTCCATAAAACATCTTTGATCCATTTCAATAGACACTTGGAGTTCCCTCAAGCCACTTATATTTCAAAAACCCACATTAAATCATTAAATTTCAAAACCAATCCATAGAGAACATCTAGAGTGGGATCAAAATCATCCATAAATAATTTAAATGAAAATTTAAGTAAAAAAAACAATTTTATTAGATATTTATATATAATCCCTAGAAAACACATTTAACAGAGACACCTACCTCAGAATTGGTTCTAACCTCATCGCCTTCGATGTGAACCACCCCAAATGGGTAATAGACGGAATTATACACCTAATCTATAATAAATAAAACAAAAAACCCCATTATAAACCCTATATTCAACCAAAAACCAATATGGGGTCACACATATCCAAGAAAATGGAATAACAAGAGGAAGTAAGGGGAATAAAGAAGAAACCATGATGAAAGTGGATTAACTCAAGACAAACCAACTTGGATCAAAGTAGAATAAACCAAATTTGAGAGGAAAAAAACTTACAGAACAAGGATATGGGCTTCATGTGATGGGAGGAGAAAATGAGGGCCAAAGGGTATTAAATATATAGGGGAATTTAGTAAAAGGCCATATTTTAATGAAATGGATAGGGATGCACATTTAGGATTCATAGTTAGGCTACATGGTTTGACATAACATAAGAAAACCATTATAGATATAATGTATCCACAAAATCCAAGATGCGAAATTACCCATGAGAACTACATAGTTTTCATAACTGTACACAAACTAAGTAAAAGACCACTGACACCCTCTAAAACACCCTCCCTCAGTAAGCTACATGTTTTAATAAATATTTCACCATCTGTGCACCAAGTATGTTTCTCAAAAAAAAATTCCTGACCCTTGAAAAATGGAAACTCAATAAGTGAACTAAATGATAAATAAAAATCAAAATTAGATATACCATTAACCCAATAGATTTCATATATTCTTGTAATATAAAGAGGATTACTCTAACATCCATTATTATAATTATTTTCCTTAATTAACACAATAGTAACTATTGAGGATGTTGGTTACATCTTAAACACACTTGAGGGTATTTATTTTTTTGTAAAACCTAGTCTAGGTTGTGGATTATTTTTTAAATTTTAATAAACATGCCTTATAGTAGATTAATTTTATATATAGAGGACTAAGCTATAATCACTTGTTTAATTCATTTGTTTGTTTCAAATTTTATTTTCGTTTAGTTTTTTAACTTAACCAAAAATAATTTTATTATTAATATATTTTTTGAAGCTATAATTTAAAAATATAATCTGATATGTTTATTTATCTATGATATTTATGTTGTGTTTGTTTTGAGTAAAATTGTTTAAAATGGCAATGTAATTTCAATTTATTTTAACTCAGTTTTGATCAAGACTTTCAGAAACTATTTCAACGTAAACAATTATTTATATCTACTATATTTGTGAAACGGGATTTGTTTTTAATTGATAGATTTAAAATTTATAAGTCTCAAAATAAAATTCTTTTAATGGAAGTTCAATTCATAACCCGTATGGGCATTACACTTGGACTAACATTTGGAATCCAAGTATGTATGGTTCTCTATTTTTCTATATACCCTTGACCTTGATCATATTCGGAGAACAAAATCTTTACATTATTTTTATCTGATACTATGTATTTAACGATGCTAAAACTGATGGTTATGATACAAATCAACCACTATTATTTAATGGAACTAACTATTATTAATGGAATATAAAAAAGAAAAACTACCTTGAAATCATGGGATTTGATATATGGGGAACTATAAAATATAAATATGAAAAACCAATAAAGGAGAGGAAATTTGGGATGATCTAACTAAATCTTCTTATGACTATAATTTTCAAGATACGAATGATTTATTATTCTCTTTAAGGGATAGCAAATTTAATAGAATATTTTCCTGTTCGAATGCTTATAAAATGTTGGATACTTTAAATATTTATCATGAAGATATATCTAATGGTAATGATATGATATTGAATAAACATGCCATGAATTATAACCATTTTAAAATGAATCACAATCAATCCATTTCAAAAATGTAGTATTGATTAAATGAAATAATCAATATTATGAAGTCTCCTAGACAACTAATGGATGAAATTCATCATGTTCTAATATATTGAGATTCATATAAAGTATATGTAAAAGTACTAATATTTCGATTGAAGAATCTCATGATATTAACATGCTTAAAAATGAGAAACTTATTAGAAATACGATGATTTAAAAGGGATGAATTGAATTAGGATAATGACAATGTTGTAATTAAGAAGAAAAACATAGCCTTTAAGACATCTGAATTGAAATCATAGTGATAAAGATGATTCAAATAGAAATGAATCTATTTCTATGTGTGATGATGATATGGATCATTTATTCATTAGAATAAAAAAATTATACAAAAATATGAAGTTCTTGAAGTATTATAATTATAAATGAAAGTAAGACAACAAAAAAATGGAATAAATACAAGAGGAAGGATAATTCGTCCCATGACATTATGTGCTATGAATGCATGAGGAAAATTAAAATAAAAGTGGATTGTTAAAATCAGAAAAATAAAAAGATTTATGATGATCAGTAAAAGAAAACCCAGAATTAAATAAATGAAAATTAGTGTTCATTAGATGATAATTCTTGTTACTCTAACACAAGCATTGAGTATGATAGTGAAAAAGTCAATATTTTTTATAGCCAGTACACATGATGTAAAAAATATGACAATTAGTTCTTATTTTTTTGGTAATGATATTATAGATGAAACTGAAATGAATAATGAAGGAAAATTTGAATATTTCTATATGATAGAAGACAAGAGGAATGTGCCTAAAGATAAATACAAAAGTATTAAAAAGTTTGAAACTTTATTTGAACATGATAAAATTGATCTCAAAATTTAAAAGAAAAGAATGAAAGATTAATAAAGGAGAACGATGATTTGATGCTTAATAATGAACAACATAATAATGATATATAATAATTTAAAATAGATATAATACTCTTAATTTGATTTTAGTATGTCAGAAAAGTTTATATATATTATTGGAATTGGATATAGTTTTGGACATTAAAGGAAGATGTACAAAAATTATTATTTTTTGTTTCTCTAAATACTAGACCTTAGTGTACAAGACTAAAGGAAATTCTAGTTTTTTAAAAAATACTTACACTTTTAAAACTAATAATATATATATCTATAAATCTGTTAATTCTATAATTATAAAACCAATGGAACAGATTTGGATTCTGAAAGATTTATTTTATAACCTATATTTACATAATAAATTATGGTACCAAAATCATTATTTTTTAGTGTGTATAGGTAAATTTATTAAATATCTCCAAAAATAGTATATGGTATTTAGAAGGTGGATATTCTAGAAATATGCATAGATAATAATAAATATTTAAGAGTTTAATGAAAGTGGATGGTGGACATGTCACTTTTGGTGAAAATGAAAAGGAAAAATAATTAGACTTGGAAAAATTGGAAACCCTAAAAATATTTTAATTTCAAATATTTTATTTATATATGTATTAAAATATAACATTATTAGTAAATTTAAATTGCATGATGTTTTTTATAATGTTAAATATAAAATAAATTCATGCAATATGTTTGAATCCAAACACAATTTGGTGTTTACTTCTTTAATGAGTGATATCATTTATACTATTAATTTATATTCTTTATTTACAAAAAATGCATTCTATTTAAATAAATTTCATAAAGAATCTTTGTTGAGACATAGGAGACCAAGAAACCAAAAATATAAAATCACTTAGGAAGCTAACTTGATATCATTATTTAAGGATCTACTTAAATTTTAATTCATAAAAGAAAAAGTGTGCAATCTCCATCAAAAGGGAAACAAAAAAAATATTTCAAACCCAATAAATAGATATCTAACTCTCAACCAGTAGAATTGGTTCACATTTATTTGTTTTTACCTTATATAGATTTTATTCTAGGTGTAAAATAACATTATTATTTGATTTTTGATGATTATTTATGATACACATGATTATTTTTCCTAGATCACAAAAGTTATACTCCTTGTTTTAAAAAATTATAAAATCTCATAGATAACCTTAATAGAATTACAACAAAAACCAGGAAGAGTGATTTTGAATGTGAATTTGATAATAAATAATTTTATTCTTGACTTTCACAATATGGTTATATTTATTATTTCACTACAACTCGAACACATGAATGGAATTTGGCTATTGAAAATAAAAACATTAATCTCTAAGAAATTTGATAGATTATGCTTAGTGAATATGGCTTACCTATATTATTTTGGGAATAAGCTATGTACATAACTTATTATGTGATTAATAGGGTTCTAATAAGACATATCTTAAATAAGATTCCTTATAAAATATAGAATAACAAAAATTTTAAAGTTAATTACTTCCGAATTTTGGGTTATAATGTATATATTCTAATCACCTAAGAAAATCTATAAATTTATTAATGACATAGTTATGAAGGGATTTTGATCAGTTATTAAACCTATAATAAAGTATACATAGTCTTTAACAAAAAATATAAAATTATTGAAGAATATGTACATGTTAAATTTGATTACATAAATTCAAATGAACCCAAAATTTCGGTATAAAACTATGAGTATTACATTTCAAATTTTAATATCAATAATACCTATCAACCTAATTTTTTTGCTACAAATATACTTGATAAATATCCCCACAGAGAAAAAATGGACCAAAATATCCTTGAAAATGGCTTGTAAGAACCAATATATTTGATTCCTCAAACCATTAAGACATCTAAGTATCACCCTACAGATAATGTACTTGGTGATCTTGACCAAAGTAAATCATACCTAAGATTATCTTCAAAAATAGGTTGAAAATAAAGCCTTTATTTCTTAGCATATGTAAGGACCCGATCCTTATTTTCAGATACTTTTTTCCTTTTTCCGGAGTTTTTGAGAAAAGAGGAGTTTCTGGAAATTTTTGAATTACACACAGTGTACTTTCTGAGTACACGCTGTGTACTTCGTTGCCGCTCGAGGCCATGTGCTGGCTATGTCATGGCCACAGACACAACCATATAGGGGTGACATGGAGGCCGCCTAAAGCGGAGTGTGGAAAATCAAATTACACGCTGTGTATTCCAAAAGTGCACGCCATGTACTTTCTTTGTTTTCACTAAATTCACTGAGGGGCACGTCTTAACCCCAGAAGTATATTCTTCTCTAGCTTCTTTGACCAAGAGCGTCCGTACAGCCGTGGATCTTCGACGAACCCCCGAGCCTCCATCCGTTCTCCGAGTCGACCGCTATCGATTGCATTGGAACCGCAGTGGTAAGCTCTTCCTTTTCCTAGAGCATTGTTTTCCTATTCCTCCTATTTCTCAAGTTATAGTGGGTTGAGAGTTTTGGACGTTTTCTTAGATCTTTGAAGTTCCAAGGAGATTCAATCTTTGAGGTTCGAGTATATTGATCTCCTAACGTCCAAGTAGGAGGTTTGTGACTTTCTATTGGAAGTCTTTGAGTATTTGTGAAAATTCCACCAATACCCATGAATGAGGTATTGTGTGTTTCTTGTTTTTCCCTTGTTGTTAGACTACTTTTCTTATATTCTTGATTAGAGGTTATTGTTTGTTAATAGGTTAATTTACTGTGCTTTCGATGCTTTTCCCATGCATGTTTTTCTTGGTTATGAACGTTTGGTCTAGTTTTTCCTATTAGGATATTGCCAGTTCCATGCCTAGTTGTAGGATGGTGTGAATGGTATTCTTCTATGCTGAGATACTGCAGATGCTTGCCAAGTAGTTCTTGAGGATACTTTGGTCGTTACGCGATGCGATACTTGCAGTTTTTACATAGGGCTGTGAAAACCTAGTGTAGTAGACCACAGGGAAAATGGTTATAAGGGCTTCTCCAGAGTGTCTTTAATTTTTACAATGTGAGACCACAAGAGGAATTGAAGTTGAGTGCTTCCTCACAGTGTCTGTACTTCCTCGGCATGGGACATAGGGGGAATACGACGTTAAGTGCTTCCCCAACGCGCCTTTAGTGTGATAAGAGACTATAGGGGGAATCTATGGTGAGTGCTTCCCCAGAGATTATAATCTTTAGCTGAACCAGAGGGGTGAGAGAGTGTGTGCCTCCCAGAGGGTTGATATTACTTCTAGGTTGAACCATAGGGGTTAGGCTATGAGAACTAACTACAGGGTTACCTATTTGTTCTACTTTCTTGAGTGGTTTCTTCCTTGTTTTACATTATTTGCTAGGGACTGTGGATTTATTGCTCTGAGTATTTTCTTGTTTACTGTTTTCTATACTTTTACCTACCATATATTCACTAACTGTTAGGCACAGATCTTCGGGTGGTTGCCTACTGGTATTTTTATCTAACACCCTTTTTGCGTCATGATTTTGTGCCCAAACATATTATATTTTTGCATGCATAGATAAGGGTAAACACCCTACAAATTCAGGTTCTTGTTTGCACTGGAGCTAGA
The DNA here is from genome assembly GCA_963277665.1 of Viscum album. NCBI lineage: Eukaryota > Viridiplantae > Streptophyta > Magnoliopsida > Santalales > Viscaceae > Viscum > Viscum album. Next base: position 1,699,605,692 of record OY728125.1, read on the forward strand.
GAGCATGGGACCAAGCCGAGGCTTGCGATGCTAAGGAGTCGCTCATCTGTTTTTCTTTTGTACTTTGGTTTAGTACTGTATTCAGCATTGTGACTTGTTTGGCTGATTTCCTAGACATATATGCATCATGCATCATTCACTTATATTTCAGCTCCAGTTGTTTATTTATCAGTCTTCCACTGTTATTGTTGTTGGATATTTACTTCTTTCGCTATTCTATGGGTTATCACTTCCGTTGTGTACTCTGTAAATGAGGGCATAGTTTTCCCACTATAACAACCAAGGACCTCGATTCTAGTTAGCAACCTATGGCATTTGGGGAAATGCACTTGAGGCCAAGTGACAAATCGGGTGCGGGGTGCCTCTGGGTGGCTTCTAGAACTGGGACGTTGCAAATTGGTATTATAGGGGTTTTCTTTTCTCTTGACTTACTTTTTGAAGCCTATAGCCAAGGATAGAATAGAATAGGTACATGGTAATAAGCTGTGCCCAGGAGTATCTAACCCGTGTATAGGGAAAAGCCATACTACCACGTTTATTGTAATTTTACAGGTTTGAAATTTCACAGTTGATTTGATTTCACCGTTGGGTGATTCACAAGCTTTTTTCTATTACCGTTGTTGTTATTGCGGTTCTATTTTCTATTGCTACTCGATGAGATGAGGGTATGTCATCTCATGCATCATGTAGGCACTTGTTAGAAATCACATGCCATGCATTCTTTCCATTCCATCTTGGATGCATTAGAGATTGCATGTTGTTTTGATAGAAGTTGTGTAGATTATTCATGTTGTTGTGATAGATTTTTTTATAGAACCCCAGCTTTTTGATAGGGAATTTGTTTGTATAGTTCTTTGATAAGATGGATGCCAAACTTTGGTTATTGAGGTGTTATGGGCCCTCATGGACAAGAATTTGCTGGATCATTGACCTGTTTACTTTGTCTATAACTATTATAAGATTCCAATATTTGATTCGCGGGGAGTATGGGCCCTCTCGGATCAAAATTTGGCACCTTAATACAGGTTTTCTGTGTTTTCTGGGCTCCGGAGTAGTTTCTCAAGCTACTGTGTGGAAAAACCCAGAATACACGGCGTGTACTTTATGGTTACATGTTGTGTAGTCTATAGCCGTGTCACTGACTGTGTGAGTAGGGAAACAGGTATGTGAAGATTCTTGTAGGAAACATAGTGTACTAGTTTAGCACACACTATAGTATGAAATAGGTACCCTGACCATGTCACAAACAACACGGGTCATGTTATTATTTCACATATATGTTGGTTCTGAATTTTACACTCCATGTCGTCTGATCTAGGTACCCGACTGTGTCACGATCAGCACGAGTTGGTATTACTCTTTCTCGTACACGCCGTGTCCGTCTGGAACACGTTGTGTAGTGTCATCCATGTGTCAGGCCGTGTCGCTAACAACACGGGTTAGGTAAGGCATGTCTAGTACACGTCGTGTCTTCCCTGAACAAACCATGTAGTTTTGTCTTAGGGGAGCCATGTGGCTTAACTGTGTAGAAGGATTTGGGCCGGGAAGAGAATTTAAGTACACGCCGTGTGTTGGGACAACATTCCCTGTATTTGTGGTTTTACACGACCGGTTTAGGTGGAAGTACATGCCCATGTAAAAGACTTAAGGGAATATGGCATGTAGTCTTTATACACGCCGTGCAGTCATGTTTTGTAAATTTTGAATGCTCTTCCCCCTGTTTCCTTCTTACACTCCTAGTTTTTGGTCCTTGATAATGTGATATAAAGTGTGCGTTTGACCTTTCAGTGTCATGGAACTGAGACGTCCTCCGGTTTTCCGCCAGTTTCAGGGTAGTGATCAGAAGCCAGATATGGCTGATCAGGGACTTTATGCAGACCCTCCTATTGTTCTTGCCTTGGATGCAGCAGTTATACCGGTTACAGCCACCGATGCGCAGTTTAGGGAAGGATTTATGAGGATGATGTAGAACATTTAGGTAGCACCACCTCATGCTTCAACTATAGCAGACTTGACATAGGTTTTCTTGCAGCAGCATCCTCCCACCTTCTCAGGGGAAGGAGGACCTCTGTTTACAGAGTCAGGGCTAGAAGCCATGATGACGATCTTTGAGCATCTGAAGACTTATCCAGAAAGGATGGTCAATATTGCTACCTACATGCTATGAGACTCCACCAAGAGGTGGTGGAATGTGATCTCATAGGCGAGTCATCAACAGGTTATGGCGTGGGAGGAAGTTCAGCCCGTCTTTTAAAACTACTTCTATCTAGAGACCCCGAGGGCCAACCGAGCCTGGGAGTTCATGATCCTAGAGAAGGGTACTCTTTCTGTCATGGAGTATTCTTCTCATTTCACTGAGCTTCAGCATTTCACACCTCTCCAGAGCACAGATGGGTTGTTCTTGGTAAGGAAGTTTGAGGATGGACTCAGACGGGAGATCTTCTCACAGGTGAATATCTTCAAGCTGACTTTCAATGCTTCCATCGTTAACCAGGCACTGATTGTAGAGTTCAATCTGAGAGATTCTGGATCTGAGATCTATGGTGGTTCCGCTTCCAGAGTTAGTGCTTCACCAGCTGACTACAGGAAGCGCTGTAAGGAGTCTACGCGCTGGGACCCGAGGCGGCGAGACACATCTTTAGGTAGCCAGGTGGTATGCTACCTGTGTGGAAGGTCTGAACTTATGAGGCCACAGTTCGAGAGAGACCCATTGGAGTGCTAATCTTGCAGCAAGATGGGTCACCTTCAACGCTTCTATCAGGTTTTCTCACCAGTAGCTGGTGATAGGGGTTCATCGATGACTCCTCGTTCAAGAGCAGCGCCACTAGTTTCTCTCCAGTCTGGTATCTGGAGTTCTTCTAGACATTCAAGCTATGGTTTAGGTCATGGCTAGGGTGGTCAGTCGCCGGTCTATTAGCGACATAAGGGTGGATCATCTCAGGAAAGTCAGGCAGGGCCACAGGGCCATGGTACAGGTCAAGCTTTTGCAGTGGAGTAGACCTAGCCGGAGCAGGATCCAAGACCCTCTATAGTTCGAGGTATGATTTTAGTAGCCTCAGTTTTATCTTCTGCACTTTTCGATACAGGGGCTTCCCATAGCTTTATCTATGTTTCTATTTTGGGGAGCCTTAGGATCTACATATTTTCCTCTAACAGTACTTTGACTCTAGACACCACTTTGAGGACTAGAACGGTTAGTGTACATCAGTGCAGAGAGTTTCATATTGAGGTTGCATGGTGTCACATCTTATGGGACCTCTATGTCCTAGAGATGACATGCTATGATGTCATTCTCAGAATGGACTGGCTAGTTCCCTTCCAGGAAGTCATCGACTGTTATTGTCGCAGGTTGAGTTTCATATCACCAGAGGGTGGATTTTTTCTTCATCGGGGTGAGTGGGATGTCCAGGCGAGTCAAGCAGGACCCGAGAATCATTGACTAGGAGGAGTTAAAACCCAGATTTCTAGTCTATATCTGGATGACCAGGGGACTTCACAGTTAGACTTTCCTCCAGTGGTGGATCATTTCAGATATGTCTTTCCAGAAGACTTTTCAGGTTTTCCTCCAGAGCATGAGGTAGACTTATCGATTGATCTCATACTAGGAGCAGAACTGGTGTCCATTCCTCGTTTTAGTATGGTGACACCTGAGATACAGGAGATCAAAAAGTGGTTGGAGGAGTTACAGGAAATAGGTTTCATCTGTCCTAGTACTTATCTTTGGGGGTTTCCTGTCCTATTTGCAAATAATTCACACCACACCCTTAGGATTTGTGTGGATTATTGGAAGCTGAACTAGTTGACGGTCAAGAACCGATATCTCTTTCCTAGGATTGATGACCTCTTTGATCAGCTTATAGGATCTAGAGTGTTCTAAAATATCAATTTGAGGTCCGGTTATCATCAGTTGCATGTTAGACCATCAGATATACCTCTTACAGCCTTCAAGAGTAGGTATGGTTTATACGAGTATATGGTTATTCCGTTCGGCCTCACGAACGCGCCTACAATTTTCATGGAACCGATGAACTGAGTTTTCCATCCATACCTAGACTCTTTCATGTTGGTCTTCATGGACGATATCTTGGTGTACTCTCACACTCAACACGACCATGCTATCCATATTGATATCATTATGAGTACACTGAGAGATCATCAGTTATATGCTAACCTCTCAAAATGCCACTTTTGTATGGATCAGATTCACTTCTTGGGTCATGTTATCTCAAAGACAGGAGTATTAGTAGACCCAGAGAAAGTGAGAGCAGTAGTTTCCTAAGAGAAGTCGAAGGACGTCTTTGAGGTGATAAGTTTTCTAAGGCTGGCTAAATACTACATACGCTTCATAAAGACTTTTCACTCTTAGCAGCATCGTTGACAGGTCTGATCAAGAAATGGGAGAAGTTCTTATGGTCAGATTCTTGTGAGTCCGCTTTTTAGGAGCTAAAAGGGATGTTGACTTCAGCACCGATACTTTTATTTCGAAAGCCGGGCAAGAGCTACACTATTTACTGTGATGCTTCAGGTATCAGGCTGAGATCTGTACTTATACTGAGCGATGGAGTCGTTGCATACGGGTCTCAGTAGTTGATGACACATGAGAGGAACTACCCGATGCACGATCTTGAGCTGGAGGCAATTGGTCATGCCTTACGTTGTTGGAGACATTATCTTCTGGGAGAGCACTTTGTTGTTTTCACTGACCATAAGAGTCTCAAGTACATCTTCACCCAGCGTGATATAAATCTGAGACAACATAGGTGGGTTGAGTATCTTCAATCCTTTAACTTTGAGCTTTCCTATACGTTGGGAAAGGGAAATGCAGTGGCTGATGTGTTGAGCAGGAGGAATCAAGTACAGGTAGTTCAGGAGGCCAACAATGAGTGGAAGCTTATGGATCTGTTCTCTGAGATGCATTTAGATGTGGACGACAGACATGGGCAGAATTTCATATCTTCTGTAGCTGTTACATCTACACTTCTTGATCAAGTACAAATGAGGTAGCTATCAGATTCTGAAGGCCTAGTCCTATGGGAAATAAATCCAGGATAAGACCATATTCCTAGATGGATAGTAGGCCAGGATGAGATCTTACGTTTCTATGGATGTGTATGGGTTTTAGCAGACATTCGTGAGGAGATGATGCTGGACTTTCATTCTTTGTTTTGGGCAGTTCATCCTGTCATCACCAAGATGTATCATGATCTACACCGTTAGTATTGGTGGACAAGGATAAAGAGGGATGTTGCTAGTTTTTTCATGAGGTGTTCCACTTTTCATTAGGTGAAAGTGGAACATCATCGACCAACATGTCTTTTACAGCAGTTACCCATTTCCGAGTGAAAGTGGAATGACGTCACGATGGACTTCGTGACCAGATTGCCAAGATCACCTCAAGGGAATGACGTAGTAAGGGTTGTCATTGATAGACTCATGAAGGTTTCTCACTTATTTCTGATCAAGGAGACCTTCTGTGTTGATGAGTGGGGATAGTTGTTCATCAGAGAGATTTTAAGTCTACAAGGAGTTCTACACTCCATTGTTTCAGACAGGGATGCACATTTTGCTTCTTGAGTCTAGAAGGGGATTCAGAAGGCTTTGGGTACACATGTACTTTTGAGTACAACATACCATCCCCAGACAGATAGCCAGTCCGAGCGTATGATTCAGTTTCTTGAGGATATGCTCCGATCTTTTATTCTAGACTTTGAAGGTTCTTGGGAGAAGCATATACCTCTTGTGGAGTTCACCTAAAACAATAGTTTTCAGGTGGCTATTCAGATGGAACATTATGAGGATCTGTACGGTAGGCCATAACAATCACCTTTATGCTGGCTGGAGGTGGGAAATGCAGCTTTGTTGGGACCATGTCTTGTTCAAGATACCTCAGAGTAGATAGAGTTGATTCAGAAGAGGATGGCTACAACGCAGTCTCGACAGAAGTCTTATGTTGATCAGTGGAGATCACTTCTGGAGTTCGAGGTTGGGGATCAGGTTTTTCTGTGTGTCGCACTGAGTTTGGGACACAAGAGGATTCAAATATAGGTTAAGCTTTCACCATGGTACATCAGGCCATTTGAGGTGTTGGAGAGAGTTGGGCTGGTTTCCTATCGGTTGCAGTTACCTCAGAGGTACCGGGCTATGCACACCGTCTTCCACGTTTCTTAGCTCCGACATTACTTTTTAGACCCATCTCATGTCTTTCATCCTGAGGAGGTTGATCTCGAAGCAGATGCATCATTTGAGGAGCATCGTATCCCGAATTTCGATTGCAGTACCAAGGTTCTCCAAGGCTGGTCTGTTTCTCTAGAACAGGTGCTATGATAGCACGGGCGAGTACAAGATGAGACTTGGGAGAGGGAGGCTGATGTATGATCACAGTGGCCAAAGTTGTTGGGGGTTTCTTCTTATACGTCATGTTATGGAAATTCAGGGATGGATTTCATTAAGGGGAGAAGTTTTTAAGAACACAGACCTTCTTTTCAGGTACGTTTTTCCTTTTTCCTGAGTTTTTGAGAAAAGAAGAGTTTCTATAAATTTTTGAAGTACACGACATGTAATTTCTGAGTACACGCCATGTACTTCGTTGCCGCTCGAGGCCGTGTGCTGGCCGTGTCATGGCTATACACATGGTGATATAGCGGTGACATGGAGTCCTCCAAATGTGGTGTATGGAAAAACCTAGTACATGTTGTGTACTCTAAAAGTACATGCAGTGTACTTTCTTTTTTTTCACTAAATGCATCGGGGCCACGTCTTAACCCTAGAACTATCTTCTTCTCCAGCCTCTTCGACCAAGAGCATTCTATATAGCTGCATATCTTCGATGAACCCCATATCCTCCGTCTGTTCTTAGAATCGACCACCGTCAATTGCGTTGGAACTGCATCGGTAAGCTCTTCCTTCTCCTTGAGCGTAGTTTTACGATTCATCCTCTTTCTCAAGTTATTGTGGGTTGAGAATTTTGGATGTTTTCTTAGATTTATGACGATTAAAGGAGATTAAATCTTCGATGTTAGAGTACATAGATCTCCTAACATCGAGTTAGGTGGTTTTTTCTTTTCTTTAGGAAGTCTTTGAGTATTTGTGAAAATTCCACCAATACCCATGAACGGGGTATTGTGTGTTTCCTGTTTTTTCCTTGTTGTTATCATACTTTGCTTATATGCTTGAGTAGAGGTTATTGTTTGTGAATATGGTTATCTACTGTGCTTTGGATGCTTTTCCCATGCATGTTTTTCCTGGTTATGACTGTTTTGTCTAGTTTTTCCTCTTAAGCTATTTCCAGTTCCATGCCTAGTTTATGGATGGTGTGACTACTGTTCTTCCATGCTGAGATGATGTAGATGCTAGCCAAGTAGTTCATGAGGATACTTTGGCCATTACGCGATGTGATACTTGTTTTTTTACATAGGACTGTGAGAACCTAGTGTAGTAGACCATAGGGAGAATGGATGTAAGGGATTCTCCAGAGTGTCTTTAATTTTTACGATGAGAGACCACATGGGGAATTGATATTGAGTGCTTCCTCAAAGTGTCTGTAGTTCCTCAACATGGGCGACACGGGGAATGAGACGTTGAGTGCTTCCCCAGATCACCTTTGGTACGATACGAGACTATAGGGAGAATCGACGATGAGTGCTTACCTAGAGAGTCTAATCTTTAGCTAAACTAGAGGGGTGAGACATTGTGTGCCTCCCAATGGGTTGCTAGTACTTGTAGGTTTACCATAGGGGTTAGGCTATGGTAACTACCCAGAGGGTTACCTGTTTGTTCTACTTTATTGAGTGGTTTCTTACTTGTTTCTACATTATATACTAGAGACTGTGGATTGCTTGCTACAGAGTATTTTCCTATTTACTGTTTTTTGTGCCATATATTCACTGACTGTTAGGCATAGATCTTCGGGTGTTTACCTACTCGTATTTTTATCTCACACCTTGTTTAAGTCATGCTTTTGGGCCCAAACAGATTATATTGTTGCAGGCATAGATAAGGGAAAGCGCCCTACTACTTCAGGTTCTTGATTGCACTGGAGCTGGAGATCATGGGACCAAGCTGAGGCTTGCGATGCTGAGGAGTCACTCATCTGTTTTTCTTTTTTTACTTTGGTTTAGTACTGTATTCATCATTGTGACTTGTTTTGCCATTTTCCGAGACATATATGTACCATGCATCATTCACATATATTTCTGATCCAGTTTTATATTCATCAGTCTTATGCTGTTATTGTTGTTGGATATTTACTGCTTCCGCTGTTGTATGTGTTGTCACTTCCACTGTGTACTCTGCCAATGAGGGCATATTTTCCCCCACTATCGCAACCAAGGCTCTCGCTGCTAGTCGGCAGCCTCTGGAATTTGAGGAAATGCGCTTGAGGCCATGTGACCAACTGAGTATGGGGCACCTCTCGGTGGCTTCCGAAACTGGGACGTTACAACATAAACCTAAGAAAATCACTAAATAAATTAATGATGAACATTGTATTATGGAAAGTAAAAAACAAGTGAATCATTTTAAAAGAAATAAATTATAAGAACTGGTTGAAATAACTAAATACTACCCTATTATTGGAACTAAATGAGGTTTATGACTTGAGAACTATAGTTATAAACTAGGATATATTGGTTTCACATAGTTATATTCAAGAGGAAGGTATTTATAATTAAAGGACATTTAAAAAAGTAGCTGGAATTGAAGCCATTAGAAAACTTATTATGTATGCGACACATATTAATTTCAAAATATATGAAATGGTCATCAAGATTTAATTCCTAAAGGGTTATATTATTGGGGATTTTTTAACAACCTGCTTACTTCTCAAACCCTCACTTACCTAGTCATTTTTAAAACTCTGAGAAGAAATTTATGGTTTAAAATAAGATCACAGTGATTAGTTTTATTGGATTAAATTTTAATTTATTTCAAATTTGTTTTCAAATGTTATAACTAATCCCAAACTATTCATTAAATGAACATCAATATATGTGTTGGTGTCACAAATCTATGTTGATGATACTACTTTTGGTTCATCAAACAATTATTTTGTGTTGAATTTTCTAAATTAACCCACAAGGAATCTTAAATATGTTTAATGGGTGAGTTTAAATTATTTCATGGTTTTTATATTTTTAGAATAAATAAGGACTAATTTTACTCAAATAAAATACTAGAAAGATATCTTAAAAATATATTTAGAGGTTATTAGTAAAAGAAGTGATACTTCATTACTACAAGATGTAAACAACATTGGGATGAAATTAGAAAACTAGTTGACCGAAATAGTTACATTGGTATGATTGTAAGTTTATTATACTCAACTATCAGATGGCCTAATATTATTTCCAGTTTGTTCATGTGAACTCATTTTCATTAAATCTAAATGATCCACATTTAAATCCATAGAAAATGATTTTTAAATTTATCAAAATTCCATTAATTTTCAAATGCTTAACATTAGAGGAAATGTACATGAATTATATAGTTATTATGATACTAATTTGGGATATGTAAGTAAAAAAATAGAAATAACCTCATGTTCATTTAACTTTTTCGGCATTTATCATTAGTCTTATTGTAGTAAAAATCTAAATTATGTTGTGATTTTCACTAAAAAAGTTGAGTATATAGCATCATGAATTTATTGTGTTTAAATTATGTATATGAAACACACATTGTATGACTATGGATATAAATTTTGACCAGTACCTATAAATTATGATAATAAAAATTTTATAATCATTTCTAAGAATCATGTTTCTCATTCCAGGACTAAACACATTGATACAAGACATCACTTTTTGATAGACCACTTTCTAAAATTTGATATAATTCTAAAATTCATAGGCACTAAGTAATAACTTGATGATATAATTTTAATGTCTCAGAATCAAGATAGATTAAATTATATCATACATGAACTAAGAATGATCAATTAGTGATAAGTAGTTTTTCAATTGAATAATATTTTTTTTATCATTGTAAAATTCATTTGTAATGTGTCCCAAATAGTGTATATAATGATTCTAGTATTATGTTTAATATATCTTAATAAATCAAAACAATTTAATATTAAATATCAAAATTATGATATAATTAATTCTAAAGGTCATATGTGATAGTAAATTTTCAAGCTACCATAATACCAAAAATCTGTTGTGAAGATTTCTTCGTGTGGTAGAGGAAGCTACATTATAACTTCAAGTACTTAAGGAACCTTTTTTTGTGGTATATGAAGTTACAATTCGATTAAAAGTTTAAGAAATTTTTATTGTTACTCAAGTTATTGTATGAATTTGATATTTCAGGGGTCTTATTTATGAGGTAGATCAAGTCACCATGCTAATCCAATCTTCACAAAAGTTTACAGTAAGTCAAGAAAATAGATATAATTTATTTAGTTTTAGTGATCAATATATATTATATTTCTATTACTATACTTTACTATTTCATAGGCCAGAAATTATTTAAAATAATCCTAAATTACAATTTGAATGGAAACCTCTTCCTCTCTCGAAACCTTAAAACCTGTTATTTTTTAATCCCTCTCTTTTAATATTCCACCCAAAACTAACACCTAGACACTATATTTTTGAATCATAGTATAATATAGTTAGGATAAAGCATCCTATTATATTCTAATTTACTAGATCTAATCCTACCTCAAATAAAAGGAAATTAATCTTTAATTAACCATTCAATCTTTTAAAGAAGCATATTTTGAAGTAAATATTTATTCATAAAATGGAAGTGGATGAAATGTGTATAAGATCAATTATATGTATTGTTTAGAAAGATGTATAAAAACAGAGATATAATGAATGGTTCATTAAGAAAAACATTCCATTTTATCCGAGGTTAGTTAAAAGGTTTAATGTTAATATGCAGTTTGAAATTATTGAGGAAAGCTACTTTTTTCTAATGATTATAAATTTATTGAAATAGAAATTTTATTCGATCTATTAGTCTAGAGTTTATATATAATAAATAATTGATAGTTTGAGGATTTTTAGAGTCACAATCCTACCAATTATCCTCATTCAAATATTTAAAGAGCTCTGTAGGATCTTACTAGAAATGGAAACCCTTTATGGTTGAATGTTGTTGACATAAATGGTGAGAACATATTGTTGATTAAATTTATTGAATATTTTTTATGTCTTAGAAAAGGATATTTTGTCATGTTGAGAAATTAGGATATCTTTTTTATCTATCTAATGAATAATGATGTGTATATCAATGTAGCCGAAAATCTGACGAGAAGTATAGAATACCAATGTAAGTACTTTAACTAATTAAATTATTTTCTATATCCCAAGTTAATTTCCCCATAATTCGAATTAAAAAGATTTTTCGTAGTGTGGAGGTTATATGTTTTAATTCTAGTATATTTTTTTTGACTAAAACATTTTATACAAGTATTAAGGTGATAACTAAAACCTAGAGGAAAATATAGATTGTGGATGATGAAAAATTATGTAAGAGATTTAATCTAGTTAATAACCCTTTAAGTGTAAAAGATATAAAGGATCCATGATTGGAACGTGATGAGGTTATAGAGTTTTCAAATGGGGATGAAATAGATAATCATAATTCTGAGTTATTACGATATTCAAACAAGAAGAAGAAAATAAGTCTATTGACCTCAATGAAAAATCTAGAAAATCCTATAAAGAAGAGGGATACAATCATGTGCTAGTGGATGCTTAAATCCCCACATCAAAGGGTGTTACTTTCAAATATCTTGAATCTCATCTCTCGTTACATTTTGAGGAAGATGATTTTAATAAGATAGATATCTCCGAATATTTGTGTGTATTTGTGGATTTAGTTTTTGAGTATGATGAATCATTATCTAAAATGAGTCCAAATATTAAGAGTACCATAAGGTTTAAACAAATGAGAACATATCCTACAGGGGAGGAATCTGATTTAGATAATGGTGATGATCATAATGGGGGTAGTATAACTTTATGTGGTATACCTTCCATCTCAAATTTGTCCCATAATATTTGAGGATCTTTAGTTTCTCCCATTGATCTTGAAAAAATGATTGAACTCAGTCCTTCTTGACCATTTCTTGAAAGTGATTTCAATTTTTATGTCCCAGGGTTATTGGGAAATATGCTTAGCACTAATCCAGAGAAAAAGATGAAGAACCTATTAATATTGGTCAAATGGAACTATAATAATATGGTGGGATAGAATTAATTAAAACTAATTAGTGATAAAATATTATATAAATCTAAAATAATTTGATACGAAAATAAATTAAAGAAGATGGTATAATATCTTCTTTTAGATAGGCAACTCCTCTGTTAAAAGAAGTGGTTGGTGGGAATTTACCTCATGTACCACGTTCAAATCCTTATAAACTTTTCCAACTCATTCCTTTGTTACTAGAGAATATTTATGTGAAGTTAAAGAGTATCCATTGAATGTTCTTTGGGATTGTTTATTGGATTTAGTGTTTTAGTGGATACTCATTGAGAAAAAGAGATTTCAAAATTTTTTCTCTTACTATTTCTAAAATTCTACCTAAGTTATTTTTGAATATTGAGCATATGAATCAAGAGATAAAGAGTTTAAGAAGTCATGTGGGAGCTCTGTAGACTAACTTAAGTTATATAATAGGTAATCTTAATTAGAGATACTTGAATTACATGGTGAATGTTTTCCCTTCTTATACACCTCCCTCTACTATTATAACTATTCATATATCTTTTTATGACTCTATGTTAAGGAATATTATATAATAATGTATCAAAATAGTGATGGATAATTTTTATTAAACTAAATATATGGTTCATTCTAATTTTAATAATCATGTTGCTAAGACACTTGAGTTAGTCAAAAATGACTCTAGGCTAGCTGGACATTAGTGAGAAGTTATCAAAAGGATCCTTGATTATTATATCAGAAGAATATCTATGAAATATAATTTTAATACAATATTTATATCTTTATAAAGTTGCCTTATCATTCCTCCACTAATGTATGGTTTCAATTCTCAAGTTGATAAATTAAAAGTGTTGGTCCCACTTTTGGAAATATTTATGAAGGAGATGGATAAAGTTTTCCAAATTATGAAGGATGGATCATTAGTCCTAAAGGTACTTACTCTATTTGCGGATCCTTATATTTAGAATTAGAAAAATAATTTCCCCATCATCATTACCTTTACATTATATATAACCAACATCTACCATTACTTTTCCTACATCCTATTTTATTTTGTTCCTCCTTTTGCATTTACTATAGTATAGAAAGTTCAAAATTTCTTAGTTGTTTCTAGATGAGTTTTTATTCATAGACATTCCTATTTTAATCCACATACTTCACCAAAGATTACCCCTCATCCATATCAAGATAAATGGAAATACATTATTTATCTTCATTCCATTAGAGAGGATGACTATTTAGATCTAGATCAGGATCCCCAATAAGGATGATATGTATTTCTATAATATTTTATTCCAAAACTATTGAGCTTAATGATATATAATTTTTAATTAATTTTTGAAGTGATATAATTTTATTATTTATATTCTATTTATATCTATTCCCTTTTTTATATTTTTTATAATTCTAAAAGGGGATAAATTAAGTTTTCAATTAATAGAGTAAGCTATTGGGAATATTTTTATTTTTGTTTCCATGATTTTTTATCATGAAAAATAGGGATATAATTAGAATAGTCCATAAATTAATTATTTTAATGATATTAAATTATGTTTCTTATATTATTTATGAATTATTTGTTTTATGTTATAAAACTACATATTAATAAATATATAAAAACCGACTATGTTTAGAAGATAACAGTGATTATATGTTGCTACCATATGAATATATTGTTAAAGTGACCCTATGTTTCTTCAAATGACTGTTCCACAATATACTAAAAGATAAATTAGATAGATTTAATGATCAATTCAGTAGACTATATTAGATAGCTAAAATATATCTAAGTATTGATCGACTATAAGATGATATTAAATAACTGCAAGATAGACAAGTAAGAAATATTTCTCTTTTTGGAGCGACTATAATTTTAGACTAAGAAACCACATAAAGTATTTCATGATATGGTATAAATAATTCCACAAATTACCCCAAATACTGTCTCACATGACCATGCCTAAGTGACTTTTTAGTTTTGACCAAGCATGCATAATTTCAGAAAAAAATTATTTAAATACTCAACTGACTATATTTTGGAGAATTTAACGGAAAGTCAAATTAGTTAGAGATTTATGGATTTTTTATAAAATATATGGATTTGGATATTATTATAATACAACAGATAATTTAAAAAATGGATTTTATATAAATAGGGGGATGCTTTCTCATGCACACATGGGTTGAACATATAAAATATATTATGGCTATGTGCCTACAACTTCCATGAATATCTGTTTCTCATGTGATATAAAATATTAGAGGGAAGGTTTTAAAATATCTTTTTGTGTAATCTCAAGGTTATATTCAAAGATAATTTTTCATGAGAATATAAATTTATTCATCAATTGAAATTTTATAAGACATTGAGATACAACAAAATTCTCTATAATTCTTTGATCTCTCTATTTCTTTTACATTATGATTTTTGATTTTTCCTTCCTATATATTTATTGAGAAGTAAATATATACTATAAAGAGAAGTTATATATTACTCCTTATACTTCATTACCATTATTATACAACAAAGAAATATAAAAGGTGTTGGGTAAAGACTGGACTACCTTTGGAGCATTTTTTTTTGTAAAAATCAATTCTAGTTATATATTTTTATTAATATTTAATAAATATTCTTGGCCATGGCTTAGTTTAAAGTGGAGATGACTAAGAAAATATATTGAAGAAATAATCCTATTTTTTGTGTGTGGTATAATATTAATTTCACTGAATGTTTTAAATTAACTCAAAAATTGTTTTATTTTTGAAAAGAAGTTTTTTAAATTGTAAATACAAAATATTATTTAATAGTTTCCTTTTATCAAGGATATTTATACTCTGTTTGGTGCGAGTACTTTTTTTTGAAAATGTAAATTATTTTCATTTTTTTAACTGGGTTCTAATGAAGTCTTTGGTAAAATATATCAATGTAATAAATTATTTAAATTTATTATATTTTTCACTGGTCTATGTTTTTAATTGGGTTATTTAATGTTTATAATTCTTAAAATACAAAATTTTAAATGGAATATCAATTCATCCCCACTCGAGCATTCCAATGGGACCCATAAAAAGTTTATCATCTTCAAGGATTTTCTAGAAAAGAAACTTAATTTACATTAATTTTGAACATTTATCAATAATCGAACCATGATAGACCCCTTTCTAGGATTATCATAAGTTATAATCACCTTAAAAACCTAGGGAATGGAAATATATGAAAGGAAATCTCTAAGGTCCACTATGGAAAAAACACATAAACTTTTTATAAAGTGTTATACCATACAAAAATAAGGGCACATGATGACATGTAAAATATATTATTAAAAATAACATAGAACAATAAGATTTTCCCATTAGTCATAATAGAAAGACATGTAATCTCTAATGGTCAAAAACATTCCATGGAATAAGAGTGTGATGTAATAAAAATGATCCATGTAACATAATTGTAGAAATATAACGTAAAATTATAGCTTATCATGGAAACATAGAATAATAATTAATTATGGAACAAATATTATCACAGGGCAAATGATAACATTGTGAGAGTACCCAATAAGTCAAACCCTTTTAGTTGTGATCATATCTAAGAAGGATCTCCCTTTAATTTTGTGAACAAATCTATATATATCCACACTATATTATCTCATGATATATAAAATATTAGCTAATGTGTTGGAGAGATATATAAGAACCCTCCCATAAACATCCATAAATAAGGGTTCTATAATATATCAATAATTCATCAAATCATGAATCCCCAAGGGAATAAAATTGGTTTTATATCATTTTCAAATGGAATCACATAACATTAAATCAAAAGTAGATCAGGTGATACAAAACATTAAATAATATCAAATGATTATTTCGTAAATTCATTTATAAAGTTATACATAATTCATAACTCTATAGGATTTATATTATCTAGAGTTAAATGGGAAAATTTAATTGAAATGTATAAGAGTATCTAGAGAATTTTTCATAACAATAGTAAAAAAAGATGTAGTTATAAGTCTCTTTAGAAAATATAATTTTTGAGAAATTGAAATTAATTGTTTTTAAAAAATAACATCAAATGGAATTTAAATAATAGATCCTTGAAAAGGCATAATTATCATAAATAAGAAATGTGTAGTATAAGATAAAATAAATGATCTTTAAAAATAAAAAAAATAATTTTCAACATATTACGAATACCTTTATTTTACCCCACATCGTAAAAAGATTGAAAACAAATTAATTTGAAAAAAAGAAAAGAAAAATATTAAAAAACTATAAATAAAATATATTTGGATTTCAAAATAAGAATGGATATTAATTCTAGGTAGATTAAATATGGACATAGAAAAGAAAGAGAATATTTTGGGAGGATGAAAATTATTCTTAATAATGTCAAATTTTATGAAGAAATAAATCTATCAAACAATATATATTTGATGTAAAAATGTAATTTCAATATAAAATAAATAGGAAACTAAATATAATATTATAATATAATATAAAAATTACAATCTTGTAAAACCATTTTCAATGAGTATTAATTAGGAATCATTATAAGAAACCGAGTCTATAAAACCCCTTACGACTTTAGAAACAATTGAATCGAAAAACTCTTGAAAAAGAAAACATTTGATGAATTTTTAAATAATTTGAATATAATTATAAGTATGATAATAATCATATATAGAGGAACATATATGACACAAAATAAAATATATGGTTAATATAACATATGTATCGAAGAAATAAAATAGAGATGAGAGAAAACTCTTGGATTTTACTAATTACTTCCATGAAATATCTTTAACAATGATAATAAAAATCATTACCATGTTAATATATTATTTTATAACCTTATTAATATCCACTATCCTATAAAATATTCAATTAGAATAATTTATTTTTCATTTGTTAGTTATTTATAGTGTACTTTCATCATTAGATATAAGTGATTTCAGTTGTTTCACAAAACTTATAAAATGTTGATGTTGACTCCCATTATTTGATACCAAGTTCATCATTTCTAGATTATATAAGGCAATTAAAAATTTATAATTTCATTACATGATAATTGTTTTCCAATTCATGAATAAAAAATAGATGAGGAGCATGTTTTGGTAATTTTTGCAAACAAATTTTGGTATATTAACAACGAGTTAAATATTAATATAACCTTTCAAGAAACTTTAATATTTCATAAAAATCATTTTGATTAATTATTTAAATTTCTAGAGTCATATTTGTAGGGTGGTGATGAAAAATTAAGTACTTCACTCCATAGAGGTGGTTTTCCACACGTACACACAATCAATATTTTTGTTTTCCATTTAATAAAATATGTAGATAATGATTTGTATTTTATTAATCTTAATAATGTTTTAAATATAATATTCATTGTAAATGTATCCTTTTTAACCATTCATGAAAGTTAGTGATGAAAAATAAAATATATTTTTCATGGAGGCAGTAGTCCTCAAGTCACATGAATAATGTTTTTTCTATGGAAAGGGGAAAGGTATATAATTGTTATTAAATTAGAATGAAAGAATTTTAGTATACTAATAATACTAATTTAATTATATTATAATTGGTAAAATATATCTACCAAAATTTGAAGAAAAATAAATGAAAAAATGATTATAGAAGAGAGAATACTTATATAGAAGAATACGATTTCTTATTGGAAACCTTATTGATATAAAAGGGATTTGGGAAATCACTAGGTACTAGAATATCATGAATGATAGAGAATATTTCTAGGAATTAAATGGGGTATAATATAAGAGACAATTATAAATTTTTATGTATCTTTTAGGGGGCGGTGTGAGGCTCCAATTGAAAGTGAAGGGAAAGTTCTTTTTGTAAATATAATTTCTTAATTTAAAAAAGAAACCATATTAAAAATGGAAAGTGTATATAAATTGGAAAGAATCATGGGTATGATATGGTAAGGTCTATCAATTCATCAACCAAACATTTAGATACATGTTTTAAGAAGTTTTTTCCTTTTAAACATTTCATTTAACAATTTTATTATTTGACATTTATCAGGGTAACTAAATTTTTCTCAAGTAATCCATTTTTATACCTAGAAAATAAAATGGAACTTATTAACAAATTTAAAATATCATATTCAAATTAAAAAATAAATTTTACTAGAAAAAAATTATGAAAGTGAAAAAAATAATTCTATAATAATAAATTTATAACATACTAAAAACATTTTTGGAGAAAAATATTACTTATTTTCTAAAATGAAAAATATAGATTTGAAATTTAAAATTAATATTTTAAAATGTATAATTTAATTTATAAAATATATCATTTGTTAAGAAAATGGATTCATAAATATGATTTTATGATTATATCCAAATAATGTCATAAAAGTCATGGTATCTCTAAAAATAGTATTTTAAACTATTCAACTAAAAAACGAACTTTTACAAAAATAAAAAATAAAAAAATGCCTCATAACTTAATATTATTTTAATAAATCTGAAAATTAATTTTATTTTTTAAAATTCGAATTCTAAAATTTATTAATTTAAATTTCAAATGGAAACATAAAATACAATGAAAAATATTTTTATTGTGAAATGAATTTTTTCAAACATGAACTATTATTATTGTAACATCCCAAGTAAGTAATGAATAATAGATATTTTTATCTATGTCTATTAAAGAATTAGATAGTGTTTTAGAGGCTTAAAATGAGAATAAATCCAATCTTAAGCATGGAATACACTAATATTGTTAAAATATTGTTTTACTGCCTTTTGATGGCAAACCATTTTTAAATCAAACTTTTGACAATTTTATAAGCTCTATTTGTCAAAATAAACTTATTCTTTATGATTGGGACATTGAAATTTACTTTGGATAAATTTCTGGTATTTTTCCGATAAAGTTCATTTTTTAATGAATAGTGAAAAAATGATGTATTTTAATTCAAAACCTATTTTAATATAATTTATTTATATGATTAGATTATCTTTTTAATTAGTTTTAAAGTGTAATTATAATATATTTTTACCATTTAATCCAATATTGGTCATTGAAATTAATTTCACTTTGAAATTAGACTTAAACTAGTGTCAATCTTTTGATATATATTGTTTCATAAAAACACGCTATTTGTTCTGACAGCGGGAATTAATTATTAAATTAATTAATTTAACATATATGATTTGATTTTTTGTAAAATAGACATCATTTTTAATTCGGAATATCAAATATAGCTTAGGGTGAATTTTTGGTATTTTTCTGAAAAACGTCAATTTTTGATGAATAGTGAAACCATTAAGTGGTACTTATAAAAACTGATTTTCCGTTTAAATGAAAATTTACCACCTCTGTGTTTTGAATTTCAAAAATCCAACATACATGGTTGTCATTAAGAAGTAAAATTTGGTTCAATGGGATTAAAATAATTTTTTTGTGAATAGTAACTTTTAAGTTTTTAATCGCGATTAGAGGTAATTAGTGTAGTTTAAGGTAAAAAAAATGTTTTA
The DNA here is from genome assembly GCA_963277665.1 of Viscum album. NCBI lineage: Eukaryota > Viridiplantae > Streptophyta > Magnoliopsida > Santalales > Viscaceae > Viscum > Viscum album. Next base: position 1,699,625,383 of record OY728125.1, read on the forward strand.
ATAATATGAAATGACCTAGACACAAGTCCTACCCTTATTGGATGTGTAATTGCCGACCGAGAAAATCCATGGGTCAACTTGGGGACCCCATGGAGCCACTTTGAAAGGAAAATGACATTAATGCTTTTTATTTAATGTAAAAGTAAAAATGACACAAACATGAGTTGTTTTACTAAAACAATTTTTAAATGGGGTTATACAAGTCATATTTTTTACTATAAATATTAATTGGAAATATACAAAGATTTACTACATCATAGTAGTTTTTTTATAATTTTTAGACATTAAATAAATAAAATTATTTATGACAGCATGATGATGCAGCGATTACCTCATTATTTAACGATTTAAATAAAATTAAAAGATAATGTAAAATCTAATACCTACACTTTTCAAAAACCTATTGGATGGGTATATTTGGAACCCTTATCACCTTATACTCTAATTATATCAATTTGGGACCTTTTAAATCCGAAAATCATTTTAAAATAAAGTAACATTTCTTTACTTTCCAAGAGTGCTCCTCCTCTCCTCTTATAAAAGGCCCCCACCTCTACCACCTTACCCACACTTCCAAAGCCTTTGGCTCGACCAAAACCTGACAATTTTGTCTCTCCACATCCCTCTATAACTCCTTGAAGCCTCACTTTGGGCAGAATTCTTCCCAAGGAAGCCTTTGAGCTCAAATCAAAAAGAGTTACCCATTTTAAAGGTAGTGTTTTCTCTTGTGTTCTTAGTTTTTATTTTGCTTCTACAACCCTCTAAACTCTTTTAATTCATTTATTTTGTAACAACAACAGTATCTTAAATATACTAGGATGTTTTTATAAGAAGGATTCGAGCTATACTTACACACACCTACATCTAATGGTTAAATAACATACTATTTCCATGGATGGTGAATTTCTGCCTCACGAAACGATGATTGTTCAATATTATTTTAACACCTTTAAAGGTTGCCATTAAGATGTCACTATATTTATATATGGTATATAATATGTTTATGTTTAACTTAATCTTCTGTATTTTTCATTTATGGCATACCTTTATGGTTTCCATTATGGGTAAACGCGATATCTTCATTTTAGGAAGTGCGGACTACCGCCCCTCAAAGTGATTTGATTCGTTAATACCATATGTTGAACGTATAAAGGATGTAATTAATGATATTATATATGATATTATAATTTAATTATAATATACCTTTATATCATTATGATTACATTCCATAAAATATGAAATAGAAATGAAAGTAGCGTCCATGCGTACGTACGACTTACCGTCTCCATGAATGGTGCATTTCATTTCTTACCTCTAAATGTTATGTAATATTATAAATGCATGTATATAATGGATATATATGATATATATGATATCAACATCAACAGTATAACTCTGGATATAATGGATATATGAACAAATTGTAATTATAAAGAGTTTATTTTCGACTCAAGTACCAATGATCGTTAAAACGACCGTTATTAACTTAAATAATTACCTAGTGATAATGAAATGGTAATAAGTGATATAAAAGGAATAATGAACTTGAAAAAGGTTCTTAAGAAAGTAGAAATTAACTCAAGTTTATTATTCAGGACATTAAAGAACGATCGAGTCAAGTCTGACCCGAGGTATGGGACTTCGTCTCAATCTCTTTTCATTGAGGCATATTTTGTTTTATACACAACTTTCTTTTATACGGTGTATAAAGCCCTTTGAATTTTAAGTTAATTCAAAATGAATATTTTTATACGAAGCGTTTACTAAACGACAAAAGGGAATGTTTTTTTTGTCGTACGTATGCGGTGACAACGACTTCTCCGCCGCCGTGACCATTATTTGAGTATCGGCTTCCTCTACAAGCCATAACTTTTTTTTTAAAATGAAAAAAAATAAATACCATGTATTACTTTTCTTTTATTTTGGTATTGGAAATGGTTTTCATAAAGTTTTTATTATATCAATGTGTTGTATTGATATATTGTGATTGAAATGTGGAAATTATATGTTTCCTTTATGCATGTTTTATGTGATACGATTATGTTATGGTTCTTGGGCATTGTTTTGAAGACGGGTGGTTCCGTGATAAACTAAGGGCGGGTGAGCCCGATATATCTCTCCAATGAATTGGGTAACGCGAAGGAGTTAAACATTAAGGTTTCTCCAAAGAGATTTAGGGAATATACTGTGATGGGTATTCCAAACGTAACCAAGAGTGTTACTCCCTACGTAAGAATGTTATGAATGCCTCAAGTTACCTTTATGTCTTATGATTTCTATGATTTATTCATGAATTGATGAGGTATGTTAAAGTGATTATGTTTTATGAGTAGAGTGTGATTTCATTGATTCTTGTGTATACATGTACTCATGTTTCCGTTCCACATTTTTATATCCCTTACTGAGCTTTTTATGCTCATCCCAAGTTTTTGAAATGTTTTTCACAGGTCAAGGGAAGGGTACATGATATGATGATAGTGTCAAGGAAGTGTCAATAAAGAATCCACATTTTATTTAAAATATGTTTCCATTGATGGGAAATATTAATACTATATTTTATGTAACCGCTTTGTTTAAATGTGGAATGTAATGCAAGTTTTATGATCTAATTCTCTAAAACTCTAAACCTGAAAAGATCCTCAATGTGTAATCTTGTAATAACTCAAGATTAAGTAAGGTTTAAGGCTGGGGCCTTATAATTATTATCATTTCATATCATTTTCTAATTAAATTAGTTTTAATTTATTATTTATATCTATAATATATGTTATTATCAATTAACTATAATATACACAATTTATTGAAATAAAAATACATAGCGCATAAATGATCAATTTTTTTAAAAAATATTTTTTTAAGCATAAAATGATCTTACTATATGTTTAGCTATATTGGTTGAATTTTGTTAGTAAATTCATTTTAAAGGGACCATTATATTTATATATGCGTACATTTTATAATATAGTTACCTCTATTTATACAAACTGACTGAACAACCACGTTTTAAGGGTTATATTTATCAATTTTATTTTAGAGTTTTAGAATTTCGCCTTAGTTCATAGTTAAATGTTAAATAAGATATTAAAAATAATATTTATTTAAAGAAAAATTGATACTAAAATCTCAGGATGTTACAGGAAAATACACACACAAACACACATTATATGTGAATAAAGATGTTAATATTTACATTTAAATCGATATTACTGAATGAAACCTATATTTTCAAATTAATTTATAAAATGAACATATATTTTAAATTATTACAATTTCAACATTATTATTTTTGATTATTTCTCAATTGAAATTAATATTAATTTTTATAAAAAATCTAACAAAATTAATATTATATTTATACATTTGGTAATTAGTGATATATTTTTAAAATATAAAATATTATCTATATAACAATAATATTTAAATTTATATATATATATTTTATAATAATTAAGAAATTAAATATAAATTATAATGAAAAGTATATATATTTTTTGAATACAAATGATAAGAAATTTCTTTTATAATTATATTTAATTAATTATTAATATATATTTTAAATCTGTTTATATGTAAATATAATTATTTTTGGATATATTTATGCATTTATATATTTAATGACATATATTAATTTTTTTTTAATAATTTATATTAATAATTACATTCTTAAATATGTTTAATAATTTATAAGTCCAACTAATAATTGATTATATTTTTATATACAATCAATCATATATACATATATATGATTAACAATTATTGAAGATTATTTTATTATGTATAATTATTAATATTATTTTATATAATCACATACTTAAAAAATTAATTATATATATATAATTATATTATAAAAAATATTTATCGATTTATATACTTAGTAATGTATTCCTAAAAATATATATTTAATAATAGTAAAAAATAATTAATAATTAATTGTTCCTCAAAAGTAAAAATATTTCTATTATATATATGAATAATAAATATAAATATATGTATGTATACATCTATATACTAGATGCTATAAATATATTTGAAGATAATTATTAATTTTTTTACCTTTAATTATACATTTTTACAAATGATAATACATTGAAAAAATCATTTATACATATATATTTTTAATGTAATTGAACAAAAATATTTTATTATTAAATAGGTGATTCGTATTTTTTAATTATATATTGTTTTAAAATCAATGTGTTATATTAATGTTTAAAAATATTACTATGTAATATTATAAATGTAATTGGGTTTTATTTAAAATGATCAAATTAAAAAAATCTCAAAAAAATACATTTTAACTATACTTTTTATTTCATTAAATTTATTTTAAAAATCATAAATTTGAACATATTTATATTGTATCAATGAAAATAATATAAAAAAAATGTGTATTTGGAATAAGACAAAATGAAAAGAATGATGTCAAATAAGTAACCATAATTGTATAAATCTTTACAATTATGATAAATATCAACTGAGAATAAAAATTATTTTGTGGATTTTTAAAAAAAATCATTGATTAGTTAAATTTAGATGAATTATTACTAGTGGGTGGGAATATTATTATAATTGAATCGAATAGGGTTAATATGAATCAAATATGATTATTAAAAATATTACTTTATATGTATAAGTTTTTTTTAAATATTAATATTTTTGAAATACATAGGACTAATCAGTAGTATAAAAATTATTTTTAATGTCACCCATTTCACGTCGGTTTTTTAGAACCGACGTGAAAATCTCCAAAATTTGATTTTTCAGGTCGGTTATTATATAACCCACCTGGAAATAATTTTTCATTAATTTTTAATGTCAGTTATTAAATAACCGATGTGAAAAATTATTTAGGTTGACTTTTTATGTCGGTTATTTAATAACTAACGTGAAAAATCAATTTTCCCTGATTTTTCGAGTCGGTTCTTATAAGAACCGACATCAAAAATAAATTATAATGTCTTCTTTTTATTTAATAACATACGTGAAAAATTCATACAATCATGTATTTTCTTTCCCGAGCATCGATTTGATAGGTCGTGGAGGTCAAACAGATTTACGGATCAAAAGTTATGGCTATCAGAAGTTGATCATCCCTAAATGAAGTCTTAGAGAAGGCCAAATTCAGAGGATCATAAATTTTTATCCGTAACTCCATTTGAGCTTCGGGACCTATCAAATTGAATATAACGAAATTAAAAACATGCTTGTAAGCATTTTTAACGTCGGTTATTTAAAAACCAACGTAAAAAAGTCATGAATGCTGATTTTTTACGTCGGTTCTTATAATAATCGACCTAAAAAAATGATTTTGATGACTTTTTTACGTTGGTTTTTAAATAAACGATGTTAAAAAGGCTTACAAAAATGTAGTTCATTTCATAATATTTGATTTTATATGTCACGGATCTCAAATAAAATTACGGATCAAAAGTTATGGCCATTAGAATATGATCATCTCTAAATGAAGTCTTAGTGAAGGCCAACTTCAAAGGACCATAACTTTTGATCCGTAACTCTGTTCGAGCTCTGCGGCCTGTCAAATAGAAGCTTTAGAAATGATATACATTTTAGTAAACATTTTTTACATCATTTATTTAATAACTGACGTAAAAATTCATGAAAAATTATTTTTTACGACGGTTTTTATAAGAACTGACGTAAAAAATCGGCAAATATTGATTTTTCACGTCGGTTGTTTTACAACCGATGTGAGAAATCAGCGAAAATTTCAATATTTTTCACATCGGTTATCATAAAACCAATGTGAGAGATGATTTTAATATCCCACCAATGCGGGATTTAAAATTTTTTCTAAAATTTTCAATTTCCACATTGGTTATTAAATAACCGACGTGCAAAAAGTCACGAAAATTGATTTTTCACGTCGGTTTTTATATATCCGACGTAAAAAATCAGCAAAAACTTTATAATTTTTCACCTCGTTTTTCATAAAAACCGACGTGAAAAATTATTTTAATATCCCACAAACGTAGGATTTCAATTTTTTCACAGCGCGAGCTCAAAATTTTCAGTTGCCGCCTAAATTATTAATACCGCGTTTTCTTTTTCCATATCATTTATATGGTTTCATTATACAGAAAACATAATCTAATGATCCATTCATTCAACCATTATCATTCCACTGACTCAACCTGTTTGATCTTCAACGTGAATCCACTATTTGTTTTCCGCAATCTCGTCAAGGTATTCATAATTATGTTTCCATGATATATGTTTTGTTATGAATAGTTTTATTATTTTATATACCATTTAATGATTCAGATTCACTATTTCTTCTTTGTATCATGGTAAAACTACAAATACTCATTCGGATTCTAAATTCCCTTCGTAGATGAAGCTTTGGTTGGCTCATTCAATCTTTCCTCGGAAAAAAAAACATCAAACTTATAATGGTCATAACTTTTGATCCGTAGCTCTGTTTGAGCTCTATGACCTGTCAAATCGAAGCTCGAGAAATTATTTGAAAAATGAGAAACATTTGTAACGTCGATTCTTTAAAAACTGACGTTAAAATGACTTTTAATGTCTATTTTTTTAAGAATCAAAGTAAAATACTACTTTTAACATCGGTTTTTAAAGAACTGACGTTAAAAGTAGCGTGTCAACACGATTTTTTTTATAAAATATCATTTTTCACATCGGTTTTTTAAAAACTAACGGGAAAAATAATTTAATTTTTTTTAATGTTGGCTATTAAATAACTGACATTAAAAACATATTTTTTACGTCAGTCACAATAACATCGCCACAACATTGCCACAAAACCGACATTAAAAAGGGAAAAAACCGACATAAAAAAGCTTTTTTGTATTGGTGAATTAAAATAAAAAATGGATATATTCAAGTAATATGAGGAAACAGTATGAGGAGATGGTTAAAGAGTTCATAAAATTTTCAAAATATCATGTAAATAATCCTTTTTAATTTTTTATTATTCATCATTAATTTTTATTGATGATTTGGAAGAAAACATGATTTCTAATAGAGTACATCTATGTTCTAAATGTCAAACTGAAAATGGAGATGAACTGAATGTGTCTAGTGAATAGGTTAAAATAATGATTTATGGGTCTTTATATGTTATTTCAAATATAAATAATTATAAAGACTATATCGAGAAAATAAAAACTACAGTTAAAGATGAAAATAATTGTTATTCAATGATATTTAGTAATTTAAAGAGTTGTTTAAAGTCTCCATTTTATATTAGTTATAATAAATATACAATGTTATCACCTGTCATGAAGCTATATAATTCGAAATCTAGAAATGGATGGAGAGACACTAGCTTTATAGAACTACTATCTCTCTTGAATGATATATAACTATAATTTATCAACCTTACTTATTAAACATATGAGGATAAATGAATTTTATGTTCAGTGAGTATGAGATTTTAAAGAATATATGTCTGTTCAAATGACTATATATAATTTCTGAATAACCATAGATCACTTAAATGATTCCTTAAGCATGAATTAGATAAATAAAAGAATGATTAGACAATTCATTAGAAATTAATATGGTACTTCTGAATCATTCCATTGTATAAACGGTTTTACAAAATTGATGAGACTATAAGTTTGTTGAAATTACTTGTAGATACCAGAATTAAATATGGGATGATTCATCACCCATAATACTCTTTTTAATAGAATAAAATTGATAATGAGTATATAGAATATGGAAATGAATCAAGAAACATTCATCTTATACCATCTATAGATGGAATGAATTCTTTTGGTATACAGAGTTACACAAATAGTATGTGGCAGGTTATATTGATAACTTATAACATTCCATTGCAGTTATTCATAAATCATAAAAAAAATTATGTTGTATTTAATTATATTAAGACCAAAACAACTTGGTATTGTTATTGATACTTATTTAACTCTATTAGTCAAAGATATGAAATTTATATTTGATTTATGTTTTCTATTGTATGATTCTCATAGAAATGAAGAGTTCATGTTGAGAGCCATGTTGTTTGGGATGATAAATAAGTTATATTTTTATATATATTTATCATGATATATAACTAAAGGAATTCCAAGGTGACCTATCTATGATGAAGATACACACCCTGATTGGATTAAATACTCATTAGAGAAAATGATTCCAATAAATTGTAATTTTTTACATTGATTAGATAAATACTAATCATAGAGTACATCATTCGATGAGAATTCAAAATAAGGTACAATACCTTTTCCATTAATATATGAGAATACATTGATAATGTAACACATATTATTACTATTCTTGGTGAAACCATTTAAAAAAGTCTTATAAAAATGTGTTGGAAAGAGTGATGCATTATTTTTTCATATTACTATATTGTAATTATTTATAAATAGGAAATTTTATTGATATCATGCATATAGAAAAATATATATTAGATAGTGTCCTTAAAATTTCACTAAATACCCCTGAGAAAACAAAATATGGAATTAATTGTAGTTTGGAAATGATTTATTTGGGGATAAGGGAAGTGTTGGTTATAGTGAAGGGTGGAAGATGAAAATTTCATGCTCTAGTGTCTTAGAATATTTCATAGAAATAAATATTTTAGTTTTTAAACTTATTTATTTGTGTAAATATTTTATATAAGTATTAATAAAATATCAAAATATTATGCAGATAAATAATTTTAAGATAAAGGGGTAGAAATAACATGTTTTTAATTTTTTAATGCATGATTTATTTCTTGTGGGTTTACAATGGATTCTTCTAAAAAAAATTTCAACACACATTAACTTATATTTTCTTCTTTTTTAAATCTATATCTAGTAAAGATATAAATTCAAGGAAATTTCTATAACATTATCTTAGTTAGATATCTTCTTCCCACCACGATTCTTTGATATAATGGTATACTTGGTTATAAATATATGAGTATGTGGTCCCATGCATTATAGATGGATGTACTCTATTGAATGACATATGAAGATTTTTATAGGGAAAGTTAGTGATTGTAGTTCGTAATAATATTTCATTACATAGTGATATATTGTTGAATAAGCTATTGAATTATATTTTTACAACCTCTATAAAGTGGATAATATTAGTATCCTAAAATCTTGTTATAACAGGAACCTTATGGGTAATGTAATTTCTAGAAGTGATATTGTTGGCATTACCATCACATAGTAGGAGTTGGATTACCATTATGTTTTATATAATAGTATATAATGTGTGTTATGTATTGAAATTCACAAATCTATTATTTGATTTTTTTTTAATCCATCAAGGGATTAAAATGAATATCAATTATAAAAAATCTATAATATATAATAAGTCTTCATGAATTTTTTTATGATTTATCTAAATATATGAATTAAATTTTCAAATGAATTCAATGGATATCCAGAGGACCAAGTGAACAAGTATTATCTTAAAATGGTTATGTAATTTACAGTTATGTGTTCTACACTGAGGAATATGATTAACATAACTTGATGAAAAATACAGGAGTTACTCTCATGGTATAAGGGATGCATGTACCTATTAATATGGACATAAATCCAGTTTATGTAAATATTTTAGACTAAAAAATAGTTACAAAAATATGTCAATTGGATTATAAAACATTCTTAGTGTATATCTTTTAATGAAAATGGGTTAAAAATACGAGTGTTTTTAAAATCAACAAATTAGGATTATTTAAAGTGAATTTATTTTATGAAATAATGATAAACCATTCATAAAATAATAAAATGTGGTCAAAATATTTTCATACCTAGATCAAAAAATCAAAAATTGGTTGATAGATTTTTTTATGTCTAAAACAAATGCTTTTTCAAATGAAAATTCCATCAAGTATAACCCATTCATTGGGATATCACAATAATTTTGTGATGGTATCAATATAGATGATGGCTTTTATGTAATATTTGAACATAATAAGGGGATGTGGAAAATTGATTGAGGGTCAAAATATATTCAACGTTTAAATAAAAATGAGTTCATTTAATATTTCAAATGACTCATTTTTTTAAAATACATTTTTTTCCTTCTATGTTTTGGTGTTCACTAAGGTATTAATATAATTAAAATTAATTATTTAACTATTTATTGAGATAGAAGGTTCTAAACCTAGTGATTGTAGAATCTCAAGGAACAACATTGTGGTAATATTGAAATTTATCAAATGTTAAATGAAAGATGAAATTCTAGAGGAGAGATAAAACCTTAAGATGATATTGTGAAAACCCAATAAGATTAAAAAAATTATAATAGCATTATAGCATGATGATGTTACTAAAAATTATTAATGAGATATGTATAGGTAAAATATCCATGGTTGTTTGGATGAATTTGGTCGACATATTGAGCAAAAAAGTCAATTTTCATTAGTTATATTGGGTTATGTACTCAAACCCACCTAGCGATTGATATAGTTATGTGGAATAATTTTCTTACAAAATTAACATAAATTACTTAGGAGTATAATATGTATAGTAAACTGAGTATCATACACATATTATTATATGTTTTTAGCATAATTATCCAAAAAACATGACACAGAATTAAAGAAGACTAGCGCCTTTATGAGATTTGATATAACGATCCAAGATAAAACTACATAAATAGTATTTTTATACCATGATTATATTAATAAATTTCATAAATATCCTCAAAAACTATGTATCGATAGGTTTAGTGTATTAGAGACTAACTGGATGAAAATCTTATTTTACAACACCTATGAACATTTCCCGTAACTCTTTTCATCTCAAAACAATTATAGACATATCATATGATATAATAATAGTTTTTACTTGGTTAATGGAAAAATTGAAAGGGGTGGTATCTAATTCTCAGTAAGGGAAACATATTAACTATTCATAATAGTTATATTTTAAATATAATGGAAAATAGGTTCGATGAAGAAATATTAGATAAAATTATCATGGAATCAGAGTGACAATAATAAAAATTGACTGAGAAAATATGATCTTGTAATTAGAATAGTAGACCAATGATGGGTCAACAAAAACATGTATTCAAATTGTTTGATGAAAATTAAACAAAAAATGAAATCATAACATAAGAAAACAAAATATATTTACTACATAAAATAATAAAAACACTAGGCATAAAATGGATATAAAGAACCAATTAGGAAAAATATAGTGGAAAAACATAATCATAGGTAAGTATTTCATTATGGAGAATTAATTTACCCTTGATTCCCATAGTGTATAATGAATCACTACCTGATTACCATAGTGGATCAATCATTTCATAGTCAATTACCATAGTGTAGAGAGTATTACTTAATTTATTCCCATAGTATCTCATGAGATATAAAACCTAAACCAATGTATTAAAGGTAGATATATGACCTAACCCATCATCATCCACATAAACGAGTTCCACCTAATATCAAATCATTTATATTATCATGAATAACCCATGGAATGAAAATGGGTTTCATAAATTTTTTAAATGGTATCATGAAAAAGTAGGACCATTTGATACCAAAATCTTGATCACCCAAAATGATTTTTAAAAAGAGCACATATAGGGTGATTTAAGAACCATTACATCATGGAATAAAATTCATTGAAAATGTAATGTAATTCAAAAAAATAATTTTTGTTAAAAATTATTTATTAATATAATATTAAAAAGATTTGATTATTAAATCACTTTATGAAAACCATTAGTTTTTAAAAAAAATTAAGGAGGGGAGAAATATTAAAAAATTTCTTCAAAAACAATTCCCAAAAAATATCATTAAAATAAATATATCATATTTAAAAATTATAAGTAGAATAGGATCATGTCACTTAGAATAAAATCCTATGATTTTTTTTGAAAATGCCTTTATTGAAAACCAACGTCATTAAAAGGAAATATATACCTTTTTAAAAAAATAATAAAAGTGGAATAAAATTATAAATGTAGATAAATTTTTTTATTCTCCACCAGATAATTTTAAAAATTGTTGGTATGTAAAAATAAAGTTAAGGAAGAAAATAAATTAAATTAAATGTGAATTATTCTTAACATAAATATTTTTTTACTAAATAATAGAATCCTAAACGAAGAATAAATCGGTGTGAAATATGATTTTCTAGAAAATATGGTTGAAATAAAATATAACATATTTATTTGTTATAATAGATCAATCATGAAATATAATAGTCAATGTGAGGAGACTATAACCCACGGAAAATATTTGAGTCACGAAAACCACTTACCACATGAGAAGTATTTCAATCAAATATTTAGGAAAGATAATGATTGAAATTGAAATATGTTTACATGAATTAAATTAAATTAATGATATAATATCCCAAATATATAGTACATACACTAAATAAATGAAATTAGGTAAATAATATAAAACATGTCTCAAGGAAAGAAGTTTGAGATAAAAACCCTTAAATTATTCCAGATTCGTTCACTATACAAGATTGAATTCTAGTATAATCAAGTTAAGTTTATCCAAAACCTTATTATTAACATTAAACTACTATATTTAACTTAATAGGGATAATTTATTATCACACTCTATTATTTTTATATAATTTTCTTCATTTTTTTGGTGAAAATTGAATCAGTGTTAACTTATTTCGGTAATATTAGCAATCAAAGATGATATTTTAATAATAAGTTGAAAGAATAATCTAACCATTAAATAAAAAACAAATAAATATTTAGTTTAAAATAACTCAAAATATTATTATTATTTATGTTCACATAGTCATCCATGATTGGATTTTAAAGCATCGTTCGTATAGATGGTTAAACCAACTAAAATATGAACAGTCTTTAACATTATTGATGAGTATTGTTGATGAGGTTTTTCATCTGAAAAATGTCATTATAGCATAATTTTAATGATAATATTTTAATTTTTTATGTTGGTGAACATGTTTTTGTTATTGTTTGGTTAAATAATGAAAAACTATAAGATAATGAAAAATGACTTTTTATGGTGGTGGTTGGCCACACACACAAATGTTTTACTTTCCTTTTTTATAAGTGGATGGAAATGAATAAACAAGGTATTTAACATCAAAATGAAAAATATAATTAAAATAATTATACTGAATTAATCATATTATTATTGTGATAATATATTTAGAATATTATGATTAAGAAGAAAATATTTAGAAAGGAATGATACTTGCACTAGAGACTTGATATTTCCTTTGAAGTCCCCTTGAAATTGTAGGGAATAAGAAAAATATTAGTGACTAGGGTCTTATTTTTTTGGGATAGGGCTATAGGTAGAGTAAAATGGAATATTTTTAATGAGTAATTATTAGGGGTAGTGTAACATTTAGTGGGTGAAAGTGGTATGTTCTAACAATGTAAGAAAAAGGGAACATCGGAAACACTCACCATTTTTCAATAAATTTATGCCACAATTCAAGGGAAAATGGATAAAAAGTGTAAAACGTTGATTTGAGGGTGGTTGGGGGTCTAATATCACATCAAAAATTCACATAAAAACATTATTTAACATGTATTTTCCATTTCTCATAATTTTTTTACAATTTTTAATTTTTACTAGGGTAAATATTTTTTATCCTTGGTAAATAAATTTGATAACCAAAATTAAAAATGACCTCATCTCATAATTAGAACCCTTAATTTTAAATTTTAAAAATAACCAAATCATATTGAATTTCTAAATAAGTTAAAAGTTAGTTTTCAATAAGCAACCATAATCACATAATTTTGTTTATAAAAATGATGTTTTTTTAAATATATATAAGGAAAATTTTCCATTATTAATTATTTTAATGACATAAATTGATTTTTTATAAATTAAATAAATTTTATGAGTCTTCCAAGAAATTCCACATCCTAATCTGACCTTAAAAATATTTTATTCAAGGAAAATAATGGAAATCAGTTTTATTAAACAAATATTTCAATTGGTTTTAAAAACATTAGAAATAGGATTTATAATCTGAAATAAAATATTAAAATTCAAAATTTTATTTATAAATAGATATTTTATTTTATAAAGGGTTTTGTAAACTTGTACGATATTGTTACATAATGATAAAATCATAAAATTTAAGGTTTTGAAAAAAAAAAGAAATGGAAATTTCTACTAAAAATACACATTTTAAGAAAAAATAAAAAATCCATACTAAGAATAAGTTGATTAGAATAAATATAAATTTTTTTATTTTATTCAAACTACATTTAAAAATTTTTATATTCAGTTTTTTTAAAAGAAAATACAATAAAAAAAACTTTCATTGAGAATAACTCTTTTCAAAATTAACTCATATAAATTATTTATTTTGTAAAGGTAATAGATTTTAATGAATTACTATTATAGTGTTTATTTTATATTTATAAATAATGTTATTTTAATATATTGTGGTTCATTTAAGGAAAAAAATAACTCAGGTCATTACTTTTTACCCATCAAAAATGAATTTCCCATGAAAAATTTAATTACTGAGAAGGTAGATAGTGAGGGTAATTTTTACTCATAGCATAATGAGGTTCACACATAGATTATTTAAACATATTAATCATCCATTAAACATTGACTATATTTGTGGTCTTATTATACAGAACTTATATCTTTATTCTAAAATTTCCACTGGTTGTTCTTCATATATGAGATCATGTTCCAATTGTACCGATTCTGAGTTCAGTACTTATGAAAGTTCTTGTATGTAATTTCTTAGGAGAATACATTGAATACATATTCTAATTGGGATGGGTTAGGCATGGGTTCTAATTGACAAGCTACAACCTCTACACAATCAAGGATCTCAAAGGGACAAATATACTTTGGGCTCATCTTCCCTTTCTTCCCAAATCTCATAACACACTTCCATGTAGAAATTAAAATAAATACATTGTAACCAACTTCATACTATATATATCTTAAAAAAATTATCTACATAACACTTCTATCGACTTTATGTCACCTTTATATGTCTCTGAATAGTTTGAACCTTCTCCAACATTTCTTAGACAAGGTTCAAACCTACCATTTTCCTCAATTTGAATTTATTCGAACTTGTTAATGTCCTACATATCTTCCAATGAAGATACTCATATGGTTCAACTTGCATTCTAGAATGGAAACTATTTTTATATTATAACTCTACCAAGGGGAGGCACTGATCCCAAAATCCTTGTAATTCCATCGAATAAGATCTCAGCATAACCTCTAGAGTTAAATGGTGATATGAAACTAATACCCTATCTAAGGGTGATAGGCATTGATAAAACTCAAATCTACCTCCAATCCCTTCTGAAGACTTCTCTAAAACCTCAAGTTAAACCTTGGGAATCAATTAGATACAATGTAAAGTGTCACCCCATGCTGCCTTACTACTTATCTAATGTATATCTTAGAGATTTTTTCAAGAGAAAAATAAAATTTAATAGTAATAAAAAGTGTTGTATTTGTAAGGATATCAACTAAAACCAATATAGAATTATATAATTTAGAAGTCCTGGGGAGTACCACATCAAAATCCAGGGAAATATTTTTCCATTTTCATTTCAATGTTGGTAATAGTTGTAGCATTCTATTTGAATTTTTCTATCAAGTCTTTACTTTCCTGAATTCCAAGCACCATGATGTGGATAACACAATTTCCTTCTTCATGTTGTCCCACTAGAAGTTTTAATTTATATATCTATACACATATGTGATTCCAAAATTAATTAAGATAGATGATCTTTAGGAGTCATACCAATGTTATCTCTTTAGTCTTTATTTTTACTGGACACATATCCAGTTTCAAATCATTATAACTCCATCATTATCAAAGGTGAAATTCAGAAATATCACTATTTCTACATAGTTTTGCATCATATTTGTTGAATTATTTGATGTTAACTTTAATGTATAGTTGAGAAATAATTTATGAAATTTGGGATTCCTCTCATTTCCATATGATCTCAAGATTCATTCATTTCAAATCCATGAGTATTGAAAATTTTTCTATAAACATCATGGATATGATAGAATGATCCTTCATACATAGGGAATCAAACACTGTATTTTTTTCCTAGGGTGATAAAATATTTAATGGTCACAATCCTTGATCAGTTATAACCATATTCTTTGGAACATGATCAACTATTTTTGTGTGAACATATATTTTATACTATTATGGAAAAAATAAATATCAGACTTCTCACCGTAGAGATTATGATACCAAATTTTCACCTCAAAGACTAGTGCTTCCAGCTCCAGATCATGTGTTGGGTAGTTCTTCTCATAATGTGTTAATTTACATGATTTATAGGAAATTAAAATCAATTTATACATAACAAAACAACCCAAACCTTTCAACGATGAATCACTATAGATCAAAAACCCTTCTATAATATAGGGTAGTGCAAGTACACAGATCATAACCAATCCCTTCTTAATATCTCTAAATATTTTATTAAATTTCAATATTCATAGGAACTTCACTGCCACCCATTCCAACTTGGTTAACAGATTGGATATTGGTGGAAAATGTTATAAAAAATTTATGTATTATCCATCTAATCTTATAAAAATGAATATATGTATCACAATTATTGCTCTTGATATTTTTCAATTATATATGTCTTTGAGGTGTCTATAAATACACACTCAATAGTGATAACATAACCTAAGATGGACACTTCTTTTAATATAATCTTTCCTTTTGTAAGATCTTTAGTATAATTCAAATATTATATTTATATTCTTCCTTACTCTTAGAATATATGATAATATCATTAATGAATACTACTGAGAATTTTTCATTGTTATCTCTAAAGAATATATTCATCATGTCTAAAAAGATAGCAGGGGAGTTTAGATTCATTAATAGAATCACTATAACTTTATAGTGTTCATATCTTTTGTGAAAATCTCTATTGGGTATATATTCTCTTATTACCCTCAATTTATGATGCCAATATCAAAGGTCAAACTTCGAGAAGTATAGAGTTCCACATAGTTGATCAAATAGATTATCGATATGGGGTATATGTTAATTTTTCCTGATTTTAATATTGTTATGTTCATTGTAGTCAATGAATAGGCGTATTGTTCCCTCCTCTTTCTTACAAAAGGTGTTGGTGTACCCCAGGGAGAAGTACATGGGAATGTAATTCCCATATCCATATTCTCTTGAAGTTACTTATTTTATTATTCTAACTCAATGTGGGTACTTCTATAATGAATCTTTGAGATAGGAACATACCAATGTATGAGATCAATTGAAAACTCAACCACATATAGTGGGGTATACAAGGTATTTCAACCTGAAACACATAAGTATACTCCAATACAATAGGCATGCCATAAATTTTAAAGAAATCCCTAATCATTTAATACAATAGTCCCTAATTATCGGGTAGTATAACCTATATTATAGAATTTTCTTAAGCAGGGACCTCATAATCATCCTTTAATATAATTTAAAAAATATGATGGTAGGAAGTGTTATATAAGATTTAATTTCCTAAAAATTGATATGTCCTTTATATATGGAAATCTAATTCATACCCAAATTTAAGTACAATTCAACAAAGGGTAAAATTACCTAATTTTAAAGGAAACACCATCCAAAGAATATTGATTAGAGAACCATTATATATATTATAATTCATCATCATTTCACCATTGTTATTCATAGATAGTTCACTATATAGGGTTTTAGGTGGTGAATCAATATTTTCAGCAAAATTATGTGATATAAAATAATTTAATGAAGAACAATAGAAAAAGGAATTTGTAGGCCTAGAGTGGAGAATTAGTATACCTAAAACCACTTAATTAACTTGATGCACCTCTATAGTAGTGATTGCATATTAACATCCTTCATACCTTGGTTTAGAAGGTTTTGGGACCTATAATCTTCAATAAATCTATGGTTAGGGTAGCTATTTCCATATTTCTTAAACCCATTTCCCATAAATCATGAAAGTGCGGGGGAAGATTTGTTACAACCTTCTTCTTATCTATGATGTTATATACACATTTATCATTACTTTGATATTTTTGTTCAATATATCCAACCATAACACACATATACACCCTTTAATCTCTTTAAAGAAATTACTGGTGTGATTCCTCCCACAATTTTTATATATAGGCAATTGTACATTCATTCTCCCTTATTCCATATCATTAGAGATTTTATGACACTCCACATTTATATTCTTATACTCGAGATAATGGAAGTACACAATTTACATCTCTACCTTTAAACACACATCCAATAAATGTTTTTTTAACATCCAAATTCTGTTAGGGACAATTCCCATGAAATAATCAGGTTAAAGTCACCAAATAAGTGATTGATCTTGATTTAAGGGATATATATATAACCAAAATAATATCTCATGAACCTCGTGATGTTCAATTCATAAGTACCAACACACTCATCCTCCATTTATTTTAGCTTTAGGAATCCTTTATATATCTTAATTATAAGAGTTGAAGTAATGTTGTTGATGAATATTTCATTCTTTAACTCCTCCCATTCCATAGAGTCTAATTACTCTATTTCTATTATATTTTTAATGAGAGTCCAAAATTGGATATATTCTCATTTTATATGATAGATAGACAAAAAAACCTTCTTTTTCTTTGAGTACTAGATAATGGAAAATATCTTTTCCATCTAATTTATTCATTTATCATTAATAAGTGTATTAGAATATTTAATGAAGGAGGTTGGGTGACAATACATGAAATACTTGAAAAAAAGATTATCCTTGGAGTTTTTGTAAGATTTATGCACATAAAACATGTCACAACCTTGGGAGGACTATTTTCTATGAAATAAAGATCATACTACCTTCAAGGGACTACATTGGAGCTAAGGTATTCAGGGATAAAAACTTTTGGGTATTTCATGTAACTCTCTATTTAGGCGCTCAACTAACTTACACACCTAAGGTGATGTTGAAGAGACCAAGTATTAAGAGAATTATAAATGAATCCATATTTTGAAAAAGTAGAAGCACACAACATTCAGAAAATGAACACAACCTTGAATGTTGTAACAAAAAATATTTTCATCAGAAAGGCACTTTTGAATAACTTCCTTGCATGAACCTACCCTGTGAACAATGGTGTGAAACCGAAAAAACCACTTTTCACAACACAAATCAAGTTTCATGACCAAATCCACACTTTATTGATATAAATAGAACACACCCCACCATTGTAGATTAGTCAATGGAAGTCCAAGAACCAAATCATTCTTGATCCACCCCTTTTTCTATGATGTCGCACAACTCTGAACTTATGATGGAACCAGAAAGGTAGAGATCTTGCATGACTGACCTCGCATGGGTCTTTACTTGTCTTAGATTTTATTTGAGATTCTGAAAGTGCATCCAATTTTCGCCAATCAACTGTTCATTGTTCTGATGCTATGAAAATTTTTATAGCAGCACTCGGGTCGAATCCTCGGTGATAATACTTTTTAATATTCGATTGTTTTTAGTTGATTCTATTTTGATTGGGTTTTTTTGGAAGAGATTATGAAATAACTTATGAATGATTTTTGATTTAACAAATTGATAAATATTGGGGTGAGTTCATTATTGGGGATTTAAGATTATGATATCTTTGATATTTTCTTTATATTGCATGAAATTAATACCCACTTCACAAGATGACTTTGATTAGAATTCCCAAGTGTTAAAGCTTTAATCCAAGCCGTAACATAAATGAGGGTTCTAGTCATTACGATTATATATTTATGGTACTGTATTTGTGGTTCCAATATTCCATGGAACCCACATGCTAAACAAAACAAGCCATCAATGCGTGACATATTATGTTCAACATACACAATATTAATTTAAAGAATATTCATTTAGCGAAGGCCCTCAATCACTTAATATCCCCAAATTATGAATCACACCGATGAGATATTTACTCATCCATTTGGGTGGTTAATAATCTGGTTATAATTTTATGATTATGAATTAATAAGTGAAGAAAAATAAAGGGATAATAAAAGAGTTGTGTGCTGAACACACACACACAAACAGTGAAGGGAATTAAATACTGACTTTAGATTGAATGTGAAAGAAAAATAAGGGAAGGGTATTTAACTGTATTTAAACTATTGTAAGACAATTAATATTATTTAACAGAAGGTGGATGAGAATAATATATTAATATGAAGAAACTTTCATTAAAATAGAATTACAAAAACAAACACTTACCAGATTACAAATGAAGAACAACACAAAAGTAAATAAAAGGAAGAAGGTAGGAATGGTTTCTCAAGTAAAAAATTTTAGTATTGAAGATACTCCCAAGCCTTTGTAAGAGACTTCTTCTTTCCAACCTATCCACCTTTTCTCTGAAATACCACCCTCTTTCAAGGAAGGAGGGGGATGAATTTAAAGGCCACGGAAGTGGACTGTTTGCATTCCAAAACCACCCCTCCATTTTCATCGCAAATTTGATATTTCATAAAACCGAATCTGTAGGAATCTTCTTCTTAAAAGTTGTAGATATTGAAGTTTTCAGTGGAATCTAAAAATATGGAGGAATTTGGACCTATGTATCCAGCATTATGGTGGTTTTCATAAACAATGTTAAAATGTCCATTTCTATCCATGTTTTTTCTATGGCCGAAATGTGAATGGATTTGTGAATAGTAATATTCCTTCAAATCTAAATTCTTTCTTCAACAACGTCGGCCACCCATATCTCGTCTTTCACACTACTAAATATAAACTCAAATTGATATTTAGATCAGTAGAAAAGTCAATTTTGGTGTGATGATTTCACTTCCCATAGAGAATAGTGGGATGGACTTCAAAGCTTCATATGGGCCTATTTTTTAGGTTTTTAGCCCAGAAAGTTTTATCCAGTACTCCTTGAATTGTCCCCCAAACGTTGGAGGAGAATAAAGGAATTTCGACTTCCTAATTGAGACTATAAATTAAATCTCTTTGGCTAGTCCAATTTCTTCACATATTCTGTGGGTATTCTTGTGTGGTGCATATGACCCTTCAAATGGTAGAATAATGGCCAATTATTCCTTATAATGATATGTGGGAAATTTAATAAGGAATCCTAAAAAACTAGAAACACACAATAATGATCAGTAGGGTGATAGTTATTATTAAAATAGTAAACTGACTTGAATCTAGATGAATTCAAATAGTGATAAAAATTATATATAATATTTAAACATTAATATTTCACACAAATAATGCAAATTTCATATAAAATTATTAAAGGGAATATATAAAATGTTATGAAAATATTAATAACATCAACTCCCCCACACTTAGTCTTGTGCATGTCCACATGCACAATAAATATAAAACCATGACAAAATCATTTTCACTCATCAACAAATATTAATTTTTTTCCATAATCATGGGTGATTTAGACCATTTCAATCATCTATATTGAGTTCCACCACAATTTCTTACAAAAATAATATTCCAATAATAATTCATTTTTCATGATCAAATTTTGAAATGGAAAATGTTGGCACATAAAACTCCCTCCTCTCAAGATGATAAAAATTTATTTCTGGAGGTTCACACATTCACTAACCAAAAGTGAAAATCTTAGAGTTTTAAAGATCTCTCATCTTACATTCTCTATCCTAAAGTGCACAAGAATCAAGAGGTCTTTTGAGGTGTTTTTTCGGTGGTTGTAGGACTGTAGGAATATAATGTCCAAGAGAGAGAAGAATAGGGGTAAAAAACAACATAGAAAAAGCAATGAAAAATATTTTTGGAATAAAACATGGAAATAAATGGAAACATTTATTTATAAGGGAAAAATTGTGTGAATCTAGACACAAAATTGGAAGAAAATTTGAAGGGAATGAGAAGATTGAATCTTTATAGAACACAAAACTTCTCCGAATGACATAAGTGTTCTTATTTGGTTGCATTTTTCAAAAGATGAACATGAAACATTTCTCACACTCATCTCCCAACATATGTTTGATCTCCTCATTACACTAATTGTAATAGTTATAACAAGGTCAATGGTTGAGGAAGTGTGAATTTGACCCACCCAAGACACTACCAATTTTTTTCATTTTTTTATTTTTTTGAAGACTTTTCAATAAAATATAAACAATATGTCATAAACATATATACATTCCCAAAACACACTAAATGACAACATATCCCCCACACTAAAATAGATTCATTCCCTTAAGCATATCATAACACATTGAAAATCAAAAAAAGGGAACCCAAAATGAAATCCCTCCACCTCACTCAAATTTCAATAAATATTGAAATGTAAATCCATGTAGGTATTGGGTGGGATAAGGTATTGGTCTTGTAATGTTTCTTTCATAAAAAGTTTTCATAGGTTAAGAGGGTATTTAAAAAGTAAGATTAATTTAAATGGGAGGCTATTTGGATATTATTATTCTAATGAGTTTTAGAAAACACCTCTATCATATTAATTCACACCAAAGTATGAAATTTAACTCGAAGGTCCACAAACTCAAGACTCAAAATCATGGGTGAAAAACCCACATTTTTAAAAGATGGCCATAGATGACCTTGTGTTGAAATATAATATTGTTTCTCTTGGTTGGGTAAAATCATTTTCAAAATCAAAAATTGTGAAATAAGAATTTTTTAGTTTTAAAACAATATTATTTATCCAAATTCATGATTAAAAAACAAAATTTTTTAGATGAAAAAATGACTTTTGACCCCCCAAAATGGTTGGACAAAATTTCAAAAAGTGGATGGTGAGTAAGTATGAATCCTTTTGTTTTTATGATTTTTTTTAATTTTTTAGTTTTTTAGTGTTTTTTTAAATACACACATACACATAAGGGAAAGAGAAAAAAAGGGTTTGATTAAGGATGTGTTAAGAAAATTAAATTAGAGGAAGAAGAAGAAAGAGGGAGAGAGAGGAAGAGAGAGGGAGAGATTTTCAAAGAGAAAGAGGTGCCCCTGGGTTGGATTTGGTGGGTTGCCATCTCCATCTGGGGATGGGATTGTAGAAGTTGAGGATTTGATGGAAGTTGAGGTGTTTCCCAAGATGTGTGTCCCCTTATGGTGATTTTTTAACTGCTTTCTGTTAACTGTGAATGTCCTTTTGGAAGTTGGGTCTTGGACTTGCACTGCACCAAATGGGTAAACATGAGAAACAATAAAAGTACCTTCCCATTGGGAAATAATCTTACTTGGGTGAAGAGGTAATCAAGAGTTGAAGAGAAATTCCTTTTCGACTTCATGGAATAACTTTATTAGGGTGTGCTTGTCATGGAGTAAATTAGCCTTTTCTTTGTAAAGATTGGAATTCTTATAGGAATTTAGTCGAAACCCCTCCAGTTCATCCAATGGAAAAAATCATTCTTCACCAGATTTTTCACAATCAAAATTACAGGTTTTCACAACCCAAAAAGTCTTATGTCGGATTTAAATTGGTAAATGACATGCTTTACCAAAAATATCCTAAATGGATACATCATAATTGGTGTTTTATAGGCAGTTTGATAAGCCCAAAGTGCTTCACCATGTCCTTCAGGCCAGTCTTTTCTGGTTGGTTTTACAATTCATTCAAGCACTCTTTTCAATTATCTACTAGAAGGTTCAGCCTTGAAATTTATTTGGGGGTGATATGAAATATAATTTTTATGTACAACCACATTTGTTTTCAAAATTAATTCCATGGTTCTATTAAAAAAATGGGTTTCTATGTCACTTGTCAAGGCACGAGGTGGGCCAAATTTGTGGAAGATGTGTGTCTTTAGAAACTCACTAACAGTATGTGAATCATTCTTTATAGTGGGTTTTGTATCATCCCCCTAGAAACATAATCAAATTTAAGAATAATTTATGATAATCCATTGGAATGGGAAATGGTCCAATGAAATCAATGCCCCAAACATTGAAGATATCACAGAAAATTAAAGGCTTTGGGGAATTTAATTTCTCTTTGAAATTGTGACTAACTTTTGGAAAGTGGTACATGATTGAAAAAACTCATGTGAGTCCTTGAAGATTGAAGGCAAGAGGATTCTAGAGACTAGGACCTTTCAGGAGGTCCTTTGTGGCCCAGAGTGGCCACCACCCGGATTTTAGTGACAAAATTCAAAGATAGAGGAACGTTCATCTTCATCAACAAATCTCATAATTACAATGTCATCACAAATTTTCAAAAAAAAATTATCTTCCCAAAAAATATAATTTTGATTCACATTTTATATTCATTTTTTTTCTTTTGAAATTTTTTTAGGAAAATACTAGAAACCAAGTAGTTTACAATTGGGGCATACCATGGTAACTTTGGATTGAGAGATGAAAGGTTCTCAGTTAGAAATTTTGGATCAATTATTTCAGAATGAGAAGAATTATAAATTTTACTCAGGTGATCAGCTACATGGTTTTCTTTTCCAGGTCTATCATTGATTTCAAGGTCAAAATCTTGGAGCATTGGGATCCATCTTATTTGCCTCAGTTTGGAATCACTTTTCTTCAGTAAGAACTTTATAGGAGAATGGTCTTTGAAGATGATGATTTTTTCACCTAAGAGATAGGGCCAGAATATATCTAAGGCAAAAACCAATAATAAGGTTAATTTTTAGGGATAGTGTAGTAATATAGAGTATCATCCACTGTTTTTTAGGCATAATAGATGACATGAAGAATATTTTATCTTCATTGACCAAGAACATCCCCAACGACTGTATCAGAAGCATCACACATTAACTCAAAGGGTAAGGACTAATCTGGGGGTTGGATTATCAGAGCATATGTAAGAGAAATTTTGAGTTCAATGAAGGATCTATTACAAACCTCATCAAAATTGAAAGTGACATCATTTGGGAGCAATCGAGTGAGTGAGAGGGAAATCCTATTGAATTTATGGATGAATCTCTGATAGAAACCAGCATGACCAAGGAATAAATGGATGTCTTGAATAGAAGTGAGTTTAGGAAGTGAATGGATCACTTCAATTTTGGCAGGATCATCATTAATACCATCTTTTAAAACTACGTGCCCATGAACAATCCCATTTTCAACCATAAAGATACATTTTTTAAAATTTAACACAGGGCTAGAGAGAGTGAATTAAAGAAAGATTAAAATAACTCACCATAAATGGTAAAGTCATCCATGAAGACTTCTATGTAATGATCAATGACTTCCAAAAAGATACTCATAATATGTAACGCCCCGACCCCAGCTACCCAGAGTCGGTGCATTACTTCGTAACATTGGCATGATCACAAAAGATCAAGTCTCGAAAGACCGATTAGTTTAGTAGCCTTGGAAACACTAGATACATTCATAAATGTTACATTACATCACAAAGTGAAAAACTATAATAACATAGTCTCCATAGTCCACACTTCTATCCTCTTCGGACTATCCCTGCAGGTCATTCATAAAATACTTCTTCACATCCTGGAAAATATTAAAACATTGAAAGGGGTGAGCTCAGATGCTCAGTAAGGATAACAATATTGCGGAAGCTTTCATAAATAAACATAAAAATTTAAGGCAATGTATAACTAAAACAAAATCCTTTTAAACTTGAACATCAACATAATATGGCAAAAGTAAAATGAGATAATGTCATTCACTTCTTCACATGGATATTCTACTGGTCGAATAATCACATGCAATATCAATAACCACTTTCATAATGAGGGAATGTATAATGCCAGACATTCTAAAACATTTTGTCAAGGCCTCGGCCAAGATGTCTAAAATGATTAAGGCCTCGGCCAAAACCATAAATCAAGTTGGGAATGGGCCTTGGCCAATTCCACGTCTAGTTGTCTCATGAGACCTACCGATGCATCGAGGAGCTATAGCGGGCTCCACCCGTCACTTATTAAGTCCAATACATTCCTCATATGAATAGGTTTAAACATATCATAAACCATAACATAATCGTATCACATAAAACATGCATAAAGGAAACATAAAATTTCCACATTTCAATCACAAGATATCAATACAACACATTGTTATAATAAAAATGCTTTCAAAACCATTTTCAATACCAAAATAAAAGAAAGTTAAAACTTTGTATTTATTTTTCATTAAAAAAATGATGGCTTGTAGAGGAAGCCGAAAATCAAATAATGGTCACGACGGCGGAGAAGTCGTTGTCGCCGCATATGTACGGAAAGAAAAACATTCCCTTTTTTTCATTTAGTAAAATTCTTCGTATAAAAAGATTCCTTTTGAATAAACGTAAAATGTCAAAGGGGTTTATACACTGTACAAAAGAAATTTGTGTATAAAACAAAATATGCCTCAATGAATAGAGATTGAGACAAAGTCCCTTAAAAAGATCATTTTTAAATAAAATATATCTATTATGTGTATTCACTATATGTACACATAAAGAAAGTATAAATACAATATACGACATAATAATATCATGACATAATTTGAAAGTAGGAGATTAACCCAAAGAATGGAAGTTGGGTTATGAAATTTTCTTACCTTGCGTTCTGTCCTGACTCGACCGTTCTTTAACCTCCTGAATAATAAACTAGAGTTAATATATACCTTATTAAGAACCATTTTTAATTTCATTATCCTTTTTATATCACTTATTACAATGTTATGAACATTATGTAATTATTTAAGTTAATAACGGTCGTTTTGTCGATCTTTGGTACTTGAGTCAACAATAAACTTCTTATAATTACAAGTTGTTCATGTGGTGAAATATCCATTATATCCAGAATTATATTCATGATTTAGATGTCATATATATCATATATTTCCAGTATATACATTCATTCATAATATTACGTAACATTTAGAGGTAAGAAATGAAATGTACCGTTCATGGAGACGGTAAGCCGTACGTACGCATGAACGCTACTTTCATTTCTATTTCGTATTTAATGGAATGAAATCATAATGATATAAATTTATAATATAATTACAGTATAATATAGTGTATAATATCATTTAATACATCCTTTATACATCCCACATATGGCATTAACGATTCAAATCACTTTGAGGGGGCGGTAGTCCGCACTTCCTAAAATGAAATTATCGCGTTTTACCCATAATGGAAATCATAAAGTATGCCATAAATGAGAAATACAAAAGCATAAGTAAAACATAAACATACTATATATCATATATAAAAATAGTGACATCTTAATGGCCACCTTTGAAGGTGTTATATGAGTGTTGAACAATCATCGTTTCGTGAGGCAGAAATTCGCCATCCACAGAAACCGTATGCTCTTTAACCATTAGATGTAGGTGTGTGTAAGTGTAGCTAGAATCCTTCTTATAACAACATCCTAGTATATTGAGGATACTGGTTTTGTTACAAAAGAAATGAATAAAAATAGTTTAGGGGGTTGGAGAAGAAAAATAAAACAAAACAACATTAGAGAAGACATTACCTCAAAATCGGGTAACTCTTTTTGATTTGAGCCAAAGGCTTCCTTGGGAAGAGTTCTGCCCAAAGTGAGGCTTCTAGGAGTAAGGGAGGGATGTTGGGAGAGTATTTGGGCAGAGGTTGTCCGAGCCAAATGGATTGAAAGTGTAAATGAGGTGGGAGAGGTGGGGGCCTTTTATAAGTGGAGAGGAGGGGCTCTTTTGGAAAGATTGAAATGTTACATTATTACACTATGCTTTTCGGATTCTAAAGGTCCCACACTTATATAATTCGTGGATAAGGTGACAAGGGTTCGAAATATCCTCATACAATAGGCTTTGGACAAGTGTAAGCCTTGGATTTTGTATTATCTTCTCATTTTATTTAAATCGTTAAATAATGAGGTCATCGCTGCATCATAATTATGTAATAAATAATTTAATTTATATAATGTCTAAAAATTATAAAAAAAATACTATGATGTAGGAAATATTTTTAGCTTTCTAATGAATATTTATAATCAAAATTTGGACTTGTGTAACCCCACTTAAAAATTGTTTTAGTAAAACAACTCATGTTTGTGTCAATTTAATTTTAACATTAAATAAATATATATCAATGTCATTTTCCAACTAAAGTGGCTCCATGGGGTCCCCAAGTTGACCCATGGGTTGTCTTGGTCGGTCATGACTCATCCAATAGGAGTAGGACAAGTGTCAAGCTCATATCATATTATTAAAACATTGTTTTTACCTTAAACTATACTAATTACCTCTAATCGCGATTAAGAACTTAAAAGTTACTATTCACCAAAAAATTATTTTAATCTCATTGAACCACATTTTACTTCTTAATGACAACCATGTATGTCGGATTTTTGAAAATAAAATCATAGAAGTGGTAATATTTCATTTAAACGAAAAATCAGTTATTTAACTACCACTTAGTGGTTTCACTATTCATCAAAAATTGAAGTTTTTCAGAATAAGGCCAAAATTTCACCCTAAGCTATAATTGATATTCCGAATCCAAAAATGAAGTCCATTTTGAAATATAAAATTTCTATAATTATAAAAAGTGGTTATTACTATTCATAACGGCTACTTTGATTAGTCGCGGTGTTTTAGAACTCGAAGTTGCGTACAATGCAAGCTATTGCATTATTGAATGAGAAGCGTATCATGGAAGCTCGGGGTGTTACATTCTCCTCTCCTTCAATAAATTGCGTCCTCGCAATTTGAAATTTTTTTCTTTGAAAATAAAAGGTTGAAAAGAGAAAATACCTTTGAGGAAAACCCACATCGGAAATAAGATTAATAAAATTTAGCCTTAATAAGAGGGAAAAGGAAATAAAAAAGTCACCACCCAATTATGATCTCGATTAGGAGAAAATTGGTGGCAATTAGAGACATATAATTGGAGGAAAAATGTAAATATTTGTAGGGAGCGATTGAGGTCATCAATCACAATCAACTGTCAAATTGAGGGCCTCAAAGCCTTCAATCTATGTTGATTTAAAATATCATCAGTTCAAAAAGACATAAGGTATTAGGATAACACATTTTTTTGTTTTAATATCCCTTTACTAAAGTTTAAGAATTAATTTATTCATTGAATAAGAGATGGGTATATATATATTTATGCTTGACAATTAGAGTTTCAACCTTCAACTCATCTTTCACTCAAAAAGATAATAGAACTCAAAAATATTATACTTATCCTAATTGTATAAGGTTCCAAATATTAACACATACCATTTAGATTAGTAAAACTATTTGGTAATAACCAGGGACTTCCTGTAGGCTAGTGGTAGGAAATAAAGGCTTGTCGCACTATGATTATGGGTTCGATTCCTACAGCTTTGTCCGACACGACGGGTTATGCCCCACCCTACAGGTTGTCCTTTTTCCTAAAACTATAGTATTATAATGTTCCAAAAATAATCTTCATAAATTTTTTAACCTTAAACAATACTATCCAAAGATCAACTTAATCCACTCCAACCATTATAGTTATCCAAAATACTTCTGTCCAACTCACAGTCCAGATTTTATGAGGAAGGTAAACATAATGAAGCTCCTTTTTTTCTGCGTAACAACATGTGAACACCTTCATCATGTATTCTTTTAAAACACTGCAACATACTGTATTACCATAAATCCTTATTGATTACATTCATGATCCCTTATTCCTTATAGAAAACTAGATATACTCCTTCTATCCAAAAATGTAGACAAATCATTAATCAGTTTCAAGGATGTTAAGAATATCCAACATAATTTATCCAAATCAATCATGTCTTATTCCAAAATCACTATCTTGGTATCAGAACCATATTATGGTTTATCCTTCTCTCAACCATATATTTCCAAAAAATTAACCTACTGTGGAGTCACTTTTCTTTGTTCCACACAATCTCAAGTCCTAGATGAAATAGTATTGCAGTACAATCCTTATATACTCCATAATTATTATAACAAGTACATCATTGATACAACACTCAAATTAAAAAATTCTTTAATAACAACACAAGAACTCTAATCATTCCTCCTCATCTGTGGTAGTATCATAACTTGATTATTATCCAATAACATCATTTGGGGCATACTCTGATGATTTGAACATTGGTTTGCGTAGTGTCCCCACTCCTTGCAGATGAAGCATTGTACATTTGAAACCTTTTTCTTACCCTTGCAGTCATGCACTTGGTGTCATTTTTCTCCACACTTATAACAAACTCCCATTCCCTTCAGGCAAATTCCAAGGTGTTTCTTCCCACAGTTATCACATATTGGAAAATTCTTCTTTTCCCTCGTCCCTTTATCCATCATTCTCTCTTCCATCCTTTTCTTCTCTTTCATCCCTTCAAATCCATAAGACTCAGAGAATTCTCTACTTATCTTATTAACACATGATACTATTTCTTCATATGTTTATAACACATGGGAGAATATTTCCCTTCTAAATGTTGGCCTAATACCATGAAAGATATGATCCTTCTGACTCTTTGGATCATACATATTGATGAAGTTCACATTCCTTCTACTGGGCGCCATTTCTATACAATGCCATAAACTAGATTAGTTTATGAATCAAAATACATAATTACATACTCATAAAACACTTAACATAAATTGAACTATTTATGGATATAATTCATAATAATAAAAATGTTTTCTTTGAGGAATTATATACTCATAAACCCTTCATAATGATTTTAAAGAAAATGAGAGTTATCCTAAGCATATCCCCCGGGAGTGTTGTAACCAAGAGTGCAGCAAGGCCCGTTGTCATGCACCAGTTCCCGTTCAAGTCTATCTCAAAGCGGTGTTTTCGGGTTTTATCCCTAGGAACATCTGTGCCAGAGCCACCTCTACCTGCTCGTATCCAGACAGGGATGTATTGCTCGGAAAACTCACAAAATCTCTACAATACCAAGATTCTAGGAAGTTATTCTATAATAATCCTCAAAGTTCATCTTAGGTCTACGTGCTCTAATTAGAGTTTATCTAAATCTATCTTCCAAGGTTAGTACTAAACTGCCTCTGATAACAACTGTAACGCCCCGACCCCAGCTACCCAGAGTCGGTGCATTAC
Source organism: Viscum album (assembly GCA_963277665.1). NCBI lineage: Eukaryota > Viridiplantae > Streptophyta > Magnoliopsida > Santalales > Viscaceae > Viscum > Viscum album. Next base: position 1,699,656,326 of record OY728125.1, read on the forward strand.
TTCGTAACATTGGCATGATCACAAAAGATCAAGTCTCGAAAGACTGATTAGTTTAGTAGCCTTGGAAACACTAGATACATTCATAAATGTTACATTACATCACAAAGTGAAAAACTATAATAACATAGTCTCCATAGTACACACTTCTATCCTCTTCGAACTATCCCTACAGGTCATTCATAAAATACTTCTTCACATCCTGGAAAATATTAAAACGTTGAAAGGGGTGAGCTCAGATGCTCAATAAGGATAACAATATTGCAGAAGCTTTCATAAATAAACATAAAAATTTAAGGCAATGTATAACTAAAACAAAAGCCTTTTGAACTTGAACATCAACATAATATGGAAAAAGTAAAATGAGATAATGCCATTCACTTCTTCACATGGATATTCTACTGGTCGAATAATCACATGCAATATCAATAACCACTTTCATAATGAGGGAATGTATAATGCCAGACATTCTGAAACATTTTGTCAAGGCCTCGACCAAGACGTCTAAAATGATTATGGCCTCGGCCAAAACCATAAATCAAGTTGGGAAAGGGCCTCGGCCAATTCCACGTCTAGTTGTCTCATGAGACCTACCGATGCATTGAGGAGCTATAGCGGGCTCCACCCGTCACTTATTAAGTCCAATACATTCCTCATATGAATAGGTTTAAACATATCATAAACCATAACATAATCGTATCACATAAAACATGCATAAAGGAAACATAACATTTCCACATTTCAATCACAAGATATCAATACAACACATTGTTATAATAAAAATGCTTTCAAAACCATTTTCAATACCAAAATAAAAGAAAGTTAAAACTTTGTATTTATTTTTCATTAAAAAAAATGATGGCTTGTAGAGGAAGCCGAAAATCAAATAATGGTCACGACGGCGGAGAAGTCGTTGTCGCCGCATATGTACGGAAAGAAAAACATTCCCTTTTTGTCGTTTAGTAAAATGCTTCGTATAAAAAGATTCCTTTTGAATAAATGTAAAATGTCAAAGGGGTTTATACACTGTACAAAAGAAATTTGTGTATAAAACAAAATATGCCTCAATGAATGGAGATTGAGACAAAGTCCCTTAAAAAGATCATTTTTAAATAAAATATATCTATTATGTGTATTCAATATATGTACACATAAAGAAAGTATAAATACAATATACGACATAATAATATCATGACATAATTTGAAAGTAGGAGATTAACCCAAAGAATGGAAGTTGGGTTATGAAATTCCCTTACCTTGCGTTCTATCCTGACTCGACTGTTCTTTAACCTCTTGAATACTAAACTAGAGTTAATATATACCTTATTAAGAACCATTTTTAATTTCATTATCCTTTTTATATCACTTATTACAATGTTATGAACATTATGTAATTATTTAAGTTAATAACGGTCATTTTGTCGATCTTTGGTACTTGAGTCAACAATAAACTTCTTATAATTACAAGTTGTTCATGTGGTGAAATATCCATTATATCCAGAATTATATTCATGATTTAGATGTCATATATATCATATTTATCCAGTATATACATTCATTCATAATATTACGTAACATTTAGAGGTAAGAAATGAAATGTACCGTTCATGGAGACGGTAAGCCGTACGTACGCATAAACGCTACTTTCATTTCTATTCGTATTTAATGGAATGAAATCATAATGATATAAATTTATAATATAATTACAGTATAATATAGTGTATAATATCATTTAATACATCCTTTATACACCCCACATATGGCATTAACGATTCAAATCACTTTGAGGGGGCGGTAGTCCGCACTTCCTAAAATGAAATTATCGCGTTTTACCCATAATGGAAATCATAAAGTATGCCATAAATGAGAAATACAGAAGCATAAGTAAAACATAAACATATTATATATCATATATAAAAATAGTTACATCTTAATGGCCACCTTTGAAGGTGTTATATGAGTGTTGAACAATCATCGTTTCGTGAGGCAGAAATTCGCCATCCACAGAAACTGTATGCTCTTTAACCATTAGATGTAGGTGTGTGTAAGTGTAGCTCGAATCCTTCTTATAACAACATCCTAGTATCTTGAGGATACTGGTGTTGTTACAAAATAAATGAATAAAAAGATTTTAGGGGGTTGGAGAAGAAAAATAAAACAAAACAACATTAGAGAAGACATTACCTCAAAATCGGGTAACTCTTTTTGATTTGAGCCAAAGGCTTCCTTGGGAAGAGTTCTGCCCAAAGTGAGGCTTCTAGGAGTAATGGAGGGATGTTGGGAGAGTATTTGGGCAGAGGTTGGCCGATCCAAATGGCTTGAAAGTGTAAATGAGGTGGGAGAGGTGGGGGCCTTTTATAAGTGGAGAGGAGGGGCTCTTTTGGAAAGATTGAAATGTTACATTATTACACTATTCTTTTCGGATTATAAATGTCCCAAACTTATATAATTCGTGTATAAGGTGATAGGGGTTCGAAATATCCTCATACAATAGGCTTTGGACAAGTGTAAGCCTTGGATTTTGCATTATCTTCTCATTTTATTTAAATCGTTAAATAATGAGGTCATCGCTGCATCATAATTATGTCAAAAATAATTTAATTTAAATAATGTCTAAAAATTATAAAAAAAATACTATGATGTAGGAAAGCTTTTTATATTTCTAATGAATATTTATAATCAAAATTTGGACTTGTGTAACCCCACTTAAAAACTGTTTTAGTAAAACAACTCATGTTTGTGTCAATTTAATTTTAACATTAAATAAATATATATTAATGTCATTTTCCAACTAAAGTGGCTCCATGGGGTCCCCAAGTTGACCCATGGGTTTTCTTGGTCGGCCATGACTCGTCCAATAGGAGTAGGACAAGTTTCAAGCTCATATCATATTATTAAAACATTGTTTTTACCTTAAACTACACTAATTACCTCTAATCGCGATTAAGAACTTAAAAGTTACTATTCACCAAAAAATTATTTTAATCTCATTGAACCACATTTTACTTCTTAATGACAACCATGTATGTCTGATTTTTGAAAATCAAATCACAGAAGTGGTAATATTTCATTTAAACGAAAAATCAGTTATTTAACTACCACTTAGTGGTTTCACTATTCATCAAAAATTGAAGTTTTTCAGAATAAGGCCAAAATTTCACCCTAAGCTATAATTGATATTCCGAATCCAAAAATGAAGTAAATTTTGAAATATAAAATTTCTATAATTATAAAAAGTGGTTATTACTATTCATAACGGCTACTTTGATTAGTCGCGGTGTTTTAGAACTCGAAGTTGCGTACAATGCAAGCTATTGCATTATTGAATGAGAAGCGTATCATGGAAGCTCGGGGTGTTACATAATACACCTCTCGGATTTAGCAGGAGCATTTTAAAGGCCAAAAGGCATTCTATTATATGCATATGTTCCAAAGGGGAGAGTGAAAGTAGTATTTTCTTGGTCTTGAGGTGAGATTGGGATTTGGAAGTAGTCGGTGTATCCATCAAAAAATCAATAGTGTTTCTTACTAATCATTCTAGAATCTGATCAATGAATGGAAGTGGGTAGTGATATTTTCTTGTTTCAATATTCAATTTTATATAATTGATGCACACACGCCATTTTTTCTTCACTCAAGTTGTGACTACCTCCCCATGTTAATTTGTGACAACATTTATCCCACCCTTCTTAGGTACTACTTGAATTGTACTAACCCATTCAATATTAGAAATTGGGTAGATAATACCAGCTGAAAGGAGATTGGTGATCTATTCCCTAACTACCTCATGTATGAGTGGATTGAGTCTTCTTTTTGGTTGTTTAATTGGTTTTGATGATTCCTCAAGATGGATGTGATGCTTGCAAAGAGAAGGTTTGATTCCAGGTATTCCATCTAAAGTCCAACCTTAGGCCTTTTTGTTTTCCTCTAACACCAAAACAAGTTTGGACTCCTCAGTTTCTGTAAGTGAAGTGGATATAATCATAGGATATGAGTGATCATGGAAAATGAATGTATATTTTAGGTGTTTAGGAAGAGGTTTCAGATTAGTCTCATCTCTCATTTGTGGGTTAGACAACTCAGTAATGGTGGAAGGGACTTAAATTAGTGAAGTCCATATCAACTTCACCATTTACAACTTTGTTAATCACGGTGCATATTTTACAAGATCCTTTATCATTATAACATGAATAACATGATATATTAGGGTTCAATTGACACTCATAAGTGTCCCCAGAATCATGGATTAATAATACAGTGTGATCTATAGATGGGTATCGCATGGATTGGAAAATTTTGAACCTGACCAGTTTGTCACAAAATGCCATGGATAAGATGCTTTAATGGACATAAATTTTGGTTCTCACTATCATTAGTAATTTTCTTCATAGAATTAAGGGCGATCGATAAGATTTTGTCTCACCATTCAAGTCAAGGACATTGAAATTAGTAGGGAAGATAATATCAAAAATATGACCAAGGAAATCCTTGATTATAACCTCAGGACTAGTAGTTCCTCGATTGTCCAATTGAGTGAAAAAACCCATTGGATGTAAGGGACCTAGACCAAGGTTGGTGAATATGGATTTGGGCTTGACATTAATTGAGGATTCTAGGTCTACGAGTGCATCATTGAAGTTGGAACTTCTAATTTGGCATAGAACTATAAAGTTCCCTAGATCATTGCACTTTATGGGAATAGACTGCTATATAGAAACAGTTTTGAAGGTCCTAAGTTACAACTTATAGGTGCACAATTCCTTAAGAAACTTGGCACACTTTTGGATTTTTTTATTTAATCTAAAAGGATAACATTGACTTCAAAACATCTAAACATGTCGATCATTTTAGGATCGTGTTCAAAGGACTTATTTGGATTATAAACAGCTTGAGGAAAAGGAATTAGGTTCCTAAGTGGAATAGAAGGAGGCGAGGAAATTGATTTAGATTTATTTTCTAGTTTATTTTTCTTTTAATTTTCTAGGTCAACATTTAAAGGGGATTTGGAGGACTCATCATGAGGCATATAAATTTTCTTTCCTGATCTATGTTCAATTTCACTTACATTAACTTTGGGGATTGGTAATTGTTGAGTTTGAAGTTTGGGAGAATCCGGTTGATGCTACTGGCTTAGGTGGGAAGCAAGTTTTCCAACTTGGGTTTCAATGTTTTTAATGCTAGAATGGGAGAAAGAGGCAAGATCTTCCAATGCACTTTCCTATTACTGCATCGAGGAAGAGGCTTGTCCTGAATTGGTATTTCCTTGATTTGGGTGTTTGGGAAAGAGATTGTATTGGTTTGAGAATTGGGAAGACTCACTAGGATAGTAAAATATATGAGGAGAAAGAGGAGGATTGATCCTTTGAGGTTGAGTAACAAAAGGGTAAGTTTGTTAGAAGATAACAACACCTTGACCATATTGGAATTGGTTTGGGTTTTGAGTAGGAAATTGAGGGGGATGAGAAATGGTATTACCATACCTCCTATGTTGGTTGAAGGTAGAAGATAAGGGCTCAGAGTGGGGTTGGTTGAAGTTTCTAATAAACTGACTTGATTGTTGAGGGTCAGTGTTCCTCTGAGCGTATACTGCATTGAGCTCCATTGGACTGGATAAATCAGATGGATCCTATTGAAGTTGTGGAAATTTGTCAGTTGGATGAGATGGGGAGATAAAAATTCCACTATTCTTGATAGGTTTAGGGATTAGAGATTATAGAGAAGATGAGGTTGGGGCTTTATACACCACAACTAGTTTTCACACAAGACCTGTAAGTTCACTCATCCACTTTGTTATCTTGTTCGGCTCTATAAATTGAATATCTTGGGATTTTTTGACTTGAGCATGTTATTGATTATGCAAATTGTTGTGTTTTTTCATCCATGTTTCTTATGAGATCTCTTATAGCTGTATGAGTATTATCAATAAGAGCACTGCTACTTGAGGCATCAGTGAGAGTTCTATCCAGAGCTAATAACCCCTCATAGAAGTATTGGATCAAGTGTTGGTAAGGATTTTGTGGTGTGGGCAGGTTTCCACAAGCTTTTTGAACCTCTCCCAATTCTCATGGAGGGATTCATTGGATTATTGATGGATACCACTAATTTCCATTCATATGGAAGCTGTACGTGAAGTAAGAAAGAATTTCTTTAAAAAAAGTCTTTTCATTTATTCCATGAGTTTGTGGAACCAGGAGGGAGGTAGTGGATCCATGACATAGCAATGTCATCTAGGGAGAAAGGGGATCCTCATAGTTTTATTGGTTCCTCATAAACCCCTTGATGCTTCATGGTAGAGCACACCACTTGTAACTCTTTAATGTGGATATGTGGATCCTCACCTGCTAGCATGTGGAAATGGGGTAGAAGATGAATTAAACTCAATTTGAGTTCGAAGTCAACCTCTATGTTTAGATATTTAATACCAAGAGGTTGGTAATTTATATCAGGGGCAACATTTTCATTATGTGTTTGTTACCTAGGATTGGCCATATCAAATTCAATTGGTTGGACTGGGACATGTTCTGGAATTATTTGATTATCCCTAATGTTCCTCCTAAGTTGACGAAGTGTTCACTCAATTTAATGGTAAAATAAATATGAGGGATTGTTTAGGAGGCTACGAGACATTTAGAGAGATTTTGGATGAAAGAGTAAGATAGTTTTTCTTTGAGTTTTTTCATTTTATGATTTTTATGAAAAGGCAGGTTTTTCGTGTTTCTTTTAATTTTTTTTATAATATTTTGTTTTCTTGTTTTTTTACAATAACCAAAAACATACTACTATTTAACTGCACCATCACTGAAAATGGTGCCATTTGAAAGTGTGGACGATTGTCTCCTATCAACCATTCAAGGTTCCGATGCTCTGCTAATGTGTATAACAACACTCGGGTCGAATCCTCGGCGATGATAATTTTTAATAGTCAGTTGTTTTTAGTTGATTTTATTTTTATTGGGGGGTTTGTTTTTAGATATTGTGAAATAATTTATGGATGATTATTGATTTAACAAATTAATAAATTTTTAAGTTAGTTCATTTTTGGGGATTTAAGTTTATGATATCCTTGATCTGTGCTTTATATTTCATTAAATTAATACCCACTTTACAAGATGACTTTGATTGGAATTCCCGAGTGTTAAAGATTTAATCCAAGCCATAACTTAACTTAGGGTTCTAATCATTATCATTAATTGTTTATGGTAGTGTATTTTTGGTTCCAATAATCCATGGAATTCACATGCTAAATAGAACATGTCATTAATCCATGACATTTTATGTTCAACATACACAATATTAATTTAAAGAATATTCATTTAGTGAAGGCCCTCAATCACTTAATATCCCTAAATTATTAATCACCCCAATGAAATATTTACTCATCCATTTGAGTGGTTAATAATCTGAATATAATTTTATAATGATTAATTAATAAGTGATGAAAAATAATGGGGTAATAAAGGAGTTGTACGCTGAATACATACACACAAACAGTGAAGGGAATTAAATATTGACTTCAGATTGAATGTGAAAGAAAAATAAGGGAAGTGGAATCAACTGTATTAAAACCATTTTAAGACCATTAATATTATTTAAGATAATGTGGATTAGAAAAATATACTAAGAAGATGAAAATTTCATTAAAATTGAATTACAAAAACAGACACTTACACAATTACAAACGAAGAACAATACAAAAGTAAATGAAAGGAAGCAAGGAGGAATGATTTCTCAAGTAAAAACATAAGTATTGAAGATCCTTCCAAGCCTTTTGAAGAGCCTTGTTTGTGCTAAACTATCCTCATTTTCTCTGAAATTCCAACCTCTTCCAAGGAGAGGAGGGGGATGAATTTATAGCCCAAGGAAGTGGATCGTTTGCATTCCAAAACTACCCCTCCACTTAAATATCCAATTTAATATTTTATACAGTCGAATATGGAGAAATATTGTTTTTCAAACTTTTAGATATTAATGTTTTCAGTCGACTCTCAAAATTTGGCGACATTTGGACTTAGGTAACCAAGGTTATGGTGGTTTTTATAAACAATGTTAAACTGGACATTTGTATCCATGCTATTTCTATGGCTAAAATGTGAGTAGATTTTGGAATAAGAATATGACTTCAAATACAAATATTTTATTCTGAAAAGTCAGCTGACTTTATCTCCTATTTCAAACTAAAAGATCTCAGATCAAAATGATGTGTAAATCAATAGAAAAGTCAATTTTGGTGTGCTGATTTCATTTACCAGACATAATGATGGGTTGGATTTAAAAGCTTCATTGGGCCCTGAAATTTTTATCCATGACTACTCGAATTGTACCCAGAACATTGGAGGAGAATAAAAGAATTTGGACTTCCTAATTGAGTCCATAAATTAAATCTTCATGCCTTGTCCAATTTCTTCACAGATTCTATGGGCCTTCTTGTGTGGTCCATATGACCCATAAAATGGTATAATTGGCCACTGATTCCTTACAATGATACGTGGAAAATTTAGTACGGAATCCTTAAAAACCATAACCTCACAATTTGGATCCGTTGGGTGATAGTTATTTTTAAAATTGTAAACTCGCTTGAATATAGTTGAATTCAAATAGGTCTGAAAAATTATATTTAATATTTAAACATTAATATTTCACACAAATTATGCACATTTCATATAAAATCAGTAAAGGGAGTATATAAAAAGTTATGAAAATTTTAATAACAACAGCTTTATTTGTAAAAAAATCCTCAAATAATATATAGGTTTCCATAAGATTATATTCCTTTAAGTAACCCCAAGTTTCATGTGACTCTAGATGTTTCATTAATGGATGCCTACAATGTTCATGCTATGGACTTTTCATAGATGACATGGTTCAAAAAATCCCACCCGTGTGAAAACATATTGAGTTGTTTTTAATAAAAGTTGTGTATCTCACTCAATCTATCCATATGTTAAAAACATTTTTGTAGAAATAGAGTAATCTGGTGCCCTCACCTACACTAAAATGTCCCTTCAATGTCCAAGTCACTCAGGAGACATGTATCATCAACCTTAATGATTGAAAACTTTATAAGGCCTAAATGGTTGCATTTAATTTTCCACTAAGGCATAAGCACCTTAATGCCGATTTCTCCTAATAATAGACACTGTAACATTGAGTTCCTCATTTTCACTCCACCACAGTAGTGTTTATGCCATGTACCACCCTCAGGTTCTTGTGTAGTAGAAGTATAATCCCTAAAAGTGAAATCATCATGGTAAATTTACCACCTTTTATGGTATATATATATATAGTGTTGAACCTTCTCTCCTACTTTGAAATGGTCTCCTTGGATATATGCTTAATTCAAGACCAAGATACATGATATAAAATTTCCTAGCCCCACATCCTAATCATACGAAATTGAATTCATGAAAACATAATCAGAACATGACATTTAAATGTAGCCTTACACTGTGTGATGAATAAATTATGCACCATGTATTACTAGAATGGGATGACCCCAACTCATACTATGTGAAATGAAAATTGGACTCCCCTTATAGGATCATCATGGGTTGACACCTCCTTCCACACCATGGGATGTGACATCCATTCTAGTTATCCCGCATGTGTAGGAACTACACCATATGTTGTGGTCACTCCTTCAGTTATAAGATCATGAATACCACCTTGCATTAAATTTCATGGAATATTCCCATCATACGACCTTAAAACTATGGCATTGAGATATATTGTTTTTGATTACTCTTTTCTTATGGGGAATGAAGGAAACCTTCAGATGTTCAATGGAAAAATTCCAACACAACTGGGATACCTTCACAAGGTTCAATCCTAACACCCAAACATTCCCAAAAAAATATTCATTTTTTCCACAGAAGGCTGTAACTTCAAGGTGTGATCATCTGCACCTTAGGACACACACAACCCCACCAAAATTTCTTCAGAATATGTTAAATATGTGACTATATTTCTTATAAAAGATGTTAAATCTTTGAACAAACTATCTCCACAAGATGTTATATATGTGACCAACCTATCTCCAACAAGACATTAAATCTATGGAAACACTGTCTCCACAATAATTAAAATCCAAGACCCACATGTCTTCTCAATACATTAATATTGTGACAACTTATCTCCAAAAGATGTTAAATACGTGACAATCATATCCCAAAAAGATATTAAATCTGTTACCAACCTATCTCCATAAGATGTTAAATATATAAAAAAACTATCACCACAAGATGTTAAATCTATTACACCCATTAGAAGCATTAGAATCTATACCTCATGTAATGAACACGAGTTTACCATGTTTAAAAATCCCATAAGCCTTACGCCTATGGTGAAAAATACCCAAAATTGATAGAGGAATCCACATGTTTTATACCTAAGATTCCCTATATATGAGATGCAATCGATTTAGAAAGATGAAGACTCTATATGTGGAAAACATACCCAATATCCACCAATACCTAGATGTGTCTAACATCATCATCTATTCCGACCATAGGTTTTTAGCCTACTAAAATAAAAGTACAATAAAAAATATAAACAACATCAAGATGGTACCCAGAACAAGTTTCATGAACATGACTCAAATATATTTCGAAGACACAAACTAGGTTATGAACTCCATGTAGTAATCCATGGAAGGAAGAACTAACATCCCATAAAACCTTTTTGATCAAGGATATAACATCACCAATCATGATGGTAGAGTTTTCCTTCCAATGGAAAGTGGGTATGCATGGAATGAATGGTGAATCTCCACCTCGACATTTGTCCTAATGAAGAGCATCAGAAAAAAATGGTGAACCTAATGTGAAACTATTCCCATTAAACCATGAGTAGATCTATAACATTGGACATGACTAGATTCATATTTCAATAAATTCAAAAACATAAAATTAAGCTCACCAAAATAGCATGGTAGGTCTGACATGAAAATGTTCTCCTATAACCGTGGGAATATAAAGTACATTGGACATCTCTAGCATGATACATCATTGTTGTGGATTCATTATCTCAGAAGAGAATGGATAAAATTTAAAATTTTTTGATCTATTTCATCAAATCGATACTAATGATTGACTTCATGCATGATACATGACTCTCACCACTAAAAATGTTCAATGACCTTCCACTAGTAGGTGTGGGGGTTAAAGAACCGGTGGCGTGATAATCCCACTCATCTACACTCTTACCAAAATAACAACAAGTTTTATGGATACCAGGCATGTTCACCCTACTTCTCATTTATAAAAAATTCAACATAGGGTTTTTAATGGTCTCATATGACGATATTAACATGAAGGTTTCATCCTAACCACGGACATGGCCCAGGAATATGTTTCATTATTGACATCTAACTGATGTCTTCATCCCCAAGGTCCACACATGGTGAACAACTTGTAGAAACCTAATTTTTTCCATGTAATAATTTGAAATATTTTTTAATGTGATTCTAGAGTTTGGAATTCAGAGAGCCTACCATTCGAAGTCCCAGTGTGCCTGAAATTAATTTTATTAAAATATTATGTATATTTTTGTACAATGCACACAAAGGGTATGTGATAACACTTAAATGATAACTTGGAGCAGAAATATGATTCCATAGTTGAGTTTGGAACATGACTATTACCCTAGTTGGGGCATAAATTCTATCGGCACAAGACCTCTTTAGAAAAAGACACCTAGGGGTAAAATCGTCATTAAAATAATTAAACTTAATTATTTAAGCCCTGATACCCAAGTAAATAACATTCAAAAAATTTGAAATATGAGACCATTGCTGAGTTTGGAATGTGGGGTTTTACTCAGATGGGACATAAAATAAGGGGGTGCGTGACATTCGGATTACCACGCTTGTTTTCTAAATAGTTTTAGTTAAAACCCTAAAACCGTATGTATTTGTATAAATACAAGGTTAAGGGAATTTAATTAGGGTTAGACCCTAATTTCTTATCCAATGAAGAGGAAGATCATCTCCCTCCCTTTGAGTTTTTGTGAATAATCCTCGAAAGACCGTAGTGAGACCAATCCAAGTACGATCGTCAATGCCAAATCGATCCTTTCTTCAGTAGGATTTTTGTTAAATTTCTGCACCCCAATTCAATTCTTGTTAATTCTTGGTCTTGAATTATTTTTTCCTTGTTTTGAGCATCAAGGTGATGGAAAAAAACACAGAAATCACCCTATCCCTGTTTTCAACACTAAATTTGTCGTGTTCTTCATTGTTCTTCACTATAAATTTTTTCTACGTAGAGACTTGTTGAATCACTGAGAGGTGAACGACAGTGTGAATCCCTCGACCCGAGCATCTCGAAACTTCAATCCTTTATTTTTTTCAAACCACCAGAGTCAATCTGGTGACCTATGAAAGTGGATAGATGCATGTATCTGGAATGGACAATGATAGGTGGAGCGTGGTAGTGGTGTGATGAGGTGGATGGTGGTGCGGTTGTTCGGTAAACAGATCAGGCTAGAGGCAGCAGAGCGTTAAGGAACTAAGAGGTAGACTGGCTAGGCATTGAGGTGGGAGTGGACAGACTAGTGGGGCATTGAGGTATAGTTGGCGTGGTAAAACAGTATGGGAGAAGGGTCCTCTAGCAGTGTCGACAAAATAGAGGGCCACTGCGGCCAGGCTGGGGGTTCAGTGAGGTCATGGATCGCGACCCCAGGCAGTAGTGAACCGCGCAATGCAGGTCTCGCATTGAAGAGGGTACTGAGGGGAGATAGGGGGTGTAAATATCGGTTGGTAAGAGGTGGGCTGGACCAACATCACATCAGCAAGGTCGGTGGTAGGTGGGCCCTAAGCCGGCACAACTGGAGCCGGCCGACGAGGTCTGGCCAGAATCGGCCGAACTGGTCTTTTTTGAGCCCTAAGGCTTTAAAAAATTGTATCATTTAATGAATGAGTCTGTTTGATGTGTTGTATATGGCCACAAGTTCATATCTTTAAGATAGATCTTTTTAGAACTGTTTGGGGATTTTAATACCTGGTTTCATAGATCGTTGGTACTAAATTCTTGAATTTAATAATAATAATAATAATAATATTTACAAATCATGTTTCGGACCTATCTTATAAATGGGATGTATGATTAACACACCGTCAGTAGAAATAAGACCCTGGTACTTGGATGAACTTATGAAGATTACGTTCTGGTGTTTGAACTTAAAATCGAGGTGCGGTCCCTATAGGGCCTGGTTATCATGTTTTTTGGGGGAACATAACTTTTTTATGGATTATCCATTTTGGAAGATTGAGTAGTTGATCCAGTGTGTTTCTTCGAGATGATCTAAATGGTGTCTCCTATACGATTAATTTTGAGACCAAGGGGTGGGCCCCAAGAAATTCCTTTCAAGTGTAGTACAATGTTACACAACTTTTCCATCAGATGTTCAATTAGGTCAAAAGAATAGTTTATCTCAAATGTTTTTCTGCAAGGATCACAATAGTGTGATCCATTTGGATATGTCGAACCATATTTGTTATCTCAAAAAATTTGGAATCCTAAAAAGGTATTGGTTGGGTTTACAGAAATAATGTCAACGTGTCTTGATAGTGGCTCCCAGGCCAGTGAGTCCTGTGATGGTACGATAACCAATGTATCCATTCAGTAGGACCCTGATTACCTAATTTTTGACTCAACATACTGAGAAAATTGTTATAGGGATCAATGGTATGTACATCATACATTATTGATTCTTTTACTATCCTTGTTGAGTTATCTCCCCTTTGAGGTTGTTCATGTTATATATATATATATATATGCTCATCATAGAATGATACTCCTTGATAACTTTTAGGATGCCTCTCCAACAACAGATAGCTAGGATACCCACTCCAGTTCCTGACGACGATCTCGTGAGAGATAAGGCCTCATTACAGGGCCCATCATGAGACCCCATTCCTTCATGTAGGCCATAGGCGGCACCTCCACCCTTGGAGAAGTAGTTAGTACCATATGCACATGTTGAGAATGATCATAGGCTGAGCGTGATTTGTGAGTTATAGTGCCATAGGTCATTGAGGTTTCATGGTGATCGAGAACCTTAGGTGGAAGAGGAATGGTTGGAGTAGGTGGTCTATGTTTTTAGGTTGTTGCGGACACCGACAGATCCAATGGTGGATTTGGCAGCTAGACATTTTCTCAAGTCATCTAGGCACCGGTGGGGTTTAAATACCCAGATGCATGATGAGAATAATCTCTCATGGGATGAGTTTCAACAGTTGTTTTGTGAGGAGTACTTTTCCCCAAGCCTGCACTCCTTTAGAATTTAGGATCATCTAGAGCTGAAGTAGGGAGCCAAGATAGCAGCTGCATACACAGCTAGGTTTATTGAACTTATGTGCTACTCCCTAGATATAATTCATGATAGTTAATTCTGAGCGTGGAAGTTGGAGAAGTGTCTCCGTTGAGAGATTCATGCCAGTGTAGTGCCCCGGTGCTTCCCTACTTATATCGGGGTGATGGAGCGGGTGCTGTAACCCCCCAAGATTTTATGAGATAAATTATTTTAATTTCATTGATTCATTGTGTGGTACACTACTCAAATATTATCTTACTCTATACACAAAATTGTATTAGCTTTCAATATATGCAACACTATTCTTGTCTTGTGTTGAACACAATTTCATTTTCTTGTGATAGAATTCATTTCACGCAGCAATGAGTGTAGATTTTATTTAATGTATAAATGAATTATATTTTCATAATGTTTTACACAACACAGAAGTAATATTTCACTACATGTAACATTGAATTGTCTTGCGTTACATGCAAGAGAGACCTTTCTCAATAGCTTGCATTGTATGCAATACCGAGTTTCACTAAACAATGATATATTATTAAAATATTTTTATTTAATGGGATATAAACCATCCATTATGAATAATATTAACAAAAATTTTAATTTTATCACATTATTATTAATCTTACAAATTTTCTAAAACATCATATGAGAACAAAATCAATTTTTCAGATAAAAGAATTATTTTTCAAAAAATGTAGTTTTACCACCTTTTGGTGGTGCAAGTTTTTTAAATCAATTTTTTGACACTTTTATAAGTTAAATTTGATATAATAAACTTCTTCTTTAGCAGTGGGACATAAAAATTTACTTTTGATAAATTTTTGATATTTTTCTGATAACTTTCATATTTTAATGAATATTAAAAATATGGTAATTTTTAATTAAAAACAACATTTTTAATCGTGAAAATTTATATAATTAAATTATAATATTTAATGGTTTAAAATTATAAATAGAATATTATTTTACCATTTAATATAATTTATGTCATTAGCATTAATTTTACATTAAATTCATAGGTAAAATCATTTTAATCTTTTACAATGTTTTAACTTTTAAAACCTGTTTTCTCAAAAAAAGGATTAATTTTAAATTAATTTCTGTAACTTATGTATTTTGAATTATGAAAAATGGCTTCCATATTTGGAATTAGTTGGTCGAAATTTTGTTAATAGAATAATTTTATTTTTTGGGCATTATGAATATAAACTTTGGTAATAATTTTTATTACCATAGTTAAAGGTAAATTGGGTATTTAAGGGTAACAATAATATTATAAAATTACCCTAAAACCTACCAAATTTCTATTGGATGAAGACAAGTCAACTTGTATCACCTAAGGGTCGGAATAGATTCATTTAATTTAATTTTTTCTATGAAAATGATGTAATTATTATTAAAACAATGGAATGTGACAACATGTCACTCTCTTATATCTTATAAGTGTAATAATTTTAATTTAGTAATAAGATTCATAAAACATAGAAATTAAATAGTCACTAGAAATATAATTAAATTATCTACATCATGAGAATTTATTTAGAATTTTTTAATATTAATTATTTATCATTATTGATGACACAATAGCGATGTAAAGATTATTTTATTAATATAAATATCAAAAAATCGTTTTAAGAATATTAAATGAAATATCATATTAACTAATTGAAGTTCTACAAGAATTTTATAGGTGGATATAACATTTTAGGAGTGTATTAATTTTTTTTTTGAATTTATCTTCTATGATGAGTTTATTTAACGTCAAATAATGGAATTTTGTCAAAATTGACACAATTGATATTTCATAAAAATAACATTTTATTAAATTATTTAAAAATCAAAAAAAAATTAAAATTACAAATTGATGATTATAAGATCTAAAATGTCATTAAAGACCTATTTTTGGTCTATTAAAACCATATATGTAAATATTTATAACCATTAAACATTTAGAATGTTGTTACCAAAATTAAAATATAATAGAATAACTAAGTGTCAATTAAAATGATAAGGTTTAAATTTAAGAAAATAATTTATCCATAATTTATTGGTTGATGAAATTTCTACCCTATGTCTTCTAATATTTGAATTTTGGACACTTTGGAGGTTTTTCGTTTGGGTTTGATTTTATTATAAATTAATATTTTTGAGGTTTCCAAAAATGCCCCCCTCATCTCTTATAAAAGATAACCTCCTCCCTCTCCTATTCACTCTATTTGAGAATCAAGCTCAGAAAAACCCTACTCATTTCTCTTATAAACTTCCCTAGTTACATTCTAGAGGTTCTATTATTCTCAAAAGACTAACTCTAGTTCCCAAAGAAGAACATTAATGGAGGCAGGTCGAGGAAGAGGTAATCTCTTCTACCGATTCATTCAAATTTATTTTTCATCTCCTTCCACTTATTTAGTTGTTTATTTATAAAGTAATAACATAAGTATAAATCACATTATTATATGTTATTATAAATACGAAACAACCCTATTCCACCTTCTATCAATCCTACGAAAGACAAAATCACCGCACATGCGTACGTACAACTTACCGTCTCCACGCAGTGGTGTAAGCTGTTTTTCACCATCGCCATACGTAGATGATTATAATGGTGGGAATAATAACTATATATGATTATTATAACATTACAATAATTTTGAGATATTATACACCATCCTCTTTCAATACCATTCTACAATTATGGGAACGATATCATCACCAGTGCGTATGAACAACTAAACATCTCCACGATGCGATGAGATTCATCCCCCCTGTTAAAAATTCATGAATAATTATAATTTATATGTAATAGAGAATCATGAAATATATTAAATTATAATGATACTGGATTTATGTATATATATATCATTTAATTACTTACGTGAAATTCAATAAGGAGATGAAGACAACATTCATGCATACGTATGGACTACCGTCTTTATGAATGGTGTATTCCTTTCTATTTATTAATCAATTATAAATATATATTTATATGATGAATATATATGATATATATTTATATCATTTTTTACATTATGGATGTAATTAAATCATGATCTAAGTAATAATATAAATAATATCAATCGAAAACATGTACGATAAATGAAACGATTATTACCCAAAACGTTGCATTAACAGAGAATTAACAAATGAAGGGGTAATATAAAGTGGTAATTGAATCATATATGATATAATAAATATTATTGTGGTTATGTTACAAGTTAATAATATGTTTAAACCCAATATACAAGAATTTAAAACACATACATAAGAAATTGGACATAAGGTAAGTAATAATTTTGCATTCTCATTTTATCTGAGATTGTTCATATATAAGTATTTACAAGGGTTATATTTATCATCCATGTCCATGTTTTCTAAAAAAGTTTTCATAAAATGGTTAATATTATTACATGTATGTTTAAAGTCATTTCTACCACATTTTGACTTTTACTACGTGTTATGTAAGGAATGTTTATTTTGCTTACGATACGAGGTACTTTTTAGCTTTTCTAACAATAGTATGAGGAAATGTTTTTTTAAGTTATACGGCATGAATGGAATTTTATGATTTCATGATTCTGTATTTACATGAACATTAATATACACTATTTCATGTTAATTTTAAACTAAATTCTTTTCTTTAAAAATTTTTTGGCATTAAAAAAAACGTTTTTGATGAAGAAAAGATATTTTCCTCAAGAACTATGTTCAAGTGTTTTATCAAAATTATTTTACATCTAAGATGAAAAAGGGTTATATTTATATCCATATTATTACTTTGATTTTATTGTTTTCATGATGGAATTATTTTTATGAAGTCCATTTATCTTATGTGGATTATGTTATGATGGCATGATGTTTAAGAATCCCATTTTATTTCATGGGTGATGCTGTGATGAATGATTTATGTTTTTGTGGCATATGTAATAATGAATTAACTATGAGATGGGTGGTACATATATCTACCTCCAATGAGCTGTGTAAAGATTTATATCTCATGATAAATACATGACTGGAACGGAAAGTAAATCTGGTACAGTAATGCTGGGCGGGAAGGACAAGTAAACCCGGTTCAGAAATACATGGTTAGAACAACAAGTAAACAAGATTCAGTAATAGAATATGTACACTATGATGGTATTAGAAGAAATGATTTGGATACTATGGAAATCATATTATGTCATTATCATTTTTCCATAATTACATGTTTTATGCCAATGCTATTCTATCATGTTTAATGTTCTTTTATGATATATGCCTTACGTACTGCCAAGATTTATTTTATGACTAGAGATTTTAATGTTTATACTTTATGTTCATATTTTTACGTTCAAATATATATTAATTGTTTTATTTTATCCATTTTTACCCTTACTTAGATTTTTAGGTCACACTTTTTATATTTTCTTTTCCCCATGATATAAAGAAAGGTTTTATATAGGAAAAAAGGGGAAGTTCTTTATGGGAGATGTTGAAGATCTTTCCCCAAGATAGAAGATTATGTTCCAAGTTTCAAAAGACACTAAACTAATATAGTCATTGGGAATATGTTTTTTTCATGTATTCAAATATTACACAAAATAAATGTTATGTCCATTTATGTCCATATTGGGTCTCTACAGTTGGTATCAGAGCGAAGGTTTAGTTATCCTTTAGAAACTAGGATGCGAAAAGTTTAGTGATATCCCTAGAGATATTTCTAAGGTATATCTAGGGATGTCCCTATTGATATGTATAAGTATAGGATAGAATCCTAAAATTATGGTAAAGATCATGAATAACCTAGAATTAAACCAAAGATGTTATAGATTGAAGGTACTCCCCCTTGACTATGTTGTTTTCATGATATGATTTTTTCCTCTCACACTATTCTTTTTGGGTTTTTGATGATGGCTGGAACCTGAAAGAACAATGTTACTGATCAATGCACTTGGAAATGAAACGATATTCTTCCTGAACAACCAAATTTTATTGGAGACGGAATGAAAAATCTTATTGCTATACTTACACAAGCTATGAATCATTCTAGAGTCCCAAATAAGAAGAGAAGGGAACAACATTCTATTGAGTCCTTCATGAGGCAACGTCCACCTTCTTTTAGTGGGTTTTCTCATCCACTTGTTGCTGAAAAATTGATCAGTACCATTGCAAAAATATGTTTTATTATTTGCTATTTGGAACATGAAAAGGTCATTTTGGATGTCTATCGTTTTGAAGGTGAAGTATACCAGTGGTGGAATCTAATTAAGACTACAAGGCAGTAAGATGAAATTGAATCCATGGAATGGGACAATTTCAAGAACATATTTTTCAATAATTAATTCCCTTGTATTCTTTGAAAAAAGATAGAAAATTATTTCCTTGAGATGAAGCAAAAGGATAATGAATCTGTTGGTATATACGATGTGAATTTTACAAGGCATGCAAGGTATGCTTCTGGCTTTTTCATCCAACCTGAATGTAAAGCTGATCGATTATTCAGTGGCTTAAAACAACATCTTCAAAGGGCATTATCTATAAGAGACTTCATTAACAGTGAAGATATTGTGCATTGTGCAATAAAATTTGAACTGGAATTTGGTGTTACATATACATTTAATGGTTTTAACAACAAACAAATGATGGAGTTCAAGGGAAAATCTCAGAACAATGGTGAGAAGGGGATAAATGCTTCCTTATGATCAAATTTTGGTAAGAATCAAGGCGTAGATTCTCTTGAAGGTACTTGAAAATGTTTCATGTTTGTAAAAGAAGGTCATTAAGTAGTTGAGTACCGAAGTAATGGGAAAAGGTTGCTAATGATGTGAATTGAGAAAATACTATAGAGAATACACCACCAACACTTCAATACTATAAGTTCAAGGAAATGGGGAATTATTATAATTGATTCCCTAATCCAAGGGTTAATGACAATCAACATCAACAACCTCTTAAGAGAAAATAAAAAGGGAAGTCACATGAAATCATGGTTGGAGATGTTGAGTATGACAATGATGTAGTGGAATGATTAAGTGTTTATGTAATGGGATTTCAAAATAGGGTTGTGGAATCTCATTTATAGTATTATGGAATATTGGAATATCTTTGTATTGGTCTATTATGGTTTTCCATAATTATATGCTATCAATAACCATGAAAAGTGATTGAAATATTTTTAGAAATAAGATGATATGCACATAATAAATGGATAATTAGAAAATAATATGTTTGATAGTATTAATGTGATAATGAATGATAAAAGGAAAAAGTGATATCATGGTTTGAGTATATAGAATATTTGTTATATTTGGTGTATGTAAAGAGTTAATTTTGATAAAATTAATGTTATCACTAAAGTTATATGGTAATTTATGTTATTATCATATTTCAAGAGAATACATGATTAAGGTATTTAGATGTTTGGAATGTGACAACCAAGAACTGCCAAATGAGATATATGAGATAAATGTTAAGTCAATTTAGTTCCCCTCCTTATAAAGTTTTATATTTTTAGTTTTTGTAAGGATTGTAATGTTATCCATTTATGGATAGTATAATATATATTCTGGTTGGAGTTTATGAGATTAATGTATTATCTTAGTATAGGTAGACTTATGCATATTTAATAATCTATTCTAAACATTTTCTTAAGATAGATGGAACAACCTATCATTATATCATATGCTTTGATAACACTACAAGAATAAAAAATTCAACTTTGTTTAATTAAATAATAGATGAAGTGGCAATTGTTTAGGGAATGACCAATGGTGATATTACACTGAAATCAAGTAAGTATTTCTCCTTATGAAAAAATTCATCAATTTTAGGAAAAAGATACTCCAAAAAAATTTGTTTCCTAGTTCTTTATTATCTGATGAATCATATGATATTATAAATCCTCGTAGATTTATGGTTTTCTGGAAGTTAACTTTTTCTAATCGTTATTCTCTACTACTATGCATCCGAACATGATGGTTAGATTTCTCTTCCATATCCATGTTTTCACATCCCACCAATGTTCTCCTATGTGGAAACATAATGATGAGTTAATTTGAGAAATGATTATTTTTCTAACTTTCCTTTTTTAATTTAGGTTTTCATATTCCTTTTTTTGATGTGGGTTTCTATGAAAGAAACTTTCATGTAGTAAACCATTTATAACACCAAAGAATTTCATGGGTAAAATTCAATTTAAGGGGGGTAGAATGTAACACCAAAAGATTTCATGAGATTGATTCTTTTTAATTTCTTTGATTTCTTATGTTTTATGCAACACCAAGATTATCTTGTGGTACACACAACACCGTATTATCTTGCAGTATATGCAACACTATTCTTGGCTTGTGTTGAACACAATTTCTTGTTCTTTTGATAGAATTATTTTCACGAAACACTTAGAATAAATTTTTTTCAATGTATAAATGAATTACGTTCTGATTATGTTATATGCAACACCAAAGGAAGCTTGCACGACATGCATCATTGAATTGGCTTTCATTACATACAAGAGTGACCTTCCTCAATAACTTGTGTTGTACGTAGTACCAAGATTAACTAAACAACACTATTTTATGAAAATATTATTATTTAATTGGTTATAAAATAATATTATGAATAGTAATAACAATATTTTTAATTTTATAACATTATTACTCAACATACACATTTTCTAGAACATG
Organism: Viscum album; assembly: GCA_963277665.1. NCBI lineage: Eukaryota > Viridiplantae > Streptophyta > Magnoliopsida > Santalales > Viscaceae > Viscum > Viscum album. The sequence continues at coordinate 1,699,678,297 of OY728125.1, forward strand.
ATATGAGAACAAAATCAATTTTTTGAATAAAATAACTATTTTTAAAAAAATGTAGTTTTACCACCTTGTGATGGAGCACCCATTTTAAATCTATTTTTGACACTTTTATAAGTTAAATTTGGTAAAATAATCTTCTTATTTGGAATCCGGACATAAAAATTTACTTTGTATAAAAGTTTGATATTTTTCTGATAACTTTCATATTTTGACGATTAGTAAAAAGACGTTAAATTTTAATTTTAAATTTTTTTTCATTGAAATAATTTATATGGTTAAATTATATTATTAAATAGTTCTAAACGATAAATAATATATATTTTTAGCATTTAATATAATTTATTTCATTAGAATTAATTTTACATTAAATTCATTGGTAAAAACATCCCAATCTTCTGCAATGTTGCAACATTTAAAACCCGTTTTCTCAACAAAGAGATTAATTTTAAATTAATTAGTACAACTTCTATGTTTTGAATTTTGAAAAAGTAATTCCATATTTGGAATCAATAGGTCGAAATTATGTTTATAGGATACATTGAATGTTTGTGCATTTTTAATAGTAACATTGGTATTTATTTTTATTATCATAGTTAAAGGTAAATCGAGTAATTAAGGGTAAAAATAATATTATAAAATTACCCTAACACATGCCAAAATTATATTGGATGAATTAATGTCGACCCATATTTCCTAAGGGCCATAATAGATTCATTTCATGGACTTTTTTTCCATGAAAATGATGTAATTATTATTAAAACAAAAGATGGTGACAACATGTCACTATCTTTTATCTTATAAGTGTAATAATTTTAATTTAGTGATAAGATTCATAAAACTTCTCAAGTAAATTGTCTCGATAAATAAAATTAAATTATATAAATAAATTTAATTCATTTATATTTTTTAGTGACTAACTAATTATCATTAAGGATGATACAATAGTGATGTAATAATTATTTTATTAATAGAAATATCAAATAAATGGTTTTAAAAATATTAAAAGAAATATCATATGACCTAATTGAAATGATCTACGATTTTTATAGGTGACTATGACATTTTAGGAGTGTATTAAATATTTTTGTTTGAATTTATCTTTTTTGAGGACTTTATTTAAAGTCAAATAAATAAATAGTGTCCAAAGTGACACCATTGATATTTTATAAAAATAAAATTTTATTAAATTATTTAAAAATAAAAAAAAATATTTAAAATTACATTGTGATTTTTATAAGATCTAAAATTTCATAAAATACCTATTTATGGTCAATTAATACCATATATGTAAATGGTTATAACCATTAAAAATTTAAAAAGTTATTACAAAAAATTAAAATTTAATAGAATAACTAAGTGTCTCTTAAAAAGATAAAGGTTATATTGACAAAATAAGTTGTAAAAAATATCATTTTGGATGATATTTAAACCCAATATCATATAATATTTTAATTTGGGTCACTTTGGGGGTTTTTGGGTAGGGTTATACTTTATTATAAATTAATATTTTTGAGGTTTCCAAATTGCCCCTCTCGTCTCTTATAAAAGGAAACCTCCTCCCACTACACTTCACACCATTTTGAGACTTAAAGATCAGAAAAACCCAGCCCATTTCTATTATAAAATTCCCTAGTAACATTCTAGAGGTTCATGTATTCTCAAAATAACAACTCTATTGCCCTAAGAGGAACTTTAAAAGAGGCACGTCAAGGAAGTGGCAATCTCTTCTACCAATTCTTTAAAATTTATTTTTCTTATAATTCCTCTTCATTAGTAGTTTAATTATAAAGTAATAACATAAGTATTAATAATATACTTATATATTATTTTAAATAGGAAGCAACCATATTTTACCTTCTATCCATCCTATGAAAAATGAAATCACCGCTCGTGTGTACGTACGACTAACCGTCTCCACACCGTGGTGTAATCTGTTTTTCACCACCTCCTTACATGGATAGGTCTAATGGTACAAATAATAACTATATACTATTATTATAAAATGATACTAATTATGAGATATTATACACCATCCACTTCAATACCATTCAAAAATTATTAGAACGATATCATCGCTCATGCATACGTACAACTTACCTTCTCCATGATGCAATGAGATTCATTTCCCATGTTAACTGTAACATCCCAGGTAAATAAAGAATAAAACATTTTCATATTTTTTAAAATTTATGAATTAAATATTAATTTTACTTTAAAGGGGTTGCTATGTTCGATAGCGTACCCGATACACAACAACGAGTTTCTTTGAAATCTTACGTTGCACACTAGTAATAAAATAATATTATTTTAAATGGTAGTTAACACATAGTCGTTGTATTGGCAGGAATGAATAGAAATAACTAAAATATGATTATATATGTTTTTTAAATGTTTCTATATTTATCCAATAAAGGATAAAGGCTTAAAATACGAAAAGAATTCAATTTTAGGCATATATACTCTAATTTTCACTAAAGGTCCACTTATCACCTTTTGATGGAAAACCGTCATTAAATATAGTTTTGGTAACTCTTATACATTCTATTGGACCAAATAAAATTATTCTTTAGAATCGGGACATCAAAATCTACTTTTTGTAAATTTTTGGTATTTTTCCGATAAAGTTCATTTTTAAATGAATAGTGAAAATGTTGTATTTTGATTCAAAACCACATTTTAATATGATTTATTTACATGATTAGATTAACTTTTTAATTGGTATTTAAGTGAAATTAGAATATATTTTTACCATTCAATCCAATAGTGGTCATTGGAATTAATTTCACTTTGAAATTGGACTTAAACTAGTGTCAATATTTTGATATATATTGTTTCATAAAAACACGCTATTTGTTCTGACAGCGGGAATTAATTATTAAATTAATTAATGTAACTTATATGTTTTGAATTTTCTAAAATAGACATCATTTTTGAATTCGGAGTATCAAATATAGCTTAGGGTGAATTTTTGGTATTTTTCTGAAAAACTTCAATTTTTGTTGAATAGTGAAACCACTAAGTGGTACTTAAAAAAACTGATTTTTCATTTAAATGAAATTTTACCACCTCTGTGTTTTGAATTTCAAAAATCCGACATACATGGCTGTCATTAATAAGTAAAATGTGGTTCAATGAGATTAATATAATTTTTTGGTGAATAGTAACTTTTATGTTTTTAATCGCGATTAGAGGTAATTAGTATAATTTAAGGTAAAAAAAATGTTTTAATAATATGGAATGACCTTGACACATGTCCTACCATTATTGGATGTGTCATGGCCGACCATGAAAATCCATGGGTCAACTTTAGGACCCCATGGAGCCACTTTGGTAGGAAAATGTCATTAATAACTTTTTATTTAATGTTAACATAAAAATGTCACAAACATGTTTTGTTTTACTAAAACAATTTTCAAATGGGGTTATAAAAGTCATAATTTTGACTATAAATATTCATTAGAAAGATTAAACGATTTCCTACATCCTGATATTTTTTTATAATTTTTAGACATTAAATAAATTAAATTATTTAGGACACCATGATGATGAAACGATTACCTCATTATTTAACAATTTAAATAAAATGAAAAGAAAATATAAAATATAAAACCTAAACTTTTAAAAACCCTATTGGATGGGTGGATTTTGAACTTTTATCACCTTATCCTTTAAATATATAATTTTGGGACCTTTAAAATATGAAAAGAATTTTATAATAAAGTAACATTTTATAACTTTCCAAGAGTGCCCCTCCTCTCCTCTTATAAAAGGCCCCCACCTATACCACCTTACCCACACCTCTCAAGCCTTTGGCTCGGCCAACCCCTGCCCATTTTGTCTCTACTCACCCCTCACTTACTCCTAGAATCATCACTTGGGTAGGATTCTTTCCAAGGAATCCTTTGAGCTCAAATCAAAAAGAGTTACCCGTTTTGAAGGTAGTGTCTTCTCTTGTGTTCTTATGTTTTATTTTGCTTCTCCAACCCCATAAACTCTTTTTATTCATTTATTTTGTAAAGACACCAGTATCATCAGTATACTATAATTTTTTATGATGATTATTAGATCTACACTTACACACACCTTCATCTAATGGTTAAAGAGCATACTGTTTCCGTGGATGGTGAATTTTTGCCTCACGAAACGATGATTGTTCAATATTATTCTAACACCTTTAAAGGTGGAAATTAAGATGAAAATATATTTATATATGATATATATTATGTTCATTTTTTCCTTAATCTTCTATATTTTTCATTTATGGCATACCTTTATGGCTTCCATTATGGGTATACACGATATCTTCATTTTAGGAAGTGCGGACTACTGCCCCCTCAAAGTGATTTGATTCGTTAATGCCATATATGTGACGTATAAAGGATAGAGTTAATGATATTATATATTAAATTATACTGGAATTATAATATACCTTTATGTCATTATGATTCCATTCCATAAAATACGAAATAGTAATGAAAGTAGTGTTCATGCGTACGTGCGGCTTACCATCTCCATGAACGGTGCATTTCATTTCATACCTCTAAATGTTATGTAATATTATAAATGCATGTATATACTGGATATATATGATATATATGATGTCTACATAATTAATATAACTTTGGATATAATGGATATATGAACAACTTGTAATTATAAAGAGTTTATTTTTTACTCAAGTACCAATGATTGTTAAAACGACCGTTATTAACTTAAATAATTACATAGTGTTCATGACATGGTAATAAGTGATATAAAAGGAATAATGAACTTGAAAATGTTCTTAAAAAAGTATAAATTAACTCAAGTTTATCATTCAGGAGATTAAAGAGCAATCGAGTCATGTCAGATATGAGGTATGGGACTTCGTCTCAATCTCCTTTCATTGAGGCATATTTTGTTTTATACACAAATTTATTTTATACAGTGTATAATCCCCTTTTACTTTTACATCTATTCAAAAGAATATTTTTTATACGAATCGTTTTACTAAATGAGAAAAGGAATGTTTTTTTGTCGTACGTATGTGGCGACAATGACTTCTCCGCCGCCGTGACCATTATTTGAGCTTCAACTTCCTCTACAAGCCATAACTTTTTTTTATGAAAAATAAATACCATGTATTACTTTTATTTTATTTTGGTATGGAAAATGGTTTTCATAATGTTTTTATATCAATGTGTTGTATTGATAACTTGTGATTGAAAAGTGGAAATGTTATGTTTCCTTTATGCATGTTTTATGTGATACGATTATGTTATGGTTCTTGGCATTGTTATGAAGACGGGTGGTTCCGTGATAAACTAAGGGCGGGTGAGCTCGATATAGCTCTCTAATGCATTGGGTAACGCGAAGAAGGTAAACATTAAGGTTTGTCCGAAGAGATTTAGGGAATATACTATGATGGGTATTCCAAACGTAACCATGAGGGTTACTCCATATGTAAGAATGTTATGAATGCCTCAAGTTACCTTTTTGTCTTATGATTTCTATGATTTATTCATGATTTCATGAGGTATGTTAAAATGATTATGTTTTTTGAGTAAAGTATGATTTCATACATGGACTATTGTTTTCATTTCGTACTTTTATATCCCTTACTGAGCCTTTTATGATCATCCCAAGTTTTTGAAATGTTTTTCATAGGAATTAATGTTGAATAGGTTCAAGGATGAGATCAAGGAAAAGTCATGCTATCTAAAACATGGAAACTAGACATGTTTCTTTTTAAGAGTTTTTATTTTATGGAAATTTAGTAGAGGTTTCTACTTTGTAATCTTTTGAGATGTAATAGTTATGTCCTAATTTTCTAAAACTCTAAACCTGAAAAGATCCTCAAATGTGAATTATTCATTTAATTCAATGTTATGTAAGGTTTAAGGCAGGGGCCTTATAGTTGGTATCAGAGGTCGGTTTAGATAACTTTAGGAGTTAGAATTCTATTAAATGATTAGCCAAAAAAATATTTATGGTCAAATTGAAAATGATATAGCATTTGAAGATTACCATGTTGCTTCATCTAAGACATGTTTGTTCAGAATGTTTTTCCGTAGACAAAACAGGGAAGCTGTGCTAGGAAGGCATAAAGAAGGAAATAACCTTCCGAATCAGCATCCTGAGATGGTCGAAATTGGAACTGAACAGTTTGTTACAGTAATGGCGTAGTTAACTCAAGCGATAAATGGTGGTGTTTTCCATGCATGAGATCAGCCAGATCAACCACAGAGGAACATGTCAGTGGTGGAACATTTCATGAGGAAACACCCCCCATCATTCAGAGGATCATCTGACCCTGTGCTAGCTGAAGGGTGTATGAAAGCACTGGAGAAGATTTTCTATGTCATGGGGTGTTCATACAATCAAAAGGTTAGTCTTTCTATTTACCGTTTGGAGGGTGAAGCAGATCAGTGGTGGTCGATGGTTAAAAATGTCAGGGACGCTGATGAGATTGATGCTCTCGACTGGGATGAATTCAAAGGTATGTTTCTTGAGAAGTATTTTCCAAAGGCTTTTCGACTTAAGATGGAAAAAAAATTCCTGGAATTGAGGCAAGAGGAAGACTCAGTGGCTGCTTATGAAGAAAGGTTCACTCGATTGGCAAGGTATGCTCCAAATTTTGTCTGAAACCTTGATAGTTAAATCAATCATTTTTACTCAGGATTAAAGCCAAAATATCGAAGGGATTTAGCTTCTCATGAGTTAAAAAGTTATGAAAATCTTGTTCGATATGCTGAGAAGGTGGAAATGGAGTTTGCCTATGATCAAGTGTTCTATAACAACCAGTAGAAGAAGAGACCGAGGTGGCAGGAGAAAGCAAAGAATTCTTCAAAAAGGTCTGACGTTAAGAAAACTAAGTTTCCAGTTTGTGATAAATGTGGTAAAAGGCATGCTGGGGAATGTCTTATGAATTCTGGAAAGTGCTACCGATGTGGTAATATGGGACATAAGGCTCGTGATTGCACTGAAAAAGATCAAGGTGATGGTAAGTCCAAATTTGATTTATAGTTAGTGAAATGTTTTAAGTGCAATGAGATGGGTCACTATGCAAATGAGTGTCCGAAAAAGAGCTTGAGTGATGGGAAGAAGTTAGACTACAAGCAGAAAGGGGTGGTGAAATCCATTGCAACTACTTCAGCAGATTTTGTGCCATCAAATGAAGTTGTATTAGGTACTTTGTTTGTTTTTTAAGATTATGCCAGTGTGTTGTTTGATTCGGGGTCTACACATTCTTTCATCTCTGAAAACATTTCTAGTAAAATGGGAATAACTTCTCAAGAAATAACTCTTGAACTTGTGGTAAAAACACCTGGGGGGAATGTTGAGGCAAAAATAATTTATAAGAATCTTCCTATCCTTATCCGTGGAAAGAACCTACTTGAAAACCTTATTGTTTTACCTCTAGTAGAGTTTGATGTTATCCTGGGTATGGATTGGCTCTCTATTTACCATGCTAAGGTTGACTGTAGAGATAAAGAAGTTTATTTTCAGAAAGACTTTCAGTTTGTGTACAAGAATGAACCCTTACTGTTGATAACATATCAAGAGGCTGAGAAACTTGTAAAAGATGGAAATGAATGTTACCATGCACGTATTGTTAAAAACAAAGGAAATGTTCAGATTAATGATATGCCAGTGGTAAATGAGTATCCTGATGTTTTTCCTAATGAGTTTCCTGGAATAATACCAGATCGAGAAGTTGAGTTTAATGTTGGATTAGTTCCTGATGCTAAGCCTATTTCAAATACCCCTTATCGAATGGCTCAAATTGAACTTTTAGAGTTGAAGGAGAAATTGAAAGATTTATTATGGAAAGATTTCATTCGACCTAGCACATCACCATGGGGTGCTCCTGTTTTATTTGTTAAAAAGAAAGATGGTTCAATGAGACTTTGCATAGATTATAGAGCCTTGAATAACATCACTGTTAAGAACAAATATCCTTTACCTCATATCGATGGTTTGTTTGATTAGCTCTAGGGAGCTCAGTTTTTTTTCAATGATTGACCTGAGATCGGGGTACCATCAGTTGAAGGTAAAGGAAGCAGATATTCCGAAGACCGCATTTCATACAAGATATGGCCATTATGAATTTTTAGTAATTCCTTTTGGGTTAACCAATGCACCTGCTGTATTCATGGACCTTATGAATATAATTTTCCATGAGTTCTTGGATAAGTTTGTGGTTGTTTTCATTGATGATATTTTGTTGTTTTCTAAAAGTAAAGAGGAGCATGAAAGACATTTAAGGGTTATTTTTAATGCCTTAAAAGAAAATAAATTGTATGGGAAATTTAGCAAGTGGGAGTTTTGGTTGCAACAAATTTATTTCCTTGATCATATTGTTTCTAAAGATGGAATATCTATGGATCCTGCAAAAACAAAAGTTGTTGAATAATATCCAAGACCCAAAAATGTAACCGATATCTGTTGTTTTCTTGGTTCGGTAGGTTAATACCGAAGGTTTGTTGAAAATTTTTCATGGTTATCTATTCCAATGACTGAGCTAACTCGAAAGGGTGTTAAGTTTATCATGACTAAAGAATGTGATGATTGTTTTCAATAGTTGAAAAGAAGATTGGTGAATGCTCCATTTTTGGCACTACCTTTGAGGAATGGCGAGTTTGTTATATACAGTGATGCATCGTTGAATGGGCTTGGATGTGTCCTTATGCAGAATGATCAGGTAATTTCTTATGCTTCATGACAGTTGAAAACTCATGAGGTAAATTACCCTACACATGATTTGAAATTAGCTGCTGTTGTTTTCGCTTTAAGAATTTGGAGGCATCATTTGTATGGAGTAAAGTGTGAAATATATACCGATCACAAAAGTTTAAAGAATATACTGACTCAGAAAGAATTGAACATGAGACAAAGGAGATGGCTAGAATTAATCAAGGATTATGATTGTACAATTCATTACCATCCGGGAAAAGCAAATAAAGTGGATGATGCTTTGAGTAAAAAAAGTAATGCTTCATTAACAATGTTGCATTTGGAATGTGATCATTTGGTTAAGGATTTGATGAACTTTGGCATGAAAGTTGTTGGTGTAGGATGTCCTTCTGTTCTATTTCAGGTATTAGTGAAATCTTCTCTATCAGACAGAATTAAGCAAGCACAGAAGCAAGATAGTGAGTTGCAGAAAAAGGTAGAGCTAGTTCAGAAGGGTAAGTTTCTTGAATTCAACATTGATAATGATTTTGTTTTGAGATTTGGGAAGAGATTGTGTGTGACTTGTGACTCACAGTTGAAGAGAGAGTTGTTATGTGAAGCTCATAGTTCTCTGTTTTCAGTTCATGCTGGAATTACTAAGATGTACAGAGATCTGCGAGAGTATTACTGGTGGGATGGAATGAAAAAAGATATTGCTGATTTTACTGTGAAGTGTTTGACTTGTCAGCAGGTTAAAGCATAGCGGCAGTTATCGAACGGGATGCTTCAGCCTTTACCAGTGCTAGAGTGGAAATGAGAAAATATATCCATGGACTTTGTTGTGGGGGTTACCGAAGACATCTCAAGGTAATAATGCAATCTGGGTTATTGTTGATCTCTTGACTAAATATGCTCATTTCCTTCCTATTTGAGATACTTTCTCTCTAGATAAACTTTTTCAATTGTATCTTAAAGAGATATCCAGGTTGCATGAAGTTCCCCTATCCATTGTATCTGATCGTGATCCCAGGTTTACTTCTAACTTTTGGAAAGGCCTTCAGAAGTCATTGGGTACTGAATTAAATTTTAGTACAGCTTTTCATCCTCAATCAGATGGGTAGTCAGAACGAACAATTCAGACTTTGGAGGATATGCTACGTGCTTGTTCGATGGATTATCAGGGAAGTTGGGACCAACATATTTCTTTGGTTGAGTTTTCATATAATAATAGTTTTCATTCCAGTATACAGATGGCACCATTTGAGGCATTATATGGGAAGCGGTGTCGAACTCCAACATTTTGGGATGAAGTGGGTGAAATGAAGCTGATGGGACGAGAATTGGTAGAAGAGGTGGCAGAAAATGTTCAGTTGATTCAGAAACACATGAGAACAGCTCAGAGCAGACAGAAAAGATATGCAGACAATAGGAGGAAGGATCTATCTTTCAATGTAGGTGATCATGTTTTTCTCAAAGTTTCACCATGGAAAAATGTAATGTGATTTGGTAAGAAAGAAAAGTTGAGTCCAAGGTTCATTGGACCGTATGAAATTCTAGAGAGAGTAGGATCATTTGCTTACCAAGTGGCTTTACCTCTGAGTTTATCTCAGGTACACAATGTTTTTCGTGTTTCGATGTTGAGAAAGTATATGCCAGATCCATCTCATGTTTTCAGCCCAGAGGTAGTTCAGTTGGAGGAGAATCTCTTTTATGAAGAAAAACCAGTCCAGATTTTTGACCATAGAGAGAAAGTGTTGTGGAATAAGGTAATTCACCAGGTAAAGGTTTTGTGGATAAACCATATGGTTGAAGAGGCGACATGGGAAGCTGAAAATGCTACGAGGGATAAATACCCCCACTTGTTTTGACAAGTGAATAAAATTGTGAGGACATAATTCCCAAAAGGGGGGGAGGATGTAACATCCCAGGTAATTAAAGAATAAAACATTTTCATATTTATTAATATTTTTAATTAAATATTAATTTTACTTTAAAGGGGTTTCTATGTTCGATAGCGTACCCGATACGCAACAAAGAGTTTCTTTGAAAATTTACGTTGCACACTAGTAATAAAATTATATTATTTTAAATGGTAGTTAACACGTAGCTATTGTATTAGCGGGAATGAATAGAAATAACTAAAATATGATTATATATGTTTTTTAAAGGTTTCTATATTTACCCAATAAAGGATAAAGGCTTAAAATATGAAAAGAATTCAATTTTAGGCATATATACTCTAATTTTCACTAAAAGTCCTCTTATCGCCTTTTGATGGCGAACTGTCATTAAATATAGTTTTGTTCACTCTTATACATTCTATTGGACCAAATAAAATTCTTCTTTATAATCGGGACATCAAAATCTACTTTGTGTAAATTTTTGGTATTTTTCCGATAAAGTTCATTTTTTTAATGAATAGTAAAAAAATGTTGTATTTTAATTCAAAACCACTTTTTAATATAATTTATTTACCTGATTAGTTTATCTTTTGAATTATTTTTTAAGTTAAATTAGAATATATTTTTACCATTCAATCCAATAGTGGTCATTGGAATTAATTTCACTTTGAAACTGGACTTAAACTAGTGTCAATCTTTTGATATATATTGTTTCATAAAAACACACTATTTGTTCTGATAGCGGGAATTAATTATTAAATTAATTAATGTAACTTATATGTTTTGAATTTTGTGAAATAGACAACATTTTTTAATCCGGAGTACCAAATATAGCTTAGGGTGAATTTTTGTTATTTTTCTGAAAAACATCAATTTTTGATGAATAGTAAAACCACTAAGTTGTACTTAAAAAACTGATTTTTCGTTTAAATGGAATTTTACCACCTCTGTGTTTTGAATTTCCAAAATCTGACATACATGGTTGTCATTAAGAAGTAAAATGTGGTTCAATGGGATTAAAATAATTATTTGGTGAATAGTAACTTTTAAGTTTTTAATCGCGATTAGAGGTAATTAGTATAATTTAAGGTAAAAATAATGTTTTAATAATATGGAATGACCTTGAAACACGTCCTACCCTTATTGGATGTGTCATGGCTGACCAAGAAAATCCATGGGTCAACTTGAGGACCCCATGGAGCCACTTTGGTAGGAAAATGTTATTAACAACTTTTTATTTAATGTTAAAATAAAAATGTCACAAACATGTGTTGTTTTACTAAAACAATTTTTAAATGAGGTTATACAAGTCATAATTTTGACTATAAATATTCATAAGAAATCTAAAACGATTTACTACATCATGATATTTTTTTTATAATTTTTATACATTATATAAATTAAATTATTTAGGACACCATGATGATGCAGCGATTACCTCATTATTTAATGATTTAAATAAAATTAAAAGATAATGTAAAATCTAAGACCTAAACTAGTCAAAAACCTATTGGATGGGAGGATTTATATCTATATCACCTTATCCTCTAAATATAAAATTTTGGGACCTTTAAAATCCGAAAATCATTTTATAATAAAGTAACATTTTATAACTTTCCAAGAGTGCCCCTCCTATCCTCTTATAAAAGGCCCCCACCTCTACCACCCTACCCACACCTCTCAAGACTTTGGATCGGAAAACCCCTGCCCATTTTGTCTCTATGAATCCCTCTCTTTCTCCTAGAATCCTCATTTTGTGCATCAGTCTTTCCAAGGAATCCTTTAAGCTCAAATCAAAAAGACTTACCTATTTTGAAGGTAGTGTCTTCTCTTGTGTTCTTATGTTTTATTTTGCTTCTCCAACCCCCTAAACTCTTTTTATTCCTTTATTTTGTAAAAACACCAGTATATTAAATATACTAGGATTTTTTTATGAGATGTATTAGATCTAAACTTACACACACCTTCATCTAATGGTTAAAGAGCATACTGTTTCCGTGGATGGTGAATTTCTGCCTCACGAAACAATGATTGTTCAATATTCTTCTAAAACCTCCAAAGGTGGCCATTAAGATGACACTATATTTATATATGATATATAATATGTTTATGTTTTAATTAAGATTCTGTATTTTTCATTTATGGCATACCTTTATGGTTTCCATTACGGGTAAACGCGATATCTTCATTTTAGGAAGTGCAGACTACTGCCCCCTCAAAGTGATTTGATTCGTTAATGCCATATGTGGGGCGTAAAAAGGATGTAATTAATGATATTATATATGATATCATAATGGAATTATAATATACCTTTATATCATTATGATTCCATTCCATAAAATACAAAATAGAAATGAAAGTAGCGTTCATGCGTACGTACGGCTTACCGTCTCCATGAACGGTGCATTTCATTTCTTACCTCTAAAAGTTATGTAATATTATAAATGCATGTATATACTGGATATATATGATATATATGATATCTAAATAATGAATATAACTCTTGATATAATGGATACATGAACAACTTTTAATTATAAAGAATTTATTTTTGACTCAAGTACCAATGATCGTTAAAACGACCGTTATTAACTTAAATAATTATGTAGTGTTCATGACATGGTAATAAATGATATAAAGGGAATAATGAACTTGAAAAGGGTTCTTAAGAAAGTAGAAATTAACTCAATTTTATCCTTCAGGAGATTAAATAGCAATCGAGTCACGTCGGACACGAGGTATGGGACTTCGTCTCAATCTCCTTTCATTGAGGCATATTTTGTTTTATACACAACTTTCTTTTATACGGTGTATAAACCTATTTTACTTTTATGTCTATTCAAAGAAATATTTTTTATACGAAGAATTTTACTAAATGACAAAATGAATGTTTTTTTTTCGTACGTATGCGGCAACAATGACTTCTCCGCCGCCGTGACCATTATTTAAGCTTCAGCTTCCACTACAAGCCATAAATTTTTTTATGAAAAATAAATACCACGTTTTACTTTTATTTTACTTTGGTATGGAAAATGGTTTTCATAATGTTTTTATATCAATGTTTTGTATTGATATCTTGTGATTTAAAATTGGAAATGTTATGTTTCATTTATGCATGTTTTATGTGATATGATTGTGTTATGATTCTTGGGCATTGTTATGAAGACAGGTGGTTCCGTGATAACCTAAGGGCGGGTGATCCCGATATAGCTCTCCAATGCATTGGGTAACGCTAAGGAGTTAAAAATTAAGGTTTCTTCGAAGATATTTAGGGAATATACTATGATGGGTATTCCAAACGTAACCATGAGGGTTACTCCCTATGTAAGAATGTTATGAATGCCTCAAGTTACCTTTATGTCTTATGATTTCTTTTATTTATTCATGATTTAATGAGGTATGTTAAAATGCTTATGTTTTATGAGTAAAGTATGATTTCATACACGGACTAATGTTTTAATTTCGTACTTTTATATCCCTTACTGAGCTTTTTATGCTCATCCAAAGTTTTTGAAATGTTTTTCACAGGACTTAATGTGGAATAGGGTCAAGGATGGGATCAAGGAAAATATATGCTATCTAAAACATGGAAACTAGACATGTTTCTTTTTAAGAGTTTTTATTTTATGGAAATTTTGTAGAGGTTTCTACTTTGTAATCTTTTGAGATGTAATAGTTATGTCCTAATTCTCTAAAACTATAAACCTGAAAAGATCCTAAAATGTGAATTATTCATTTAATTCAATGTTATGTAAGGTTTAAGGTCGGGGCCTTATATTAACAATTCATGAATAATAATAATATATATATAATAAATAATAATTAAATACATTACATAATAATTCTACTCTTTTTATGTATATATATATCAATTACTTACTTCCATTCAAATCAATAAGGAATGAAAACAACGTTAATGCGTACGTACAGACTACCGTCTCGAGGAACGATGTATTCTTTTGATTTATCTATCTATTATATATATGTTTATATACTAAATTTATAATATATATATAAATAATTTCTTTCATTATGGAAGTAATTAAATCATGATCTAAGTAATAATATAAACAATAACAATCCAAAACAAGTATGATAAATGAAACGATTATTACCCAAAACAATTCTTTAACATGAAATTGACAAATGAAAGGGTAAAATAAAGTCATAAGTGAATCATATATGATATCATAAATATTATTATGGTTTTTTTACAAGTTAATAATATGTTTAAACCCACTATATAAGATTTATAGACATATATAGAAGAAATCAGACCTAATTTAAATGATAGTTTTTCAATCTCATTTTATTTTAGTTATTTTATATGTAAATAATTACTAGGGTTATATTTCTCATCGTCGTACATGTTTTATAAAAATGTTTTCATAAAATTTTTACTATTCTTAAATTTTTGTTTGTTGTCTTGTTTATCCCTTTTGACTTTTACTATATGTTATGGAAGGAATCAATATTTTGTTTACCATACGAGGTACTTTTTGACTTTTCTAGAAAAAGTACGAGAAAATGTTTTTTTAACTTATACGACATGAATAGAATTTTACAGTTTCATGATTCCTTATTTCCATGAACCTTCCTCTATAATATTTCATGTTAATTTTCAACTAAATTATTTTCTTTTAAAATTGTGTGGGATTTTGAGAAAAGAAAACATTTTTGAGGAATAAAGGATATTTTCCTTAAGAAATAATTTCAAGTGTTTTATAAACATAATTTTCCATCTAAAATGACATTGGGTAATGTTTATATCCCTATTATTACATTGATTTTTTTTAATGATGGAATTATTTTTATGAAGTCTATTTATCTTATATTAATTATGTTATGATGATAGGATGTGTAAGAATCCCATTTTATTTCATGGGTGATACTATAATGAATGATTTATGTTTTTGTGGCACATGTAAAAATTATTTCACAATGAGATGGGTGGGACCTATATATCCCTCAAATTCATTGGGTAAAGATTTATATCTCATGAGATAGACATGACTGGAAAGACCAATAAATCTCGTTCAGTAGTGCAGGGCTGGAACGACAAAAAAATATGGTCCAGTAATACATTGCTGGAACGACAAGTAAACCCACTTCAGTAATAGAATATGTCCACTATGATAGTCTTGGCAGCAATGCCTTAGATTCTATGGAAGTCATATTATGTGCTTATTTTATTTCCAGAATTATGTGTTTTATTCCAATACTATTCTGTCATGGTTAATATTCTTTTATGATCTATGCCTTATGTACTGCCAATATTTTTTTGTAAGGCTCAAAATTTTGATGTTTAAACTTTATGTTCATATTTTTACAGTCAAATATATATATATGGTTTGTTTTATTTTTTCCATGTTTACTCTTACTAAGCATATGATATCACCCTTTTTATGTTTTCTTTTCCCTAGGACATAATTAAAGGTTTTATATAGGAAAACAAAAGGGGGAGTCCTTTATGGGAGATGTTGAAGATCATTCACTAAGTTAGAAGATTATGTTCCAAGTTTCCAAAGACACTAAACTAATATAGTCATTATGAATTTGTTTGTGTCATATATTTTAGTACTCCGTAAAAGAAATTTAATGGTAATGTATATCAAGATTGGGTCTCTACAGGTGCTTATGATTGAGGGTTTCCTATCATATGGGAGCCAGTTAGTTGTCCTCGGTAGTGGTCAGTTTATAGTACAAACATCTATGGTAGCTGAAAAATGTTAGGTAGCAGGTCTGCGACATTGGAGGCCTCCCCACTATCAAGATTAGTCACACGATCAGGTGGTACCTGGGCCACAAAGGGCTTTGGGAAATCATGGAGAGGGATTATGCTACACTTGTGATGGGCGAGGTCACATGGAACGAAACTACATGACTAGAACAACAGAGTATACTATGCAGGCTGTAGGTGGACCACCATGGTAGAGGCAACCCCAAGATCATGGTGGTCCCTAGGGAGGTAGTTCTTAATGTGGAGTAGGAGGACTATCTAGTGAGGGAATATGCTATGAGATCCTCCCACCATCATCAACAGGTGTCCCACGTTAGGCTGAAGGAGCTGGAGGACAGGGCCACAGGCAGTACTAAGCTTTGGATGTCTGTGCTCCTACAGCACATGAGATGATCCAAGGTACACTCTGTGTTTATTCTACTATTTCTTCAGAATTTATAGACACCTGATCCAATCACCCTTTTATATTTTTTACTCCTTGTACGAGAGTTGGGTCTCCCATTAGAGGCACTATCCCAACATATTTATCTTGAGGCTCATACGACAAGTACCTCTTCAATATCTTTTATCTGTCGACAATGAGTGATTGTGTTTGGAAGGGAAATTTTCATGTGGAACCTACTGTCCATCACAATGGAAGATTATGACGAAATCCTAGGTAGGGATTGGAATTCCATGGTTTGATCCCAGATTATCTATCGTTTCATGCTAGTCTGGTGTATTCACACTAATGGGATGGGGTTCACCTTTCATGCTGAATAGGTCCTTGTAGTAGGGAAGTCTAGTGCTGTGAGAGAGATACTAAAACCAATTCCCCATTAGTTAGTGATCATGACCCTTGGTGGAGAAGACTCTTCAATCACAATGGTCCCTTTAATTGTGGAGGTTTACATGGATTTCTTCCCCAATGATGTCCCGAGACTACCTCAGAGGTGACAGTTGGACATTTTCATTGATTTTCAACCAGGGACTACCGTGATATCTTCCGCGGAATTTTTTATATAACTCACCAAGATCATGGAGCTACATTTATAATTGGAGGACCTTTGATAGAAGAAATTTATTAGACATAGTTTTTCCCCCTGGGAAGCTCCAGTTTTTTTCATGAAGAAGGAAAATGGGAGATTTGGACATTGTGTGGATTATCATTGCTTAAATCAGGACCTGATAAATAATAAGTACCCCTTACCAAGGATACAAGACCTTTTCTACCTGTTGCAAGGTGTGAGGTGGTTCTCTAAGTTTGATCTAATATCCAGATACCACCAACTACAGGTTCATGAGGTTGATATTCCAATGTTGGACTTCCGATGTTGCTATGGGAATTAAGAGTTCCTAGTGATTCCCTTTGGCATGATGAAAGACCCCACCATCTTCATGGATTTGATTAACCAAATCATCTAGCCTAGCCTGGACTGGTTTTTTATTTTCTTCATCAATGACGTACTTGTTTACTCCGCATCAGAGTAGGAGCACGTAGAGCACTCTAGGATGGTCCTTTATTTACTACGAGATCACCATATTTATGTAAAGATATCGAAGTGTATGTTCTATAAATGGGAGGTTAATTTTCTAGGGAATGTAATCTCTAAATAGGATTTATCCATGGATCCCATGACGATCAAGGGGGTTCTTTCTTGGTATCCACCCAAGTGTGTGAAAAAGGTGCAGAGATTCCATGGATTGGAAAGGAACTATAAGAGTTTTTTGGCACACTTATTTAGGATTGTTGCCCCTTTGACCACTCTCACATAGAAGGGACATATTTTTACCTAGATTGAGTAATGTCAGAGAGGATTTAGGGAGTTCAAGTAGAGATTGAAGGAAACTTGAATTTAAGGCTGCCATAGGAGGGTGTTGAGTTCGTGGTGTATTATGATGCCTCATAATCTGGGCTCGAATGTGTGTAGATGCAAAAATGGGTGGCCGTCACATATGGGTCAAGGCAGTTGAGATCCGATAACAATAACTATGCATCCCATGACTTAGAGCTGGCAGTATTGGTCTTCTCTTTGACGATGTGGAGACACTACCTTCTGGGTGAGAATTTTATGGTCTACTTAGAACAACTGAGCCTCATGCACATCTTTAATCAGAGGGATCTGAACCTGAGGAAGCAAAACTTATTTGAGTTCCCAGAGGATTAAGACATTGCGATAACTTATACTCCAGGGAAGGGCAATGTTGTAGCAAATTCCCTTAGCTAGAAGTCCCAGGCTCTCCTAGTGCAGGAAGTTTTAGATAAGTTGACTTTCCTACAGCTAACCATGGTGGAGAAAGGGTGTACAACATTCCTAAAGTCGATGGTATTGACTTCAGAACTCCTCAAATTTGTGAGCGAGTCTTAGTTTGGAGTCTTCGACTGTGATGTCATGCATTATCAAATATCCACATACGACACACCCAATGGATATTATAAAGAAGGGAATCATGATATCCTATTCCAGGGAGAGTAGTGGTACTAGTTGAGATGTGGGAGGAGGTGATTTAAGAGTTCCACACCCCCTATTAGGTTTACATCCTAGTATGGGGAAGATTAATAGAGATCTTTAGTGGTAGTTTTGGCAGTATGACATGAGATGAAGTGTATCTGAGTTTATCTCACAGTGCCTTACCTGTCTAAAGGTGAAGGCTGAGCATTAGGTTCTGGAATGTTTTTTTTTATCCCATTGAGATCCAAGAGTGTAAGTGGGACATCATATCTATGGTATTTATCATAGGGCTTCCATTCATAGTGAAGGGACATGAACCCATCTGGGTGATAGTGGACTGACGTACCAAATCAGTACACTTCATTTCCATTAGGGTGTAGTGTTCAATGGAGATTCTGGGGTAGCAATACATCTGGGAGATTTTCCTCCTTCATGGGGTACCCTTGATGATTTTCTCTAACCGTGACCTTAAATTTACATCATGGTTATGGAGAGGCCTACAAGAGGCATTCTGGACCTAGTTGTGGATCAATACAACTTTTCAAACCCAGCCGATGGGAAAACCGAGTTCACTATAAAGGTGTTGGAGGATATGCTTAGGTTTTGTGTGTTAGATTTTGGATGGAGTTGGTAGGACCACCTAATTTTGGGGTAGTTTGTGTACAAAAACACCTACCAATCTACCATCAACATGGCACCTTTTGATGCATTCTATAGAAGACCCTGTAGGTTATCATTGTGCTGGATGGAAATTAGGGAGTCATCCCTCATGGGCCCAGAGTTGGTGCAGGAAATGAAGAAGAAGGTGAAGGTCATATGTGAGTGGATGAAGATGGCCCAGAGTAGACAAAAATCATATGAGGACTGATGTCGTAATCCCTTGGAGTTCAACCAGGGAGACCACAACATCTTGGGAGTCTCCCCACAATGGGGGATGTGATAGTTCAGCTGGGGAGAAAGCTATCCATGTGGTACAACGGGATGTTTGAGATCATGTGAAGGGTTTCTTAAGGTTGTCTAACACCTTTCTCTACCCCACATCTAGAGAGGGTGCACTGCTTCTTCCACATCTCGCGACTGAGGTGATACGTGCATGATCCTATGAATGTCATCGATTGGGGATAGATAGACATTGAAGATTGAGCCACCATTGCAGAGCACCCAGTGGTGACTGAGGATCATCCAGAGTGAACCTTATGTCGGTGGGCCATCCCCATGGTTTATTTACTATGTTAGTATAGAAATTTTTAGGAGAGTTCTTGAGAAAGGGAGAGCATCATGCAGTCTCAATATCATGGGCTGTTTTCTTAGTCTATGCTTTTTAAGAATAAAAAAATTGAAGGAAAGAATGATTTAGACACCATGTTATCACATTTTAATACTTTTACACATTTATTTATGCGATTCTAGAGTTGGTCATTTAGACGATGTCCAATTACAATGCTCGGTATTCCCAGAATTAATTTTATAAAAATATTAAATATATTTTTCTACTATTCACACAAATGGGATGAGATAACTCTTAAGAAATAACTCAAATAAAAAATATAAGGTCACAGTTGAGTCTGGAACATGAATTTTACCCTAGATGGGCATAAGATTCATTGGCACGATACCTCTATCGAAAAATCCACCCAGAGGTAAAATCATCATTAAAATAATAAAACATAATAAATTTACCCATAATGATAAAGTAAATAATATTCAAACTAGGACTCATATTTGAAATATGAGACTACAGTTGGGTTTGGAATGAGGTGTTTTTCCTAGTTGGGACATAAATATGGGGGCACAGGACATTCAAATTACCGCACTCGTTGGTGGGACAATTTTAGTTAAACCCTAAAATCATATATATTTTCTACAAACATGGTTAAGTGAATTCAATTTGGGTTAGCCACTAATTTATTCTACAAAAAAGAGGAAGATCATCTCCCTACCTTGGTTTTTTTTGTGAAGAATCCTCAAAAGACCATAGTGATATCAATCCAACGATGATTGTTAATTCCAAATCGATCCTTACTCTGGTAGGATTCTTGTTAAGTTTTCGCACCCCAATTCTGTTCTTGTTTATTCATTGTTTCATCTTTGTTTTCCTAGTTCTGAGCATAGTGGTGATGGAAAAATGAAAAAAAGCAACTCCAAATCCCCATTTTGATCCACTAATTTGTCACTTTCTTTTCTGTTCTTCACCTCAAATCATCGAAACATTGAAACATTGTCAAATCGTCAAGTGTAGGATGGTTCTATGAATCCCTCTACATGAGGATCCCGAGAATAGCCTCCTTTCAGTATTATAACCAAAGAAGTGAATCTGTTGACTTGTGTAGTTGGATGGTGGTGTGGATCTAGCTAGGGAGGGGGATGGTGGAGTGCGGTGGCTGGGTGCTGAGGTGGCCGGCGACACGGTTGTCTGGTGATCAGAGAAGCCTGGAGGCAGCAGGGCATTAAGGCGGTCAAAGGATGATTGGAGAGGGTGTTGAGGAGGTAGGAGGAAGATCAGTGGGGTGCTGAGGTAGATTTGGTGGGGTATATCGTTATAGTACTGGGGTAGTCTGGTTATGTTGGTACAATGGAGGGCCGCTACGGCCAGGCTAGAGGTAGAGCGAGGTTGCGGCACATGACCCTAGGCGGAAACGTCCCATGAAACATGAGTGGCACATTGATGAGGGGATCAGGGGAGACCAGTGTGTCGATATTGGTCAACAGGAGCTGGGCTAGGCCATGGGATGATGCAATAGGACGAGGACAACTGGATTGGGTTGATTCAGGAGGACGGGTCCTACCAGAATGGGCTGGACCAGTCTGTTTGGGGACCAAAGGCTTTAAAAAGTTGCATCTTTGAATCTACATGTCTGTTAAATGCGCCATTTATAGCCACATGTCCCCCCTACTTGAGGCAGATCATTCTAGACTAGTTTCGAAATTTTAAAACCAAGTTTCATGGCTCAGTTACACTAACCAATTGAATTTAAAAATATTATTATTATTATTATTAAAAAATCTTGTTTTGGAACTATCTTCTAAATGGGATGTCCAATTAACACATCATCAGTGGAGGCATGACCCTGATCTATGGGTGAAACTTTCAAGTTGCTTTTTTTATATTTTATAACTAAAAATCAAGGTGCGGGCCCCATAGGGCCCAGTTTTCATGTTTTGTAGTGAAACACAACCTTTTAACTGGTTATCCATTTTAGATGATCGAGTAGTTGATCCTATGTGTTTCTAAGAGAGGATCAAATTGGTGCAGCCTATTTGATATATTTCAAGACTAAGGTGTGGGACCCAGGAAACAACTTTCAAGCATAGTATTACGTTACACAAATTTTCCTTCAGATGTCCAATTGGGGCGAAGGAATAGACTATCTCGCGTGTTTTCGCATTAGGATAACAATGGTGTGATCCCTTTGGATGCAAGGATCCTTAGTTGTGATCTCATTAAATTTAAAATCATGAATGGAATATCAGTGGAAGATCCTTTTGAAATGTTTGAAGTGTGGAATCCCCCATCAGCATGGGTGTGGGTCCTCTATCAGTTACTCTCGAGTGAAATCACCCATGATACACTTGGGAACAGGTCCTTGATAAACATGATTTGAATCCCCCTAACACATCAAGGTGTGGGACCTCTATGATGACTATGAGAGTGGAATATCCCATCATCATGGGTGTGGGTTTTCTATAACCTAAATCTGAGTGGAATCCCCTTGACACACAAGGGATTGGGTGCTCGATGACTTTTATAGTGGAACCCCCTGACATACTAAGGTGTGGTTCTTATACTTTGAGTTTTCATCATCTGGATTTACAGATCAGTGGTGATTAATTATTTAGCATTACATTGAGCTTACAAGTAATAGGGTTTCTTTTTTCCATTGATACACATCATTATGATGCCACCTAAACCTGTGCGGGTGAGACAGACCCACAAAAATCGGAGAGTATCAAGGTGTGGCGTTTGATCCCTTTTGACTTATGGTTCAGGGCATACATGAGGATTCTAGGTAGTGATAGTGGCTACTTCTAGGACTATTGGTGACTAGTTTATTGTGCTGGGTTGTGAGAGGGATATCCCCTTACTCTCTCTTTTTGGTTTCTTTGACTAAGAATATATATATATATATTTATATTTATATATTTACACCTTATTGCAGTACCCACTTCTTGGGTTCTATTTACTCTTCTTCTAGGAGAGGAGAAGAAACATGGGGTATGCCACATGATTTCCATGTATAGATTTATGTGGTTGAACAAGTATACTCTCATACTGTAGGTAGATAATTCTCGATGATAAGTTCAACTTCTCACAATTTGGAGCTCCTTATGATTATATGAGTTTACTTCACTCTCTTGTTGGATTGATCTCATTCATTTACTATACTATATTTCACATTCCGTTTTCTTTTACTATAGTATTTCTTACTACTCCCCCATCCTTTTTGGGCATCCTACTGTGTATGTTTATACTCACCCCTACATGGTATTTTCTTACACGCATCATTCCTTATACATATGATTCATAGGTTTGACCATGACTCTGTAGAAGATTAGGGGTACGAGATCTTGGACCACATGCGGTGGTCATCATGGGGATCATAGTATGTTGTCTGTCTAGTAGCCCAATAGTTGCCCTTTCTTGAAGATTCCAAGAGGAGAAGACAAACCGGTGGAATGCATCAACGGAAGGTCTCCTCTGTCTGAAGCGAGCAACAAGAGTGAGATTCAACAGTGAAGTGGTTTCCATGAACTCGGATGTCGAAATATGAAGATTAGGGTTTCCATATAAAAGATATGGAACTTTAGGGCTCACAAAGTCTTTCTGAAATGGAGGAAGGAAGGCGGGATTGGAAAAAGTCTGGAACTAAGACCTTTCTATCCCAGGAAATGACAATTCTCCCTCCCCGACAAAGGGGGGAGGAGCCGAACCAGACGTCGTCATCACCATCAGGGGGAAAGCATCCAAGGTTTATCACAATTGCCATTCGTAAACCCTTGTGGAGAGAATTGTGACATATATACAGATCATACACCCTTAAAGTATATAACAAAAAAGGGGATCAATATGTGTCCTTGAAGTTGGTTTGAGTTGAATAAGTATTATGATTAATCAATCCATTACCGTCATGGGAAGGCAGAAAAAGTGGCAGATGCTATGAGTAGAAAGGTTCCTACAACCCTATCCATGATGAGGATTCCAAGGGATACAATCTTATTACACATTAAATGGATAGATATGTTAATAATTAAAATAGATTCATCTTACCTTGCTCAAATAACTACCCAACCATCTATTCTTGAGAGTATCAATGAGGCCCTAAAACAATGGGGTGCTATAGAAAAAGGCAGTGAATATTATGAAGTTAAAATTTATTAATGATGGAGATATATGGATTGAAACCAAGATATTTATCCCATAAAAACCATAACTAATGATGGAACTTCTTGATTATTTGAATATCTCATACTTATATATTGATACAGTAATCACTATGAAGTATAGTGATATGAAGAGAAAAATATACTGGGATAACATTCATGGGAGGATCAATGAGGACCAGAAAGAGAATGATGTGTTGTATAAATTGGTTTAAAATTTTTTAAAGATCAAATTTATAAAATATGGAGTTATAAGGATTGAAACCCAGACATGTATCCCATTAAAACCATAACTGAAGATGGAACTTCTTGATTATGAACATAACTCATCATTTTATATTAATCCAAGAAGCACTAATATGTATACTGATCTGTTGAAAAAAATATTTGGTTGGATAATATGAAGAGGGAGATTATTGAATTTATATATCAATTCTTGGTGTAAAAACAAGTCACAAAAGAATGAAAAACGTTCAAGGGTATCATAAAACCATTTCTCATACTGGTATAGGAATTGTAAAACTTAACCACAGATTGTTTCATAGGACTCACTAAATAATTTATAACTAATACCTCTATAAGGGTGGTAGACGATTTCATTACAAATATAGATTATTTACTTGATATCAAGGAAGATTTATCACATAATAATCTCATTAATATATACATAAGGTAAGTGGAAATACTGGAAGGAGTGACACTCTCCCTTATATTTGATTTTAATATAAGATTTACCTTGATGTTTTGGAGAAGCCTTCATCAAGCTTTGGATACAATGATAAGTTTCAATAATAGTTATCACATATAAGTATATGTTTAGTTTCATAGAACCATTAAAAATTTAGATTATATTCCATCATCTTGTTCAATAGGCTTCCAAGGATGTTGGGATCAACACCTTCCCTTAGTGGATTTCAACTATGACAACACTTTACATTCTAGCAATGAAATGGAATGTTATGAGGCTGTATATGGGAAGTAGTATTGGACTGTGACCTGATGTGATAATGTTAGAGAGTAGAATTTAATAGGACATGACCTAATCCAAGATATTATAGAGAATTATCAAACCATTCAGTATCTCATGATATAAAAAAATCTAATATAAAATATATCCATATAATCGTCGATAGGACCTAGAGTTTTAGGTTAGTTATATAGTGTTTCTTTTTATATCATAATGTAATAAATTCATCAGGTTTGGGAATAAGGTAAACCTTAGTACATGATATATTTACCCCTTTGAGATCCTTGATCACAACAAAGTTGTTCCATATCGACTGACACACCCACCTAATGTATATAAAGTACCTGATGTGTTCCTCATATCAATATTGATGATGCACCTTAAAGGCCCATCACATGTACTTAATATATAGGTGGTACCATTATAGAGTGATATTTCATATAATAAATATCCTTTGAGGATCTAATATTATAGAGACAATGTTTTATGGAACATGACAAATCAGCTGGTAAAAGTATTATGATAGAACCAAAAGTTTGGGGAAGAAACATGATAATTAGAAGAGGAGATGAAACTGAAGAAAACTCATCTATTTTAGTTTATTAAATGAAATTTTTAGGGTGAAATTGATTAAGGGTGAATAATTTATTGACCTGATGTTTTATAAATTAAATTAAAAATTCAAATAAATAAAATTTTTATTAAGTAATGAGGTTATAGAAAATACATTCATTATTTTGGTTATTTGGGATTGTTATAAGTTATATAATATTAGATGTAAAATGCTATTAAGAATCAAACCCATTGATATAATATCAATTATACTGTGACTGTTCAGATAAGTATATATTAAGGGTTATGATAAAGCCCAATTGATATAAGAAAAATAAGTTATTTCCTTCATACTAGGATCGTACCACATGAATCCCATTTATTAGGGCTTCTGAGGGATAGTGGATCACTAGGATTTTCTATTGACCAAAACCATATAGAGATTTAATAACTAATGTATGAGTGAAACTATTTATGGGAGATGTTCAAGATTATCTAGATCATGACCCAAACCATGTTTGTCAAACAACCCCATTAGAGTGTCACTATCTCACACCTCCCCCTTAGGGAATACCCTAGTGTAATAAGGTTTATATATCTAGACCCTTATAGTATTATTTTTTTATATTTTTTATTTTTAATAAAATAATTATTATTTTTTTCATTTAAATTATTACTTTATATGTGACTAAATACTGTGTTGGATATAAATTAGATTTTGATTTGATGAAACCAAAATTATATATTAGGAAAAATAGTGTAAATCAAGACACAAATTTTGTGTCATTAACTAATTTTAAAAATAAATGATAATTTATTAAAATACTTTTATAAAGTAATATTTATATAAATATGAATGATAATTTAATTTTTTGAAGTCAAATTTAATTTTTAAAATGGTCAGTAAATTGTTATCATCGTAAAAAGTTTTATATTTTAAATAAATTGAACTTTTTTATTTTAAAGTGAAAATTTTAATATTTAGAGAATTAATTTGATAAAATAAATATTAAGTTTGATATCCTAAAATCAAAATTATCCAACATAGGTTTTTTTATAATTTTCTGTGATAGTTGATTTTTTTGGTAAAGATTAAATACAGTATAATTATATGGTTTGTATTATAACACCCAAAAAACACAAAATTGATGTAATAAATAATAATAAGGGTTTAAAAGACCAAATTTATGATTCCCCATTAATTTAATGCGTTTTTAAAGTTATTTGATTAATTTTATAAACCCTTATAAATACCCCAAAATCTATATCATATTTTAAGGTTATAAAATTAATTCATCCTGAACATGACTCACTTGCACATCACCAAAAATATTATTTTATTGAGTTTTATTCCTATCCTATTAAAATATTGAAAACATCCTTTTTTGAAGAATAAATGGGGTAAATAAAAGGGAAGGTTTATGGTTTTTTTTATATCACCATATAGAGTTCAAAACCCATATTTAGAAATTAATAATGAATTATCATATCTTTTCCTATAAAAAATCACCCAACATACCATTATTATGAAAAAACATAGTATCATGAATTTTTTATACATTTCCCTATATAGTGGTCTTCTAAAGTTTCCCAAGCTCCTAATATTATCCACTCAATATTTTAGAAGCGCTGTCTCAAGTTAAGGGATCTCATCCTCCCCCTCTTTGTTCAAGCACTTCCTCTATATTATGCCTTTTGATTTCCAATTTTTCATATTGGAATATGTTTTCAAACATACATATTATTATTCTTATTATTTCCTAGTGAGGATATACCTATTTCAGTCTCATTAAATCCTTACACGAATCTTTATGTACCCTCTTATGCTATTGAAATTATCGTATGATTTTCCATGCCAAACATTTGTGTAGTGATTACCCATATCCACTTCCACTCAAGGGTATCCACCTAGACGTACCTATCATTCAGTGATTCAGTACATCCATTTATATAACCAACACTCCTAAAAATTGTATTTAAAGTGATGAAATATGTTCTTATGTTGTATGATATTTGTGGAACACAAATGCATGTACATGTTATGAAGGTGACTGGGGGTCCCGAAATTATATATCCCTACAATGAATTAGGTAATTTTTTAATCTCATGAGATTCCATGTATGGTTAACAAGACTTTATCTTAATTAACTGATTTTATGATGTCTTGGTTGTTATCCTTAAATTATGTTTGTGATATCATGTTTTATATTTCTTCTACATTCCCATGTTGCCTTTATGTTATCATCTTATATCATTCTGTAACATTAAGGTTTATGATTCTCACCCCTCTTATGTTATCGCGATATTACTATTGAATCAAATGTACTACAATTCCATATTTTAGAATTTTAATAATACCATACTTTGATTTAGTGATTACACTTTTCTTATGTACGTCACTAGGTTATCCCATGTAGTTTTAGAATAGTAATGGAATTTTAAGTGATTTTTGTTGATTTTTTAAACAATATAGTTATAAAAATATTTCAAGTAATTTTTATATGTGACTAATTTCACAAATAAAATAGGTAAAATGGTATTATGGTATTCTATTATGTGCACATATATATAATAAATAATGAATTAAGGTGTATTAAAATATGGCTTATTATTGGAAAATCCCCACATTATCCATCACACTCATTATTAACCCGGTTCATCCTTATTCCAACCATTAATAAAATAAAATGGATTGAAATGAGATATAAAACATTAATAATACCTTGGGATTATCATAATCATAATAAGAATTCAACCATTAAATGTATTATTATTTAACATTATCATGTTGGCTTATAGTTCCTTTATTGCAGTCTATATCAATATTAGTTTGATCAAGGTAACTTTAATTTGGGTTATGGTACAGTTCTCAATCTAATACATAAAAAAATAGGAAATAATCATTTATAGTGGTTCCTAAGGATAATATCATCATCCAATGAATATCCCATGAGAGTTTATAACTAGGTGTGCAATCTTAGGCCCACTCATCGCATATCAGTGTGATGATCGAGTCAATTATCAACCATCCCTTTTCGATGTGATTACCACTGGGTTCATCTGTTCCATAGAAAAATCCACTTGTTAGTATCTCAATAATGATTTATTTGTTGGAAAACCAATTAATCCATATTTTAACAATATTTCAGGATATCATCCTATACAAATTCTTATCTCTAGGGTTCTCACTAAGGTTCTCTAACCATATGACAAATGGTAAATAAAAAAATCATAAAAAATAAATAAAACTTCCTTGGATAGAAAATATAGAGATCCAAGAAAAATATATATAAATAACACGCTAATACCATAATTTAATTAACATATTTTACAAATATTTACACAACACAAGGACTGATGGGTTTAGTTTCTTAGAGACTAGCTATATAAACACTTTATTTTACAACACTAATAAATATTTTCCTATAACCATTCCTCTCTATACTATTTTAAATACATATCATATAATATTATCATATTCAAAACACAGTAGATGAAAATATAAGAAAAGGGTGAGCTCAAATGCTCATTAAGGGAAACTTATCAACAATCCATAATGGTTAGATCATAAATACAACTTAAAACTTGAGTAGGGAATAAATATGACAGAAAAAGATTATATAATTGTATCGACAATCATATAACTTTATTGATCATCAATGATCCAAACAGAACCTAATACTAATGAAGGGTGACAGAAAACATGTCTTAGAATCATATGATGATAATCAAACAAAACAATAAATCAAAATATAAAAAATGAAATATCTTTAGAATATGGAATACCATAAAATCTTTTACCAACAAGGATATAATGCTTCACATAGGAAAAATAAAGTGTCATAAACATAATAAAGGGTAAAAATTCCACTGTTGAGTAAGTATCACCGACTAATCCCCATAGTAGAGTAAGAATCACTACCTAATTCACATAGTGGAGTGAGAATTCCATACTGGACTACCATAGTGAGAGATAATTCCTTACTCTATTCCCATAGTATTCCATGAAATATAAAACCTTAACAAATGAATTGTAGATTGATATAAGATGCCACCAATCTTCTTTAATACATTTGAATGCAATATAAAATAAACCCATTCATCATAAAATGAATAAACCATGGAAAAAAATTGGGGTGATAACTTCTTTAAATGGTATAAAAACATGTTCATTTAGTACCAGAAACATGATCACACAAAATGAATATTTAAAAATAGATCATATAGGGTGATTTAATAAATAATATGTTAATGAAGAAATACATTTTAAAATAGAATAAAATTATTAAAAAAATATTATTTAAAAACTTTTCTTAATATTATCTTAAAAGAAGTTACTTTCAAATGAATCCTTAAAACCCATTTTTTTTAAAATGTTTCAGTAATATATTTCTAATGTAATCATTTTTTATAAGTAAATATTTGAAATATATATAGTATTTTTTTTAGATCTAGGAACACAGACAACATTATATTCTTAGGATTGGTTATCCTGAAATTGATATTTGAAAAATATTAAATATATTTTTATTACTCAAGTGATATTATCCTAAAAAAGTGGAATAAATCCCAAAATAATTCTCAGAATTGAAATACTAGGCCACTATTGATTTTATAATGTGGGATTCACCCTAGGCGTGACATAAGATTTTTTTTGCGACGGTTGTTTTTGAAAAAGATGTTGCGGGTGAAATAAATAAATAAATAAATTTATATATTTTATTTTTTTGATGGAGTGACCTAGGTCCATCCTCTATAAATAACCCATCATGGTAAAATCTCAGGGATATTATCACAACCCTATATACCTAGAGACGATCCATTGGAGAGACGTTGGTGGAATACATCAGATTAGAGGATCAGATCATTACCGAAAGGATCATCTATGCCTAAAGAGTTCATGGATCACACAAATGATGGAAAAGTATATTTTTTCTATTTCATAGATAGATCCAATATCATTATAGGATGTTTTATTTATTTTCAACCTTTTTTTTAACCCATATTGAACATGGAAAAATTCCAAAAACAATAACTGATTAACACATTGATAATAAATTTATTTTAAGGTTGATTTAATTATTCATTGATGTTTTTTACTCTTCATTCATATATTATTTTAATATGGATCGAGGCTGAAATGGAAAAATGATGAGGTTATTTTCTCATGATTATGGTTTATGGTTTCCTCACCCAATTCATGTATTTTCAGCCTGATAAATTTCATTGTCCCACAGTTCGATGAATACCAGGAATTTGATCATTGTGTGACCATTCTTCAACAAAATGGATCAACACTCAATGTGTAGATCATGATTGAGAGTTTTATTGAGTTGAAAAAATAGATTATGAATAGAGGTGGATCCGAATCTGAATGAGATATTCAATTTTTTCTGTGGATTTGTAGTAGTGGATTTGTGAGGTGGCAACTTGACTTGATGGACTGATTCCAAGGAGATTGAAGTTGGTTTTCAAAAAAGTGGCAATGATAATGGGTGGTGAACTCATATCCACTATGTATAATGAAATTCATGGTGGTTCCAAATGTGAAAATGACACAGACATATAGTGATAATTAACTAGGGGTTTTTAAAAATCCTACGGTATACAATGTTGTTTCATCTCTAAATGCCACATGGTGATGGAATGAAATTTTTTGGTGGAAAACACTTAACATCAGAAAAATATACCCACATATATTTTAGGTATATTCCAAAAGGTGTTATTCTTGGAATTGGAAGAACCCTAAAATTATTATATCCTTATGACTCCGGGAAAAACCATCCAATGGAAGGGGCTTATTTGGGAGCTTGGACAATGATACTTAAGAACTCAAATTGGTTAAGAAGTTGGGTGGTCTGTATCAATGCACCACTTTGGGTAGAATTATTTCATAATATGATACTATCTTATAATTTTATGACATGATCATGAATCCTTCATTAATATCCATGTATAACATATTCCACCCTTGAGTTAACAATCAATTATTAACATGCATTGAGATTAGAATCAACTGTGTGTATCTATGGTTTTTCATTAATGGAGATATCTATATGATAATGAGGATCTCCATCAATGTTTTCCATTTATAGATATATTATCTATTCTTTGTCAATTATTATTTTGATTCTAGTTTTATGCCACACAGTGGGGCACTATGGATTTTATCATCATCAAGGGATACAAGAGTTGTATTGATATTGGGACCAGAACCATGATATTGGTTTATTAAGTATCCTGATGAATGGAATCAGAACCCACATAATTTGGTGTGACATAACAAGACACATTATACCAGTTATGGTCTTGTGATAAGGACTAAACCAAACAGATTAAGGTTAGGTGGTAAGAATGAATAAGTAAAAGGTTCCTAGTCAATGTTTGGTGTGGGACTCATGTTGTGGCGGTCTAGGGAACTTGGAAGGGTTATGAGATCCTATTATGGATAAGACTCTACTGGGAACATGACTCTGATATATTTATAGTAGTTTTTGGGTGTTGGGTTTGGACCTCATAGAGGCTTCCTATGTATTCCATTTAGATGAGATTCAGAACCCACATAGTCTAGTTGTGAGGACTTATGCCTATAGAGGCTCTCTAAATGTTTGTATCATAGGAATGATGTTTGTTTAGAGTGTTTAGTTGGGTCTTACACCAGATATGAGGATGTACTTTGATTTAATAGGATTGGGTCTTATACTGAATTAGAGGAAATTTAAGTGTTGGGATCATGCGAATGTCATGATCTCCACTAACATATAATCTTAAATGAGTCAAGATCAAATGGGAGAAACAAGAGGAAAATGATGATATGAATATCACACAATCAACTTTTCCCATTAGTGGATGGATATTTGGACTTGAAGGGAAAGATATAGGGATTTGAGTGTGCTAATATCCTCTTTTATTTTGGTAACTAGGATAGTCACATAGGATGATCTATATAGATAATATTCGGGAAAGAGAATGGGAGAAAAACTGACACCTCAACTAATAAATAATAGGGTCTTAATCTAAGAGGGATTCCTTACCTTGGTTGGATACACGTCTTTGAGGACCCACACCTATGGATTCCCTCTTAAGAAAGGTGAGAGGAACATCCGAAAATAGATCTCCTACCAAGAAAATCATCCTATTGTATATTTTTCTGGATTATAGCCAACCTATAATCTGACATGATTCATTTTGGAATGTGATAAAGAAGATTAAGTAAAAGATATAACATACGACATGATCCTCCATCCATTGGTGAAGGAGGACCGAGCGATGGGAGAAGAAGAAAGGGATTTGGAATTCCCATCCCCTCCCATTGATGTATCCTAGATAGTCACTTCTGACTACCCATGTGTATAAATCCCATGGGTATGGAGAATTAGGAAGGAATTAATATGGAGAGATATTGTAAGAATTAGTGGGGGCCTACTCTAGGATTGATTACCTTACAAATGGTTCCTCAGGAAGAGAGGAGAATAGGACCCTACACCTCAAAGGAAAAAACAAGTGAAATTATCTCCCTCATCACTTGGATATGAAGTTACCTAGTCTTAGAGGGAACTAGGGAAGGACATGATGTGAACACTAGTTTTTTATACTAAAAATTATGTGACACCACCCCTTGGGTCGGGGTCCTCATGACCAAAGTAATGCATGCCCACATGCACTCTAAAGAATCTACCTGTTTGTCGGGGAAATTGCGGGGAAACTTCGACCAACGGGATGCATATCCAAATGGGAGACACACTGGTGTAACTTTTAACAATGTATTTAAAGTTTATATGGTTAGATGGAGGTTTGAATTTAGTCCTTCTCAGACAAGTAATCCAAATAAATAAAATCCCTTTCATTGGTGGATTGAAATAATGATTGAGAGGTGGCTCATGCAGGTGAATGATGAGTGATCCAAGGAGGTTTCATTCAAGGTAATCGTTTTTTTATTGGATGGTATTCATAAAAGTAGGACTGAATAAGATAACAGTGTTTTGGAAATAGGCCACCTAGGAAAAAAGACATGGAAAAGGCCTTGATCTAGGCCTCAAGGGTCTCTTTAGGTGTCCTGGGAAGGATCTCATGAAAGCCCTGGGTTTTGGAAGGGGCCTTCTCTATAGTGTTTTTTTAATAGGGGTGAAAGGGATCCTTTCATAGGTGTCTTATATTTCAGAATCTGGAAGGAATATTTTTATACTATCCCCCTTAATTCTATATTCTCTTGGGTTTTAAAGAGCTTCCATAAAGGTTTCTAAGGGATTTATAGAATGACTTGGGTGAGAAGATCTTCAAGGATTATTTGGTATTTACATTGTCCCATATAAGGATCCCTAGTGCCCTATTTATTGGAAAATATATGACCCTTGGTGAAGAAGTCAGCTCACATAGGTATTTCATAGAGGCTAATGCGAAGGTGTGCCCTATGCGAAACCATTGGGTGAACTGGTTGTCTAGGCCT
Source organism: Viscum album (assembly GCA_963277665.1). NCBI lineage: Eukaryota > Viridiplantae > Streptophyta > Magnoliopsida > Santalales > Viscaceae > Viscum > Viscum album. Next base: position 1,699,712,366 of record OY728125.1, read on the forward strand.
ATGCAGTGTCATAGGATGTGCTTATCATCCCAATGTGCTATTATTTCTGTGGGGGACATGTGTGAAGGGGATTTGGAAATGGATGAAACCCTCATATTTTTTCTCTTCTCTTCATTATCTTATACGTAAGGTATTTCCATTAATACCTTTTCATCCATGTGATGAAACGAAGTGTCAATAAATGACCCCACATCAAGATTGGTTTTTATCAAAAGAAGATGATATGATCCATAGGTTAAAGGATGAAAAGGTCTTAGAGGTCAGGAAGGTCATCCATGAGGGTTTTCCATGTAGACTGTTCATATAAGTCGGGAATGCACATAGGCCGCGTACATGGGATCCTATGTCAATAAATAGATCCTCTTGTCTCAATGGATGCACTTTTGATATTATTTACCATGTAAATGATTTTTTTTTGTCTCCAATCATTTATATATTCATCCCTATTTTCCTTTTACGATTATAACATAACATTGAATCTAATTTTCATTTCAAGATGTCTCTGCATCAATGAGTCATAACCACATTGATAGGGACGGAGAAATGATCTAGTTTTTTCAAAAATTCATAGGGCCTTGAGAGTGTAGTTTTACTTATCTAGGGTAATATAGAAAAACCTAAAAACTTTTTATATTTTCTATCATTGCCCTAATTTTTCTTATGTCTAATGAGGACGACATAACAGGTGAAACATGGTTTTGGTATGGGCCTCCCTTTTCTTGTTTTTTCTAACAATTTCTATTCCTATTATCTTTTAATTGATTGATTATAGCCTAAACCATGTATAGAATTGGTCTAGAGAGCGGAGACTTTACTTTTATCCAGGGATCCATTTGTGGGGTTTCAACCTACAGAGTACTATGTCTCTTTTTGTGGGAAATTTAAAGTTGTCTAAGCTGAATAAAAAGGAATGATACTATAGGTGTAACATCTTTGACCTTGAGTTTTTAAATGATGTACTATACAAGGTGAATTAACCAAGAATATTCCATCATTTTTTAAGTACCACAAGGGGATTTTTAAGTCATGATTATGCTATTTGTATGTGTAAAACATGATGTGTGACAAGTATGAGAGGAAGGGACATAGGAGAAGTTAAAAAATAAGTTTCAAACACAATATTGTTGAGGATTATGGGAATAGGGGAGGTCTATATTGGGGATAAATATGCCATTGGTTGAGAAAACCTCTATTGGGTGACTTTATAAAATGTTGACTGGGGTGTGTTATAGTATAGTCAAATACTGAAATCCTCTGTCTAACAGGCCCTAAATGTTGTGGGAGACTTAGGAAAATTTAACTGGGTCATGCTACTACATTGTTAAATAAAGGATTTCTTATGAATTTTTAAATTTTTTTATCAATGGCTAGGAAGCTTGTGATGGTCCATAATTATTAAGACCACAAATGGTGGTTCACTAAAGGAAGGTATTTAAAAATTAAAAGAATATTTATATTTTCATTAGTCCTGAATGGGAAACTTCCCCTACATGAATTTTCTTTTGTGGAAGAGGGTAAATTCTGTTAAATGGCCATCTTCAGGGTGGGTAGACCCCTCTGTGACAAGGGTTAATACATTATTCAATTTAATATTGTGTGACTAAGACATGGATCATAAATATTAACATCTTACAAAAAGGATATTATTGTATTGTTTAACATCTTGTGACTACGTTTTTTTTTTCATGTAGTCTAATGTCATACAATGAGGACATATGAGGCTATAATTTAAGGTTATTTTAGATTTAAGGAAAACATTAGTATTTTGAAATTCTATGGTGTTCAGATTGGGAATGTTCTATTGTCTCTAGGTATCACGGGGAGTTGTAAGCTATAGTGTGTGGGATTTAGAATATGAGAAATGATATGGGAAAAGAAATTAGGAAAGAACAATTTCATTAGGGTTAATGGATATATAAGAGACTTCTCCAGATGAAGAATGTTCCATCAATTGGCAGGTCTATTTAATGGGTAAATTTATGTAAAGATAACTTTAGAGTGTTACAACATAGTCAAACCATGACATACTTCGACTAATAGGTCCGTTTGGTGGGAAACATCTTTCAAATACAACTAGGTTGTGTTTCAAATTTGTCTACATAACGGTGTCTTCTAGTATGAGACATTATATTGATGATGTTAATTGAAAGATTATGTATATCTGGTTCTCCCTGGAAATAGAGATTAATTTTTGAACGGAAAGTGACTGAATAAAGAGGGATCATTTCAATAATAAAAATTACCTATGAATAGAGTGGAATTTTTCCTTATGAAGGCCTAACCTATATACTAGGATGGGGTATTTTTTCTGTGTATGGTTAGGCTAAAGATGTAGGATTCTATTTTCACTATGTGTCAAATTTGATTGAGAATCAAGACATTCACAATTTTTGGGAGATCATGTAGTTTACATCATGTGGTGAGGAAAATATGGTGTCTTGTAGTTTTTGGTATTTTGAATAGGAAAAAATACATGGAAATGATGAATGGTAGGAGGCTTTCAAAGATTAGAATGTACTAACATACTTTGGCATGAGGGAGGAAGACTAAGATCATGAGGTTTATTGAGTTAGGAGAGGTGACATGGGACAATACCCTCATTGTGTCTTGTGATTATTGAAGATGATTATCCTAAATATTAACATGTCATTGGTTGAAATTCCCATTTGGTGGGTTACATTGTTGAAACCAAACTGGGGCATGTTACAACATAGTGAGAGAATGAAATCCTCTAGCTTACAATCCTGTTAGTGGGAAACATTATATAATCCAATAAGGGAATGATATATCATAGTTAGGATAGAGGTTTCCTCGAGTGTAAATAATTCTATTTCCGATATCTGGAGAAATATTATGAATATACGAAATCAACATTGATTATGAGTATGATACTTGGCAGGAATATGTCCAAGTATAAAGTAATATTTTGGACCAATGTTTTTAATGAAGAGTCCCTTTTAATAGATATGACTTGTATATAGGAGGGGACATATCTGTTTATTTCATAGACTCTTGAATTATGGAACCCGAATTAGGTACATGTAAGAGGTGGTGATTTTATTTAACCCATGACTGGGACCAAAACACAAAGCCTAGGCGTTACTACATATCCCATTGAAATGTGAATCAATCCACATGTAGTTCTAGAGACAATGGATTAGTTGGAGACCCACACCAAAGATAGTGGTCCTACCAATATGTCATTATTGGGAAACAACCGTGTTGTTTAATGTCATGTGGAAAGGACACGTGGTAACTCTATCATACATTGACGGGATTTATTTTGGAGGATACCCTTACAAAAACTCTTAATCTCATTTGAGCTATGTTTTGTGTGATAAAGATGAAATAAAAAGGGATACTCTTACCATGTAGAGGAAATCAAGGAAAGGAAACATGATCTTTGTATCAAGTGGTGGCTAGCCAAAGATATAGGATCAAGGAATCCCTACGTATCTCATTAAATGATAATAAAGTTTTATGTATTTATAGAATCCCAGGGAGTTAAACATCATTTAGGGTGGATGAAGGTGATTTTATGTGAATGAGAGTGAATATTGTGGTTGACCCCAGGAAAGGAAATATGGGAACTAATAAGCATCATGTGATGATAAGAATGAAGACACAAGTAGTTCTTACATAAAATTGTTTCCCACCTCAATAAAGCTTTTATGTAGGGAGAAGGGGACATTGTTATTTCCTATATTTATATATGAGACCAACACATATGTTCAGGATTCACTATGTATATCATTTGGAATGATAATTAAACTTTACATAGTTCAAGATGGTTCCTTATGCAGGTCTGACCCACACATAGGGTGGGGGAATTTTTTTTCAACGGATAGACACAAGGTTAGAGATCCGAGTATCTCTATATACCTTGTTGGAGTTATAATAAACCCAACACAAAGATAATTAATAAAGTTGTGGTGGGGAACAACTTAAAATATTGTGATCATCTCAAAGATGGATTGAAATGCTATATAGTTTCACATCATGCAACAGGGATGTGAACCATGTGGTTTTACATTGTATGAAAATTAAATTGTTATATAGTTTAACATATTGTGACTTTTATAGTGGGATATTTTGTTTAAAGCCCTATAACTTGGAATATGATGCCTTTTAGATTTGGTTTATTCGATTGGGACCATATAGTGTGACTTTTATGGTTAGACATGCAGGACCATGATGCTATGTTGTTAAATTTCATACAATATGAATTTTTTTCATTATGTTTATCATCTTGAAATATGGTAAACTGAACACACTTTTTATGGTTATCTGACAGAGAAAAAAAATGCAATTTAATGTGGTGTACGTGAGATGTATTTGTGTTTTTTTCACCGGAAGTAATTTTCAAGAATGCTTTCATTGGTTAGGGTAATAATGAGTTCTCCATCCATGGAGATCAGACAATAGGATTCATTAGAGTGGACCTTATATATGGAATGGGGTCCCTCTAAATTTGGATCAGGCTTTGGAGGCATCATTTTGGTGTCATCAGAGTTTTGAAGACCAATATGAGTTCTCCTTGGAGGAATGTACAGAGGTGGACCTTCTTGTGGAAACCTCACACTATCTGATTCTGATGGACCTCAAAATGATTCAATGTGTGAAATATTCTCACATAGAGCCCCTCTAGTTAATCTATTCATATATAATATTGATCATCCATGTATAGTCGAGCACATTTGGAAACACAGATCTATCAAAAATGGACCCAAATGGGAAATACAACTAGTGTTCCATATACTAGTGAATATAGGGTCACCATTGTGGAGGTATGAGTTGAAGTTTGTTATGACCACAAGGCAAGATAGAGTTTACCAGGATAAGAAATTTTATCTTTATCCACCATATTCTGGAGTATATTTGATAGGGTTTTATGGAAGGCCTTTATTTTTCCATTACCTACTTCATGATAGTAGGACAAGTGGTTGGATTTGATATTATACTCATGGTACAACTTATCAAACTTAGAAGAATAGAAATTGGGGTTGTTTTACATTAATATTATATGAGGGACATCAAATTTGGTAATGATTTTTTCATTTATGAATATGATGATTATTTTTTCCCCAATATCTGTGAGGGGCACTACATGACCTATTTGGAGAAGAATTCGGTAGTAGTTTAGATGTATTTTAATTTCTTGGATGTGTTTGGAGGATATGGTCCTAGAAAATCCATTCCCGATAGAGAAAATGGACATGAGTATTTTTCATTATGAAGAAAATCAAAAATGCAGATGGTTGAATTTCGCATGCACCGAGCAGGAATGTAACTTTTTTTTAAATTTGTGAAATCCTAGGATGTAGGGGGGCAATAATACCCGATCCTAGGGATTTGATTATAAAGATAACAATATGAATAGTGGTATTCCTATGATCCCACATGAACTTCTTTAATGATTGTAGTATTCTCTTATCCCTCATGACATTTGAGAAGGATTCCCTTAATTCCTCTTCTCTGGGAATTTTTCTGATGATTTGTGGTATGATAAAGAGAGAAGTTTGTTCCTAAAATCATATTCTATACTTTAGCGTTATGTTTGATAAGATTACTCTATTTTTAATGTAATATATGATGGATATGGTCCACCTAGTGTTAGGACCACATGGTTTAGTAATAGGGCTGATTTCATTATCTCTTCAATGTAGACATGAGAAAAAGGTGAGACTATTCAGTGATGCGTAATGGGGATGAATGTTTTATACAGATTTGGATCTTCCAAATACATCATTGAATTTTAAAATGCATCTAATTGTTAATTATATGATTTTGTAACAAGGTTGAATGTTTTATTTGGGGGTAACTCTACTATTAAACCTTATACATAGTCAATCCAGGGGATTATCTCTTCTTTTCTAATGGAATAATCCCCATGGATTGTTTTATTACCAACTATGAATCACCTTTCACCACTTTGTGGCCCAATTGTATTTGGAGTACCAATTATATGCATGTAATGGGGGCCTAATATACTACAATATTGTTAGTAAATCCTTTTGATAAATAGTTTGAGTAAGGAAAAATTTCTTTTTCTGAAGAGATGAGCATGACTCCCACCCCAACATTATTCATCTTGGGATATTATATTCTATTCCTAGTTGGTATTCTGGATACACCATCAAAATACACATCCCATGTCTTGGGTCGATCCTGAATAGAAACTATATCTTTATTTTTATATTTAGTTTTTAGACATTTTGTTTCTTCAAACGAGTGTTGAGCATGAAAGTCTTCCACAGATTGTCATTTTGTTAATTTATGAGGAACAAATAGTATATCAAAATGGTGTAGGATAACTTCCCATTATTCCAAACATCCTTTTAAAAGAGGGTGATAGTGTGTATATTTTAGAGGCTTATTATGATAGACCAAATATACCTCGTGGTGTTGTAAGTAGTGCCTCATTTTCTAAACTATGAAGATTAATTCCACTCAACTCTTCTTAATATCTGAAGAATGAGTCTCAACATCAAACATGGTTCAACTAAGCTAATACAAGATTTTTTAATTCTAAGAATTTTTCTTTTTCCTGAGGAAGTCACCAAGTGATCACTCCATGTCTATCAGATATGGGATGAGTATATTTTCCTCAATGGAAAACATTAACACTAGAGGGCTTAAGAGATACTTTTTTAGGTTTTCAAATGATTATTTCTAGTCACTGGTCAATTGATACAAGACCCCTTTCTTTATAAATTTTATAAGTGAATGCACTTGAATTCATGGTTGGATATGAAGCAACATATATAAGAAATGTTTTCTCAAAGTGATATCAACTCTTTAAGGTTTTGAGGAGGTGACATTTTAAGGATATCCTTTTTCTTATCAAGGTTGACATCATAGCCGTGATGGCATACAACAAATTTAAGAAATATTATTGAGGTTACCCCAAAAGCATATTTAAAGGGGTTAATTGTCATGATATCATATTTTAGATTGTTTCATATGGTCTCATGATTAGTTTGGTGGTAAGAAATTTTTGGGACTTAACTACAATATCATAAAAGTATCATTAAAAAAATTTCCCAGGAAGGGTTTAAAGATGCGATGTCTGGAATGTTGATATGTGGTGTTTGCATTATTTTAGACAAATGGAATTACCCGATAGAAAAATATTCCCTATGGTTGATTGAATGAAGTAGTTTCTTCATCTTCTTGAGGAATCCATATTTGATTGTACCCTAAATATCCGTCCATGAAGGAGAGGGCTTGGTAAATAGATATCATATCAATTTTTAGCTCTGTAATTGGAACATGAAATTTATTATTCAAATAGTTTCACTTTCAATCTATGAGGTTGATGCAGACCCTAAATTTCAGATTATTTTTTTATAGATATGATTTTGAGCATCCCATTATGATACAAAACTTCCTAGATAAAGTCATCCTTGGTGATCTTATCCACTTCAGCCCCAATTTTGGAGGTGTGAGTTTGGTGTGTCTTTCTGATTGCCCATTTGTATCCTCAGTGGAATTATGGAAATCCCATTTGATGGGTGGAAACCTCATAACCAATTCAAGATATCTATATGTAATTCTAGGTGAACACATCCTGTTTTTTCTTTAAGAAATAGGTATATACCACTTATTCTTCAGATGTCATGGTCGCACTAATCAGTGTGGGTTGTGGATCTTCATCTGTACCCAAATTTATTTCTCTGAGTTCACCTACAAAGGTTGAGAAATATTCCTCAAATGATTGTGGAGAATACCTAAATCCTTCCTCATATTCATATTCCTCATGATTTTTCTCTTAAATAGCTTATAGGGAAGTTGATGATGAAGAAAAATTATTATAGTAATGAGGAGAGTTGGTATTTTAAAATTGGTATAAAAAAGAAAATACTATCAACACAACTAATGAAACATGGTCCCTTTGAAAGTTAGGTGGTGGAGTAAAGGTAGTTTAACTTGGATGTTTATTACTATCAGGATATATGATGACTTCTACAGAGTTTTCTTGTTCAGTTTTCATGACTAATGGCATGGAAGTCACTGAACATGTGCCTTAATTTAGACCCACCTCTTCAATCTTATTGATTCAAAGCACATGATCTATATTGGGATGCTTTAATAGATTAACTAGGGTCATATCCAGACCATTCAAGTCATTTATTTGATCAACATTATCAGCCTTGGCATGTCTCCCTTCTCTCTGGTATAATCCAACATCAATGTATCATGATTCATAGGATTTAAATGGGCCTTTAACACCATGAACTGTCCCAATATGACTATTTATTCAATATTTGATGTATTGGTGGTATGATGAGGGAATGGAAACATGGTGACGTAACCAATGACCTCCTAGAAGAATGTTGATGGCCGAATCTTATCGAATAACCATGAATTCTAAGTCAAAAATTTGATCAACAAACTGAGTCCTATGTTTTATTTCTCCAACAAGCCTTTTCATTTTCCTATTATAACCCTATAGCATTAGATCTAAAGGGGACAAGTGGGATTTTTTGTAATGCAATAGATAGAGTGTTTTGGACAGAATGATGTTGACTATGGATGCATTATCAAGGAAGTATCATCAGATATTAATTTCATTTATCATGGTAGATATATACAAAGGTCTGACATGTCCCTAGATGATGGAATTAATGCCTACTCTATGAATGAGATTGTTGTGTAGAATTATGCTGGATCGGTCACTACATGATATAATTCACTAGTAGAAACATTAGCCTCAAATTTTTGAGGTCTTGACAAAACCTCTACGAGTGCTTCAAAATGGTATTTTGATAGACTCAAAGCATCCAATATTGACTAATTGGATGGAAACTGGGGAAATTATTTTAAGATGCAGTACAAATGGTGTAAAGTTGTACACCTCCCATAAATGGGATTCTATCTTTTAGGTTCTTTTGGAACTATTGTACTTGATGTGGCCGGATCAACTTTTGGAATAGGACCTGTAGTTGGTTTGTCTCTTTGGGGATTAGGTCAACTAGGTCTGACTACATACAAAGGATGATTAGGTGAAAATTTCTTATCTACTAAATCTTCTAGGACGATCATATTAGGGAAAACCCTAGCATGTGTTTGGGATATTTATTTAACCAAGTGAGTTCTCTATATAGATCACCCATGAGTTTCATTCATATAGATGGTTTGAGTAGGGATGTGGCTAGGGTAGTAACTTCAAGAATGAGTATGTCCATCCTTATCTCTTTGAATTTGATGGAGTCTTCCCATAAATCCCCAATCAAATTTATAAAATTTTTATTCATAGTCACACTCATTATCCTAGAAGGTATCCAAGTAGTGAACAAAAGTAACAAAAATAATGATCAATTCCTCATCTAATGGGGACCAAGTCTGGTGGGTTGACTCATGTGGTACTATTTGGTGGGGTGCTACCTAAGTTTTTATGAATGAGGGTATAAAGTGTGATAGAGTCGAAGAAACCTTTATCGTTGGTATAGTTTCATGTTTTTGCCTTTTTTTCTATTTCCCCAATGTAATTTCATGGAAGACTGAATTTTGGAAGACAATGGTGATAATGGAATCGGTTGTACCATAGTAGAAGCCCTTGATGAAATATTTGGCTATCTCAATGGTGCTTGAAGAATATCATGGGTCTTGTTGATTGTTATTTTGACTATTGAGGCACCAAACTTATTCTTATCCTTTACGGTAACTTGCATCCATTCACTCTCCTTTTCCTTATTGGTTACAAAAACACATGCTACATGTACAGGTAGATTTCCCAGCTTCACCTGTCTAGATTTTTCCATTTTCAATGGGATATCATTAAAATCAAATAAATATTGAATATTTTTACCTAATAATTTAAGGAATGGGAAATAATTTATAAGATCTGTGTCACTATCATGGTGGATCTTCTTGGGATTTGAAAACTTGAGCAAGCTATTCTCTAATGACGAGATGAAGTTGCCATGGATTTTTTTGTTTGAGAAAAATAACCATTTTTCTTTGTCCCCTAAAAATATTTTTTCTTTACTCCCTCTCCTCATCTCAATCAGCTTAGATTTTTTTTTTCTAATTATTAGGATAGAGAACCACATGATATGGTGCATACTTTGGGGCTGGAGTAGGTGGAGGGGCTGGATTAGGCGTAATAATGCCATCTTCTTATTTCACCTTTCTCTTTTCTTGAGTTAATGGTTACTCGACATGTAGCATTGGTTTATGCAATGAATTCTTACAATCTTTGAAAAATCATGACAATGTACCCAAAATACCCTGTTTTTTTAATAGGATGAGTGGTGTGCACAAATCTTCATGAAGATTCCCTATATAGATGGACCAAAAATATTCTTGTTGAAGGTATAAGTTTTGGGAATATTTCAACCATTTACACAGAGCAATGAAATATGGGAACCTCTCATTCTACTTATGTTTTCAGTTTGATAGGTCTATGATTATCATCTTTTAAAGAATTGGGATTATTTTAATGAATATATTTCTGATAATGATCATTACACCCATTAATCGATCGAGATGGAATGTTGGTGTACAATTCAATAGATTTTCCCTGTAGTGATTGCATGTAGAACCTTATTTTCTATAAGTACTATTTTTCAGGGGTCCCCATCATGGGGTTATGATGATATAAAAATGTGTCAAATACTTCTACAGATCCCCCAAGACATTGAAAATTAGTAATTTCAGGTTTCCAATGTTCACTGGGGGAAGAGTTCGATTACCCATTTTGTGTATGGCTTCTTTTCTAGATGTACTAGAAAACAACATTCATCTACAGATTCCAATAAACCCATTAGTGACTCAATTTTATTATTATACCTTGAGGAATTTCTAGCTAATAAGTAGCTTGAACAGGGGCATCAATAGATAGGGGAAGCTATGGATGACCTCCTAGTTTCACCCGTGGGTAACCTATTGGGGCAGGCATGTAAGAATGATCCTAGACTTGTTCTAGTTCTGTACCCATTGTAGGGAGATCCTGATATACTTTTATGGGATCTATGCATGTTGGTTGTCAGTAACCCACATAGATCAGACGTTTTGGCTCGATTTCAGTCATTTTAGTGAACCCTCTTTGTTGGGGTGTTATAGTTCATAGTATGGGTTGAGGATCTTATTGCAGAAAATATACGGGGAGAACATTTACCTAGAGTAGTTCTTCATTGAATATTTACTATTCATTCGTATCTTTATCTTTTTGAGGAAAAATTACCTCAAGTTTAAGGGATTCAACCCCTCTAGGAGGTGGGTTAAGTATAGATTTATTTTTGCCATTTTCGTTATTGGATACCATCTAAGGAGGTAATGATAATGTGGTAGTAGGGGATTCTAAAATATAGGACATGAATTTGATTCAAGTATGTACTCCCCCTTCTATTATTTCAGTGTAAACCATATTATTAATTGTAATTTCCTCCTCTAGATCCTCCAAATTTGACTCGTGTTCTGTAGAGTCTATAGGGGCATTGTTAACAAAATTTACTGATGTGTAATGCATTGCAGAAATTTGTTTAGTGTCTTTGGAAGTATGACTTCTTCCACGCCCTCCATGAGGCCTTGTACACTTCTTTTCTGGTTCACATGGAGCTATTGGGAAGAAGGTTATCCAAATGGAATCTCTAGAAAAACATTTCACGCATGTTACCAAATAGAATACTAAATCAATAAATGAGAAAAACATGGAGTATTCATTATGAGGCATTCCCCCTAATTAGGAGAAGACAAAAATCTGTTGAGGTAAAAAATTCCCCATCTCTAAGGGTTTGAGGTGTTCTCATTCCACTCTCACAACTCTTTCATCCTAGTTTTCTTTCCCATATGGTTTTGATAAAAAGACGTCCATCAGTATTGGCTGGTATTTGACTAGTATTGATGTTGCTTATACAATAGTAGTTGCCTACCTGATTTTATGGAGTTGTGTCTGAACATGGTCTAGGTGCATCATCTAGGTTTCTCCAAAACCACATTTTTTTATGAACATTTCACTATTTGTGACATTTATGCAATCTTATGGCTGACTTCTACCAAGAATAAGGCTTGCTCAATATTTTCATATTCCTAATGGAAATGAATTTTAGTAGCCTATTCTCATCAAGCCCAATGTCGATGAGAATCTATCAGGGCCTATTGTTTTTGAGCATGTTCTATACTGATAACATAGAATGTTTTTAGAATCTGATATCAATATCTGACATTGCTTGATTCTATATTTAGAGATCTTTTAGGATTGGGGAGTGTTGTGATATGAGATGTTATTTGTTCACCCAATCCCCTGATATGAATTCTCGATGGGGTATCTATGATCATCTGACAGAAACAAGGAGGTCCGATCATTGTTTGATCTTCTTTACATGTGGAGGGATTACATAGATATCATCAGAAGATAAGCTCTTGATATATATCATTTTATGAAAATGAATCAATCCTTCATAGTGAAGCATCTAGAGTGGACCTCTATAATTACAAATACTGTACACAATATTTGGTAATAAGAGACTGGAACCATGAGTGGCCTATAATAAACATATAAAGGATTCAAGAACTCTAACATTAAGCAGGGTGGGATCATAGATCAAGTCTTCATTATCCATCTAACTCTGATGAAGCATTTTTTAGATTCCTTATTGAGAGAAAATGGGACCACCTACTTGGAAAATTGATTTTTAGGTAGGGATGATTGTTTGACTAGATCTCATGTCCCTACTGAAATTTCCCAATAGGGTTCTAGAATCCTAGAATTGGGTTGTGCATAACTCAGAGTTTCCATTAGAATAGAATTATTAACTTCATTTAGAACGGGGGTATGTACCCAACCCAATGGTCCATATATCGTGGGGGATGTTTTCCACATGAACAACCTGGACAAGAGTAGAGGTGTTCATCTACTCCAGAGTGACATGATGATGAGCCACCCCATTTGCGGTGATGGAGTTGTGTGTCAGACCCTCTTCCACAACCATAGTCCTTTCTATAGTATCTTGGTAGGCATGTAGCATGTGGGTAGATGTTTTCATCTACCCCTTCACCATTTTTAGGATATGCTTGGTAACTTTAGTCATTGGATCAGGGATATATGCCCATTTTGTATATGGAGTATGGTTATGTGCATGTTCTTGATCTCTACTTACCGCTAGTGGATACTGATAGTACTTGGGTGCAAGGGTAGATATTTTGGTCTACCCTTCATTTGTCACATTGAATTTTTACTAACTTCTATAGATAATTCCATTCGAGATAGTTGGAATACATGATAAATGTGGTTAGGTGTGTGCACCTTCTCATAGTTTCCCCCCAAACATCATTGTAAGACATATTTGAACAATTTAGATGAAGCTACTGGAAGTATTGGTTGATTTGGTTAGGATTTTATTCTTTCTCATGGTTTTCCACTAACATTGACTATTGGACATTCTAGGTGCAGAAAACTGTCTGTTCCTGCTCACTGTTTTCCACCATTTTTTTATGGCAGACTTCAACGAATGATACCAGAAGAGTCTATACAAGTCTAGATTAGTGGGGACATGTGTTTATTCCTACTCAAAGTTTTCTACCAAATATTATTGGAGGGATTCATTAGAGGGATCATAGATGTGAACTTTCACCTTGTTGACCAGTTGCTACCCACCACAAAATATCTTTAATGCTCATGTCTGGATGACCGGGGCCTAACTACTGAGGATGTCACCCTTTTCATGTTGACAGTTCATTATTTCATGACATTGGAGGATGAAATTATTTGAAGGAGCTTTTTTAAAGGACCCATGAGTCTTTTGAGTAATTCCATTGGTGTCCTCTTAGTCAACCTCCCTAAGGTAAGGGTGGAGATGGTTACTGCATTTTGGGGATAAGCTCCCAAAATTTTTGGAGATAGAAACTGATACCATCCACTTCTAGGCCATTGACGTTTGATGGGTGGATAGCTGGTGGGGATTCAAAAGCTGTAGGGCCTAGAGGGAAGCCTCTAGGGTTTGGTTGGTAACACTTTGGTGATACTCTAGGATCAGTTAATTTGAGACCCAGTGTTGGAGACACTTAGTTGGCAACCACATTCTATTATTGGTTGGGGACCCATAATTAAAGGTATACTAGGAATACATATATGATAGTTTTGTGAAACCAATTGGATTAAAGGGAGTTCTTATTAAAGATTCATGTAATATGGTTGAAAAACACAAACAAAAATAACTCAAAAAAGCACCCCAATAAACGAACACATGCATGATTAATTGTATTATCTATCCCACTTCCATATTAAGAGAATATGAGCCATGATAGGTGGGTGAAACCATTATTAGGATTAAGTATTCATGTAAGGTTCACAATTTTTGTTTCATCATTGAATGTCGCATGGTACTGGAATGGAATTTTTTTGTGTCAGTGGAACAACCTTCACATTAGAGACATAGACCCAAATCCCTTTCAAGAGGTTTCCGAAATGTTTTATTCATGGAACTAAAAACACCCAGGGGTTCTTATATCCCTGATTACTCATGGACCTAATTTATAAATGAAAGTGTTCATTAGGTATATTTTCCAATGATACTTAAGAACTCACACTGGTAGATTGGATGGGTGGTTGGGATTATCATACCCTTTTGGGGGTTAATTATAGCCTAAAATGAGAATTTTTTATAGATTTATGATGTCTTCGTGAATCCTTCATTAATTAACAAGTAAAACATAAGGAACCCATGAATTAGAAATCCTTTATTAACATTAATGAAGATTAGAATCATATATATATGTATAAAGTTGTTTATTAATGAAAATATCTATATGTATCCAAGGTTCTATATCAATGAATCCCTTTCTTGAATGGATTACAGATTATTTGTAATTTATTATTATGATAGTGGTTTTAAGACACACAGTGGGAAACTATGAATTTTATCATTATCTAGAGAGTTAGTTGTTTTCTGAAGTCAGGACTGCGCCCTTGTGATATGTTTCCTATCTATCCTCATGAAAGGAATCAGAGTCCAAATAGTTCTGTGTCACTTAATAGGACACGTCATAGCTTCTATGGATATATGATAAAGACCAAACCATGTATTTTAACATCATGTGGTAAGGATGTATAGGGGAAATGTGCCACATAAAATTTTGGTTGTGGAATAATATAGAGATGGCCATGGGAAGATGGAAACGATAAAATCTCCAAGGTTTTATAAGACCCTTTATGGGACATGAAACTGATAGAATTAGAGTTATTTTGGGGTGTTGGGTTTTGACCTCAAGGAGGCTTTCTATGTATCCCATTTAGATGAGAATAAATTACCACATAGTTCGGTTGTGGGGAAACATTCCCATGGAAGATTTGTTAAGGTTTTTCTCATTAGGAAAGTGGCCTATTAAGAGGGTTGAGTTGGATCTTACACCATATAGGAGGATTCCCTTAGATTGAATATGATTGGGGCTTGTACCAAATATGAGATGAATTTACGTTTTGGGATGGTAAAAAGTTCATGATCTCTACTAACCTCTAAGATAACATGAGTCATGATTGAATGTGACAAACAAGAGGAAGCGAAAAATCTAAAGATCACATGAACCACTTTGTACAATGATGGATGGATACTGGATACCAAAGGGAAAGAGATAGGGATTTGAGTGTGTCTGTATCCTCTTTAATTTTGGTTACCATGATAGTCAAATCTGATGATCTATTTGGATAAGAACATGGTAAGTGAATGGGATAAAAAGTTCCACCTCTAGAAATAATTAATAGGTACTTACTCTAGGAGGGGTACCCTTTTCTTGGTTGGATACCTGGCTTTGAGGACCCATGCATATGGAACTGATTTGAAGAAAGGTGAAAGGAAGATCCAGAAATAGATTTTCATCCAATACATGCATCTGATTGTATGGATGTCATGTTCATAGAAAACCTATAAGACCACATGGGTCATGATTGAATGAGAAAAATTAGAGGAAGCATAGGATTTTAAGGATCACACAATCCTCCTTCCATTAGAGGAAGAGGCTAGGGTAATGAGAGAAGAAGAAAGGGATTTGGTGTGACCATTCCCTCTAGTAATTGTATCCTAGATTATCACATCTAGGAACCCATGTGGGTACATCCCATAAGCATGGAGAATGGGTAAGGAATGAAGTAGGATAGGTCCTCCAAGAATGGATAAGGGGTTACTCCAAGAGGGATTCCCCTGCAACTAGTTCTTGGAGAAGAGAGGAGAATAAGATAATACAACTCAAAGGGAAAGGTTAGAGTGATTCTCCCCCTCCCAACGTAAAACTAGATGTATTTGTTCTTATAGAAAATTGGGTAAGGAAATGGTCCTAACCATATTATCTGATACCAGGAGTTCCATAAAACATAGTCTAGGGTTAGGGACCTCATGACCAAAGTAATTCTTACGCACATGCACTCCGAGGCTATACCCGTCATGCGGGACAAGTGTGAGGAACCTATGAACAAAATGATGAATATCCAAATGGTAGACATGCTAGTGTAACCTCTACCATGGAATTGGATGTATGTAGGTTTCGGTGGATGTTTCAATTTGGACCTTATGATATGAGGAATCTAAAGATAAAGGATCCTTACAATTGGAGTCTTAAAACAGGGCCTGAGAGGTGGCACACATAGGTGAAGGATGAGAGAGCCAAGTAGGTCTCGCACAAAGTAAACCTGGGTGGACCAGAAGGGCTTCGTTCAGGTAGGCCAACACGAGCAAACAATGTTTTTAAGATGGACCAGATGAGAAACTTTTTTTTGGTGAGGCCTTTGTCTAGGCCTCAAGGGTCTCATCATGTGTCCCTTGAAGGATATGACATCTTCCCCATGTTTGGGAAGGGTCTATCATGCTACAGTTTTTCATCTAGTGGGGAAAGTGTTCCGCACATAAGAGTATTGTTTTTCAGAACTTGGAAGGAGTTTAATTCCACCATCCCAAATAATTACCTCTTCTATTAAGTTTTAGATATTTATCTAAAATGTTTAAAAGGGAATGGATGAAGGAGTAGGGAGAGTATAGCATTGAGGTTTCTTCAGGATTTTTCATTATCCAAAATGAGGATCCTAGGGTCCTATTTATTGGAAAAAATGGTACCCTGGGTGAAGTGGTCAGACCACATAGGTAACTCAAGCAGGGTAATGCACATGTGTCTCCTATGCAGTGCCATTGGGTGACCAGGAAATCTGGGAAAGTGAAGTGTGACTGGATGTGTAGGTTGACCCTACACACTAACACTACTTTTTAGGGGACATACCATAATGGGATTTGGAAAACGATGTGACCCTTGTCATCATTTTCTTCCCTTCATTTTCTTCACCTTATGGATTTTTACATTAATAACTTTTCATCCATGTAATGAAATGGAGTGTCAAAAAGAACCTAATCTGGTGATTCATTCCTTGTGAGACCCTATTATTGTGACACTAGTGCTTCCATAGAAGAGATAAGGATCACACACCACATGGTCCCTACCACACACTGTATTCCCTCTTTCTAGTGTCATGCCATTTATATTATAGGGTACATAAGAACATGTTATGTACATGTGCTAAGCCATGTACTTAAACACAATCATAGTACATGGGGTAAGCCACGTACTTAGAAAAATCCCTCTATACACATGCATAAGGCAAATGTGTCAAAGGACCAAAGGGCTTTGTAATTTTTCTATGGGTCTACTCAAAATTTAAAATTTATTAAAACTAAAAGTAGGCTAATTAATTAATTAAAATATAGTATTTGTAATATTTGAGGTCACACCCACATAGATGATAAATTATTTAATTTTGGTTTTTACAAAATTTAATTTATTTAAATTTTTGAAAGTGGTAGAAACTGAATTCGTTTTTGGGAAAAATTTTAGGAAAGTCTAAGAAATAAGGATAAAAAAGCATATTGGTTATTTAAAAATCAGATATGAAGGAGTAGTGAGATTTTTTTTTTTTTAGGGTTCATGTTTAATTAGATTTTAGTAATTTTGTTTAATAATCATTGATTGACATTAGATTTTATATGATGTGGATCCAGTGGTCATGGTATCCCATACTCAACATAATGATTCCCCTTTTCCTTGGGTCATGTAAATAAAGAATTACCAAATTGAGTTTGGCTCAATTACATACTTAAACCAAGTTTCCCTAAATGTGAAAATGGCCATGAATCAATTTAGGGTAACTAATTTTGAAATTTTAAATTTTTTCTTTCCTAATTTTTTTGAAATGTTTTTGGGAAAATAAAAAAAAGGATTGGATGTTTAGATAACAAAATTTCACTGACCAATAATGAATAAAAATAAAGAAAGAGATCCATTGAATCCTTCCCCAATTTGTATAAATAAAATTAAAACAATGTGAAAATTTCCCCCTCATCCAAGTGATGAGGGATTAAGGGTGATAGAATAATGAAAATGAAAACAAATATAGAATAGTGGAGATGTTGAACTGGTGAGGAACCTACATAACATAGTTTCTCTTCCCATGCTTTGGTCTCTAGATTATATCCTTGAAATTAATAAATCATCCCTTTATTTATATATTTCTATGTTCTTTGTTTTGGATTTATGTCATCATAAATAAGACCCATTATGAGTCTTGGGTCAATCTAGGGTATTGAGTAGTAATGGGTCATTATTTCGTCCAAAATACTATCACAATCCACATTTACTAGGATAATCCCACATCTTTTATATCATATAATATTTTCACACCTTGTAATGTTTTCACATAGTGAGAAAGATTCACAATTTGTAATAAATGATTATTGTCCCTGAACTAGTTTCAAATCCTATAATGATTTCATGAACTTTAATGTATAAATGACCAAAACTAGTCACAATCCCTAAAATTTCACTTTTTAGCTCTTGATTCTCATTTTTACCCTAGTTAATTAGTTTCAACCCCCATAATCATTTCATATGTATCCAACATAATGAAAAGCCATTTTTAAGTAGATAAATTGATCATTTTCCATCCTTTTTATCATTTTTAAAAAATTATAGCATCCTATAAAAAATGAACAATATATTAAGTGTACATACATGAATTGATAATTAAATTACAAAAATATATGTATTTTAATTTTAAAAATATATATTATAAATGTATGTATGAAATCCTTGACACTTAAATTCATGCTTTTCCTCAAGTTTGGAATACAAATATACTATAAGGGAATCACATTACCATTATTTGAATTCATTAATTATAAAATAAATTGATAATATGGGAAATTAACTATTGAATAATCATAGAGGAAAATTCATCAATGGATTATTTTTTAAAGAAACAAATCAAATAAGTATTTTAATTTTATTCTTTTGAAATAGCACAAAATTTTCATTAATAAATTTTCATTTTTCATGGTATTATTAATATGAATGACATTTTCAATTTACCTCACTTTGAATTTATAAAATTTTAATCTGGTTATAATTTTAATTTGAGTTCATCATATACTACTTGAATATGTGACATACCATATAATTTAAATGAATCTACTTTCTCTACATTGTTGAGAAAAAAAACACAAGTAATCCTTGGGTCTTTACCATTTGGGATAAAAATACTCTAATTCTTGGGGAAGTTAGGTAGTTGATTTCAAAAATGTAATCCTCAACATAAGGTTTTTCAATAATTTAATTTTCATGATAATAAAAAAAATCTCAATGATAGTATCCTCTCCCCTAGAAACTCAAAGTTGGATCATGATGAAATGAAATTAAATAAACTAAACAAACTCATTTACTCATTTAATTTTTATTATTTTTCTATTTTGATTTTTTTCTTGGGTAAAATCTCACATCCACCACCCAACCTCAAAAGATATCCTCATGACATTATTTTTAATATTTATAATATAATCACTGGTCTAGAAATGGGTATTTTTGAATTTCCCAATCCATAACCCATTGTTCTTTATTTTTTACAAGAGGGTGTGCAATAAATAAAATTATTGTGCCTTCCCAAAATCCCATGAAAATCCCACCACTTAACAATTAAAAAATTTATATCACTTCCACTAATCATTGTATGTCCTATTATTATTTTTGATAATCATGAAAAAATATTTAGAGGAATGTTTGAAGGGATAAAATGGTCTTGTTACATGGTTCTTTTCTAACGATGATGTTCAGGGATTCTAGGTTCATTAAAAATGGATTAATGTAATGTGGTTCTTAGGATAAGGGATAAACAAAAAATGTGCTTCAATTATATTAAATGTGAATTTTTCATAATCATAGCTTCCAAAATATGAAAAGAAAGTTCTAGAAGAGAACATGTATATGTTTCACAAGAGATATACTATAAAAATAATGTGAAATATTAGGCTAATAGGATATCATGGGAATAATAATAAATGTTTGAGACAACTACTCAAGGAAATGCATACAGATTATTAAATTAATTAATTAAACCATATGAAATTTAAGGCATTGAAAAATCATTTAATAATTTCATTTATGAAGCTAAACTAGCATACTAAATCATGATTTTCCAAATCGCAATTCACATGACTATCCTTATTAATTCCTTTCTAAAATTTTCTTAATTAGTTCAATTGGTAAGGAAACATAAAAATCATGTCATGTAATGTTTCCTAGAAAGTTTATATATCCTAATTTTGTTGAGTAACGCATGCATAAAGTGTGGGCATGAAATTGGTAGTTAAAATAACTAAATAAAATAAACATGAGGAATATATTAGAAAAAATCATAATTGAAAAATTGTTACTTGTAACACCCCGGTACCAAATTTTAGGTATTTATTACATATTTATTCATTTCCATATTTATTTGGGTGACTTTTGGGATGCTTGAGAATAGAGGGAATTTTATAGGGAAAATTATATGAAGTTCTCGGATGTATGCTTTTAAGAATTAATGGAGTGTGGGTATAAATGTGTTAAAGTATTTTTGGGGTTCTCCTGGAGAAAACCAATGTTGTTTTCGGAATTTGAGTAGAATCCGGTGATTTTGATGTCTATTGGGTGATGTTATAATCCATGTAATTATTACTTGCCATAAATGTTTTACAAACCATGTAATGTATTCATGCCATCTATTGGTCACTAGTTCGATGTTGTGAACCCCTACAAGGCATGAACGGTTTACATGCCATGAATCTGGTTCACAATATGTAATGTACTAAGTTATGGATTGGTTTATGGAATGAAGGGTTTACATGTATTGAAAACATTATAGGTCATAAAATTTAAAAAATTAAGATTTTTATTCTTAGGTGATGTTTTTTTGGTAGTACATCTTAATCATGAATTACATGACGCGAAAGAAATACATTCCATGTAATTATCATAGTCAGTGATTTTTAAGGCACTGTTGGTTTGATTTATTTTCTTATTTGGCCGTAGCCTCTTCTCTATTTACCTAGGAGATCTACCAAGTAATTTTTGGGAACTCCACCCCTTCTATATTTCATTGTTTGGTGATTTATCATCAATGTTGTATTTCTTCATTTTTCTAGGTGAGAAATCCTTTTGGTTAATTTTTTCCATTGACCACGACAGCACTATTGTGTTGCATTATTGGATCCATTGATAACTAATATCATTATTCTTGATACATTCTATTTTATTTTTTTGATCTTATCAGGGTCCGATCAATTTTTTATTATGGTGTGGTGGGTGTGTGTTCTTTGAGGGCCTCCATTGGTGACGTTGTGTTCCTTTCTGGATGTGGATCAAGTTATGGGTGTGTGTGACCAAAGTTTGAGGTAAGTGATTCATTATCTATCATATCTTGGATGAGATATATTTATTTGGTTTTATAAATTGTTTTTATATTTTAAATGACATGATTTATTGATTGATTTGTGTGTGTGGAAACTGGTTTAAGTTAAAATTGTTTCCTCCCCGTGGTTTGGAAAAATAAAAAGGTAGTTTTAAATCACTTTTAAATGGATGTTTGAAATGGTTCTAAAAGAATTATTTTGATGAAATTGTATTGAAAATAGATCCCATGGGAAGCCTTGGGTTCTTAGGTGGATGGTGTAGTAATATGGATCGTTTCTTGATACTATGAGGGGGTTTACTTAGGGGGTGTTCCTCTAATATATAGGCCCATTGTTCTAGGGACATGATAGAATTGATTGGAGGTTAAAAATATGGGACTTTCCTATTCTCTCTTGATTTGATTCATATGTCTATAATAATGATGGAAACTATTTTCGATGTTTGGGTATGAGTTTCCCAGTTATCATGTCCTATAGTGATCATTGGGATGATGTTACAAATTCTTTGGCTTGGACTATTTTAGTTTTTACATCGATGGACTTGATATGATGTGTGATGCATGCTTTGGTTTGGTATGACTATTTTTATATATATGAAATTATTTGAATTTGTTTTACCATTTTTATTGAAAATATGAAGAAGGGGAAATTGAATTTTTTACGATGTTTTTTATATAAAAAATGTTAAAAGGTTTATCATTCATTGTTTTATTTAATTTTTAGAATTTTTCTGATTATTATACATAGAATATATATAGAACCACTGGTTGTGATCATATTGGGCCTATTTTTATGACACCTTAAAAATCACTTTGACGGTGCGTAGACCTTTTTATGTCTTTCAATACAGGGAAAGAAAAGGTTCTGTAGTGAGTCAGAAAGGTTTCTATCATCCAAGTCTTGGAATCTAGTAGTGATATGGTGGGAGTTTTCCCACACTATCACTTGGAGTAACTATTTTTATTTTTTTATCCATTGTTGTTGGAATTTTCTCTTGGATGTTGTTTAGCTTATTCTGAGTGGTTTTATTTCTTCCTTTTTCTTTCAGTTTCTAAATATTTTTATCTTTTCTTTTATTTATCTCCATTATATATATATATATATTCCATTATGGTGCTTCAGGATGTGTGAAATCATTACCTATGGTTTTTGTTTGATCCCCGTGTTATAGTCTCCAAGACGTGGGGATATGGAATTCCATTTTTGTATTTTAGATTTTGGGTAGGGTACCAATTTGAGAGGGTATCTTTGTAGGTTTTGTCATGGTTTGGTATCAATGCAGGTATGTCCTCAAGATTCCTAGTATTAGGACATTTGGTAAATTGGAGAGATGACTTTCAAAACATGAGAGGTAAGTTGCGGCGTGTTCCTGACTAGTTCCTGTCATGGCGAGACTCAAGTTACCATCAGATTTTTGATTTCATTATTTTTATATTAATTGTTTTTTCTTATTTTTATTCTTGTTGGGATTGAGATTATTCCCTTGTCTAATCATTTCATCTATTTCAGTGTGCGACAATATTCTTTTGAGATGTATTCCACGAGTTCTAAAGGAGGGTTCAATGAATTATCCTCAAGGGAATATGACAATAGATCATAATCATATTGATTATATCATGTGATATGTTAATTTTTTGATAAAAATGCAACACAAGTCCAAAACATAGTTATTGAGGTAGAACCATGAGATAGAGTAGACAAGGATCGATCACAAGAGTTATTATGTGAGAATCCACCTCCCTTTAAGGGTACGAATAAACCATAAGAGTTAGAGGACTGGTTGGAAAAGATAGATCAGATATCAGACTTCTTGGATACACCTAAGATTATGATGGTGATGTGTTCAAACTAGAGGGTCTCAACAAGCCATGGTGGGATTATTTGGAGGCTTAGAAATACCAGCAGGGTTCACGACCAGATATCAGATTGTAGTTATTTATGATGGAGCTTTTTACCTATGTAGAGTTGATATATAGTGTGATTAAAGAATATGTGAAAGTTTATGACAAGGTTAGTTATTATTCCCTTTCTCTTCCACCGAATGGATGCTTTATTGGCGCTTAGGGTAATAAGAGGATGTGTAAAGATCATCACATGAGAAGTGAAGTTGTTTCTCAGTGGAATACCTCCTTTGGAACTTTAGTTGCATTTTGTATTGTTCCCTTAAGATGATACAGGTTTGGAAAGGATGCGAACACATTTTGTTCTAGTTCTACACTATTGAATATGTGCAATAGTTGTGGATTCTATGGTCATATACAATATTTCCTTAAGGAAATTTCTATGCAACATTATCATTAAGGATGGTCATATCCAAATAATCTAATCGAATTGTTTGATGATTTATTGACTACAATGCTCCAACCAAAGGCTGCAAGAGTGAAGAAACATCAAACAATAAATGATTTTCTGGTAGAGGTAGATGTGAGTCTAGTGATATTGAGAGGTACTCTCTTTATTGTAGATTCAATATCTATTGAATTATTTGATACTGGTGCTTCCAATTCATTCATTTCTGGATATTTTTTATATATTATTAAATGTCCAATAGAGCCATTCCTTTTGTTATATATTTAGAAATACCTATTATGAATAGGAAAGAGTAGGGGTTTTAGTGTATTCATGTTCTCTATCGATATCTGATGAAGCTTTAGTATGGGATTTCCTCATTTTTGATCTAGATTTTGTTGATGTCATCATCGAGATAGATTGTATTGTTTCACATCATGCTGATGTTTATTGTTATCATTAGCATTTAACATTTCATATGGGTTATAGGAGCTCACTTCTATTTTATTTAGAGGGGGATCTAATTTCTTGTAATGTAGGACCCTCCCACACAAATCTTAAGATTTTATTGTGTATTTTAGTAGTTTATCCCATTAACGTTTCCTCTATTGTTGACCATCCCTATGTTGTTCACAATTTCCATGAAATTTTCTTATATTATTTCTCTATTCTTCCTCTATAGAAGTAGGTAGAGATTATTATTGTTATGGTGCTAGGTAATCAACTAATATGAATACCATCTTGTCATATGGAACTAGTGTAGTTGAAAGTGCATATGATTTAGTTGGCAGATTTGATGGTGATGTTTTGGTTCTCCTGAGTGTTTCTCCATTGGAATCTCTTGTGCTCTTTGGAAAGAAGGAATATGGTTCACTCTAATGGTGTGTGGAATATAAGAATTTTAACTGGGAAAAAAGTGGATATGTATCCTTTTCCTTGTGTAGATGATTTTTATAATTTGTTAAAGGGGTGAAGTGGTGTTTGAATGTTGATATTCAGTTGGGTCATCACCATCTTAGAGTTCGAGAGTATAAAATACCAAAGATGGGATTCAGTATTAGGCATGTCCATTATGAATATATTTTGATAACATTCAGTCTAACATAATTCTATTGTAATTTTAATTTCTGGATGAATCAAATATTCCATCAACATATCGACACTTTTTTAGTAGTGTTCATAGATGATATTTTGGTTTATTTGAGATTCAATCATGAGAACGAGGTCCATTTGAGTTTTATGTGGAAATCCTATGTTGTCCCCATTTTTACGCAAATCTTTTTACATGAAATTTAAGAATCTAGGTAGTGATTTTTGTGGGGTACATGATTTCTAAACATGGGTTATAATTTGATCCTCAAGAGGTGAGGTCTATTTTATCATTGGAGGAATTACATAAAATCTTTGATATTTGTATCTTACATGGTACTTATTTATATTATCGAGTGATGTTCAAGGATTCCACAAATTTGGTGTCACTATTGAATTATATTATTAGGAATGGGGTGAAATTACTATGGTATTCAGAGTGGAAGTCTTCTTTCAACAAGATGAAAAGTATTATGACATCAACACCTATTCCAATATTAAATGATCCCGGTAAGGGGTATGTGGTTTTATTTGATGCTTATGGTGTAGTTTTGGGTTGAATTCTTGTGAATGATGATCATGTGGTGTATTAAGAATCTCTTCATCTTATACCACATGAGAATAATTAGTCCAATCACAATTTAGATATTTCTGTTGTTATGTATGTGTTTTCATGTTAGCATAACTATCTTTATTGGGAGGGTTTCACTATCTTTTCTGACCAATAAACACTAATATATATACTTTTTTATAAATATATGAATCCTATATAGAGCTTAGGGGTGTAATATCTTCATAAATTTCACTTCAGAATCACCTATACCCCAGGGAAGGAAAATGTTGTTGTAGATACTCTCAGTAGGAAAGTACGATCACTTAATTTTATTGAATCAAAGGAAGAGTGGAACCTTATGGGGATTTTTTAGTTTCACCTAGATGCTCAAGAGGATGATTCAAGTATGGATATATCTAGTGTTTAGTTATCATCATATCACTTTTTCCTATTTTATAGTGTCAACATCTTGATGATGAGTTCATATGAATTTGAGAAACCCTTTTTGATAGGGATATCATTTCTAGTTGGTCTCTCTATTTAAATATTATTCTCCATATCAGGGATCAATTTTTTGTCCTAGAATCCATGTGGATATCAGTGTTTTTAACTATCATGGTTTTTAATGGGGTTTTCATTAGGTCACTATGAAGATGTATTTGGAAATGAGACAGTAATTCTGGTGTCTATGTACGACGTGTCACATTATAGATTATGTGTCCCATTGTTACACATTCCAATAGATAAGGGAATAACATCCAAAATCACCTTGATTTTCCCATCCTATTTGATTTATTGTTTGAAAATGGGATGATATTTCCATGTTCTTTATTACTGAAGAATCCTTGAGGAAGGAATTCTATATGGGTGGTGATTGATCAGTTGAAAAAGTATGCTCATTTCATTAAAATCTGAGACAACAAAATAGTTGATGATCTGGGTAAGGTGTATGTACAAGAGATCAGGTGGTTATATGGGGATCCTTATGATATTATTTTAGACATGGATCCAAGGATTAATTTGGTGTTTTCAAGGTGTCTCCATGATGTGATAGAGACTTAGGTCAGGTTGAGTATAGCATACCATCCATAGACAGAAGCTCTGATATAGCTTGCAATTTAGATCCTGGAGGATATTATCCATTCTTGTGTCTTGTATTTTTTTGGATCATGGGATAGCCATCTAGGACAAGTTTACTTTTATTATAACAAAATTCATCATTCATCAATCATAATGGATCCTTTCAAAGGTTTTTACAGTCACTCAATCATATAAATCATTTTAATGAAAAAAAAATTATCAATTGAATTTCCCCTTTTATAATTTTTTTATAAAAAACATGAATCACACAGAGAACCCAACAAAAATATTATTATCAAAAATCATGAATTTAGTAAGTTGTATTTATAGAAATTAAGGAACCATTATTATTAGAATAGTATCCTGACCATTTGAACAGTAATTCAAAAATTTTGAATAGTAATCTTTCCATTAGAATAGTAGCATCACATATGAAAGTTTAAATAATTATTAATTATCTTATAAATAAAAATATGATATATTTATATGATGGTATAAGTAAAATTTTTTTTTAAAATTAATAAATTAATGTTGGTATTCTTTTAAAATGTAAATGATTATTTAAATTTTTATAATTTATATAATTATTTAAAAGAAAATTTATTTTTATAAAATAGATTCCTAAATTAATACTACGTTGTTTTGTAATTATAATATAATATTATGAGGCCATAATTAATTTTCAAAGTGTCACAAAGTCAATTTTAATATCCAAATTAGTATTCTTCGAATAAATGATGATTTTTTGAAATTTATCTTATCTAGAAAATTATTTTCATCAAATGAAGTTCATTTTGGAATTCTACAGGTTTAAAAATGGTTTGTATGATTTTTTGGAATTTTTCTAAAATAGTTGATTTTTTTCTGAATAGTTAAATAAGGTAATTATGATATTTAACATCATAAGGTAAATACATGAATATTTGTGTCATACCTGATGTATTCAAACATTGGTTCGAACTATCATGAACCCTTTAATATATTTAGTCATATAAATCAACACTATTTTTAGTCTTGAGTCAAAATATTTAACTAAGGAATATAATAATAAAAAAGTACCACTATACCCCTATAGATACCATCCATTCTACTCACACCTTCTTATTATTATAGTTTGACAATATTCCACCCAATTACATCCCCAATCCTTTTCCCCACTTCCAATAGTTTATAGTCTCAACAAAAGACAAAAACTATGATCCCCTAGGAGGTTCTCAAGGAGACAACATTCAAAAGGTAAACTCCTCAATCACTCTCTTTTAATGATATTTTTAATTTATTATCCACTCCTAAAATCCACTATCCAAAGTGTAACGATGACTCTAGTATCATACATATAATTTAATTTTATTGTGTTAATGCAGTATCTATCATCAAAAATCTGTTCTCTTTTCATTTTATTCTAAAAATGAAAAAATTATCTGTCATATATCGGTTCACCACCTTTATAGATGATGAGTTTTCAATTTCCATGACCTCTTTCATGGTTGTTCATAAAATAATTATGGTTAAATAATATTTTAATATGTATATTTCAACTTGTTTAATGTTTTAGAACTAATTTTAGACATGATATTAAATTAAAAAAAATTTCTTTGTGATGGTATGAAAAACCACCAAAAATAAACCACACATTTAATATTAATTTTTTATCAAATGAATCATCCTTGTACTAGAATGAAAGAATATATGGGGTCATTTATAATTTTTTATGTGCATTAATAAAACTTAATTTCACTTATGAATAATTATTCTCATTTTACAAGAACTTACATAATTATATACAACTGAACCGATCATGAAAACAATAAAAATAAATGCTTTTGTAATGAAGAAATTGAACTCTATAACTCATAAATGTGTCCATAAATAAACATAAAAATTATAATAAATAAAATACATGTATAATAGGTTCTGAATTATGAAATTAATGAGTCTAATTTGATTTTCTAGGATATTTAGTTCAAGTGAAGAATGAATTAAGACATAAGGTAAGGGGATTATCGAACCCAACTCCCTTTTTTGGGTTTTCCCACTTTTACATGAAATAAATTGTGGATATTCCCTTAATTATTTTTAAATATAATTTAATTAATATTGTTTTTTATTTATATATGTGTATCCATATTTATTTTTAATCAAAATGCAATGATTTTAAAAAATGAAATTTATTTCCAATGAAAATCATTAACTCATCACGTGTTGTTTCTTATCCAAAGAAAAAATGTTATCATATTAAAATTTATTAACTACCTTTTTTCTTTGGGAGCCCCAAATTTTATTCACGAATGTATTCTTCATGATATTCTTATGAAAAACCTTTCTTTCCATAGGTTATTTTGGTACTATGATTGTTATATGTTCTATGTGGAATGTAAGATTATGTAAATATTATAATGTGATGGGTGGGACTAGAATTATATATACCTATATGGAATTGGATAATGGGATGTATCTTAGAAGATAATGTGCAATATAAGTGAACATTATCATATATTTGTTCACAATTATTATGTTTTTGTTTATACACATATGTTATGAATGAACGTGATGCTAGCTTTGTTCACAACTATGTAGAGTATTTGACCACTAATATACAATGTATTATTTTTAGGTATTTCAACATTCCATGCCTTAATATAATATTTCCATCCTGATGCTGATAATGATCCTACGATTATATTATGATGATTATAACTATGGTCACTCATGTCATATTGATTCATGCTCCCGATTCATCCTTGATGTGGCTCTATTTTTACATAGTTTTGCCACATCTTTTTAAATATTTTTAATGATTTAAGATGTTTTAACTAAATAGTTTTACTTTTGTATTTTTATAATTAAAATTTTCAATTAATCATTTTTATCATTAATTAAGTATTTTTGGACTTTAAAATAATAAATTTAATATTACTTATATTTTCTAAATTAATTATTTGTTTATTATTTTTGGTAATTCTTATATGATCACTTTTTAATTATTTGACATAGATTATGAATAACCATTCATAATCCTTATTTTTGTTTTAATTAACTATCTTTATTATAATAGTTAATCATTTAATTTAGTTTCATTTAAAATTTTCAACTTCATTAATTAACATGTTTAGTCATCCTGCTAATTAGTTAAGATAGGAATTTTCGTTTAAATTAAATAAATATCTTGCTTTTAATTTTATGTATTCAAATTGTTGTTTTAATAATTAACTAAGAGTTTTAAAACATTAATTATTTAATCTTATGTATGCATTTAAATTATTTATTCATTTTCTATTGATTTTAGTCTACCGGTCAGGTAGGCAAGAGCCATCGGTGACCTATTGTGTAATCGATGCTACCGTTTTTCATTTTCTCATTGCCTACACTGTAATTACTTTATATAGTAATTTTAATTTAAGTCTTCTATCACTTTAGTTTATCAATTATCCAGTTTATAATTTAAGTGATGTCAATTTAAATTATAATTGTGACTTCTATGTTTTAATTCTAATAATGATCCTGTTTTAAATTTATGGTGTTCAGCTTTCTTGTAATTAATTATTTTCAACATTTATATTTAGTTAACTTAAGTTTTAATTTTAAATTCAATCTATGTTTTTTGAGTTCATCATTAGTTTTCTATTTTCACTAGTGGTGACCCTTGGCTCTATTAGTAACCTTATCTGTATCAATGATCTTTATTTTTAAGTCACTGATGACCCCCTTACGCTGCTCCTCTTGTTTTCATTCAACTAACAGTGACCTGTCCCTTTTTCTCTATATATCACCTCGTATTTTATACCAACGGTGAGGTTGTTTTATTTCTAACGGTGACCTTACACTGCTCCTTACACCGCTCTTCCGCTGCACCTCATTAATAGAGTACCTATCACTGCACCTCACCGATGCAGATCCATCACCTATCTGTGATGTCCACCTTTCCTGTTACCGGTACTTCAAATCTTACATAACATAAAAGGAGATTCGAACCAAACCAAGAGCATTCTATTTTCTTGATGTAGGATGATCTGAGGAGACGAATGTTCCGTTGAAGAAACAAGAAACAGTAAACCTGAAACTAGATCAGATCTTTAAAAAAACTCTTCTGATGTTCCCTCCCTTCACAGAATTTTCCGCACCACTGGTTTGAGATGTCGTCTTCACATATGAAGATCCCTACCATGGGTGGAGAAAGAATGTGGTGCTGTGGAAGTAAATCGAGCCCGAATCATCAACGGTCACTACATCTAGTCGGTCGAGGGAATCGAAGACCCACTATTACTTCCTGAAGATTTGAGTCTCCATAACCTAGAGGATGATGTGTCACTCAGATTACCGGTTCTATTATGGTGGAGATTAATCGGTGTGCTGCTCGACTTGCCATTGTGTGAAGTAACATCGCACGAGGAGTAGTCCGATCAGAGGATTCTACAGTTGTGATTTGTAGAAGAGTCTAAAGCCACCGTAACCCCTGTCGCACTGGATTTGGAGAGTGGGGATGTCATGCCTTCTCTGCTGGCTACATGAAGTTGTAGGAGTCGGGAGCCGCCATCACTGTTCAAAGAAGCCAACCCTACCCCTTCCCCTCCTACACCAAATTTGGGGGAGGGAGAAGACATCATTTTTTTTAATTAACTAATCATAATACGTTAATTATAATAACTTAAAACATAATAAATGAATAATTAATAATAATAAATTAAACTAAAAAATCTAATAATTAATAGAGGAAGTATTTAAAACTGAAATAATAATCTTAACTAAAGTATGCTAATAAATTAATTCATATATTTTTATTATCTAACTTTTTAAATAATGAAATAACTATAATTATAATAGTAAAAATAATTGAATAAAATTAATTAATTTAGTATAATTTTATAAAATATTTTATTACTAAATTTCTCATGATGTTTAATTATAATTTTTCAAATCTAGTTGAAAATTAAATATTGTAATAAATTATTAATTATAATAATTAACTAAAATAGATAAATCAATTTTTAATAAACATAACATTTACTATAACAATATTAAGTGAGCACCTTTCTAAATATTATAAAAGTAAATAAATACTGTCGATTTAGAAATTTATTGATTAACATTAATTAACTTTTTAATAAGTAATATAACAATAAATATAAAAAATAACTATTTTACTTTCTTTGTGTTGATTAATTTATTTTTTCCGTTCTAACTATGTAGATTCACACAAGAGCTAAAAACAAGTACAAATAAATCCAAATAACTCATCGAGAGTTAGTTACATGAGAAAATCTAGTGTGACGTGTGGGTCATGAAAAAATGCACGTTTGTGGTGCACACATAATGGTCATTTTTAGTCGGTGGAAACCGAGTGGTGACATGAAAAAGTTGACAGAGGATACAAAAATAGAGCAGAAAAATAATTTGAGGGGGGGGACTTTCATTCTCATTCCACGATCACATCATATGAGAGTGGGACTCTCATTCTGATTTCACGAACAAAAAATTCGGGATAGAAATTACATGGAGACACGAAGGGAAGAACTTGAGATTTTGGAGTTGCATGAGAGAAGCAGCAGTACATGATCTTCATTCTCAGATATATTATCTCTCTTCTTCTCTTTTTTATATGTTTTACATTGTACTTGCTGCTGATATATTGACAATGATCTTAGTTTAATTTCATTTGCTCAATAATTTGGTGTTTTATTGGTTAAAACTATAATCTTATTCAATTAATTTCTTCAATGAGAATATGAATCTTTCGGTGAGATTGAATCTAGTTATTAAACATTAAATTGAATTAACACCTTCAAGAACTTAATTCCAAATCACTGATCTTTTGGCGAGATCGATCATTGAGACAGTTCATCAAACATTAAAATTAAAAATCATCAGAACTATCGGCGAGATAGTTTTCTGATGACATCCCTTTATCAATTTGTTGTATGTGGTTTTTGATATGCCGAACATTGAGAACTATAATACAGAGTGTTATTTATTCTGGAGAGGAATAATTAACAACTATTTTTTAAGTTGTGGATTTAATCAAATGAGGAACATTCATTTAATCCATTAAGGTTCAAGTCTCTTGATCATTCTTTTTGATCTACCCTCAACACTCCTGTTTCTTTTTGTAGTTATTTTTAGTTTACACTGTTTCATTTTATAGTATCATTTTCCAGTTTAGAAAATAAATAATTTCCAAACTTGTTTTATTAATTATTTATAAAAAAATTTGAAAAGTAAAAAAGATGTCCACTCCCTCCACTACTAACGATAGTGGATTTGAATTTGTTTAAAAACATAGAAATCTCGCCAACCTTCTCTGTGGATTGACCTTGCACCACTATGCTAGTATAGTTTAATAAATATAATTTTGAGGGCTATGAAGACCTCCGACCTATTCAAAATTTGGAGCTATTGCCGAGAAATGCACGATCCATTACTCTAAAAAATAAATAAATAGATATATAAAAATCTTAAAAAAATTGAAAAAATTTGAAAATTGTAAAAAAAAATCTGTTTCACTTCTTGGTGAATTTTTACTAATGAGTACTGCTTGTTGATCTACTTTTTATGAGCACAAGATACTTTGATATTTGTGTAGACCCACTGAACTTAGAAATAGAGAAACATTTAACTGCACTTATATGAAAGAAGAACAAAATTGAAATGGAGAACATAGATAATAGAGTTCCTAATAACAATATTCAAATTCATCTAGAACTCTTAGATGAAAATGAAAGGCCTGGGATGAGAGAATTCCAACTCCCTCAAGTTTCATGTAAACCATCTTCCATTAGGTTATCTCCTAGATCCAGAAATTATGAATTGAAACAGTGATATATTTCACTATTTCCCATTTTAATGGACTCTCTAATGAGTACTCTCTTTCCTTCATTAGAGACTTCTAAAATACTGTACATCAATTACCTCTTCTTGGACTTACAGAAAATGAACATAGAATGTGAGTATTTCTCTTTTTCCTTAAATGGAATGCTATAAATTGGTTTTTGAGTCTAGATGAGAACATTTTTGAAAACTTGGATCAAGTGTAAAACTCTTTTATAGTGAAATTTTATCCCCAAAGACTTAAAGGAGAACTTAGAACTAAGATAACTAGTTTTTATCAAGAGGATGTAGAAGTTTTTCATGAAGATTGGGATAGATTCAGGGATCTTCATAGCCAGTGTCCCCATCATCAACCCCAATCTCACCTTCTCATGGATACTTTCTATGAAGGGATTTACTCCTCTGGACAGAATCTAGTTAACCAAGCTGCTGGGGGAAATTACAATGATAAGACAGATGAAGAACATGGAATTTTTTTTAATAATCTTGCTCTAAACTCAAAACATAAAAATTCAAGAATAAAAAGTGTCAATAGAAATTTTAATTCAAGCCCTATTTCAATGAATGATACTCAAGAACAACTGGATGAAATCACTAACCAATATTTAGGGGAACAATGTGTCTAGTGTGGTATGTTTGGGAATACTGAAAAATTTTGTCTTAATTTTGACCTGTCGGCCCAAAAACAAGAAAACGAAAAATTTGTTACCTATGGTCCTACTATGCCTTCAAAATAAGATCCATTTTCCAATAATTACAGTAAAGGATATAGGAACCATACAAATTTTTCATTGCATGATCAAGGCTTAATTAAATAATCCACTACCCCTAATTACTCTAACCAACCAAGACCAAACATTCAAAATCAACAAAGGGGTGAGTTGTAAAATGTACAAGGAAGCAATGATATTCATATTTTTTCTAAGCTTGATTTAATCTTGAATCACCTAACAAAACATCAAAATCATTATCAGTCGGATAAAATGAAAACTGATGTGAGAAATAAAAACAAGGAAACACAACATGGATAACTTGATAGTTATTTTTCATCTAGGGAAAAAGGTATACTTCATAGTACCACTAAACTTATCCCTAGGGAGAATTCCATGGCTGTTGTCACTAGAAGTGGGCTTAATACCCAAACTTCTGCTAAAAATGTCCTTGAAAATGCCCAAAATGAAAATCTACTTCAATCTGGTAATAAAAATCTGCTTTGCACACATGATGGAAATTCACAGAAAGGCCATGAAAATGATCAGAATCTAAATTTATCATTTCAAACTCAAGCTAAAACTTCATCTAAAAAATAACAAGAATAAAGGTAAAGAAAAAGTTGAGGAAGAGGTGAGGGATTTACCTAATGTCCTTAAAATTTTTTCCCCACCCATCCCTTTCCCTGAGAAGCTGTAACCTCAAAGTAACACTAGGGTTGAACTTATTCTGTTGCATGGTCCCCTTTACAAACTTCAAGTGAACATTCCATTCATTCTAGTTTTAATTAAAATTCCATCTTACTTGAAATCTGTGAAGAAAATTTTTCAAAAAAACTCTAAAAGAATTTTCTACTTACAGCCTCACTAAAGAGTGTAGTGCTGCACTTCAAAAGAAAATCCCACCTAAACTGAAAGACCTAGGTAGTTTTTTCATACCTTTTACACTAGGAAATTCTAAACAACTCAACTGTTTGTGTGATTTAGGTTCTAGAATTAATCTTCTCCCATAATCAATGTTTCAACAGTTGAGGTTGGGTGATCTTCAACCCACCACAGTCACACTGCAATTAGCTAATAGATCTTTCACTCATCCTATGGGTAGGGTAGATGATTTTCTAGTTTGGGTGGGGAAGCTATTTTTACCTACAGGATTTTTAGTCTTGGATATGGAGTGTGATCAAGATGTGACCATCATCTTGGGTGGGCCTTTCTTGGCCATAGTTGGTGCTGTT
The DNA here is from genome assembly GCA_963277665.1 of Viscum album. Classification (NCBI taxonomy): domain Eukaryota; kingdom Viridiplantae; phylum Streptophyta; class Magnoliopsida; order Santalales; family Viscaceae; genus Viscum; species Viscum album. Next base: position 1,699,747,842 of record OY728125.1, read on the forward strand.
ATTGATGTTTCTAAGAGTCAATTAATTTCTAAATTGGAGAACAACAAGAAGAGTTTAATGTGTTTAAAAATATTAATGGAACAACTTGTTCTGAAAACTGTTCAATGGTAGAGTCCTTAGAAGTTGAGAACTCAATTGGAAACTCTAATGAATTTGAAAATCAATTCCCTGTTAAAGAAAACAAGTTTGAAGCTGAAAATCCTATTGAATCTATTTTAGAAGTTGAAAATTTTTCTTAAACACCCAATCTGGAAAATTTTCCCGAACTGGACAACTGCCCAGTTTTTACTGTTGAAGGGTCCTCTATTTCTTAATATAGGAAATTTTTGAGTGATTTTGAGGGTGTTTCTCTTAACACCAACCTTGATGAACCTTTTGATGATATTGATGGATAAATTTTAAGACAACTAGATGATTCTTCAATGGTAAAAATGTTATATAATGATCTTGAAAATCTGGATAGTGTGATGCCCACTTTGGATAGTAGCACTATTACTTTTAAATCTATGCATGAAATTGGAAATCATTCATCATTTAAAACACCTTACAAAAGCTTTGGGGAAGATCTTGGACCCTCCAGGTATAATAGTCTTACGTCTAGTGTAGAACCACCAACTCTTGAACTGAAACCAATCCCTGCCCATCTTAAATATTCATTTTTGGGTGAGAACTCCACTTTGACTATTATAATTTCTTCTGAACTGAATAAAAACCAAGAGGAAAGATTTTTAAATGCTTTGATAAAGTTTAAATCTACCATAGGTTGGACAATAGCTGATATTAAGGGTATTAGTCCCTCATTTTGTATACATATAATACCTATGGAGCCTGACCATAAGCCTAGGGTAGAGTGTCAAAGAAGATTGAATCCAAACATAAAAGACGTTGTGAGAGAAGAAGGGATCAAACTGATGGAAATATGAATGATATATCCCATTTCTGATGGTTTTTGGGTCAGCCCTTTCCATGTTGTCCTTAAGAAGGGAGGTTTCACTGTAGTTAAAAATGAAAAAAAATAAAGAAGTCCAAGTTAGTAAAGCCACAAAATGGAGATTCTGTATTGATTATAGGAAGCTTAATGCATCCACTTGGAAGGACCATTTTCCAATGCCCTTCTTGGATAAAATGCTTGAGAGGGTTGCTAGAAATTTTTTAAAGGTTTCCTAGATGGGTATTATGGTTACAACCAGATTCCATTTGATCTAGAGGATCAGGAAAATACCACTTTCACATGCCCCTTTGGAAAAAAAAATTACAGGTGGATTCCCTTTGGGTTGTGTGGAGCTCTATCCACCTTTCAAAGGTGTATGATGGCTATATTTTCGGATATGATCGAGAGAATTATTGAGGGTTTCATGGATGATTTCTCCATTATGGGTCGTACTTTGGATAGTTGTCTTGGAAATCTTGAGTTAGTCTTAGAGAGATGCATTGAAACCACCCTAGTTCTTAATTGGGAGAAGTTCAAATTTATGGTCATAGAATGTATAAAGCATGGTCATAAAGTGTCCAAGAGAGTTCTAGAAGTTGATACTTCTAAGATTGATGTTATTCAAAAACTGCCTCCTCATGAAAATGTCAATGGTGTTAGAAGTTTCCTACGAAATTCCAGTTTCTACCGAAGATTCATGAATAACCTTTCTAAAATAACTAATCCCTTGTGTTCTTTTCTGGTCAAGGATACACCATTCAATTTTGATGAAAACTATTTGAAATCATTTAATCTGCTTAAAGATAAACTCACTACATCACCCATTATCACAGTACCAAAATGAATGTTACCTTTTGAACTTGTGTGTGATGCTAGTGATACGGTTGTAGGTGATGTCCTTGGACATAGTGAAGATAAGAAATTGCATGTGGTGTACTATGCTAGTAGACTGCTAAATGATGCTCCAAAGAATTATACCACTACTAAAAAAGAATTTCTAGATGTTGTTTTTTCTCTACAGAAGATTAGACAGTACATGTTAGATTCCTAGGTCATCATTTTCACTGATCATTCTGCTTTAAAGTATTTTCTGTCTAACAAAGAAACTAATCCCATGTTAATTAGATGGATTCTATTTCTACTAGATTTTGATTTAGAGATTAGGGATAAGAAGGGAGCTGAAAATTTCTTTGCTGACCACCTTTATAGGCTTCCTCTTACTCAATCTGAATTTGAAGATCCAAAAGAGATTAACTCTTCCATTCCTGATGAAAATATTCTTAATATTTCTATCATGAAATCTACATGGTTTGAAGATTTTTCCAACTTCCTCACAGTAGGTTTCTTTCCCAAAAGTCTGTCCAATAATCAAAGAAAGAAATTAATTTTTGAACTTAAATATTATTTTTGAGATGATCTCTTACTATTTAGGAGATGTGCTGATGGTATCCTTAGGAGGTGTGTGCCTGAGGAAGAGATGTTTATTATCTTAAAAACATTTCACTCCTCACCTTGAGGAGGTCACCATGGTAGTGAAAGAACTTCTCATAAAGTCTTACAATCTAGTTTCTATTGGCCTTCTCTTTTTAAGGATTCTAGAAGCTTTGTGTTTGGCTGTGATAGATGTCAGAGGCTAGGTAATGTTTGTAGGAAGCAAGAGTTACACCAAAAAAAAATTTGGAAGTTGAGATTTTTTATGTATGGGGTTTAGATTTCATAGGCCCATTTCCATCATCTCATGTGAATGAGTATATTCTTGTTGCTGTTGACTATGTTTCAAAATGTGTTGAGGCAGTGGCACTGCCCAACAATTAAGCAAATTCTGTAAAAACATTTATTAAGAAGAACAACTTTACAAGATTTGGAGTCCCAATAGATTTTATAACTGATAATGTAACACATTTTAAGAACTATAAATTTAAATCTTTGGTGGAGAAATATGGATGTGTTCATAAAACTAGTACCACTTATAATCTAGAGTCCAGTGGACATGTGAATATCTCAAACAGGTAACTAAAAGAAATACTTGAGAAAACTATTTCAACCTCTAGGAAAGACTGGTCTCCTAAATTGGATGAAGATTTATGGGCATATATAACTGATTTCAAGACCCCAATAGGTAGGTCTCCTTACAGGCTATTTTTTGGGAAATGCTGTCATTTACCTGTGGAGTTGCAGAACATGTATTATTAGGCAGTTAAGGCTCTAAAAATAGATTTTCAGAGTGCTGGTAAGAGAATATTACTTGTGTTGAGTGAAAATGATGAGATTAGGAGAGAGATTTATGATAATTCATGAATTTATAAATAGAGTACTTAAATCTTTCATGACTCTATCATACAAACCAAAGAATTAAAACCTGGATAGAAGGTCCTCCTCTTTAACTATAGGGTTAAACTCTTTCCTGTAAAGCTAATCTCCAAGTGGTCTGGACCATATACTTGTAACGACCCGAAATTTTTTAAATAAATTTTGTTTTCTAATTTTATGTTTTATTGTTATACTCAACAAAAATGTTTTATTTGATAAACATGATTATAATTAAAATGAGATCAGTGGGTTTTGACTATTATATAACCATTGGTCAACATGACCGTTGTGAACAAAATGTTTTGATTATTGTCTCTATATTTAAGTAATCTTGGTTAATTATTATAGAAAGAAGATTTGATGGCCTCACCTAGTAGCCTTGGGCCGATCGAAGCCCATCTAACAGAGATTGGGAAGGAGGTAGCACCATTGGGCTTTGCTCTGGACCAAATCCAAGCCGAACTTCATCATGTGAAGCTAGAACGAAATCGCCTTCGTGAGAAGTTCAAACTGATAGAAATTACTACTCGTGCAATGTTGACTGAGCCACCCCAAGCTTCTATCACCCTAGAACACCTTACTCTTAGGTCCTATGCTGGTATTATAAGGGGTTATGTAACGAGACCGTAACTACCTTGTGTAATCCTTGTTTTAAATAAAAATTGGGATTTCTTCTTATGATGAAGTTTATGAATTTTGAAATGACCGGATAAATATAGTATGCATATTTTTGATGAATTTTAGAAAAAGGATATTTTAAATATGTTTATGTAAACCCTAAATAATTAAAAATGTGTAATGATTTTCAAAAAATGGTCTTCTGCAATTATGTTCAGTACTAAATTTAGTGTCTAATAAGATCAACTTGATTTTTGATGTAGTAAATTATGAATAGTAATTTTATGATTACGATTAGTAATATGACCAAATGGATTAGTAATCTCACTTAAAGAAAGTTTTAAAATAATCTAGGCACCTTGATTAAGTAATGTGATTCAATAAAATAGTTAAATAACGGTTTCATTAATTATTATTCAAGTATTAGTTTTTTCGGGTGAATAGTGTTTTTTTAATTAAAAATTTAATTAAAAATAATTAGAAAATTATTTTTATAAAAATGACTTTATTTTTGAACTCAGAGCATCGATATTATGTTATGGTAATTTTTGGGGTTTTTTCTGAAAAAAATGAATTTTCGATGAATATTGTTTTTATTTAAAAATTAAATTAAAAATATTTAGAAAATTATTTTTATAAAATGGATTTCATTTTTTAAATCAGAGCATTGATATTTGGTTAATGTGAAATTTTGGGATTTTTCTGAGAAAGTTGAATTTTCAGTGAATAGTAAAAATACAGTTTTAGGGTTTCGGTATGTTTAATGACATCATAATGGTGTCATGATGATGTCATGAGATCTTTTGAGGGTTGGCCGGCCAAGGGTGATGAATTATTGTTTTGGGGGCCCCATGTGGCCTAACTCCATGATAAATGACAAGGGAGAGCACATGGGTTTGAGAAAAGCACATGTGAGGTGTCCCTTGGCCATTAATGCCTTGTCCCCTCACTTTCCCTATAAATTCCAAGCCCTCCTCTCATCCATTCGACTCCCCACTCATTCCCAACTAATTTCTGGTCTCATTACCTCCCAAGGAGTCCTCCCAAGGTTCCCCCAAGCCCTCAAGGTCCCAACCTTTGAGGTTTAAGAGTTACATTTTAAGGTAAGGGATCCGACCTCTCTCTTTCTTTTCAAGTAATCTCTTTTATGTCTTTTATTTTATACTCCATGTTCTTATGTTGGAGGATGTTCTTTTATATTTATCCTACTGCCTATTTAATTTTCATATGATGAGAGACCCCCCTTTCTCTCATCAATTCGTTTTAAGAATGTTTAAGTGGCGCCGTTAGGCTGCCGAATTTTTAAGGGATTCTTTCACCTTCCTCGTTTTCAAGTCCTATTTTCATTCAAGTCTTTCATGTTCCTGTTTATTATGTTGGGGTATGATCTCTAAATTATCATACTGATCTTTTATGATCATATGATGAGAGACCCCATTTTATCGCTTCAATTCAGTATTTTGAAGTTTTAAGTGGCGCCGTTAGGCTGCCGAATTTTTAAGTGGTTCTTCACCCTTCTCGTTTTGAAGTTCTACTTTCATGTCAATTATTTCAAGTTCCTTTTTGTTATATTGGGGTATGATCTCTATATATATCATACTGGACTCTTATGTTCATATGATGAGAGACCCCATTTGATCTCTTCAATTCAGTATTTTGAAGTTTTAAGTGGCGCCGTTAGGCTGCCGAATTTTTAAGTGGTTCTTCACCCTTCTCGTTTTGAAGTTCTACTTTCATGACAATTATTTCAAGTTCCTTTTTGTTATATTGGGGTATGATCTATATACATATCATACTGGACTCTTATGTTTATATGATGAGAGACCCCATTTGATCTCTTCAATTCAGTATTTTGATGTTTTAAGTGGCGCCGTTAGGCTGCCGAATTTTTAAGTGGTTCTTCACCCTTCTCGTTTTGAAGTTCTACTTTCATGTCAATTCTTTCAAGTTCCTTTTTGTTATGTTGGGGAATTATCTCTATATCTATCATACTGAACTCTTATGTTCACATGATGAGAGATCCTATTCGATCTTTTCAAATCATTTTTGTTGATGTTTAAGTAACACTGTTAGGCTGCCGAACTTTCATAAGAGAAATCTAATTTTTTTTTCTTCCTTCCATGTTTTTCATTTCAAATGGTATGTCCTTGAAATTTCATTACCATGATCATGTATCCTTCTTATTCTGTCCATGTACTATTTTATGGGTCATTTATGAATATTTGACCCATTTTACCTCTCTTTTAATGTCTTCTAAAACCTCGGAACATTGCCGTTATGCTGCAGAATTTCTGTCTCAAAATGTCTATCTCTTTTTCTAAAGTCCTTTTATTTTATTAAGTGAATACTCAAAGCTCTTTCTTCTAAAGGGGTATTCACATATATACCAAAATATTCTATTTTAAATTCTGGGATTTACATACATGAGACCCACCTTCCTTTTCTGTGGGTTTTAAAGTGATATAAAGATCATGTTTTTAAAGCAGTTTTTAAAAAGTTATGATTATGAAATGAAACCCATTTCCTTTATGCTATATGGGTTATTTATGAAATGTTTGATGATGATATATGTGGCTCACATGATAATAAAGGCAAATTTAAGGGTGCGCCCTGATAGCGCTCCAATTCATTGGGTAATGATGTAACCACTAGAGATTACAATTTTCACGATACCTTGGTGAATAACCTTGGTAATTTTAAAATGACACCTTGGGGATGGACCTTGGTGATATGCTCATGATTGTCTATGTTAAATGATGTAGCCACATCTTAAAGTTATGAAAAAGTTTTATTTTTATTATGATATGCCTCATGATTTCATTTTCATGCATTAAGGTTCTTTTCATGACTTTATTGACGTATCTCAAGTTCATATGTAAAATGTTTCACTTGTTTCCCTTGCTGGGCCTTCTGCTCACCCTTACTTTTGATGTATGTCCCCAGGTTATGAGATGCAGTAATGAGCCTAGGGTGAACATGAGGAGAAGCCTTTCAAGTGTTTAAGAAGAATGTTTTTTTTGTTTCATGTTTTATGTTCCTTGTTTCCAAGACACTAAACCTTAAAGATCCTCAGTTCCGTGTAATGGAATGAAAAGTTATGTTATAAAAAGACGGGATGCTATAGTTGGTATCAAAGGATGGTTTAGTTATTTGTGGAAATTAGGATATGAAAACTCTAGGAGGAACCCTATAGAAAAGTTTAATATAGGAAATCATCCTGGTATTTTGGTGAGTATTGAGTAAGGGGTTGCCAAGCAAATACATCCCTGTCTAGATACGAGTAGGTAGAGGTGGCTCTGGCACAGATGTACATAGGGGTAAAACCCGAAAACACCACTTTGAGCTAGACTCGAACGGGAACTGGTACACGACAACGGGCCTTGCTGCACTCTTGGTTACGACACTCCCGAGGGATATGCTTTGGTAAATTCATAAGCTTGGTATGAACCATTGTTAAAGGAACAAAGTTAAAATAAAATAAAGGTTCACATAAGAATATATGATCATTCATAACCTAGATGGGAACCTAGGAGATCACAAGTTAGGGTATACCTTTCATATACAAGTTATCCTTATAGGCTTTCAGTTCCTTTTCATGATTATTAGCTAAGTACTTAATCCCCTAATTATGCTTTCTCTTCTTAGTTAATGGTGGGAAATGGAAGAACATGTTCCGACAACCAATGTGATAGGAAATGCGACGATTTTCGTATTAATATGACATGGATGATTAGGGGATTAAAATATGATTATTATTTTGGAAGACGTTCATTATTTTGGGAACCATATTTGATCGAGGTAAATAGATTACTACGGTATTTTCATTGAGGAGTAAGGTTGACTTATATTTTGAAGAATCGATGAATTTAAGGTGAACTTATAGTAATTTAGGTTACTTATGGGAATGACTAACCTATCTTGGGTAAAATATGTTTAGGTTAGCTACTTTTTTATAAGATGTTAGGAGTGGTTGATGTTGTCTGGAGATGAACAATGAAGTTGTTTTGGAAGACTATGTTATCAAATCCTTATTGTATTTGGGTTTCAATCTTAGTTTGGTTTGTTTTGAGGAATTTTAAGGACCGTTATTTATGGAATGGTCTATGATGAACTTTGGCTAGTACCATGGAACTTTGATGATTTAAAAGTAGTTTCCATTCCTATGGGATTCTTTCTTTTTGAAGAGTTGTTTTACCTTAACCTTTCTATTTTTGGGATAATGTTTAAAGATAGAAGAAATAGATAGTTAATCTTTTGTAGATTATGTGATTCTATAGAAGATGATTCTTGTGCTTTTATGAGACCAAGTGTTTTTGAATTCTCATCATTTGGAGAAAAGATTAGTGTTGGTAGGGACTTGTTAAAGGATGAAACTCTACTTGAAGGTAGTTATATTTTCTTATGTTTTTGTTCTATGTAGTGAATGAAATCCTCAAAATTATGAAAAGAAACGTAAAACAAAAATGTTGTTGGTTTACGTTTCCTACTAGGTAATCAAAGACCGTTTACACACATCATAAGTTTGGGATTTTCTCATGGTTAACTTCCTCCTAATCATGTTCTCTATCACTCTCCCTCAGAACTTGACCCTTTTTTTTCCTCCATGTCCATGTTTTCCTACATGGAAACCTAGTGTGGGTTAACTTGGGTGACCATTGTACTTCCCTTTCTTTATTTTAAAGTAATAGTTTTACTGACTCCTTTTCCGATGTGGGACTTTCAATGAAATTTCAAAACCCAATTTTAAAATTGCGAGGACGCAATTTCTTAAGGGGGGAAGATTGTAACGACCCGAAATTTTTTAAATAAATTTTGTTTTCTAATTTTATGTTTTATTGTTATACTCAACAAAAATGTTTTATTTGATAAACATGATTATAATTAAAATGAGATCAGTGGGTTTTGACTATTATATAACCATTGGTCAACATGACCGCTGTGAACAAAATGTTTTGATTATTGTCTCTATATTTAAGTAATCTTGGTTAATTATTATAGAAAGAAGATTTGATGGCCTCACCTAGTAGCCTTGGGCCGATCGAAGCCCATCTAACAGAGATTGGGAAGGAGGTAGCACCATTGGGCTTTGCTCTGGACCAAATCCAAGCCGAACTTCATCATGTGAAGCTAGAACGAAATCGCCTTCGTGAGAAGTTCAAACTGATAGAAATTACTACTCGTGCAATGTTGACTGAGCCACCCCAAGCTTCTATCACCCTAGCACACCTTACTCTTAGGTCCTATGCTGGTATTATAAGGGGTTATGTAACGAGACCGTAACTACCTTGTGTAATCCTTGTTTTAAATAAAAATTGGGATTTCTTCTTATGATGAAGTTTATGAATTTTGAAATGACCGGATAAATATAGTATGCATATTTTTGATGAATTTTAGAAAAAGGATATTTTAAATATGTTTATGTAAACCCTAAATAATTAAAAATGTGTAATGATTTTCAAAAAATGGTCTTCTGCAATTATGTTCAGTACTAAATTTAGAGTCTAATAAGATCAACTTGATTTTTGATGAATAGTAAATTATGAATAGTGATTTTATGATTAGGATTAGTAATATGACCAAATGGATTAGTAATCTCACTTAAAGAAAGTTTTAAAATAATCTAGGCACCTTGATTAAGTAATGTGATTCAATAAAATAGTTAAATAACGGTTTCATTAATTATTATTCAAGTATTAGTTTTTTCGGGTGAATAGTGTTTTTTTAATTAAAAATTTAATTAAAAATAATTAGAAAATTATTTTTATAAAAATGACTTTATTTTTGAACTCAGAGCATCGATATTATGTTATGGTAATTTTTGGGGTTTTTTCTGAAAAAAATGAATTTTCGATGAATAGTGTTTTTATTTAAAAATTAAATTAAAAATATTTAGAAAAATATTTTTATAAAATGGATTTCATTTTTGAAATCAGAGCATTTATATTTGGTTAATGTGAAATTTTGGGATTTTTCTGAGAAAGTTGAATTTTCAGTGAATAGTAAAAATACAGTTTTAGGGTTTCGGTATGTTTAATGACATCATAATGGTGTCATGATGATGTCATGAGATCTTTTGAGGGTTGGCCGGCCAAGGGTGATGAATTATTGTTTTGGGGGCCCCATGTGGCCTAACTCCATGATAAATGACAAGGGAGAGCACATGGGTTTGAGAAAAGCACATGTGAGGTGTCCCTTGGCCATTAATGCCTTGTCCCCTCACTTTCCCTATAAATTCCAAGCCCTCCTCTCATCCATTCGACTCCCCACTCATTCCCAACGAATTTCTGGTCTCATTACCTCCCAAGAAGTCCTACCAAGGTGCCCCCAAGCCCTCAAGGTCCCAACCTTTGAGGTTTAAGAGTTACATTTTAAGGTAAGGGATCCGACCTCTCTCTTTCTTTTCAAGTAATCTCTTTTATGTCTTTTCTTTTATACTCCATGTTCTTATGTTGGAGGATGTTCTTTTATATTTATCCTACTGCCTATTTAATGTTCATATGATGAGAGACCCCCCCTTTCTCTCATCAATTCGTTTTAAGAATGTTTAAGTGGCGCCGTTAGGCTGCCGAATTTTTAAGGGATTCTTTCACCTTCCTCGTTTTCAAGTCCTATTTTCATTCAAGTCTTTCATGTTCCTTTTTATTATGTTGGGGTATGATATCTAAATTATCATACTGATCTTTTATGATCATATGATGAGAGACCCCATTTTATCGCTTCAATTCAGTATTTTGAAGTTTTAAGTGGCGCCGTTAGGCTGCCGAATTTTTAAGTGGTTCTTCACCCTTCTCGTTTTGAAGTTCTACTTTCATGTCAATTATTTCAAGTTCCTTTTTGTTATATTGGGGTATGATCTCTATATATATCATACTGTACTCTTATGTTCATATGATGAGAGACCCCATTTGATCTCTTCAATTCAGTATTTTGAAGTTTTAAGTGGCGCCGTTAGGCTGCCGAATTTTTAAGTGGTTCTTCACCCTTCTCGTTTTGAAGTTCTACTTTCATGTCAATTATTTCAAGTTTCTTTTTGTTATATTAGGGTATGATCTATATACATATCATACTGGACTCTTATGTTTATATGATGAGAGACCTCATTTGATCTCTTCAATTCAGTATTTTGATGTTTTAAGTGGCGCCGTTAGGCTGCCGAATTTTTAAGTGGTTCTTCACCCTTCTCGTTTTGAAGTTCTACTTTCATGTCAATTCTTTCAAGTTCCTTTTTGTTATGTTGGGGAATTATCTCTATATCTATAATACTGAACTCTTATGTTCACATGACGAGAGATCCTATTCGATCTTTTCAAATCATTTTTGTTGATGTTTAAGTAACACTGTTAGGCTGCCGAACTTTCATAAGAGAAATCTAATTTTTTTTCTTCCTTCCATGTTTTTCATTTCAAATGGTATGTCCTTGAAATTTCATTGCCATGATCATGTATCCTTCTTATTCTGTCCATGTACTATTTTATGGGTCATTTATGAATATTTGACCCATTTTACCTCTCTTTTAATGTCTTCTAAAACCTCGGAACATTGCCGTTATGCTGCAGAATTTCTGTCTCAAAATGTCTATCTCTTTTTCTAAAGTCCTTTTATTTTATTAAGTGAATACTCAAAGCTCTTTCTTCTAAAGGGGTATTCAAATATATACCAAAATATTCTATTTTAAATTCTGGGATTTACATACATGAGACCCACCTTCCTTTTCTGTGGGTTTTAAAGTGATATAAAGATCATGTTTTTAAAGCAGTTTTTAAAAAGTTATGATTATGAAATGAAACCCATTTCCTTTATGCTATATGGGTTATTTATGAAATGTTTGATGATGATATATGTGGCTCACATGATAATAAAGGCAAATTTAAGGGTGCGCCCTGATAGCGCTCCAATGCATTGGGTAATGATGTAACCACTAGAGATTACAATTTTCACGATACCTTGGTGAATAACCTTGGTAATTTTAAAATGACACCTTGGGGATGGACCTTGGTGATATGCTCATGATTGTCTATGTTAAATGATGTAGCCACATCTTAAAGTTATGAAAAAGTTTTATTTTTATTATGATATGCCTCATGATTTCATTTTCATGCATTAAGGTTCTTTTCATGACTTTATTGACGTATCTCAAGTTCATATGTAAAATGTTTCACTTGTTTCCCTTGCTGGGCCTTCTGCTCACCCTTACTTTTGATGTATGTCCCCAGGTTATGAGATGCAGTAATGAGCCTAGGGTGAACATGAGGAGAAGCCTTTCAAGTGTTTAAGAAGAATGTTTTTTTTGTTTCATGTTTTATGTTCCTTGTTTCCAAGACACTAAACCTTAAAGATCCTCAGTTCCGTGTAATGGAATGAAAAGTTATGTTATAAAAAGACGGGATGCTATAATACTGTAGTGAGATTTCTGAAGAATGGTGCTGTTGAAATTGTAGGTGATGAAAATAAACCCATGTTAGTTAATGGGCAGAGAGTGAAATATTATTTTAAGGGACAACTGAAGGGCTTGGCAACCATTATAGTGCTTGAAAACTGATCCTGAATAAATTCTGGTTGATGAATTTAAAACATAGAACTGCATGGGAGGAAACCCATGTTTCTTGTTGTCTTTAATATGTTTCATTTTTAATATTGAATAAAGTGCTGCTTTTGGGTTCAGTTTTTGTAAAATTCCTATTACTGCTTGTTCTTGGTTTTGTTGTTATGTTACAAAGTTATCAAGAAGCTGTTGTTGTGTCATATATGGAGTGGAATTCTCTGCAGCTTTAATGATGATCTTTGGTTCAAGGATGTTTTCTATTCTTTAGTTTTTACTCATTTTTCTGATCCTGTATACTTTAATAAAAATTTCCAATCACAGTTATTACTATCGGTGAGAGAGTGACTATTTCCTTAAAAATTCTGATTGTATAGAAAATTCTATTACATATTTTTTGAAAATTTGCTGCATATCTTGCATACTGATTTTTTTTGCTGTATGTCACTAAGTTGAATTAAAAAATTCTGCATGTGTCTCTTTCTAAAATTTGAATTCATTGGTAAATATTGAAATAATCTTTCACTGTATGAAATTATGTGTGGGGGGTACATGATTGCTGGTTGTTGTGTTTTTTTAATGTACTTTGCTAAGGTATTTTAGGAATGCTTGATTTATGTGTCATTAAACATCTAACTGAATCATATTTTCTGAATTTCCGTACACCCTATCCACTGTGAACCTACAAGTTTTATGCTAATGAACCTTCTGTAAATTAATCTTTGTGGAAAAAAATCAATTTTGAATTTCAAATAGACCCTTTATACATGTCATCTATCAACTAAATTGAAAATTATTTTTGAACCTTAAATTGATAAATTGTTCTTCTCCACATTAGAGGTCAACTTTGGGGACAAAGTTGTGTTTTATGTGTAGGGGAGGGGGTTGATTCTTGACTATGCTAAAGTACGCATAATAGAAAGCTCATCAATTCTGATTTCACTTCAATATTTTTATAAAAAATGGTTAATTGTTTTCAAAATTTAGTCATAAATTTAGGCTTTACACCGTACTCCATTGGGTTTTTCCTTTGAAGAGTGCTTTGAGTGTTAGTTAATAACTGGTCTGAATTTGAAATAAATGATATCAGATGATTGCTAAGTGGTTTTACATACGGATTGAATGGATATCTTGGTTTAGTGACTATTTTTTAGAGTGATATGGGTAACTTATTAGTGGAGTTATGATCATAGCCTTGGAACTTGAAGTTTGAGTTGATCTTAGGGGCCTCATTCATATTATAATTATAAAAAGTAATCCCCTTAATGAGCCAATATAAATGATTTTATATATAAATCTTTTGGAACTAAAGTATTCTTCGCATCTGGGATCCCACGGAGGGCCTTGGTGACCCTAGATGCTTGGTGCATTTCTGTTTACTATAAGCCCTCTGTTCACCTTGAATAAGTTCCAATGCACAATGTTTATCACAATGATACATGGCTTGGGGAAAACTAAATAAAGTGACTAGGGTCAAAAATGAGTTCATTAAGGTGAGGGGAATGATGAACGCCAAATGAAGAATGAGTCAACTGGTTTATATGGAGTCATTTAGGTTGTTTCATTATGGTGATTCACAAAAAAATATTTATTTTTGGACCTTAAGATTGAGTCAAAGTACAAAGTTCCTCTGGTTATGTTTTAATTCCGCATTAATTTTACCTCTTGTCACCCTCAAAATTTGGAATTAAACATGGATCGAAATTAGTCTCTAAGCAGTATCACTTATGAGGCATGACACTTCCATTGCTTGATGATTCATTGCTCTCCTGACTACCAGTGAGAATTTGATTATTGGCTAGGATTCATTTGATTAGTTCATTTTCTAAAAGCCTATTGACACATCAGTCCTCTATTTTTATGTGCTGGACATGTTACAGTTTGAATTGAATCATAAATACTAAAATCTGTTTTTCAAAGATAATTAAACAAGGAATTGTTTGAGGTCAAACAATTCTTAACTGTGGGAGAATTTGATGTGGCTATATTTTTACGTAGTTTTTCCACATCTTTTTACTTGTTTTTAATGATTTAATTAGTTATTTAAGCACTTTTTACTAAATAAATTTACTTTTGTATTTTTATAATTAAATTTGTCAATTAATCAATTTTTATAATTAATTAAGTATTCATAGACTTTAAATTAATAAATTTAATCTTACTTATCTTTTCTAAATTAATTATTTATTTATTAGTTCTGTTAATTTTAATCTTCTCACTTTTTAATTATTTGACTTAAAAAATGAATAATCATTCAGATCTTTAAAAAAACTCTACAGATGTTCCCTCCCTGCACATAACTTGACGCACCACTGGTTTGCAATGTCGGCTTCACGTATGAGGAGTCGAGCCGCAGGAAGAGAAAGCATGTTACGCCGTGGAAGTAAATCGAGCCCGACTCATCACTAGTCGCTACCGCAGGCTACCGCTACGGTTTGTTGTAGAGTCTGAAGCCGCCGTAACCCATGCCGCACTGGATCTAGAGAGCGGGGACGCCGTGGGTTCACTGCTGGCCACATGAAGTTGCAGGAGCAGGGAGCCGCGATTACTATTCAAGGAAGCAAACCCTACCCCTTCCCCTATTGCGCTGAATTTGGGGGAGGGAGAAGACTTCATTTTTTAAATAACTAAACATAATAAGTTAATTATAATATCTTAAAACATAATAAATAAATAATAATATTAATAAAATAAACTAAAAAAACAAATAATTAATAGAAGAAGTATTTAAAACAAAAATAATAATTTTAATTAGAATAAGCTAATAAATAAATTCATATATTTTTATTATCTAACTTTTTAAATAATGAAATAAGTATAAATATTGTAGTAAAATCAATTGAATAAAATTAATTAATTCAATACAATATTATAAAATATTTTATTCTAACTATGCAGATTCCTACAGGAGCATAAAAAACATCCAAATACATCTGACTTACTCATCGAGAGTTAGTTACATGGGAAAATCTAATGCGACGTATGGGTCATGAAAAAATGAATGTTTGTGGTGCACACATGAAGGACATTTTATGTTGTTGGAAACTGAGTGGTGACATGAAGGAGATGATAGAGGATACAAAAACAGATCAGCAACATAATTTAAGGGGGGAGGGGGATCTCTCATTCTCATTCCAAGATCACATCAGATGAGAGTGGGACTCTCATTCTGATTTCACGAACATGCAATTCGAGTGAAAAACTCCAGGGAGACACGAGGGGAAGCACTGGAGATTTTGGAGTTGCTGGAGCGAAGCATGAGTACATGATCTTCATTCTCAGAGGGAGGATCTCTCTTCTTATGTTTTTATATGTTTAACATTGTACTTGCAACTGATATATTGACAATGACCTTAGTTTAATTTCTTTTTCTCTAGAATTTGGAGTTTTATTGGTTAAAACTTTATTCTTCTTCAATTAATTTCTTTAATGAGAATCGGATTCTTTCGGTGAGATTGAATCTAGTTCTTAAACATTAAATTGAATTAACACATTCAAGAATGTAATTCCGAATCAATGATCTTTTTGAGAGATCGATCATTGAAACAATTCATCAAACTTTCAAATTCGAAATCATAAGAACTCTCTGTGAGATAGTTTTATAATGATAACATTTTATCAATTTGTTGTATGTGGTTTTTTAAATGGCGAACTTCAAGAACTATAATACAGAGTGTTATTAATTCCTTTGAGGAAGAATTAACAACTAATTTTCAAGGTTTGAATTTAATTAAATGAGGAAAATTCATTTAAGCCAGTAAGGTTCAAGTCTATTGAGCATTATTCTTGATCTACCATCAGCACTGTTGTTTCCTTCTGTAGTTATTTTTAGTTTACACTGTTTCATTTTTCTGTATCATTTTCCAGTTTAGAAAATAGGAAATTTCCAAACATGTTTCATTACCGCTTTATAATAAAATTGAAAAGTAAAAAGATTTATACTCCCTCCACTACTGACAACAGTGAAGTTTAATTTGTTTAAAACCTTATAAAACTCACCTGCATCCTCTGTGGATCGACCCTCCACCACTGTGCTAGTGTAGATTAATAAATGTAATTTTGAGGGTTGTGATGACCTCCGGCCTATTCAATCCTCTTACTTGGATTTTAGCTCACCCATTTTCGTTGATTTATATCCTCATGTGACTATATGTACTAAGGAGAATGTGAGATTTATAAGGATAATGAATAATATTTTAAATAAATTTTTATGTGTTATTATGTACAAGTTATATATGTCCATAATTTTCCTGAGACACAAAATTTTTGAATCTAGATAATATCACTATTGTGTTTGTTATCATAAAATGAAGTAATTGTCATGTATGAAAAATTATGGTATCTATATTTGGTATTAGATCATGGTTTAGTTAAATAGAAAACTCAGAGTAGAGAACATTAGTGAAAACCCTTAGGATAAAATTAAGTATATGTAAACATAAAAGATTTTTTGATTTAGAAAAATGATGATCATAGGAATACAATAATATATTCCTTTAGAGTTAATTGAAAAAAGAATAAATTATTAATTATTCCCTTGTTGAATTGTGTTTTGTTCAATCCTTTTCTATTTTAGAAATAGGTGGATCTAGAAGAAAGCTGGTAAACAACCCATGTGAGGAATAATTTAATAACTTATTGAGTGATATACCTAATACCATGAGAGGTGGATTTAAAAAAATCTTGGAAATTCATACTCAGTTGTCTCTCGCTATGAATGATAACATAAACCATTCAAAGTATCCTCCTTCAACCAAGAAGGAGAAACTAGCAATTTAGTCCTTTTTGTGGAAAATACCAATGACATTTCATGGATCATCTGACCCACTTTTTGTGGAATAGTGGGTTACCTCAAGGGAAAATATCTTTTCTATTCCTCACTATTACAAGAAGGGGAAAGTGACTTTAGCCACCCATTGTTTATATGGAGAAGCCAACCAATGGTGGGAATTGATAAATAATACCACGATGAAGGATGAAATAGAATAAATAATGTATTTATGACTTTAAGAAAATATTTATTAACAAGTATTTCCGCCTAACTCTTAGTAAAAATATGTAGAGATAATTTATAGATTTTAAGAAAAAGGAAGGCGAATCTATCACAGTTTATAAAGAAAAATTCTCAAGGCCAGCAAGATACGGCTTGAATTTTGTTATCCATAGTGATAAAAAATAAATAGATTATCAATCGGTTTAAAACCACAACTTATAATGGATCTAGATATACAAGACACTGAGAGTTACGAATAATAGTTTTGATGTTCTCTCATAGTAGATATGGAGTTTGTAAAATGTTTAATGGCTATGGAGATAAGAAGAGAAGAATGAAGTTTAATTCTTGTGGGTAAAATGAAAAGAGAGGAAAGAAGATCCAACCATTGTTATTTCAAAAATGTGGGAAGAATCATCATGGTAACTACCTCAAGGTAGTGGGGAAATGCTTTAAGTATGGAAGAGAAATCCATTAGGTGCATGGATGTTAAAGAGACATGATGAATCTGACCAACATGTTGGAGGAAAGGAGGTAACCTCATAATATACCACATATGGTACAATGCTTCAATAGTATGGAGAAAGGAAACTATGCAAGCTAGTTCACTATAACTTTAGTCATTAAGGTTAATCAACATCAGTGAACACCAAATCCAGAGGATCACGGGAAATCTTAATCAATCACTACTACTTAATTAGAGTAAGAATACTAATTCTTACAAGGTATAATTTTTATTTACTCAGGAATTGAAAAGGACTTATTTGATTCTAGTTCTATTAATTTATTTATATCCTGCATGTCTTCTAGATCTATTGAATGTAAACTCAGATATCTTGACATAAAGATATCTATAAAAACACCAAGTGGTGTGATTTTTGAAAACCATGTTTTGTAATCTTCTCCTATCGGCATATGTTGGATGATTCATCCATTGAATTTCAGAATACTTCCCTTGGTGGAATTCAATTTTATATTTCACCGGGATTAGATTTGATTATATAGAGAACACATCATGTTTCAATAAAGGGAGACATCTTTTCTTACTTTAAACAGTCCCATGATCCTCTACAAATGAAAGTAAGGACATGAATCTAATTGGGAAAATACCTTAATGGTGTGGGTTCCAATTCCCTATGAAGAAGAATACCATGCCCAAATGGTTGAGTTTAAGGAAGGTATCAACATGGAGAAAATTACCTTTCTGAAGGAATAACATGATGTTTTTCATGAAGAGTTACCTAAGCACCCCCAGATCCTAAGGTAGAGTTTTAAATAGAAATTATAACTAGATCAACCCCTATCTCTATATTCCCATACAAGATGGACCAGATTGAACTGTAGGATCTAAGGAATTAGGTGTAAGATAAATTGGAAAAAGTGTTCATACAACCTAGTGCATCACCATGGGGTGCACTAGTGTTCTTCATAAAGAAAAAGGATGGATCAATGTGACTATATATCAGCTACCGAGAGCTCAATAACATCACCATAAAGAACAAGTATCACATTCCCAGGATTGATGACTTTTTTTATCAACTATGAGGATCTCATTACTTCTCAAAGGTGTATCTTCATTATGAATATAATCAAATAAAGGTGAATAGTGACGATATTTAGAAGACAACTTTCTGTATAGGTAATGGGTACTATGAGTTCCTAGTTATGCCCTAATAACTCACTAATGTCCTTGAAATATTCATGGATTTAAGGAATAAAGTCATTAGAAACTAGCTAGATTTTTTTGGGGTAGTGTTTATCGTTGATATTCTCATTTAATCCAAGAGTAATGAGGAAAATGAAGAATATATAAGGATTTTTCCGGTGACATTTAGTAAGGTAAAATTATATTCCAAGTCCAGCATGTGTGAATTTTGGATGCACTGGGTCACATTCTGGGGGCACATGATCACAATAGAGAGAATTTATATGGGTCTTCAAAAAAATAAAGGCAATTTAGGAATGCCCCAAACCCACTATTCTCATAGAAATCAAAATTATTATTATCTTAGAAAGGTAATACAACATTTTTTTAGAAATGTCTCACGATTATCTCACCTGGTTACAAAGTTAAGATGGAAAGGGGTATTGTATGACTGATTGGAAGTATGTAAGGAATGGTTTAAGGAGATCAAGAGGAGGCTAACCATTGCACCTTTACTCTCACTACCAATAAGTGGATAATGTTTTTTGATATACAGTGATGATTTAAAGAAATGTTTGGGTTGTGTACTCATTAAAAATGACAACTTGATAGCCTATGACTCACATAAATTTAAGATCCATGAGTAAAACTACCCAATTCATGATCTACAGCTAGCAACTATGATATTTTCCATGAAAATATAGAGACACAATTTCTATGGTTATAAGTGTGAAATATATAACTATCAAAAGAGAATAAAGTATATTTTCATGTAGAAGGCACTCAAAAAGCATCTAAGAATATAGTTAGAGATAATCAAGGATTATGATTTCACTATTCATTACCATCTGGGGAATGTGAACATGGTAATTGATGTTATTAGTAGAAAAGAACCTACTACCTTAGCAATGATGATTATTGAGAAAGACCCCATATTAATGAGTATAGAAAGGATGGATTTGGAAATCAAAATGACATGGAATACATACTTCCATGACCTCTTATTTCCCAACTATTTAACAAAGAAAAGATCAAGGAGGCACAAAAGGCTGATATGGAGCTACAAAAGAGGGTTGAAGCAGTAATGGATGGGAAGATACATGACTTCCAAATCAATGAAGACTGTGTCATCTAATTTGGAACTAGTATTTATTTCCATCATTATATGAGATAAATTAAGAGGTATTGGATAATTCATATATCTCATCCTTCCCTATCCATCATAGAAGTACTAAGATGTAACAGGATCTTCAGGAAAAATTCTGGTGGGAAAACATGTAGAAGGATATTGAGAAGTATATCTCAAGATTTTAAGTATGTGAGAAAGTAAATTAGAGATACATAAGACCAAATGGATGATGTAACCATTGTGTAGACCCAAATATTAAAAGGATAATTTCACTATGGACTACTTTATTGGAATCCTTATAAAATTCAAAGGAAACAATGTGATATGAGTTATGGTGGATCAACTCACCAGGACTGCCCACATCATTTCTATTTGGGAAAATTTCTCACTTGAAAAACATACCAAGATATATGTGAAGAAATTAGTGAGACAACATGGGGTTTTACTTTCAATCATACTTGATCATGATCCAAGGCTCAAATCTAAATTTTGGAGAAGTCTTCAACATGCTTTGAGTACTGAATTAAATTTCAGCCTGATCTATCACTCCCAAACTTATGGCCAATCTAAGAGGAATATTTAAATGCTCTAGGAAATTCTAAGAGTATACTAAATGGAATTAAATGATCATAGTATCAACATATTACATAGGTTGATTTCTCATATAACAATATTTGACACTAGATAATTCCGATGATTCTATATGAATCTTAGTATTGGAAGTGATGTAGAACACTAACTTTTCAGGATGAAGTTGGTGAAAAAAATCTATTTGGGCTTGATATTGTGAAATAGATGACCACAAATATTCAATACATATAACAAAATATAAATTATTCTCAGATTTGGTAGAAGAGATATGCTAACAACTATTTAAGGGACATAGATTTTGAAGTTGGAGACCAGATTTCCTTTGAATATCACCATGGAAGAGAGTCACATGGTTTGAAAAGAAAGGTAATATTAGACCAAGGCACATTATCCCCTTTGAGATCCATAATCTCATAGAACCAGTAGAATTACAAGTTTCACTCCCACCTACCATGTCTCAGGTGCATGATATATTCGATGAATCTCTCTTGAGTAAGTACTGCCACATCCCTCACAAGTACTGAACATAGATGTGGTATATATAGAAAATGATCTCTCTTAAAAAACGATGGATATTTTAGATAGGAAAGACAAGGTTCTACATAAAAAGACCAATCAATTGGTCAAGGTACTATAGAAAAACCAAAATTTTTAATATGTGAAATGGGAACCAGAGGAAGTGATGAATGAGAAATACCCTGATCTATATTCAGCTTAGTATGTAAACAAAATTTTGAGGATAAAATTTCTTAACAGGGAAGAATGTAATTACCCAAAATTTTATCAATGGAATTTGCTTTTTTATAATTATTTCATAAAACACATGAATCACTTAGAGAACTCAAATTGAGAATTAAATAAGTGGTATTCATATAAATTAAAGAAACTATACCATTTGCATAGTAACCAGACAGTTAGAACAGTAATATGGCCATTAAGAATAGTAATCTGATTGTTTGAATATTAATATCACCTATAAAAATATAAATATAATTTATATACATTATAAATGAAAATATGATATAATTATATGATGGTATATGAAAAAAATGTTTTATAAATGTTAAATCAAGTGATGGTATTTTTGTAAAACATAAAATTTTATTCACAATTTTATAATTAATACAACGATTTCAAAGAAAATTTATTTTCTTAAAATATATTGATAAATTAATATTATTTTTTATTTTAATTATAAGATAATTTTATAAGAGAATAACTATTTTTTAATGGGTAATAAAATAAAAAATAATATTAAAATAGGTATTTTTTTTGAATAAATGATGATTTTATTAAATTTTTCATATTTATAAAATTATTTTCATAAAATAGATTCCATTTTTGAAATATATATGTTGAAAAGTTGTTACAGTTATTTGTTGTTATTTTTCTAAATCTTTTGAATTTTTGGTGAATAGTAAAAAATGGTAATTACGGTACTAACATTATTAGGAAAATGCTTGAATATTTATGTCATGCATAATGTAATCACGTATTGGTTCAAACTATCCTAAAACATTTACTAGATTTAGTAATATTAATGAACATTATTGATAGTATTGAGCCAAAATAGCTAACTAATGAATATAATAACAAAAAATAACCCTCTCCCCTTATAAATACCACCCCTTTTCTCACACATTTTAAGACTTGTAGCATGTATATATTCTAACTAGTTCCCTTCCCAAATATCTTCCCCACATCAAAGAGATTATGGTCTCAAAAAAATAAAAAAACCATGTTCCTTAAGGAGGTTCTCAAGAAGACAACATCAAGAGGTAAAATCCTCAATCCTTCTCTTTTAAATTTATTTTATTTTCTAAAACTCTACTCACCCATCCTTTATAATGTGGAATTATAACTAAAGTATCACATATATATTGGAAATTTATTTTTATAATGTAATATCCATTATCAAATCTCTTCTATAATCCTTTTATTCTAAAAATGGAAACATCAAATGTGATATGACAGTTCATTACCTCCATGGATGATGAGTTTTCATTTTCCATTACCACATTGAAGGATGGTCATAAGAACATTATAATTGTTAAATCACATTTTAGTATTGATATTATAACTTTTTATTGTTATATAACCAATTTATATACATAATATTAAATAATATCAAAGTATTTCATTATGGTCAGAAAAACCACCAAAATAAACTTAACATTTATCATTGACGTTTTATTAAATAAATCATCATCATAACAGAAGAAAATTATATATGTGACTATTTATAAATATATAAGTGAATTAATAACACTTAATTTCAATTTTAAGGAATAATTTTCATTTGAAAAGAACATCCATAATTATATACAAGGGAACAAATCAAGAAAACCATGAAAAAATGATTCATGAATGAAAAAATAGAACTCTATAACTCATAATAGTAGACATAAATGAACTAAATAAAATTACAATAAATGAAATACATGTATAAGATGTTATAAATTACATAGTTAATGAAACTAATTTTATTAGTTAGGATATTAAGTTCAATTGTAGAACACATTCATACATAAGTTAAAGATATTCCCAAACCCAACTCCCTTTCTTTGTGTTTTCCATATTTCACATCAATTTCATTATGGATATTACTTTATTTTTCATTAAATATATTTTAATTATTCATACAGTTTTTTTCTGTGATATACATGTATGCAATTTGATTTTAAGACAAATATAATTATTTTAGGAAATGAAATTTATTTCCAAAGAAAATCTTCATATCCTCATGTGTTATTTCTTATCCTGAGAAAAAATGATATCTTATTCAAATATGTAATCAGAATTATTCTTTTGGGAACCCTACATATTATACTTTAATGTATTCATGATAAAATCATAATGAAAACCATTCATTTACTTGGTTTTCATGACTATGATTGTTATACATTCAATGTGGCATACATGATTATGTAAATATTATGATTTGACAAGTGGGAATGAAATTATATATCCCACCAATGCATGGGGTAATGTGATGTTTCTCATGATATAATTAGTAATATTCATGACCATGATTATATAATGTTTCAGAATGATGATGTAATAACTATGTGCATATGTTATACATGAACATGATGCCAGCTTTGTTCACAACTATGTGTGACAGTTGACTAATTAGACATAATGTTTTAATTTTATGCATTGCCACATTCCATTCCTTAATCCAATGTTTCCCTCATGATGTTATTAAATTTATTCTTATGTCATGATGATGACGATTAATATTACTCAAGTTATACTGATTCATTCCCCTTATTCATCCTCTTTGTTGGATTTTAGATCACCCCTTTTCATTGATGCATATCCTTAGGTGAATACATGTACTAAGGAGTATGTGGTCTTTATATGGATAAAGATAAATCTTTTAAATAAAATTTATCTCTTATTATGTATAAGTTATGTATGTTCCTAATGATCCAAAGATACTAAACCTTTGATCCTAGAACGTAATCATGTTTTGTTTTTTTATCTTAAAATGATGTAATAGTCATGTAAGAAAAAGAAGGATCACAATAATATATTTTTATAAGTGGTAATGTCTATTTTGGTGGGACTGAGCCTCGTTCCAGAGATGTTAGTGAGGATTCAAGATATATATTAGAATATGGTTATATCTTAGAGTCGATAGAAATCATATTAGGTTCATCGAAGTCATATTTTTTAATTTTCCATTGCCAATCAGGTTTTCATGAAAGTATCTTTTCAGTTAGGTCACTATCTTCTTGGAAAATAAGTAATGTTGGATATGAGATATGTCAAAACTTTTGAGGTAAAAAATTAGATTGGGTAGGATTTTTATCAGTTGGAATTGTAGGTTTTGTTGATTTAAATTCATAATATTTTCCACATATTGTAGCTCTAGTAATACCATATTAACACCTCTCATGTTTTGGGTTGGGAAGAGATCGAGTTGGAGCCATAAATTTTGGTTATAGAATATCTAGTGGAGATTGTTGATTAATTAGTGAAATTGTTGTAAGTGATTTCAACTCCATTAGTCAGAGTATTATTAAGACACATATAAATTATCATGATACTTGTTAGTGTGTGTTGTTGATGAGGGACCAGTGGCCACATCTCTTTTATAGACATCATTATTCTACATTAGTTCTTAAGGATGGACAGTCTTATAGTGGAGAGTTTGTAGCATCTTGTTACCCAAATTATGGTATTTATCTTCTATCATTCAATTTCACTCTTTAGTTGGGTGTGTTTTGGGACTTGCGAGGATGATGAGTGTTTGAATGGGAAAATGACCTCACGTTTAGGGTTGTATGTTTGTTTGAATTAATAGAGTCTGGGTAGAAATATTTTATTTTTCTTTAATCATTTTCCTCAAGATCAGATAAAACCGGTGTTGTTTTGGGATTTTCTACAGAATGTGGAATGGTATCTGCTTGTTTTGTGATGAGCCACCATGTAATGATTATGCACCATGAATGATTTACATGGTGTAAAAATTGATCATGTCATGTATTGGTAATATGGAAGATTTCATGAATTAGCAGAAGGTTTAAAATGTTTACATATTATAAATTTGGATAAAAATGTGTAATTTACAATGTCATGAATTGGTTCATGGCATGAAGGGTTTACCCATCGTGAAAAATTTACACAAAATGAAATGGTAAACAACCATATTTTTAATCTGAGGAAAAATATATTTCAATGGGGCTTCTTAATCTTAAATTACACTATGTTAAAATAATTAATGTTGATTAATTCTCACTATCAGTTATTTTTAGGGGGATTCATGGATTTTCATTCTTATTCATCCAAAAACACTTCTCTAATTATCTAAGATCTCCCCAAAGAGTTTATAGAGACCTACACTTCTTCAAAATCACTTTATTCCTTGATTTATCATTAGGTTTATTGCAATACATCTATCCAGGTGAGTAATCCTTTTGCTTCTTTATTTCCATTGATCCTGGTAGCACTATTGTGTTGCATTGTTGGATCCATTTATCTACAATGTTAATCATCATGATCCTTTCTAGAACCTCTGTGTGATATTCTTCCAGGGGCCTATCCTTTATTGTATGTGGTGTGGCAGGCATGTGTTCCTTGTGGGCCTACATTGTTGACCTTATGTTCCTTTATGGTTGGTGGATCCCATTGCAGGAATACACAACCTGAGTTTGATGTAGGTGGTTCAATCTCAATCCAATGTTGGGTGAACTATATTGATCTGGTTTTATAAATTATTTTATAAATGTAATGGAATGATATATTTATTTATAAGTGTGTGTAGAAATTGGGTTTTTAGAAAATATAGTTTTCCCATATTTTAGTAAAAGAAAAAGGTATTTCCCAAGAATTGTGAAATGGATTTATGAAATTGATTTCAAATAATGGTTTTAAAGTAATGGTTTGGAAAATAGAGCACATAGGAAGACTTGGGTACTTTGCTAGAAGGTTTAGAAATAATCCTCTCCCTTTGATAATGTCAGGGGGTTCACTAATGGGGTGTTCCTCTACTCTGAAGTCTTGTTGATATAGAGACTTGATACACTTTCTTGGGAGATTAAATTTCTAGGGGGTTCCTCTTCTCTCAAGATTTGATGCATATGTCTATAGGCTTGATTCACACTATGGTATATTTTCGGGTATGAGTGTCCTATCTAGCATGAACTGCAGTGATCCTAGAAATCATGTAACTTTGGCTTTGTCTTTTTCTATTTTAGTTTGTAACTACATGGATTTAAAAGGACATGTGTTGCTTGTTTTTGTTTTATTTAATAGTTTCGATGTATATGAAATGACTTGGAACTATATTACCAATATTATTTTAGAAATGTTGAAAAGGGGGAATTTAAAATTTTTTAATATGATTTTGATATAAAAACTATTAAAAAATTTATCTTTCATTATTCTATTTAAGGTTGATCATTCTTTATAACTGTGTATAGAGACATTATTTGGAAGACATGGGTGGGATCCTCTAGTGACTTTTTAACTCAAACCCTATATACCCCATCAACATTGTATAGAAATCTGTATGTATTTTGATATAGGGAAAGGCAAATCACTATAGTTATTCAAGGAGGTTTCTGTTAGTTGAGTATGGGTAGTTAGTTGTGAGATGGAAAGATTTTTCCCATGCTATCACATGAACTTGTTATTTGCCTATTATCATCCTTTTGTATTGGACTTCTCTCTCATAGATTGTTTAGTTTCTTTTGAGTTATATCATTTCCACTATCTTATTTCAATTATGATAAATGTTTATCTCTTATTCTGTTTATATCTTTTGTGTAAAGACACACACACACACAAACACACACATATTCCATGTTTTTACATTAGGTTTGGATAAATTGTTCCCTATGGTTGTTATTTGATGCCCTGGTGTAGTCACCAACCAATGGGGATCGGGAATACCCTTAGAGTATGTGTAAATTTGGGCTAGGTATTAGTTAGGGAGGGTATCTAGGTCATCTTTCTTCGATGTCATCCACATGGGTTCTTGTTACAGTAGGCTCAGGATGTGTATGTGCTTCATGATGAATACTTTCTAAATTTCATGATGTGAATGGGGTTCACGATGTGTAGTGGTTTTGCAATATAATTTTTTATAATTTATTCCACTCCATTCATTATAGGGTCTTTATTTTCCTACAAATTATAAATAAATAGGTGAAATACCAGACCATAGTCAATGAAGTTTTAAATATTTTGCGGTGAGTTCATTCACACCTATAAAAAGAATACAAAAACACTAGGCTACCTCCCAAAATCTCTTTTTTAATGTTGTTGGATCAAACTCGCCTACTTCAAATTCATCTCATGTGATGGATGATTGTAAATGAGATGTCACTAACCAAGATTCCATTGAAGGTGCCCTGATCTCGGTTGGCCACATGTCCTCAAGTGAATCTCCCATAACTCCAGAGGATCCCAAATTTAAGCGAGGGGATAGAGTATATCATTTGAGAGAGTATTCCCTCATTACCAAAGTGTATCATAGAAGATAAATACGAAATTAATAGTAAATAACAAAATAAACATAAGTAAACTGATAGGACAACGAAAGTAGGTGGGGATAATAAACAATAGGATGCAATTGATATAAATATAAAATAGCCGATGATGATATATTTCATGTCACTATAAAGCTAGAAAACATGGATACAAATCACCATACAATAATTCTATATAAAATTAGAAAAAAGGAATGAAATACTATCCCCAGTATCCCATGTTTGAGGTCGACCATCAATTACCATCACCATCCCAATATAGCAAGAAATCAAGTGTTCGAAGTGATACAATTTACTTTATCAAAAACTTTATACATGTAATGTACCTGAGCACCAATGGAGGTTTAGATTGTGAGTGAGATAAATATCAGTAAGACACCAAAAATGGTGTTTATAACATCCTATAAATGTAATATAAACAGAAACAATGTGGAAGAATGGATATATATAAGTAATATAATATAGTAATGTAATTACCCAAGTAACTACTTCAGCACTGGGATGGTGTCTGAACATGTAACCAGTTCATTAATTAGTTAATCATAGTTTATAAAATTAAGTCACATGGGGAACATTTAGTACCAACATCCCATCTAAATGTAATAGTAGAGGTTCTAAGATGTAACAAGGAAACTTGATGCTAATAATAATGAAAGGTTCCAATGTTTTAACCAAGGAAACATAAAACTCAAGGGTTTTCAAATCACTATTAAAAAAATCATGGATATTGGGGTATGAATGTAATCCAATAGAATATTCGAAGGAATTAAATAATAAATGACCTAACAGAGTCCAAGGAGAACATCCATAGTAAAACGGGATAAGTAGTGTCTAGGCCCTAGGATGTAACATTGTCACCTCGTATCCATAAAATCCATCCTGGATCCAAGGTGTGTATCCAAGGAATCTTATAATAGTAAAGGAGGGATCCTTCTATATCATATCAGGCATCCATTCATAGATAAGGAATGGGTTCCAAGTTTGGGGTCAATCAAGGCAACAAACATCCTAAAATTGGAATGACATCCATGAGCGCTCAAGGCATTCCCTTGGGAATCCAAAAGCTAAATCGATCCTAAACACTCCTATATTAATGATATTAAGGTCCATATATAATTAGGCATATTAAATTTTTCTTCATTAAATAAATTAGGCTTAGATATTTTCATACCATTTGATAAGTTCATTTGGATGAAGCCATGCCTTTCATCAGTGTGACATGGCCAGGAGAAATGAATCCATTTAATCTATTTCATTAACAATTACTTGGTTATATCCTTTACCATTCATAACATGAAAATTTTACGATAAAAAATAGAAACCACATGCAATTAATATTATATAAACTAGGACAAGTCATATATATACAATATACTTTCCAATTTACACTTTAACTTTGATTAATCCTATTGTATAACTTACCTTAGGTGGGTCATGTTTTTATCATACATGGTACTTATCATGATCTATTCACAATTAAAAATCATTTAATGAGAGAGAGGACTAGGATTATGGGGGTCATGATGAGCCACACCTGAATGGTGGATCAGACGATCATGCCAAAATATGTTAACCCAATTATTGAATAACCCCTTTCATGGGGTGGTCAGAGTTGTGTAAGTAACCACCAAAAATGAATTAAATATATGGAAAGGGTCTTAGAACATAGTTCTAATGACTATAAGTAAGACAACTAAATTTAACCGATGGTGCCTGAGGAATTCAGTACGTGCCGATGGGATTTTTCAAAATGATATAACTCAAATGATGAGTTATATACCACCTACCTTAGGCTCAAATGCCTCTCCTCATCCAGAACTAGCCTCTAATTCGACCTGAATTAGAGTATATTTAAAGAATATAAAAATGACATGAAAATAGGGAATTTGATCCTACATCTAAATAGCTTCATTTTTAGGAAGAATAAATATGAAAGTTTTATAAGGAGTTGTGAACATACTGGTGAAGATAAAATGGAACAAGAAAACCTATGATCAGACTCCCGATGGAAGATAGATCTTAAATCCTAGTATAGGCTTTAAAAATGATTCAAAAGAGAAAAATGGGAGGGGGCTGTAGAGTGGACAAAAAATATAAAGGAGGGTTTTGATTTAATTAAGTTTTTAAGGCCAATTTGGCAACTTCACCCATTTTACCCTTCACATGGTTTGGTTGCATGATTTTCCAAACCATGCACCAACCATGCATGGTCTTCTATAGGAAAGGTGAACCCATATGGTTGGGATGAACAGTTTGGGAAACTGGGTTCCAACCATATGAAACTCAACTTTCAAAATTACAAACATTCTCAAACAATCGTATAACCCATTTTGCATTATTATATCGAACCGTGTGCCCTCTTTCTACTCACTATCCAACCTTGCATGGTTTACTCTAAATGAGAAACATGATGTTTTCTCCCACCAGCTTGGGTTCCATGTTTTGAACAAGATATATACACCCAAAAAAATTGCTTATTAATAAGGAATCCATATCAAGTCCAAAATAAATAATTAGACCAAAATATTTAGGATCCATACATGAGAGAAAAACCAGGTTCATACATTTCTTCTGATTAAAAGAACTCATACCTATGTTCACCTTCCAAGGGTGGGGTACACAATTTGATTGAAACTATGGCCACTGGGCATGTATGTCGGCTTTCCACTCCCAAGTTTCATTTTATACATGGATGTTCTAAAATTGTACCCACACTAGAGGGATATAACAACATCAGATAGCCTTCATGTCCTAATTGATTATGTGTATAATATACTCCTCAAAAGAATAATTAGTATCTAAATCAAATTCCTCAGGATAAAAGGTATGAGATGGGTCGACCTGATAATGAAGAAGCTGTGAAATTTGGAAGATGTCATTGATTTCATGGTACCTCTGATGTAGTAGGAACTAATATGCAACTTTCCTGACTCTCTACAGAATATAAAATGGTCTGGAAAAGTGTGGTGACTGCTTCCCTAGACTCTACATCCATATATTCCCTAGCCTAGGTGATACACGTAGGAGAGCATGATTTCTAACCATGAACTCTAGAAGTCTTTGACAGTGATCAATATATTACTTCTATATAGATAGAGCAGTATTCATACACTTCCTGATCAATAGAACCAACTATGCAGTCTCCTGCATGATAATATGACCTCATAGTGTTGCCTTTACTACCTTTATCAAGGATAGGGGTGAACAAAATGAACTACTATATAATGCCTCAATAGTATCCTTCTAAATTATCACATGAAATCTATTATTATAGGAAAAATCAAAGTGTGGGATATGATTCTCCCAAGAATCATGAAAGTCAATGATGCATGCTTGGAGAATGTTCTCTAGAAATTGTATCATCTA
Source organism: Viscum album (assembly GCA_963277665.1). Lineage (NCBI taxonomy): Eukaryota > Viridiplantae > Streptophyta > Magnoliopsida > Santalales > Viscaceae > Viscum > Viscum album. The sequence continues at coordinate 1,699,778,965 of OY728125.1, forward strand.
TTCCATCTCGCCATAAGATTTTAGGTCAAAGGTTGTGGTTAGAAGAACCTTTGTACCCATAGCCTTCAGCAACCCTTACAAAAATTGAGATGTAAAACTTGAATCCTAATATGAAATTATATTACGAGAGACCCTATATAGTATAATGATCTTGAAGACATAATATATTTTCATCTCATCAATGGATAATGATTCATAGATATGAATGAATTGGTCTACTTCTGTTAGTCTGTAAATGAAAAACCATACAGTTTATCTACCCCTTAGGGCCCTCTATAATCTAAATATGAAGTCCATGGAAACATATTCTCATTTTCATTCCAGGATTTGAAGAGGATGTAACATGACTATTGGTCTTTGGTTCTATGTCTTCACCTGTTGACATGTGTAACAACTAGTGATAATTATTTCTATCTGAAATTTTATCCTAGGCCACCAATACCAGCATCACATGTCTCTACACATTTTAGAGATTCCTGGATGAACTTACCCTTGAAAAGTGTGGGACTTGCACATCAAATATTCTCTCATATCTATAGTAACAAAGACACATCTATGAATACACAGGATGTCATCTCTTCCTATAGAACAATCTATAGGAGGGTCATCTCTTAAAATACTCTCGTGTAGAACCAGTCCCTTAGGATCTAAAAATTTTCTACTCTTTACATTCTTAAAGAGGGAAGTGGAAACTATCAATTCCGATAGATTATACTTCTCGTTACTATCATGAAACTATATATGAAACTCAGAAAAGGGTTCCATTGATTTTCATTCATTACTGGCTTCCCATACACCTGGTTTTTGAGTTTTATGACTCAGGGTATCAACAACTACATTTCCCTTTCTATGCTTATAAGTAATCTCAAAATCGACGAATAGAATACTTTCAACCCATATTCACTATCTAAGATTAAATAAATTTTATGTAAAGATATATTTGAGGCTATTGTGGTCCATATATACCACAAAGTTCTCACCCGATAGATAATTTCTCCATAAATGTAAGGCATGGACAACTACAATTAGTTCAAGGTCTTGTGTTGGATAATTTCTCTCACGATTTCTAAACTTCTGAGATCTATATGCAAAGACTATGTCCTTCTACTTAAAGACTGCCCATAGGATAATTCTTGAATCATCAAAAAACATGGAATAAACTCTACTAGGATCCTACAGAAATAGAATAGGTGGGGAGACTATCCTCCCTTTCAGCTCTTGAATGGAATTCTCGCACACTTCTGACGACATGAACCTGACACCCTTCAATTTCAAAATTATAAATACTGAATGAAGGCATGAAATTTTGTATATTAAATTCCCGTACTATCCGAATATCTCTAAGAAACTTTGTATTTTATACATTATATTGGTATACTCCTTGGAAACCACATCACTAACCTTCTATGGGTCAACAGAGAATCGTAATTATAAGACAATATGACTCAATAAGTTAACTTTTTAAATCTAGAAGTGCCACATAGCAAGATTTCCATAAAGATGATGCTCTCTCAGTGTACTCAGAACAATCTCAAGGTGCTTATAATAGTCTCTAAGAGTATGAGAGTACACCAAGATGTTGTTAATAAATAAGAGGATAAGGGAATCTATATAGGGGGGACAACCATATTCATCTGAGCCATGAAAATGGAAGGTGTATTATTGAGACTGAACAACATAACAAATAACTTTTGTAGACCATACCTAATATTGAAAGCTGTATGATGTATGTTTGATGTATTGACTTATATCTATTGATAGTAAGATCTCATGTTGATCTTAAAAAACACCCTAGCTCATCGGAGTTAGTCAAATAGATCATCAACTCGAGGAAGTGGATATCGGTTCTTGACCATAATCTCGTTAAACTATCTTTAATCCATGCATAGGTGAAGGGTCCCATCCACCTTATTATAATAAACCATGGGTGAAACCCAAGAGGAAGTGTTAGGACATATAAAACCCTTAGACTCTAGATCCTTTAACAAACTATTGAGCTCATAGAACTCTGTAGGTGTCATCCTATATAGAGGAATAGACACTGGAGAAACTCTTAGAATGAGATCAATTGAAAAATCTAACTCAATCTCATGAGTTAATCCAAAAAAATAATCTAGAAAATTTACCTAAAATGATCTACTAAAATAGAGATTTTATCATGATATAAACCTTGATCCTCCATCATGATATTTGAAATCTTAGTGGCCACTCTACCAAACCCATGATGCTCTAGTACAACTCTTCTAGCCTTGAATTCCCACTCACCCTTGTGTAGATAGGTTCTTCCCTTTGGTATTCTAAACAAAACCCTACAATAATAACAGTTTACAAAGGCATGATATAGAACCAACCAATACATCTTGATAATGACATAAAATTCCATCATCTCAAGAAAAAATAGGTCCCATAAGAAAGGGTAACTTTCTACATCAAGGTTATAGTTCTTATACTAGAATATACCATCTAACCATACTCCCAACGATGTATCTAGGGTCATTACACAACAATTACACTATATTTCCATCCAAAGAATTTACATGATAGATAAGGAGATTAAAGAGTGTAAATAACCTATATCAAATAAAGTAGATATTATAGTTAAGGCTACTAGAATACTACCTTGTACAGTAGATGGTTCCATAACCCAATCCTCAGATATTAGCTTTAATGCATGAAACTAACTTGATCCACGTCCCTCTGAAAAGGCTAGTCTATCATGATCAAAATTGATCTAATAACACTATTTTTGATCAGGAGTCAGGATAACATAGCTGTTACCTTTTTATCATTCGGTCCAATAAGTGCTACTCGAATCCCCTACCTAACATGGTGTAAAATAACCATCCACTAAAAGTGCAGCTAGTGTGGAATCTTTTCCACTAGAAGATAATGAAAATTTATGAAATAATCGATGTTAGTGACCCATACGTCTGCACGACTGACAATACAGTGGGTCACTATCACACTGAGGCTTTAGGGGCCCCTATCTTTCATAATGGTGACACACCATAGTGCCATCGATTCAGGTACTCTGACTACCACTGCCCTGATGATAATCCTCAAGGGATCATTTTCTACTACCGAAAGAACTTGTGGCATGCCTCGACACTAGTCCTCTATATCCAGAATTCTCTCCATACCCCATGTTAAATTCAGTGATAAGGGGATGATTAAATGTTTTAGAGAAGGTAGAATAGAGAAATACATTCACCTATGTATAGATGGAATAAACGATCCCATCCTCAAAATGTTTATCATGTAGAAACATATCATTGGATAGAAGAAGTGAAAAGAATCGAAACTCAGTGAAACATGCTGAAGGCAACATAAATATCATATAAGACTACTCAAGATTCATGAACTATTAAAAATTGTCATCTATTAGCGTCTGGGGAATGAATTTATTATAGAAAGTAGTCTAGAATCCAACCCATACCAAGCCATGATAGCAACCATCCTAGGTAATTACATCCCACCAACGCTTAGTGGAATCATGAAACATGTAGGTAGGAATATTAACCATCAAATTTTGAAGAATCTCTAGATTCTCAATGATAGAAATGGTGAACTCTAGCCAGGACTCAGCAGCTTGTGAATCTCCATCCCTTGGGAAGGCTGGAGGATACTATTACTAGTACTCATGCGTTAGATCATCCATCAGAGGTGTAGGACATGGATCACCTTTAATGAACAATATCAAATGTTGGAAAGTATCACAAAGCTAGGGATCAGTTCCCATATTACATACAATAGGTATCACCTAAAGTGGCACTCATATTGGTTAGATTGGATGCTTAGGTCCCACCATGTCTAGAGCATAGTCGTCACCACCCTCTAGGTGCATGAAACGAGGATGCTGTTTTGGAATTGGTCAACAAATGTGAAGAACACACCTCAGAAAAATATTATAAGAATACAGGTAACAACACTAGAGAATATTGAATGTAATAAAGGGTTCACTACCCATGGTATACAATCCCATCATCCCACTTATATGGCTATGTATTGGTAAGTTCTCAAGTATAAGTTACAAGGGCTCCATCAGTTGAAGGGTAAACTATACAATCCATCATCATTTACTAGAAAATATTTATTGATTTCATAAATAATTAATATGTTTTACTTCTATACCTTTCATAAACATGATAAGGTAAGATAAGTAAGTGAAACTATTATATTTTAGAAGCCATGATTCACTTTTCAACTTCTCATATTCATATAAATTATATAAAAGATCATTTAAAAGTGAGAGTCCTTCCTAGTGAATCAGGGCCAATACAACTTATCATTGAAAACAATACCCATATTATTTTAATATAATGGTTCAACTTGATAAATTACCAATTCCAACCCATTAGGGCTCATAACACCACATGAATTAAAACAAAAAATCAATAAATAATGTAAGAACCCGGTTCTTACTTTTGAGTTATGGGTTTCTTCTTTTCTCTTTTCCTTAAGTGTTTTTGAGAAAAATAAGGAAAATGGGGAAAATCATAAATTTAGGAAGTACACACCGTGTAATTTTCCACACGCCGTGTACTTTTGGCCGTATAGGATGAGTACACAGGGCGTGTAGCCATGTCGATGAAGAAGGGTGTAAAAACCAACTACACGCCATGTAGTGGTCTTTTACATGCTGTGTAGTCATTCGGCAGACAAAACAGTAAGGCGGTGGAAGTAGCCACCAACTGGGTGATAGTACACGCCGTGTAGTCGGGAATACACGCCGTGTACTCATGTCGGCAGATGAACAGTTTGGCGGTGCTGCCAGTTGGACAGTTAAATGAATAGAGTACACGTAGTGTACTCTAAAGTACACGCTGTGTAATTTGTTTTTTCACATAAAATGGGCAGTAGCCTCCCCTATTTATAGGGAAGGCTTAGAACGGGATGAAGGAGCAGAAGAGGGATGTCGGAGCTTTGGAGATCCGCTGAGCGCACGTCGGGAATCCGTTTTCTACACCGTTGAACTCCCTGGAACCGCACGGGTGATTTCTCCCTTCTCCTGGAGTAGTTCTTACCAATTATTTCCTGTAGGGAAGTTATTTAAGTTTGAACAAGGTTTTATTTCACCTCAGATCTACATCGTTCTAGGACGAATCGAGGATCTTCGTTTGCGTATATCGTTCGTGGGTGTTAAAGGTAGGTGTCTTGGTGTTCATTTACAACTATTGTGTGTTTTGTGTTTTTGAGCTCTGAACCCATATTTGGGGTGTCGTGTGGCTGAGGCCGTGGCTATTTTAAATACCTAGAATTGTATAGGTAATTAAATAAAGTCTTAAAACTATTGTTTGGGATCAATGTTTGGATCCAGGACCGCCCCGTGGGTGCGTACTTCTGTTTAGCCGTTAGGCCAGGATACCCGAGGGTATGCCATGTTTTATTGTGCATTAATTTTTCCTTGAGAGGAATTGTATGTAAATTGCATGTTTATATGTTGGGAATGGCCCGGTTATTTATGCCTGAGGGAGGTGTTTTACTATATCCTAAGGGCAATGCTCTATTTCTCCTGAGGGAAACCTTTCATGCCTGGGGACTGTGACTTCTGTGCCTGAGGGAAACACTTTTTATGCATAAGGGAAATTTCTGTTACTTCTGAGGGAAATACCTGTGGGTTGGATTCTGGTTACCTGAGGTTAAGGTTTTTCTTGTCTGAGGAAGCTGACTGCTTATTTCAAAATTCACTGTGGTGTTTTCTTAATATTAAATGGTTGAATGAATAATTAAAATGGAAATATAACTGGTTAAGTTAGTTACATTTGAGTAATTCATAGTTTATTGAATTTACTACTGCACACTATTGTTTCATGATTACACACAGTTGAGCACAGGCCTTTGGTTGGTGCCTACTGGGAATTATTTCTCACACCTTGTTTGGGTCATGCTTTTCAGCCAAAACAGATTACATTTCTGCAGGTGTGGATAAGGGAAAGGGTCCCAATACAGGTACTTGATTTGCTGTTGAGGAGTAGGGGAGCATGGGACCGAGCTTAGGCTCGTGATGCTACCAGCTATTTTGTTTTTCTTTTTTGTACTTTGTATTGTATTGTACTACTGTGTAACATGTTATCGCTATTTTTATTAAAACTTGTGACATGTTGCATCATATCTACATAACAGGTTGGTTATCTTTTTCTATAGTTGTTTATATTAAATATGTATGGTTTATTTCTTCCGCTGTTTTCATATGTTTTTATTATTCTGCTGCACTACACATTGACAAATGAGATCATCGTTTCCCAAATATTAGACCTAGGCCCTCGCTACTAGTCGGAAGCCTATGGCGTTTGGGGAAATGCGCTTGAGGTCACGTGGCAAATCGGGCTTGGGGCACCCGTTGAGTGGCACCCGGACCCGGGACATTACAAAGTTGTATCAGAGGGTTTCTTTTCTTTGACTTACTATTTGGAGATATAGTCAAGGATAAGAATAAAGTGGTAGTTGGTAATAAATTGTGCTCGGGCGTAGCTAACCCGTGTACATGGAAAATCCAGTCTACCTCAGTTATTGAAATTTTACTAATTTTGAAATTTTTACAATTGATTTGATTTCACCGTTGGGTGAAACACTTGCATTGTGCTGTTTATATTTTATTCATGGGTTTTGTTTAGTTCCAACTCGATGAGATGAGGGTATGACATCTCATGCATCATTAGTCACATGAGAGAAATCACATGCCATGCATAGTTCCATGCCATGTAGGTGAATTAGAAATTGCATGTTGTTGTGATAGTTGTGGTGCTATAGAAGCATGCTGTTGTGATAGCTGCTTGATAAATTCCTTCTATGTGACAAGGTATTTTCATGTGAGCTGGTTTATAGAATGGGCACCAGACTTTGGTTTTTGGGGAGTATGGGCCCCCATTGACTGGAATTTGGTGGATCATTGACTGTTTATTTTGTTATAACACAGATAAGATGTCAAACTTTGATTCGTGGGGAGTATGGGCCCTCACAGATCAGAATATGACACTTAGGTGTTGTTTTTCAGTATTTTCTGGGTTCCGGGGAAGTTTCTGAGGCATACTGTCTGGAAACCCAGTATACCCGCCATGTAGTACCTTAAACACGCCGTGTATGATCTTCTGTTTGGGAAGAAAAGAAAAATTTTTGAGTACACGCCATGTACCCTAAGTACACACAATGTAGTCTCTTACCATGTCATATACCGTGTGGGTGGGGACACGGGGATGGGAAATACTTGGGGAAAACATACCGTGTACTGGATGTACACACCATGTAGTGTTGACCCAGAGTCCGCCCGTGTAACTAACAACACAGACGGAGGAGACCATAAGACGTACACGCCGTGTCCACTATGGAACACACCGTGTAGTCTGACCTGGGATCCGGCCGTGTAACTAACAACATGAGTCGGTGAAATCCTTTCGTGTACACGCTGTGTGTATGCTGAACATGCTGTTTAGTTGGAGCCATATATCCGGCTGTGTAACTAACAACACGGGTCGGCAGAGCGACTCTAGTACACGCCGTGTGCCTTTGGGACACTCCGTGTAGTCTTGTCCGATGACAGACCGTGTGGAGTTAGCCATGTGGCTAGGAAATGGGGTGGTGTACACACTGTGTTCGGGTGTAACACGCTGTGTTGTGTCAAGCTGAGTAGTCGGACGTGTCACAAACGACACGAGAAGTTGGAAAATTACACCATACATGCCGTGTAGATTATATACACGTCGTGTAGTTTTGTTCAATGGGAGATTTGTGGCTTATCCGTGTAGAAGGACCCAGGCAGGGGAAGAAAATCTAGGTACATGCCGTGTAGTCAGTATACACGCCATGTAGTCATGTTTTTCAAATTTTGAATTCCTTCTTCCTCCTATTACCTTTTAGGGTTCCTTCACTTTATTATTTGATAAATCTTGATCGAAGGTGTGCGTTTGACCTTGTAGAGTCATGCTGCTGAGATGACCACACGTTGTTCGCCAGGAGAGTGGAAATGATTATACTCCAGAGATGGTGGGCCATGGGCTACCAGTAGATCCTACAGTAGAGCCATATGCGGCGCCAGATGTTATACCAGAGATAGGTGGGAGGTGCAGTTCCATGAAGGCTTTATTCGGTTCATGAAGACCTTTCAGGGAGCACCACCGGCTGCCACATCTATGGCTGAGCTGACTCGTATCTTCTAGCATCATCATTCACCTAAATTCTCAGGGGATGGCGGACCACAGGCTGCGGAGTCTTGGCTAGGGTTGATGCATACTATTTTCGAGCATCTCAAGATGCCACTAGGGCGGAGGGTCAAGCTCGTGACATATATGCTATGTGATTCCTCCAAGAGGTGCTGGGATGTTACCACCCAGTTAGAGAATCACTGGGACATGGCGCGGGAAGATTTTTAGGAAGTCTTATATGAATTCTTTTTCCCAGAGACACTAAGAGTCGATATAACGTGATAGTTCATGAATCTGCAGCAGGGAGCTATGTCGGTGATGGATTATTATGCTCGTTTCACCGAGCTTCAGTGTTTTGCACCCGTGCTGGTGGGTGATGAGATGTTGAGAACCAGACGCTTTGAGGATCATCTTTGGTATGACATCCGAGCACTGGTGAATGTTTTCAGGTTGCCTTCGGTACATGCTATTGTGAACCAGGCACTAATTACAGAGGGGAACCTTTGGGAATCTAGTGGTGTGGGCTAGGGGGGTTCAACCCCAGTTTTTGGTACTATTTATACCGGTAAGAGGAAGAGACAGATGGACTTCTCTCAGTGTGGAAGTACTAGCTAGACGATTGCTTCTGGTGGCCCGGTTAGGTGCTACCACTGTGGTAAAGAGGGTCACAGGAGACTGCAGTGTCCACATGATCCAGTGGAGTGCTGATCTTGCGACAAGATGGGTTATATGAAGCACTTTTGCAGGGCTTTTTCACCAGTGTCTAGTGAGAGGGGTTCTGTTCAGACTCCATGTGCGGGAGCAGGACAAGCATCTTCTTACCAGTTGGGGAACTGAAATATATCAGGGTGTGTAGGAAGAGATGGTGGTTGTGGAAGTGGTAGCCAGACACCAGGATCTCAGAGGTAGCAGGGTGGGACAGCTCAGGGTAGCCAGGCTGTGTTGTAGGGCCACAGCATTGGGCATGCATATGCAGTGCAACAGACCCATCAGGAGTAGGATCCTGAACCTTCTATAGTCAGAGGTACTATTTTAGTACCTTCTATCTTATCTTCAGAACTTTTTGACACTGGAGCTACACATAGTTTCATATATGTACCCATTGTGGAGAGCCTTGGGCTCTGTGTTTCTTCTTCTTGTTCTACTGTTATGATGCTAGAAACTCCTTTGGGAACTATAAAGACATGTTTGCGTCAGTTCTAGGAGTTCCCACTTGAGGTTGGTGGGTGTCACTTTCTATGGGACATTTATGTCTTAGAGATGATGAGCTATGATGTCATTCTCGGGATGGACTGATTGGTTTCCTTCCGAGCCTTTGTGGATGACTATCGTCGCAGGGTGATTTTTACGTCACCAGAGGGAAGAGAGTTTCTATAAAAGGGCAAGTGGGATGTTCAGGCGAGTCGAGCTGGACCAAAGCATCATGGGCGTGGTGGAGTTACAACCCAGATTGCGAGTTTATATACGGATTATTAGGAGACTTTTCAGACAGATTTCTCTCCAGTGGTTGGTCATTTCAGGGATGTCTTCCCGGACGACTTTTTGGTTCTACCTCTGGATCTTGAGGTGGATTTTTCTATTGAGCATGTGCCAGGAGCAGCAACGGTTTCCATTCCTCCTTATAGGATGGCTACACCAGAGTTGCAAGAGATCAAGAGGCAGTTAGAGGAGTTAGAGGCAAAGGGTTTCATCCGACCTAGTACTTCTCCTTGGGGTTCACCGGTCCTTTGTGCGAAGAAGAACAATTGTACCCTTAGACTCCGTGTGGATTATCGGAAGCTGAACCAGTTGATAGTTAAGAACTGATATCCTTTTCCAAGTATTGAGGATATTTTTGATCAACTTCGTGGAGCACAAGTGTTCTGGAAGATTGAATTGAGATTAGGATATAATCATCTATGCGTTAGACCATCTGATATACCTCTCATGGATTTCAGGAGTAGGTATGGTCTATACGAGTATACGGTTATGCCATTCGGACTCACGAACGCGCCAACAGTTTTTATGGCTCTGATGAATCTTGTGTTCCATCCTTATCTGGATTCTTTTGTGGTAGTATTTGTGGAATACATCTCGGTTTACTCTCACACTCGACACGACCATTCCACCCATCATGAGATCGTATTGAGTACACTGAGAGGGCATCAAATATATGCTAAGATCTCAAAGTTCCACTTTTGGATGGACCAGATTCACTTCCTGGGTCATATCATCTCAGAGACAGGAGTTGCAGTAGACCCAGAGAAGGTGAGGGCAGTGGCTTTCTGGGAGTAGCCTAAGAACGTGTTTGAGATACAGAGTTTCTAGGGGCTGGCTGGTTACTATAGACGCTTCATACATGACTTCTCCTGTTTAACAGCGCCATTGACAGGTTTGACTAAGATGGGTGTGAAGTTCGTTTGGTCAGAAGCTTGCGAGATAGCCTTTCAGGACCTGAAGGGAAGGTTGACATCAGCACCAATCCTGATACTCCCAGAGTAGGGAAAGAGCTATACAGTTTACTGAGATGCATCAGGAATTGGGCTGGGAGCAGTGTTGATGCAGGGCGGTCGAGTTGTTGCGTACATTTCTCATCACTTGAGGCCACATGAGAAGAATTACCCGATGCATGATCTCGAGATGGCTACTGTTGTTCATGTGTTGCACTGTTGGAGACAGTATCTCTTGGGAGATCATTTTGTGGTGTTTACAGACCACATAAGTCTCAAGTACATCTTTACCCAACGTGAATTGAACCTGAGATAGAAAAGGTGGGTTGAATACCTTCAGTCCTTCTATTTTGAGCTTTCCTATACACCAGGTAAAGGTAATGCAGTAGCTGATGAACTAAGCAGGAAGACTCAAATACAGGCAGTGCAGGAGGCCAGTGGTGAATGGTAGCTAATTGCTTTGTTCTCTGAGATGCATTTGGAGGTGCACAACAGACAGGGGCAAACCTATATTTCTTCATTAGCTGTGACTTATACCCTACTGGATAGAGTGAGGATGAGACATATATCTTATACTAAAGGCCTAGTTTTGCGGGAGTCGGTGGAAAGTGAGGACCCTCCTCCTGGTTGGACGATAGGCGATGATGAGGTACTGCATTTCCATGGGCGAGTATGGGTTCTAGGGGATATACGCGAGGAGATGATGCAGGAGTTTCATGCTTTAGCTTGGGAAGTTCATCCCGGAGATACCAAGATGTACCGTGACTTGAGAAGTCAGTACGTGTGGCCGGGTATGAAGAGAGAGATAGCTGGTTTTGTTATGAGGTGTTCCACCTATCAGCATTTGAAGGCTGAGCATCAGAGGCTAGCCAAACTATTACAACAGTTACCCATCTCGGAGTGGAAATGGGATGATGTCGCGATGGACTTCGTGACTGGATTTCCGAGGTCACCTCGAGGCAATGATGTCGTGTGGGTTGTTGTGGACAGACTCACGAAGGTAGCTCACTTTTTTCCGATCAAGGAGACCTGCAGTGTTGACGAACTCATAATTTTGAATATCCGAAAGGTTGTACGTCTTCATGGGGTCCCTCGTTCTATCATTTCAGATAGGGATGCCCATTTTACATCTCGTTTCTGGAAGAGTTTTCAGAGGGCACTGGGTACACAGGTTCTTCGGAGCACATCTTACCACCCTCAGACCGATGGCCAGTCAGAGCATACGATACATGTACTGGATGACATGTTGCGTGCATCCATCCTTGACTTTGGGGGTTCTTGGGAGAAGCATATACCTCTAGTCGAGTTTGACTACAATAACAGTTTCCGTGCAACTATTGAGATGGAACCTTACATGGATTTATATGGTAGGCCATGCCGATCACCTTTAGGCTGGTTAGAGGCAGGTGATGCAGCTTTACTGGGACCACGTCTCGTACATGAGACTTCAGAGCAGGTCTAGTTGATTCAGAAGTGGATGGCTACCTTACAGTCTCGTCATAAATCTTATGCTGATCGCCACAAACGACCTTTGGAGTTCGTGGTCGGGGATCAGGTTTTCTTCCGGGTTTCGCCAAGGTTGGGACACAGGCGGATCAAGAGATAGGGTACAATTTCACCGAGGTATGTGGGGCCATTTGATATTCTGGAGAGGTTCGTGCCAATTGCTTATCAGTTTCAGTTACCTCAGAGGTACCGGGCCATGCATGACGTCTTCCATGTATCTGAGTTGCGCCGCTATCATTCAGACATGTCTCATATCTTTCAGCTCGAAGAGGTTGAGCTTGAGGTTCATTCATCCTTTTATGAGCTTCTGATTCGTATCATTGATAGGATCACGAAGGTTCCCCGAGTCCGGTCAGTTCCTCTCGTACGGGTGCTATGGAAGCATGGCCGAGTGCATGATGAAACCTGGGAGCGGGAGACCGACGTACGTGCTCAGTGGCTGGAGTTGTTCACGGCTTTATCTTCGCCACCCTTGGAAGGGAAATTCGGGGATGAATTGATTTAAGGAGGAAAGTTTGTAAGAACCATGTTCTTACTTTTTAGGTACGTGTTTCTTCTATTCTCTTTTCCTTAAGTGATTTTGAGAAAAATAAGGAAAATAGGGAAAATCCTAAATTTTGGATGTACATGCCGTGTAATTTTCCTCACGCCGTGTACATTTGGACATGTAGGATGAGTATACAGGGCGTGTAGCCATGTCGGCGACAAAGGGTGTAAAAACTGACTACACTCTGTGTAGTGGTATTTTACATGCCGTGTAGTCAGTCGGCAGACGAAACAGTAAAGCGGTGGAAGCAGCCGCCAGCTGGGCGACAGTACACACCGTGTAGTCAGGAATACACACTATGTACTCATGTCGGCATATGAACAGTTTGGCGGTGCCGCCAGTTGAATAGTTAAATGAAGGGAGTACACGCCATGTAATCTAAAGTACACGCCATGTACTTTGTTTTATTCACTTAAAATTGTCAGTAGCCCCCCTGTTCATAGTGAAGGCTTTGAACGGGAAGAAGGAGTGGAAGAGGGAGGCCGGAGCTTTATAGATCCTCCAAGCGCACGTCGGGAATCGTTTTTCTGCACCATCAATCTCCCTGGAACCGTACAGGTGAGTTCTCCCTTCTCATGGAGTAGTTATTAACAATTATTTCCCATAGGGAAGTTATTTAACATTGAAAGATGTTTTCTTTCACCTCAGATCTTCGTCGTTCTAGGACTAATCGAGGATCATCGTTCGCGTATATTGTTCGTGGGTGTTAAAGGTAGGTGGCTTGGTGTTTATTTCCAACTATTATGCGTTTTGTGTTTTGGATCTACGAACCCTTATTTGGGGTGTCATGTGGCTGAGGCTGTGGATATTATAAATACCTATAATTGAATTAGTAATTAAAAAAAATTGTAAAACTGTTGTTTGGGATCAGTTCTTGGATTCAGGACCACCCCGGGGGTGTGTTCCTCTATTTATCCATTTGGCTAGGATACCCAAGGGTATGCCATGTTTAATTGTTCATTACTTTTGCCTTGATAGAAATTTTATTTAAATTGAATGTTTATATATTGGGCATGGCCCGGTTACTTATGCCCAAGGGTGGTGTTTTACTATAGCCTAAGCGCATGACTGTATTAGCCTGAGAGCAATGCTCTATTTCTCTTGAGAGAAACCTTTCGTGCCTGAGGGCTGTGGCTTCTGTGCTCGAGGGCGACACTTTTTACTTCTAAGGGAAATTTCTATTACTCCTGAGGGAAATACCTGCAGCTTCGATTCTGCTTACCTAAGGGTAAGGGTTTTCTTATCTGAGGATGCTGACTGCTTATTTAGAAATTCACTGTGGTGTTTTCTTAATATTAAATGGTTAAATGAATAATTAAAATGGAAATATAACTAGTTAAGTTAGTTACTTTTGAGTACTTCTTAGTTTATTGCATTTACTACTACACACTGTTGTTGCATGTTTACACACAGTTGAGCACGAGCCTTTGGTGGGTGTCTACTAAGAGTTATTTCTCACACCCTGTTTGGGTCATGATTTTGGCCCAAATAGATTACATTTCTGCTAGCGTGGATAAGGGAAAGGGTCCCTATACAGGTACTTGATTTGCTACTGAGGAGTAGGGGAGCATGGGACCGGGCTTAGGCTCACGATGCTACTGGCTGTTTTGTTTTGCTTTGTTTTACTCTATATTGTATTGAACTGCTTTGTAACATGTTCTAGATGTTTTTCTTAGAACTTGAGACATGTTGAATCATATCTATATAACTGGTTGGTTATCTTTTACTGTAGTTGTTTATATTAAATATGTATGGTTTATTTCTTATGATGTTGTCGTATGTTTTTATTATTCCACTACGCTACACTTTGACAAATGAGGGCATAGTTTCCCCACTATTAGACCTGGGCCCATGCTGCTAGTCGGCAGCCTCTGGTATTTGGAGAAATGCACTTGAGGTCATGTGGAGAATCGGGCTCGAGGCACCCATTGAGTGGCACCCGGACCACTTTTGATTACTTCTTAGTTTATTGCATTTACTACTGCACACTGTTGTTGCATGTTCACACACAGTTGAGCACGGGCCTTTGGTGGGTGTCTACTGGGAATTATTTCTCACACCCTATTTGGGTCATGCTTTTCAGCCCAAACAGATTACATTAATGCAGGTGTGGATAAGGGCAAGGGTCTCTATACAGGTAAATGATTTTCAGCTGAGGAGTGGGGGAGCATGGGACCGGGCTTTGGATCGCAATGCTACCGACTGTTTTGTTTTTCTTTGTTGTACTATGTATTGTATTGTACTGCTGTGTAACATGTTCTAGCAGTTTTTCTTAGAACCTGAGACATGTTGCATCATATCTATATAACTGGTTTGTTATCTTTTACTAAAGTTGTTTATATTAAATATGTATGGTTTATTTCTTCCCATATTTTCATTTGTTTTTATTATTCCACTGCGCTACACTTTGACAAATGAGGGCATAGTTTGCCAACTATCAGACCTGGGCCCTCACTGCTAGTCGGCAGCCTCTGGCATTTGGGGAAATACACTTGAGGTCACGTGGCGAATCGGGCTTGGGGCCCCCGTTGAGTGGCACCTAGACCCGGGACGTTACAGATCACAACCATAGAAAATCATAGGTATAACATAACTACCACAACATCACTCAATAATCATAGACATATCCTTTAATTAACATATCAAAATGAATGACATGGAAATACACATGACATTTGAATTGTATACACTTATGATGATGCATGTAACAATGATCATTACCCTCATATAATCAGAAAAAAGATGATATTAGATCCTCTATTAGAATAATAATCAACACACCACATATCATATGAGGCACCTATTGGTGCAATGACATCAACTGTAATTGAAAAATGTAGAACAATAATTGTAGTTCAGGAAATTTGGCCTTCACCCCGAACATGTATTCATGAGGCCCAAGCATGACTCTTTTCAAAGTTTTATGTATTCCTAGTCTTATTAATATTATCACCAAATATTAATGAAAGAAATAAATTCCTTTCATACCAATTTATTACATACATGACATGGATTCCACAGAAGGTGCCTCGATCCCATTTGTCCACATGTTCTCATGTGCGTCTCACTAAATGACCGAGGATTCTGACTAGTAATGAGGGCCTAAAGTTTGTCGGTGGGAAGATTATTACCTCATTTCCATATTGTAGCACAATGGATCAATAAGAAATATATAGTAAATAACATAATAAATATAAGAAAAATGACAGCACAATAGAAGCAGGATGAAATAATAATCAATAAGATAAAACTAATATAAATATACAACATCTGGTGATGATATATGTCCTTTCTGTAACACCCGAGACTTTTATGTTATATAAATCATCAAAGGAATCTTTTTCTACACAACACTTTTTTGGCTTGCTTTACACGCAATCGCGACCTTCCTCGATAGCTTGCGTCGTACGCAATACCGAGTTTCACTAAACAACAATATGCTATTAAAACTAGCCGTTATGAATAGTAATAACCACTTTTTGAAATTTTATAAATTTTATTTTTCAAAATGGACTTCATTTTTGGACTCAGAATATAGAAATTAGCCTAGGGTGAAATTTTGGTATTTTTCTGAAAACTTTCAATTTTTGATGAATAGTGAAACCACTAAGTGGTAGGTTAAAAACTGAATTTTGCATAAAACTTAATTTTACCGCTTCTGTGAATGGAATTTCAAAAATCCGAGAGACACAGTTAATATCAAGGACTAAAATGTGGTTCAATGAGATGAAAATAATTTTTTGGTGAATAGTAACTTTTTACTATTTTTACCGCGGTTAATAGTAAATAGGGTAACTAAGGGTAAATATGATATTAATATTACCCTAACACATGTCCTAATTCTATTGGACAAGTGTAATTCGACCAAAAACAAACTTAGGAATAAAATATGACCATTTAGGCCCACTTGGATTAGATTAGGACATTTATTATTAATTTATTTAAAGAAGGGTTAAAATAGTTAAAATCAAAGTTTAATAAGTAAATCATTTTTAATATAGGGTTATACATAAGATAAATTCGATTGTAAATATTCATTAGAAAGCTAAAAAGATTTCCTACATGATGGTATTTTATTTGTAATTTTTAGACATCAAATAATTTAATTTATTTATGACACAAAGATGATGCAGTAATTATCTTATTAATGAAATATTGACAAAATTGATAATATAAATACCAAAATAAATGTAATTTGAGACTTTTTATGAATTCCACTAATTTTCTAGGTTACTATGATATATTAGTATTGATTTAATCAACTTGGTTCGAACATATAATTCTGTTATGACTTTGACAAAAATCATATATCAAATAGTGTCAAAATTGACACAAAATAGTTTTTAAATCAAATATTATATTATTAATTGTTATTTTATTCCTAAAAATCTAAGGTTCGGCCAAATGACTTAGATAAGGATATATATATTAATAATAAACAATTTGGGGTTCGTTTGGCATGTTATAGTAAGTGTATTAACCATATAGTGAAAGAAAACAAAAAGACATGGTAAAAGTTAAATTATTTAACTTAGAGTTAAATTTAATTGATAAGGTTAAAATAATATCCTAAACTTGTCTAAATTCTATTGGTTGATAGGATTTCGACCCATCCCCACTTTAGATTCGAAATAAGACCCTTTGGAACCATTATAAACCGATTTTGACTTTAATATAAAATAATATTTTGAGATATTCCTAAGGTGCCCCTCTCCTCCCTTATAAAAGGGCACCTCCTCCCCCTCCTCCTCACACCAATTTGAGCACTCAAGCTCGGCCAACCCCTGCCATTTTCCCTTCTACACTTCCCTAGAATAATCCTAGAGGTTCTGGTCTTCCTCAAAGGCCAATTTTAGTTCCCTAAGAGGAGGTCTCAAAGAGGCGCTTCAAAGAAGAGGTAATTACCGTTACCAATTCTTTCATCTTTATTTCTTCTTCCACTTCTTCTTCTTAGGTTGTTTCATTATGAAGTAATAACATCAGTATCACTCATATACTGATATGTTATTATAAGTATGAAACAACCCTATTTCACCATCTATCCATCCTACGGAAAAAGAAATCACCGCGCGTGCGTACGTACGGAATACCGTCTCCACGCCGTGGTGTAATCTATTTTCCACCACCACCTTACATGGATGGGTATAATGGTGTAAAGAATAACTATACATAGTTATTACAAAATCATATTGATTCTGATATCTTGTATAATCCACTTCAATTCAATTCAATATTTATGGAAATGATATCATCGCTCGTGCGTACGTACGGACTACCGTCTCCACGACGCGATGAGATTCATTCTCCATGTTAACCATTTAAGAATGATTATAAAGTATATATAAGAAATAATAATGAAATATATGACATTATAAAGCTACTGGATTTATGTATATATATATATATATGTATGTCATCTACTTACTTCCATTCAAGACAATAAGGAAAGGAAAACAGCGTTCATGCGTACGTATTGACTACCGTCTCCATGAACGGTGTTTTTCATTTCATTTACTGAATATATATGATATATAAATCATATTTTATATTCTAGAAGTAAGTAAATCATGATATAAGTAATAATAATGTCAAGAACAACAAGTCAAAACACCTACGATAAATGAAACGATTTTACCCAAAACGCTTCTTTAACATGGAATTTACAAAAGAACGGGTAATATAATGTCATAAGTGAACCATATATGATATCCTAACAATGAATATGATTCTGTAATAAGTCAATGACATTATTTAAATCATTATACCGGAGGTTCGGACACATACGAAGCAAATCGGACCTAAGGTAAGGGAAATATCACAATCTCATTTTTATCCGAGATTGTTTATACTTTAGTATTTACTGGGGTGTATTTTATCATCCACATCCATTTTCCTCAATATGTAATATTATTTCCATCCTTCTACAATAGTTAATATCCAATTTTACCCTTCGGTAAGTTTTTGTAAAAGATATGAAAGGAATCTTTTGTCATTTTTCGTACGAGGTACTTTTTGACTTTTCCGACAAAAGTACAAAGAATGTTTTTTTTAAACTTATACGGCACGAATGGATTTTTACGGTTTTTATAAAGCCTTATTTTCATGAAGCTTCCTCCAAAAGATTTCATGACTATTTTCAATAAAATCTCTTTCTTTTAAAATTGCATGACGTTTTGTGAAAAGAAATTGATTTTGAAGAAGAAAGGATATTTTCCTCAAGAATTCATTTCAAGTGTTTTATCAAAATTATTTTCCATATAAGATAACATAGGGTTCTGTTTTTATCCCTATTATTACATTGATTTGATTATGTTTTGAGGAAATTATTTTTATGAAGTCATTTACCTTATATGATTAGTTTTATGATGTCATGATGTTTCAAGAATTCCATTTTTGTTACATGTGTTATGCGATGATGTATGATTTATGATTATGTGGCACACATAAGAAAGGATTCATTATAAGAAGGGTGGGACCTATATCTCCCTCCAATGCATTGGGTAAAGATTTTATATCTCATGAGATAGACATGGCTGAAATGGTAGGTTATACCGGTTCAGTGAAACAGGACTGAAACGAGGGTCACTCGATTCAGAAAGGGCCTTTGTCCACTAAGATAGTCTTGGCAATGAGTCATGACTAACAAGAAATGATTTTCCATGATTATGTGTGCATGCCACAAAGATTCAAGTTTTATGTTATGATTATGGGGATCTCATTTTCACTTCTATGATTTATTCCATGTTAAGATATTATGATCTCTTTTGCAGGTTTTGATTTTCATAAAGATATGATATGATTTTTATTTCCTTTATTTTCCCTTGCTGAGCATTTGATCTCACCCTTTTATGTTTTCTTTTCCCCAGGTCAGGAAGATGGATATTAAGTAGAATATGCTAAAAGGGACCCTAGATATGATGAAATAAATGGGAGACACTGTAGAAGATTTATGAACCAGTTGTTTATGTTTCCCCAGTTTCTAAAGACACTATACCTATACGGTCCTTTGTGGTTTTGTCATATGTTGTAATAAGAGTGCTTCAATTTTGAAGTATTAACAATGTATGTAAAGTGTGGGTCGTTACAGTTGGTATCAGAGGAAAGGTATAGTCAACCTTTGGAAACTAGGATGTGAAAGCCTTAGTAAGAACCCTAAGGATAAGTCTAAGCATAGAACACAATCTTAGTGTTTTAGAAATGGCCTTGAATAACCTAGGATAAGACCTTAAGCATGAAAATTTTATTCTTGAATTATGTGGTTTCCTATTATAATTAGTGTTGCTCACACTATTCTTCTTGGTTTTAGTCAATGGCTGGAACCCGAAGGAACCGTGTTAATGCGGAATGCGATGGGCAATGCAATGATTGTCCCCCTGAGCAACCAAACGATATGGGAGCTGGAATGCAAAATCTTGTAGCCATGCTCACACAACTTTCTCAAGCTATGAATCATGCAGGATTTCCAAACGAACAAAGAAGGGAGCAACATTCTGTTGAATCCTTCATGAGGCAGCGTCCACCATCTTTCAGCGGGTCTACTGATCCATTAGTTGCTGAACAATGGATTAGTACTACTGAAAAGATATTTTCAGTTCTTCAATGTTCTGAGCATGATAAAGTCATCCTAGCAGTGTATCGTTTGGAAGGAGATGCGGATCAATGGTGGAATCTTGTTAAGAATACGAGGCAAAGGGATGAAATTGAGTCTATGGAATGGGACGAGTTCAAGAACTTATTTTTCAATAAGTACTTCCCTCGTATTCTCCGAACAAAGATGGAGAAAGAGTTCCTTGAACTGAAGCAAAGGGATGATGAATCTGTTAGTACCTATGAAGAAAATTTTACAAGACTTGCAAGGTACGCTTCTGGTATTATTATCCAACCTGAGAGTAAGATCGATCGATTCTTTAGTGGCTTAAAACCAAGTCTTCGAAGGGCGTTAGCCATAAGGGACTTCAATAGCTACGAGGAAATCGTTCGATGTGCTCTCAATGTCGAGATGGAGATTGGAGTAACCCATCAGTCACATGGGTTTGATAAGAAGAGGAAGATGGAATTCAAAGAAAAATCTAAAGAGCACACAGAAAAGAAGATGAACTTTCCCTTATGCTCAAAGTGTGGAAAGAAACATGGAGGGAGTTTTCTTAAAGGGACAAGTAAATGTTTTAAATGTGGAAAGGAAGGTCATCGGGCATTTGAATGCCGTGATAATGGGAAGAAGATGTCTAATGATGCAAACAAAGGAAGGGATACACAGAATGAACCTGCTACACTTCAATGTTTCAAGTGCAAGGAGATGGGGCATTATGCCAATCAATGCCCAAATCCAAGGGTTGATGATGATGGTCGACGTCAACAAACTCTTAAGGCTAAAGACAAAGGAAAGTCACATGCAATTTCTATCAGCGATGTGGAGTACGATAATGATGTGGTGAAAGGTACACTTACCATCCACTCTAAAGTAGCAAATGTTTTATTTGATTCTGGATCCACCCACTCTTTTATTTCTGAAAAATTTTCTAAGGGTATCACCGTATTACCTCAACAATTAGATGTTGAGTTAGCTGTGACAACACCTAATGGCACATCAATCGCATCAGAAGTTTATAATTCTTCTCCGATCGAAGTTTGTGGGAAAGTGCTTCCTGAAAATCTTGTGATCCTTCCTTTAGTGGAATTTGATGTGATTCTTGGCATGGATTGGCTTTCTCTACATGGAGCTCATATCAATTGCCAAAGAAGGGAAGTCACATTTCATATTCCAGATCAACCTACGATCGTCTATCAATGCAAGGATGAACATAACCTTCCAGTGGAAATTTCTTCCATCTTATGGGTATTGATTCCACTAAATGAAGGTTATTTATCTCAAATGGTTGGTGAGAAACTCACGATTAAGAATATGCCCATTGTACGGGAGTTTGATGATGTCTTTCCGGAGGAATTGCCGGGTCTTCCACCAAATCGTGAAGTTGAGTTTTCAATAGAACTCGTACCGGGTGCTTTGCCTATTTCAAAGACACCTTATAGAATGGCCCCAATTGAGTTGCAGGAATTGAAGAAGCAACTCCAAGAGAATCTTGATAAGGGATTCATACGCCCTAGTGCGTCACCTTGGGGAGCACCTGTTCTATTTGTTAAGAAGAAAGATGGATCAATGAGACTCTGCATTGATTATCGAGAACTTAACAAGATCACTATCAAGAACAAATATCCTCTCCCACGCATTGATGACTTATTTGACCAACTACGCGGAGCTCAATACTTTTCCAAGATTGATCTTCGTTCAGGGTATCATCAATTAAGGGTCAAAAGGGAGGATATACCAAAGACGGCTTTCCGTACAAGGTATGGACACTATGAATTTATAGTGATGCCATTTGGTCTTACTAATGCCCCTGATATCTTCATGGATCTAATGAATAGAGTCTTTAGAGACTATCTTGATCAATTTGTGGTAGTCTTTATAGACGATATTCTTGTCTATTCAAAGAGAAAGGAAGAGCATGAAGATCACTTGAGAATTATATTGAAGACCCTGAGAAAAGAGAAGCTTTATGCCAAATTTACCAAGTGTGAATTTTGGCTTCAAAAAGTTGCATTTTTGGGTCATATAATCTCAAAAGAGGGGATATCTGTGGATCCAGCAAAAACAGAGGTTATCGAAAGATGGTCAAGACCAACAACAGTAACTGAGATCCGAAGTTTTCTTGGTTTGGCTGGATATTATCGACGTTTTGTAAAATATTTTTCACGGTTATCTAATCCAATCACCAAGTTGACTCGGAAAGGAGTTAAGTTTGTCTGGACAGAAGAATGTGAAGAGAATTTCAAGGAGTTGAAAAGAAGGTTATCCAGTGCACCTGTGCTCACACTGCCTTGTAGTGGAGAAAGGTTTGTGATCTACAGTGATGCATCCAAGAAGGGATTGGGGTGTGTTCTTATGCAAAATGATATGGTGATAGCTTATGCCTCACGACAGTTGAAAATCCATGAGCAAAATTACCCAACACATGATTTGGAGTTGGCTGCGGTAATCTTTGCATTAAAGATTTGGAGGCATTACCTTTATGGTGAAAGGTGTGATATTTATACTGATCATAAAAGTTTAAAGTATATTTTCACACAAAAGGAGTTGAATATGCGCCAAAGAAGATGGTTGGAGCTGATTAAGGATTATGACTGCTCAATCCATTACCACCCTGGGAAAGCAAACAAGGTGGCAGATGCATTAAGTCGACAAGACCATGCTAGTTTATCCATGATGAGGATCACAAAAGATCCAATATTTATGGATTTACAAAGGATGGATCTTGGAATTATAATGGAAGGGGAAAAATCTTATCTTTCTCAAATGAATGTTCAACCATCTATACATGTGAAGATTAAAGAGGCACAGAAAGAAGATGTCGAGTTACAAAAGAAGGTGAGAAATGTTCCTGAATTTAACCTTGATTGTGATGGGATAATAAAGTTCAGGAATCGGGTTTGTGTTCCTCCCATCCCCGAATTAAAGAAAGAGCTGCTGGATGAGGCTCATAGTTCTTCCTTCTCTATTCATCCTGGAAGCACGAAGATGTATAGGGACCTGAAAGAGTACTTCTGGTGGGATGGCATGAAAAGAGATGTTGCTGAATATGTCTCTCGATGCTTGGTTTGTCAACAAGTTAAAGCTGAGAGACAGAAGTCTAAGGGGATGTTACAACCATTACCCATACCCGAATGGAAATGGGAAAACATCACTATGGACTTTGTCACAGGACTTCCTAAAACATCCAAAGGCAATAATGCTATCTGGGTCATAGTTGATCGTCTTACAAAGTCTGCACACTTCATTGCTATTAGAGAGGATTTCTCTCTAGATCAGCTTGCCAGGATATATGTAAAGGAAGTGGTAAGATTGCATGGAGTACCACTTTCTATTATATCTGATCGGGATCCCAGATTTACCTCGAAGTTCTGGCGAAGTCTTCAGCATACTCTGGATACAGAGTTGAGTTTCAGCACTGCTTATCATCCCCAGACAGACGGTCAGTCTGAGAGAACAATTCAAACCATAGAAGATATGTTGAGAGCTTGCTCTATGGATTTCAAAGGAGGTTGGGATCAACACCTACCTTTGGTGGAATTTTCTTATAATAATAGATTTCACTACAGTATTCAGATGGCTCCTTATGAAGCTCTCTATGGAAAGAAATGCAGGACTCCAACTTGCTGGGATGAAGTTGGGGAAAGAAAGCTATTAGGACCTGATCTCGTTGATGAAATGGCAGAAAAGGTCAGATCTATTCAACAACACATAAGAGCAGCTCAGAGTCGACAGAAAAGTTATGCCGACAACCGAAGAAAAGACCTAGAGTTTGAAGTGGGTGATAAAGTGTTCTTACGAATATCTCCCTGGAAGAGGGTTATGAGATTTGGAAAGAAGGGGAAGTTGAGCCCTAGATATATCGGTCCTTTTGAAATACTGGATCGTGTTGGGAAGGTAGCTTACCGATTGGCGCTTCCACCGAATCTCTCTCAAGTTCACGATGTGTTCCATGTATCTCTCCTGAGAAAGTACATACCAGATCCTTCACATGTACTCAGCTCAGAAGTTGTACCGCTGGAGCAAGATCTTTCTTATGAAGAACAGCCGATAGAGATTCTGGATCGTAGCGAAAAAGTCCTACGAAACAAGACCACTCGCTTGGTGAAAGTTTTATGGAGAAACCACCAACTTGAAGAAGCTACATGGGAGCTTGAGGATATGATGAGGGAGAAGTATCCTCATTTGTTTGTTGCAAAGTGACGAATTTCGAGGGCGAAATTCTTTTTAAGGGGGGTAGAATGTAACACCCGAGACTTTTATGTTATATAAATCATCAAAGGAATCTTTTTCTACACAACACTTTCTTGGCTTGCTTTACACGCAATCGCGACCTTCCTCGATAGCTTGCGTCGTACGCAATACCGAGTTTCACTAAACAACAATATGCTATTAAAACTAGCCGTTATGAATAGTAATAACCACTTTTTGAAATTTTATAAATTTTATTTTTCAAAATGGACTTCATTTTTGGACTCAGAATATAGAAATTAGCCTAGGGTGAAATTTTGGTATTTTTCTGAAAACTTTCAATTTTTGATGAATAGTGAAACCACTAAGTGGTAGGTTAAAAACTGAATTTTGCATAAAACTTAATTTTACCGCTTCTGTGAATGGAATTTCAAAAATCCGAGAGACACGGTTAATATCAAGGACTAAAATGTGGTTCAATGAGATGAAAATAATTTTTTGGTGAATAGTAACTTTTTACTATTTTTACCGCGGTTAATAGTAAATAGGGTAACTAAGGGTAAATATGATATTAATATTACCCTAACACATGTCCTAATTCTATTGGACAAGTGTCATTCGACCAAAAACAAACTTAGGAATAAAATATGACCATTTAGGCCCACTTGGATTAGATTAGGACATTTATTATTAATTTATTTAAAGAAGGGTTAAAATAGTTAAAATCAAAGTTTAATAAGTAAATCATTTTTAATATAGGGTTATACATAAGATAAATTCGATTGTAAATATTCATTAGAAAGCTAAAAAGATTTCCTACATGATGGTATTTTATTTGTAATTTTTAGACCTCAAATAATTTAATTTATTTATGACACAAAGATGATGCAGTAATTATCTTATTAATAAAATATTGACAAAATTGATAATATAAATACCAAAATAAATGTAATTTGAGACTTTTTATGAATTCCACTAATTTTCTAGGTTACTATGATATATTAGTATTGATTTAATCAACTTGGTTCGAACATATAATTCTGTTATGACTTTGACAAAAATCATATATCAAATAGTGTCAAAATTGACACAAAATAGTTTTTAAATCAAATATTATATTATTAATTGTTATTTTATTCCTAAAAATCTAAGGTTCGGCCAAATGACTTAGATAAGGATATATATATTAATAATAAACAATTTGGGGTTCGTTTGGCATGTTATAGTAAGTGTATTAACCATATAGTGAAAGAAAACAAAAAGACATGGTAAAAGTTAAATTATTTAACTTAGAGTTAAATTTAATTGATAAGTTTAAAATAATATCCTAAACTTGTCTAAATTCTATTGGTTGATAGGATTTCGACCCATCCTCACTTTAGCTTCGAAATAAGACCCTTTGGAACCATTATAAACCGATTTTGACTTTAATATAAAATAATATTTTGAGATATTCCTAAGGTGCCCCTCTCCTCCCTTATAAAAGGGCACCTCCTCCCCCTCCTCCTCACACCAATTTGAGCACTCAAGCTCGGCCAACCCCTGCCATTTTCCCTTCTCCACTTCCCTAGAATAATCCTAGAGGGTCTGGTCTTCCTCAAAGGCCAATTTTAGTGCCCTAAGAGGAGGTCTCAAAGTGGCGCTTCAAAGAAGAGGTAATTACCGTTACCAATTCTTTCATCTTTATTTCTTCTTCCACTTCTTCTTCTTAGGTTGTTTCATTATGAAGTAATAACATCAGTATCACTCATATACTGATATGTTATTATAAGTATGAAACAACCCTATTTCACCATCTATCCATCCTACGGAAAAAGAAATCACCGCGCGTGCGTACGTACGGAATACCGTCTCCACGCCGTGGTGTAATCTATTTTCCACCACCACCTTAAATGGATGGGTATAATGGTGTAAAGAATAACTATACATAGTTATTACAAAATAATATTGATTCTGATATCTTGTATAATCCACTCCAATTCAATTCAATATTTATGGAAATGATATCATCGCTCGTGCGTACGTACGGACTACCGTCTCCACGACGCGATGAGATTCATTCTCCATGTTAACCATTTAAGAATGATTATAAAGTATATATAAGAAATAATAATGAAATATATGACATTATAAAGCTACTGGATTTATGTATATATATATATATATGTATGTCATCTACTTACTTCCATTCAAGACAATAAGGAAAGGAAAACAGCGTTCATGCGTACGTACGGACTACTGTCTCCATGAACGGTGTTTTTCATTTCATTTACTGAATATATATGATATATAAATCATATTTTATATTCTAGAAGTAAGTAAATCATGATATAAGTAATAATAATGTCAAGAACAACAAGTCAAAACACCTACGATAAATGAAACGATTTTACCCAAAACGCTTCTTTAACATGGAATTTACAAAAGAACGAGTAATATAATGTCATAAGTGAACCATATATGATATCCTAACAATGAATATGATTCTTTAATAAGTCAATGACATTATTTAAATCATTATACCGGAGGTTCGGACACATACGAAGCAAATCGGACCTAAGGTAAGGGAAATATCACAATCTCATTTTTATCCGAGATTGTTTATACTTTAGTATTTACTGGGGTGTATTTTATCATCCACATCCATTTTTCCTCAATATGTAATATTATTTCCATCCTTCTACAATAGTTAATATCCAATTTTACCCTTCGGTAAGTTTTTGTAAAAGATATGAAAGGAATCTTTTGTCATTTTTCGTACGAGGTACTTTTTGACTTTTCCGACAAAAGTACAAAGAATGTTTTTTTTAAACTTATACGGCACGAATGGATTTTTAAGGTTTTTATAAAGCCTTATTTTCATGAAGCTTCCTCCAAAATATTTCATGACTATTTTCAATAAAATCTCTTTCTTTTAAAATTGCATGACGTTTTGTGAAAAGAAATTGATTTTGAAGAAGAAAGGATATTTTCCTCAAGAATTCATTTCAAGTGTTTTATCAAAATTATTTTCCATCTAAGATAACATAGGGTTCTGTTTTTATCCCTATTATTACATTGATTTGATTATGTTTTGAGGAAATTATTTTTATGAAGTCATTTACCTTATATGATTAGTTTTATGATGTCATGATGTTTCAAGAATTCCATTTTTGTTACATGTGTTATGCGATGATGTATGATTTATGATTATGTGGCACACATAAGAAAGGATTCATTATAAGAAGGGTGGGACCTATATCTCCCTCCAATGCATTGGGTAAAGATTTTATATCTCATGAGATAGACATGGCTGAAATGGTAGGTTATACCGGTTCAGTGAAACAGGACTGAAACGAGGGTCACTCGATTCAGAAAGGGCCTTTGTCCACTAAGATAGTCTTGGCAATGAGTCATGACTAACAAGAAATGATTTTCCATGATTATGTGTGCATGCCACAAAGATTCAAGTTTTATGTTATGATTATGGGGATCTCATTTTCACTTCTATGATTTATTCCATGTTAAGATATTATGATCTCTTTTGCAGGTTTTGATTTTCATAAAGATATGATATGATTTTTATTTCCTTTATTTGCCCTTGCTGAGCATTTGAGCTCACCCTTTTATGTTTTCTTTTCCCCAGGTCAGGAAGATGGATATTAAGTAGAATATGCTTAAAGGGACCCTAGATATGATGAAATAAATGGGAGACACTGTAGAAGATTTATGAACCAGTTGTTTATGTTTCCCCAGTTTCTAAAGACACTATACCTATACGGTCCTTTGTGGTTTTGTCATATGTTGTAATAAGAGTGCTTCAATTTTGAAGTATTAACAATGTATGTAAAGTGTGGGTCGTTATACTTTCACTATATTGCTAGAAAACATGGATAAAAATAATCATACCAGCATGCTATACAAAAGTAGAAAAATGAACAAAAAACTATCATTAGCATCCCGAGCTATAGGATAGTCATCTTCTACCAGTTCCATTGTAATATACAAAAAATCCAGTGTCTGAAGCGATACACATCCCTTTATCGACATCTGCATACATGTTATCTAATAGGGTACCAAGGGAGGGCATGATAGGGTGTTAGATAAATTTCATTGGGCCACTACCAATGGTATATATAACATCCTTTCCATGTAATTTAAACTGGAACAATGTGCACACATGCAAATATAAAAGTTAAGTAGTGCAATAATGTAAGTACCTAAGCACATACATTATCCCTTAGAATAGGTCTTAACATCTAACCAGTTAATTAATTAATTAATTATAGTTTATATAATTTAGTCAAATGAGGCTTAACTAGTAATAAAAGCACATCATTATATTAATAGTATATGTTCCAAGATGTAACAAGGCAACCTGGTGGTAATAATAATGAAAGGTTCCAAGGTAGTAACCAAGGAAACCTAGACCTCAGGGGTCACAAATTCTGCAGAAACTACTGTTTGGATATAGGGGTAAGATTATAATCCATAGAGAGTTATCAAAGGAATTACATAATAAATGATATAACTTATTCTAAGGAAGATATCCAAGGTAAAATTAGATAAAGAATGACAATTCCCAATGATGTATCCATGGCATGTCATGTCCGTATAATCCATGCTGGATCCAAGGTGTGTATCCAAGGGATCCTATAATAGTAATGGATGGATCCTATAATTTCAAAATGGAAATACACTAATAGAGGAGGATCTGGTTGCATGGTGTGTCTTAACCAAGGCAACCAAAATCCATGAATCATAATGGTGTCCTTGAGCACTCAATGCATTCCCTTGAGAATCCAAAATCTGACTCAAGTATGACCACTCCTATAGTAATAATTGTAAGGAACATATATAATTAGGCACATTACATTTGTTTCATTTATAAAAAAAATCCATGTGATGGTCATACAATTTAATAAGTTCATTATGTTCAAGCCTTGACACTCATTAATGTGTTAAGGCAATGAGACATGCATCCATTTAAGTCATTTTATTAATAGTTACTTATTTATATCCTTTACATTTCCTAACATGAAAATTTTGGGATATAGATGAGCAACCACATGTAATTTATTTAATATAATCTAGGTGACTTCATGTATATTCAATATACTTTTCAATTTACCACTTAACATTGATTAATACAGTTTAATCAATTACCTTAGTCAGTTCATGAGTTTATCATACATGGTAATTTCCATTACCAATTCACTATTTAAAAGTGATTTAATGAGAGAGAGTTACCATTAGAAGGGTTAAGCTGAGGCACTCTAGAGCAATGTTTTATATGAATATGAAATACTCTAAAAACCTGATTATGGACTAACACTTTACATGGTATTTTCGGCGTTGTTTATGTAAGAACAAGAAATGAATTACATATATGTAATGGTTCATATAACATGGTCATAAAAAATATACGAAATGCATATATATTTAACCAACGACATTCGATAAAATTGATTAATGCCCAATAAATTTTAAAAAATTGTGAAACTAAATGGATGAGTTATAAACAACCAACCTTAGTCTCTAAGGACTCTTCTAATCCAATATCGGCCTCTAATTCAGCCTAGATTGGATTAGATATGAAAAATGGACCAAAGAAATAAAAATAGGGAATATGAGCATGCATCTAAATAACATTTTTGATAAGAAGAGGAATGATGATAGATTAAAAAGGAATAGATAATGTGATGGTGTAGATCCATCGAGACATGATACATTTTTATCAGACTTTGGACAGAAGCTAGATCTCAAATCCATGTTTTGGATGGAAAATTTTATTAAAAGAGAGAAATGGTAGGGGGCTCTCTACTGTACAAAAAAATAAAGAGGGGTTTGATTTAATTAATTCATTAAGGTTAATTTGGTAATTCCACCGATTTTTACCCTCCAAATGGTTTGGTTGTATGGTTTTTCAAACCATGCATGTTCTACTATATAAAAGGTGCACCCATATGGTTAGGATAAACAGTTAGGGAAACCATTTTCCAACTATATGAAACTCCACTGTCAAAATTTTAGATATTCTTGAATGGCTATTCAACAAATTTCACATGGTTATACCAAACTATGTGCCCCCCTACTACACACTATCTAGTCTCACACGGTTAAGATTAACCTTGCAGCCTACCTTGAATGGTTTACTCTAATCATGTGATTTGAAATTTTATCCCACCCGTTAGGGTTCTAAGCTCTGAACAACCTCCAAACACTCACAAAACCTTCTCTAACTCATAAGGAATTCACATCATTTTTAAAATAAAGAATTATTCTAAATTTAAAGGATACATAACTGAGTGGAATTCTAGGTTATTATAGGAAATATTTTACCTGGTTAGGGGCCATAAATGGTCTTAGTTGTGACTTGTCAATATAGGTCAGACCCTGTACATCTTCTTTAAACAGATTAATTATTCCTCCTAGAAAAACTTGATTTATTTCCATCATAAATATCAACCATTTATTCCTTAATCTAGGAAACAAATTAATGTCATTTACTATCCAAACATACTTTCCTTGTTCTAATATGGTAGAGTCGGTCACTCTTCCAACATCAGTGGTACGACTCTATCTTATCTTTCTTCTTTTAAATAATTTTAATTTGTGTATTCTATTACAAAATATTATATACAATATGTATTTATTTAACCACAATGATGTCTTACACTTCAGGTATATAATATTATACCAACTAATTATACTCTCATATATCATAGCTCTTGTTACATGCCCTAAACTTATAGTTCCCTGCCCTTAAATCTTCATTTCATCTTGGTTCATCAGTTTCAACCCCCAGATGCATTCCATATGTATCTGACATCATGGGAAGCCATTTTATGTCGATAAATTGATCTATTTTTCCCAATTTTATCATTTCAAAAAATTATTTTATCCTACCAATGATGAACAATATATATTAATTTTTATGGAATTAATTAAAAATAAAATTAACAAAGTAAGTCAGTTCTAATATAAAAAAATTTACAAAAAATGTAAGTATCAAATGGAACATGCATAAGATCATGTGTACAGACATCAACAAGTCTAAAATTTAGCAGTCAACAATGTGGACCCTATACATAGACTGTGTAATATCTCAAAGATAGACCGAATCCCTTGATACATTTAGTATAGACCATATTTTATTTTTTGTGATACATTGGCCCTTTCCCATGAAATGAAAATTTTGTATTCAATCCCGTACATAAAATTGTGATCCCTATATGGGTGTAGGATTAGATAGAGTTTATTACATCCCTTATGGGAATTCAATTGGATTCCCTATCATTTCTACATTGAGTTCATGGTATCTGCATAATTATCATACCCAAGTCATCAATCCCCTATATTGAAGGTACATCCAGTAGGGTTTGTGGTATCCCCTAGGGGCCCTATAGGTGATCCCCTACCTGGATGATGAGATCTTTTGAGATCCAGTGAGTACTTCTTGGCCTGGGATAAAAGATCATGACCTATTTGATTAATGTCATTAGTGATAGAATGGATCATGGAGTGAGTAATCCTAAAATGATCATTACCATGAATCCACAAGAAGATTCTCATGGTTAGTGGTGCATGATACATTCTCGAGACTTGGGGTCTATTATGTGTATATCTTGGCTTAATGTAGTATTCATGTTATGATACGATTACTATTGTTGATTTATGTTTCTGATTTTGGGGTGTCCTACTGGGTATTGTTATACTCACACCTAGATGGGATATGCATGAATTTGTCATGTATTATGTAGAGAAAATACCTTTTTTATGATGTACAAGGAGTATATGGAGTAGGTAGAGCATAATTGGGCTTGAAAGAATGAGGTGTTTTGGGTGGTTTCATTTGATAGTGGTCCCCTCATTCTGAGAAGCTTCGACTCTCTGTAGTTTTTGGTTTGTATTTTGTTCTACCCTTTAACACATTCAATAATTTCATCATACTATAATGTGTGATATATATTGGATATGAATTTATGGTATTATTCGGTTTTATCTCCTCATCATTGTATGAGAA
This sequence comes from Viscum album, assembly GCA_963277665.1. Taxonomy (NCBI): domain Eukaryota; kingdom Viridiplantae; phylum Streptophyta; class Magnoliopsida; order Santalales; family Viscaceae; genus Viscum; species Viscum album. The sequence continues at coordinate 1,699,811,369 of OY728125.1, forward strand.
AAGAGACATTTATGTGTGTAGGTACATTAGGGTAATACCTCCCATGTATGGTTTATTCTTACTCAGTGATAGTATCCAAAACCTAGCCTATTCTAGGTGGGATTGGAGTAGTCACACATGGATTATCACCACCCAGGTGGGCCTTAGTGGGATCGTTCATGATAGATTGGTGTCATAGTAGTTAGTTCTACCTTAAAACTAGATCATTGATTTTTCTCTAACTGTGTGAATGGTTTGGGATATATGGATATAATGTTAGAGTTCTTATTCTAGATTTCAGGGAAGGGTCTCTAGTGTTGGTATGGTGACTAAGATATCAATTCACTCAGACTATGATAACTTGCTTGTTGAATCCCCACATATATACATTGGTTGTATGAAAAAACATGGGTACATGTATCATATAGGAATGGGTTATGGTTTCTATGTCCATATTGAGTCAAATCCACATATATACTTATTATTTGTGGTACGTCTGGTTTATTTCAGGATACCTCCATGAGGAATTCTTTATAGGATTGCACAATATGATAATGACGATGATCTATCGAGTGATGGCGCTTTGGTACAGGGGCTTGTACCAGAGGTGGTACAACCCAGTGATTTTACAGTCATGCCAGCACCCGTTGAGAAGTAGTTACTGTCAATATTAATAGATGAGGGTTAATACAATATGAGTGCACTATATGAGTTCCAAAGGCAACGTGTTCTTAGATTATGGGTAAATATAGACTCTGAGGTTCCTGAGGACCGAATAGATTTAGTCACCCAAGTTTTCCACCTCAAGAGGAACCCTACAGATCATTTGGAAATACTCTGAGTGATTCTTCTTCAGAGATATGCTAGGTTATGGTGGGGACTTTTGAATTAGACACCTGATGAGAAATCTCTCTCATAGTTCAACATCAAGTGTCTCTGTAGGTAGGAGTTCTACCCAGTTATTTCTACGATCATTGAACATCCATTATATCATCTATCTACAATAGGGTAGTATTATTATGGAAGAGTATTTATAAAGGTTTATCGATATCTCTTAATAATAACTAGATATGCTGAGATACATATTCTCTAAGGAAAAGACTATTGAGTAAGGATTACACCAATATATCAGGTATTCAATTATGTCTCTTTTCATTCCCACATATTCTGGAGTTCTCTAATGATTTGTAGTTGGGGAGAGATTTATGTAAGAGGAGACACAAAAGGTGGTTGCTAGTTGTGGGTACCTAGGAGTAGAGAGCTCAAAATATGGATGTTGATGGTAGTCCTTGGGATCTTTATTGTTCCCCAAGATTAACATACATTGATATTACACCATTTTATATGAATATTGAAAGTATTAAAATAATACATTTCCATGGTCCATAATCAATTAGTTTTTTTGGTGACATGAGAAAAATTTATATCATGGGGAATGATCTTCAACATATCCCATAATGATCTCTAACTTTAACACTTATACCTAAAAAAATTCTTCACAACCTGGTGAAATGAATCATAAGAAGGGGTGAGCTCATATTCTTAGTAAGGGTAAATTAAGGAAATGTGTAAACAGAACATGAAAAAGGGTATGGAACTTGATCATAACATTTTAATCTCATACCCTTCATATTATATATCATAATAATGAGTGGAAATTAAAAATACATAGATCATCAAGTAATTAAGATCATAAGGAATCAAAGTAGAACCTTGTACTGAAACATGGAATTTTGGAAGACACATAAGCATATAATATTTAACCCATAGTAGCTAAGGCATCACTGCCCCGATCATCTTGGTAGTATGGGTTCACTCCCTATACAATTTTGGTAGTCAAGGTTCACTCACACATCCATCATAATGGCATGGTTTCAATCCCATGGTCATCCTAAAAGTCAATGTTCATTCCCAAGACCATATTATTCTATCTCATGAGATATAAATCTTTACCCAATGCATTTTAGGGAGATATAGGTCCCACCCTTCTCATAATTAAATTATACATGAATGTTCCGCAAGATCAAAATTAATAATATCATAACCATGAAATGAATTTGGAATTATAAATATGTAATCATATGATAGCATGTGAAAAAAGATAGGTTTCATTATAATTTCATCAAAACCTAAACCATGAATGAGAAATCGATTTCATAAACATATAACCCATGAAAGAGAAAAAGGTTTCATAAAGGCCATGGAATTAAGCACAATCCATTTATAGAAATTATATGAATTTATCCATTAGATAATTTCCTATAATAGTATGAGTAACCTCAATAGATGTCATCTTAGATGGAAAATAATTTTAAAATATTTTTCAAAAACATTTCTTGAGAAAAATATAATTTCTTCTAGGAAAAATAGTATGAATACATAAAACCATTTGAAAAAAAAATCTTAAATAAATTAATTGAAAAAATATTAATATGACTTGAAATCATATTGAAAACATTATTCCATGTAAAATTATAAAATAAGATTCAGAACAATTTATAAATCCTTTTATTTCAAACACTTTGAAATCATATAAAGAAAACATGATTTTTTTGAAAACCTTTGTACTTGAAAACATATGAAAGGAGATTGAAATTTTTTTGAGAACCATTTTACATTACAACATATTAATGGAGCACGCGAATTATTTGAAAACCGTTTAATTAAAATTACGTTGAAAAATCATAAATAAGGATTGAAAAAATTTTGAATACAATTTTCCTTGGAAACTTATAAAATAAGGTTCAAAACATATTGATTTTTTGTTCAGGAAAATAACTCTAAAGAAAATTCCAAAAAATTAACTAGTTAACAATGAAAGGTAAGCTTCAAATAAATCATGGTGGGTAAATCCATACATACTATACGAGGTAAAAAGAACATCCCATTTTTGCGGTAAAAAGGATTTAAAAATGCTTTCATTGGAATGAAAAAAAGATTGATTTGAAGATATTGGTAAAATAAAAAATGGTAAAAATTTCTTTTATATATTAAATAAGAATTATATAATATATTTGGAAAACCTTTTTAGAAAACATGGTTTTGAAAGAACATAGATTTACGACTAAAGAGAGGGTAAAGTATGGATTTCTTAAAAAAAAATTCTTAAATATATTATGTACCAAAGAGTTGGAGGAATTGTACCAATATATAAATAAATAATTAATGACCATAGGATAATAATATTCATGAATTTTTATGAGAGGTGGATCATAATATCTCTTCATAGAATGAAAAATTATAAACAAACTTGAAAAGCGATGAGATTGTCTCAACAAACTCTTATAACATTGTAACTAGGGATTATACTCTATATGCGAGAAAATGAAATTAATAGAAACATAAAATATCAAGTAAATAAGGAAATTTATGACAAAACATGTAAAATGGATGTATATAAACCTAGAATCAAAATTTAGGTGTATAACAAAATATGAGTCTCAGAAAAAGAAAATTGAGACAAAACTATTTCACTGATTTTCTATCTTTTGAAACATAAACCAATAGAAAGAAATGTCATACAATAGATATGTGAATAACCATAAATTTAAGTATAAGATACATCAAATACAATAATGGGCATTAGATACACTTCATAAATGTAAATAGTGGTGAACATATAAGGTTTCTCACAGAAATAAATAATAAGATGAAATCCCCTTACATTATGTCTTGAATATCATCATACTCATTAAAAACTACTGTATAATAAATATATATTTATTATACATCTATTAAATAACCATATTATTACTTCTAATACCATACAGGGTTTGACTATGTCTTTATATTACCCACTTGTTTACAATTAAATCTTAATGTTTCACTTACGGTAATATCCACTTTCTTTTTTGCATCTGTCTTAATTTGTTATATCATTGGACCTTATATTTATATTGTACATACACTTACTATATGATGGGACCGTAAGGGGTGGAGTGTGAGCAAGAGCTTACTTGGAGATCTAGGGCTTCTCTGTTTCTACTCTCTCGGTGTTTCGGGTTTCCCTACCGCTATTATCCTCCCTTCCTCCCTCCCCCTCCTTCTATTATTAAGTACAGAGTTGCTGAAGATTGGGATTTTCAGTGTTGGTGAGGTGTGGTGTCGACCGTCCCACAGTTTTGTGGGATTACAAGACCTATGTTGCTCTGTTAATTAATGGTTTCTCAACCTCCTCCAAAGAAATCATATCATAGGTCTTCTTCCATGAGATAACCTCACCTTCTTTGGGCCCTTCTGCAATGGTGCATTCTTCTTCATTGCCAGTGGCTGTTCAGCACATGATGCCTCTCTTTCTCGGTCCTATAATTCTGTATTTTGGGGCTCTAGCAATGAATACTTTGAAGTTTTCCACTCTACCCCAAACATTTCTATACAGTTATCATTTTTCAAGTTTGGATATTTTTATGGATACTACAATTTCTTTTCCTCTTGGGTCTACCATGTTTTCCTCCCCGTTGCGGTACTGGTGGTTCCCACGACATGGTTTTTTGGGGTTTGGCCCGAAACTGGTGTCTCGCATACTCTGTCCCACAATTCTCTTGTCCCCTCTACCATTTCTCCTAGACCCTTCTCGTAGGACTCCATCATAGTCTTTTTCGAAGGCCCCCATGGTGATTTGGGTGGTGTGGGTGTCTTCTACAATGTTAGTACGATTTTGGTTTTTTTGTTTGTGCTATATTTATGGTTGTGGTTTGTGGACAGTGATGGTGGTGGTGCTTCGATGAAACCTATTGTGTTCCCATGTATGATGATGGTTTATTGCTGATCAATGATCATGGATAGGTGTTCCCTGGTGCGGCGGTGGTAATACATCCTGAGGTTTAATGTGGACTGAGGCGAGGGATGCCGTGACATGATGCGTGCCGGTGGTATTGGGAAGGTCAGTCCTGGGAAGCATTCCTTGGATGGCCTCTTCTTTAGATATTTATTTTTAGATGCTATTTTTTGTGTCGTTTTGTGGTGTTTTTTGGCGAGTTTGGTCCTATACATGGTTCTTTTCCCAGTCGGATAATTGATCCTTATGGTGGCATGCTAGTTCTTACTTTTCCTCAAAGTGTTTTTGTTCTAGATGGTGAGTTCTCACATAAACATAATGTGTTTAAAAAAATTAATTTTTAGTCAAATATAATTTATATTCACTATATATGTTTTATAATAATCTATATGATATATAAGTATGTAATAGAATACACCTTTCAGGGAGACAATATGATTTATGAACGCATGAACACTATTTCTGTTTAATTTCCATGTTGAATGAAATAATGTAAAATAAATATATGTATATATATATTATTAAATTATATTAATTATATCATATATGTCATATATATTCACTAAATTGATCCTTAAAACATTCAATTTATTGTATTAACAAATCACATCTCTTTGAGGGGGTGGTAGTCCACACATCATGAAAAAAAAATTATCATATTATGAAAAAATGGAATGTAAAAATTTTAATGTTCTAAAATTATTAAATAATATTGAATATATAATAAATATAACATATAATATATATAAATAGTGCGTCTATAATAATTTATAACATGAGTGGCGGTAAGGAAAATTGAACAATCATTATTTTGTAAGGTGAATGTTCTCCACACACATAAATAGTATGTTTGTTACCCATTAGATGGTGGTGTGTGTATGTTTAGGTCTAGACCGTAGCATAAAAACATCCTATTATATTGATGATTCGGTTTTTATTATACAATCACGGAATAATGATAGTGGAGGGGTGGGGAAGGAAAATAAAAGAACGGAGTTTGAGTGAAGGCATCACCTATTAATCGGGTTACTCATTATGGTTTGTTCCAAAAGGATTCCTTGTAATAATTTATTCCTAAAGGGAGTAGTTTAGGAGGAATTAATGGACATTTTTAATTTTATTGGGCCGATATTCTCTTCAAAAAAGTGGTTTGAGAGGTGTGAAGAAGAGGGTGAGTGCTTGCTTTTTTATAGTGGAGGAAGAGTGACACAATTGCAAATACCAAAAGGTATACAATAATGGGTGGTATCCATTACCTAATGTGATTCCAAAAATAAAAAATATTGGATTAATGTCAATTTATGGATGAATAAGTTTACAATACACAAAAATATGTTTATTTTAATAATTTGGTTCCTTAACTTCTATGATTCCCCAATTTTATTATTTTTGTTATTCTTAAAGCATATAGTTATCTAACCTTGGTAATTTTACCAATAATACTAAAATAAAATTATGTTTATTATATAATTTATATCTAGTGAATTATAATTGAGATACATAATTTTAAAAATAAAAATATCTTTTTTTGGAAATTAATTTTTAAAACAAGTGCATGTGACGCACAAAACATTGCTTAAACAAGGATCACACTAATAATGTTTTTACAATATATGGGTCAATATTTTAATTTTAAAAGATCAATTGGTCCATTAATAGAGCATATTTAATATTTTTTAACACTTAAAAATAACTTCTCATAATATAGTATTTTTATTTATTTGTAATCATTTAATAAAATATCATTTAATTTAAAATAACAACAATTTCAATTTTGATTTTTTTTAATTTTAATTTTATAATAAAAAAATGATATTGGAAATCAAAAAAATTAATTTTAAATGTGTGTAAAAGGATATATTAATCATAAAAAATAATTAAAGACAATAATTAAATCAATTCATTTCACTTTTAACTTTTATAGGTTCATTTATTTTAGTTAATTATTAACTAAATTATAACTACATTGGAACTCTATAAGCATTAACAAACTAAATCATCTCTAAAAATTATTAATAATTCATTTTAATAAAAATAACCCATTTATATTTCAAAGGGATATCTATAACCCAAAATATGATGTTTTTCACATATCTCAAAGTTTTATAAATGTTAAGTGTAGGGAAAGTTCCTTGTTTTCCTTTTTTATTAATTATCCTTTTATATAACGAAATTACAACTAATAATATACCTATAACCCCTAAAATTTGATTAAAGAGGGGATATGGTCTAATTATTGGCAGGCAATATATTTTGGACAAGTGTCCATGTCATTTTTTGTCATTAATATTGATGTTTGGCCAACATTATATTTATATAATTAGAATAAAAATATAATAATTATTACAATAATTTATTTAAAATTTTCAAAATTCAAATAATAGAATTTGGAAAATTAGGTTTAACGCTAATTTCACAGACATAACGAGAAATTGGGTTTTAAATGTAAAAACATTTAGAAGTTCAATATGTTTTTAAAACTAATTTTAATATAAAAAATTACAACAATGATCTAAATTGGATTAATATATTCATAATTCATATATTTTTACTTAAAAAATAAATTTAAAATAAAATTTAACACTAATCATAATTTAAATAAAAAGCCTGTTTTAACTAAATTACAATAATTTTTACGATTCACTAAAAAATGAAGTTTCTAGGAAAAATAAAAAAAATGAACCTAATATAATTTAAACATAATGAATTCCAAAATGAAGTTAATTTTATCAAATTCAATTTTTATACGTGTCTAAAATAAATTTTACTACTGTTTATAGATGGACATAAAAATCAATTTCATTAAGAAAATATTATTTAAAAACATATAAAGTCTTCGTGAAAAATTATATATTTCATTATCAATATATTTTATTTAAGTGAAAATTTTGAAATAATATATGAAAAGAAGTTATTAGTATTCATATTACTGAGTTTAATAGATAGGTTAAAATTATCTCATTTTAATATTTATAATAATTTTTTTTGTTTCGTAGAAACATAGAGTTGCATATAACACACACCAAGTCGGGGTTGCATCTAGAGTAAGCCAATTAGGATCTATATGAAATGAATATTTCACATAGTGAAATGAAATACATCAATTAAAATTAATTCATTTGAAGAGGAAAAATAATATTTCACAAAATATTGAGGTGTTACATTCTACCCCCATAAAATGAATTTCACCCATTGAATTCGTTTGGGTTATCAATGGTTTAATACTTTAATGTTTTATTCATAGAAACCAACATCGTAAAAATGAATAAAAAAACATCCCTTGAGAATGTAAATTTGGAACTATAATGGTTACCCAAATTCACTAATAACAAGATTCCCCCATTGAAGAAAATAGATGGGAATTGAGAACTTTGACATGGAAGAGAAATATTACCATTATGTTTTGAAGGGGAGTTATAGCGAACAAGTTTAGAAGAATGTTAAAAATACAAAAGCAATAATTATATGAAAACCTTATGGACCTTCTGATTCATTGGAAATAAAGTTACTAGGAATTATATTTTGGATAAAAAATGCTTTCTCCCAAACTTGAAGAATTTTTATGAAAATATATACTTACTGTATTTCTGGAAAACATCACCCATTGTTGTTCCTTAATCTACTTCACCTATTTCCCTAAAAATGAATTTTAATTATTCTTTCCATAAGTAATAACAAATCATGAGACCCATGATATTATATCCCATCAATTATCATCAACACAATGTAGTTTGAACAGGTTATCCAATATGCATAAATCCTCATATAGAGAGATAACACTTTAATATTACGGACTTTATATAAGGTTCAAATTAAATTTTCTGTCAATATTTAACCCTATAAACCTTTAAAAAGATGAAAAAATAAAATATTTAGAAATAAATTCATGAAATTGGCTTAACATTGATTCCCGTATATCACAATGTATATCTTGGTAGTCACATTCCAAACATTTTAATAACTTCATCATATATTCCCTTAATTACTATAAATCCTTTTGGAAAAGAATTATGCTTCATTATTACATTTAATAATGGATATATTCTTTAAATACATGAAGTTTTAACCTTCATCCTGGAGGATATAAAACACTTTTTCAATAATAATCTCCTAGGTAGTCCATACCGTCCTATTTACTTATTCATATCCAGAATATATTTATCCACACATCATTATCTCAATGTTAGGCATTAATTAGGGGTAAAATTATCTTAATCAAATTATAAACATTCCATGAAATCACTTTTCTATGTATTCATCACCCTTCAAAATATCCTTTTAAATCCTTAATGTGTACTGATATTGAAAATAATTATATATTTCATGATTCATATAACATAATCATTGAATTCCCAAACAAAAATAATTCATTCATCCAACATTATTCTTAAACCATTACTCAAGCTTGATCAAATTATTCCATATTAATGCTTTCCTAGAATATAAAATGTGAATCATGTATTATGTTTCCTCAACCTCAATATAATCATTATTCTTACGATTAATGCAAACAATACTGGAACAATATGACATACCTTTCACATATCATTTGCGGTCTCTTTATCTTCAGAAGTATAACCAATAATCATACCACATTCCTGATTCTCATTATGATATTTCCACATGGGAAATTTATTCCCATAATTCCCATACAATTCACATCTAAAACATTAAATTTTAACCATGTTCCTTATAGTTATCTCCATTGACCAAACTTAGAGAGCATAGTGTGGGAAATATTTATCATATTTGGACACCATATATTCATGAAAATTACTTATAGGATGCCAAAATCATTACTCAGACTTCTTTAATCTATGAAATCTTAGGTTTATCCCAGGTTATTCACAGTCATACCGTATTTAAATCCTTTATGATGGTTTGTAAAGTGTTTGTGAATTCCCAAAACATATCCCCTAATAGTGTCAAACCACGTGTGCAAGAAAGCCCGTTATCATGTACCCGATTACCCCGAGTCCATCCTAGGACATCTTGTCGGAGTTTTTACCCCAAGGTATATATGTTCTAGATCCAAATGCACTTATTGTCTCAATACATGGATGTATTTCCAAGAAACCACTCACTCTGTCATTAAACAAAATTCTAGGACATTTTCTTATACATTATCTCATACTTATACTTATCCTTAGAGACATCGATAGAAAAATCCTTATAAATATACCAAGGGATATGACTAATGTTTTATCATCTTATTTTTTAATGGTTTACTAAACCATTAATTTAATTCCAACTATAGAGACCTAGGATTAACGTACATTGATATAACAAAATTTTATATGAATATTCTGTATATTACAAAAATACATACCCAATGACCATAATAGTTTGGTGTCTTTGGAATCATAGAAAAAATATATTCTATCTTGGTGAAAGATCGTCAACATATACATAAATATCTACAACATTAGTACTTCAACCAAAAAAATTTCTTTAAAATATGGGGAATGGAAAAATAAGATAGGGTGAGATCAAATGATCAATAAGGGTAAATAAAGTAAATGTGTAAGTATAACATTAAAAAAGGGCATAGAACATGAGAATAACATTTGAAGATCATAACCTAACAATTAGAGAACATAATAAATATTGGAAAATCAAAATATATGGATCATAATAGAATCAATTGAATAAATCATGAAAACCCAATATATAAAGAAAACAGAGAACTGTTGTAGACATAACATAATATAATATTATTTCTGTTTTAACAAAGGCATCACTACAGGACCATATTGGTAGTAGGGTTCACTCCCTATATCGTCTTGGTAGTTATGGATCACTCCCTTAGTCATAATAGTAGCATGTATTCACTCCCATGACCATTTTAGTAGTCAATGTTTATTCTCAAAACCACCTTAGTCCATCTCATGAGATATAAATCTTTTCCCAATATATTGGTTGGAGATATAGGTCTCAAAAATATCACAATTAAATCATACATACATGTGCCACAAGATCATAAATAATCATATCATAAACCATGAAATTAAATGAGTATCATAAACATGTATTCATATCATAGACAATGTAAAAATACTCTTTTAATAATCATATCATCAAAATCATAACCTCTGAAACAAAACTGGATTTCATAAACATATAACCCATAAAAGAGAAATATATTTCATAAATACCATGATTTTATGAATTATCCATTCATAAAAATAATATTAATGGAACATTTAGAATATTTACTATAAGGTCATGAGTAAAATCAACATATTACATCTTTGATGGAAAATAATTTTGAAATATATTTCAAAAATTTTATCGAGAAAAATATTCTTTCTTCTATGAAAAAGTATTTTTAATACATAAAACCATTTGAAAATAATTTTCATTAGAAAATATCTTGAAAACATATAAATTTAATATGGATTCATTTTTAAAACCTTCTTCTTTGAAAACTTATAAAAAAATATTCAAAAAGACTTTAAAACATTTTTCTTTGAAAACACATCAAAAACATATAAGGAATTCTAGAAAATGTTTTGAAAACATTTTAACTTCAAAAAATATGAAAGGATCATGGAAATGTATTAGAAAACTAATTTTTTAAAATAATTTGAATACATATAAGGAAATCATGAATTTGGTTTGAAAAACTTTTTACTTGAAAACATATGAAAGGATCTTGAAAATGTTTTAAAAAAACATTCATTGAAAATACTTTGAAAACACATAAACAAGGCTTAATTTTTTTTGAAAACAATATCAGTTGAAAGGTTATAAAATAAATTCCAAAAAATATAGAAAACAATTTCCCTTGGAAATAAATTTGAAAATAATTTTCCTAAAAACTAACCTTTTAAAACTGAAAAGGAATGTTCAATTAAATGATGATGGGTAAATCTATACATACCGTACGAGGTAAAAAGACATTAATTTTGCAAGGTAGAAAGGTAGGAAAAATAACATGTTTGGAAAGTGTCAAAAAGATTTCATTGAAGTGTTTGGTAAAATAAAATTTTGTAAACATTTATTTTAATTATTAAAGGATAATGGTAGTTAATTATTATAAAACTTTTTTTAGAAAACATGGTTTTTGAGGAACATATATTTTTGTTTGAAGAGAGGGTAAAGTCAGGATTTCTTAAAAATACTTTCTTAAATATATTATGTACTGGAGAGTGAAAAAAATTGTAACAATATATGAATAAATCATTAATAACCAGATGAGATGAAAATTCATGAAATTTCTTGAGAGATGGGTAATAATATTTCATTAATGGAAGCATAAACATAAACAATCTAAAAAGCGGTGAAATTATCGTAATAAACTCTTAAAAATTTATAACTTGGGATAATACTATCCGTGTAAGAAAAGGAAGTTACATGAGACTTAAAATATCCTAAGAAGAAATAATTTCATGAAATAACTTGTAAAATGGATGTATATAAACCTTGAAAGAGAATTTTGGTGCATAACAAAACATGAGTTTCAAAGAATGAAATTGAGATAAATCTATTTCACTGATGTGGTAACTTTCAAAACATAAACCCCACAAATGAAAGATCATAAAACTGATATGAGAATACCAATAAATTTATGTAATAGAGACATAGAAAACAATCATTGTCAATACATAAACCACATAAAAGGATAAAGTTATGAACATATCTTGTACCACATGCAAATAAAAAGTGAGATGAAATCCCCATACATTGTTTCTTGAATCACATCATACTCATTAAAACACCCAATATAATAAATATAAATTTATTATAAAACTATTATAGAATCATATTATTACATCTAATACCATATTCATTTTGATTATGACTTTATATTACTCGCTTGTTAACAATTCTATCTTAAGGTTTTACTTAGGGTAATATCTTTTTTGTTTTTCGCATGTGTCCTAATTTGTTATATCTTTGGTACTTATATTTATATGATTATTTATAGAATGTAAACCTTGATTTAAATATATTTTATATTCATTATATGTTTATTATAATAATCCATAGGATATAGTTTGTAACGGAATACACTGTTCATGGAGACAATATGTTGTACGTACGCATGAACATTATTTCCGTTTAACTTTCATGTTGAAATAAAGGAAGTAAAACAAACATATGTATATATATATATATATATCTCATTATTTAATTAGATTTATTATATCATATATATCATATATACTCACTAATTCCATCCTTAATACATTACATTTAGTGTTTGAATGAATCATATCGTTTTGTGGGGGTGGTAGTCCAAACTTTCTCAAATGAAATTATTGTATTAACACAAAATGGAATGTAAAAAGATATGTGTTGTAAGAGGGATAAAGAAGATTAATTAAATAATTAATATAATAAATAATATATATAAATCTAGTGTCAATCATAATGTATACCATGAGAGGAAATAAGGAAAATTGAACATTGATTGTTTTGTGAGGCAGAAGTTCACCACACACATAACTGTATGTTCGTTACCAATTTGTTGAAGGTGTGTGTAAGTGTTGGTAAAAAAATTAGCATAACATCCTTCAATTATATTTATAATACTGGTGTTTTTATACAATAAATGAGTAATGATAGTGGATGGAGTGGAGAAGGAAAATAAAAGAATGGATCATGAGAGAAGGTGTTACCTATTTTTCCAGAAACTCTTTTTGGTTTGTGCCAAAAGTCTTAAATGGAATACTTTTGTACCAATTTGAGGATTTAAGTAGTAATGGAGGGATGTTGGAATATTTATTGGTCAAATATTGGCTGAAACTAAGTGTTTTCAGAGGTGTGAAGAGGAGGGAGAGTGCTTTCTTTTTTTATAGTTAAAGTGGAGTGGCACTATTGTAAAACCCAAAATGAATACAATAATGGGAGGTATACTTTACATAATTCTCCTAAAAATTAATAAATAATAGATGAATTTGAATGTATGGTCTAAAAAATTCTAGATGACATAGAAATATGTTCATTTTAAAAATTTTGTTCCTTAACTTCTATGATTCCCCAATTTTATTATTTTGGTTTTTATTAAAGCACCTAGTTTTCCAACCTAAGTAATTTTACAATTAAGAAAAAAAACAAAGTAATATTTATTATATAATATAAACTCATTGAATTTTAATATGAAACCTAATTTAAAAAATAAAAATCTCATGTTTTTGGGAAATTAATTTTTAGAATAATGGCATGTGATGCGCAAAACACTTCTTTAACTCAGACCGTGCTAACAATGTTTTTACAATCTCTTTTTCAATATGTTAATTATAAAATAAAAATTGTAACATTAATAAACTATATTTAATATTTTTAACTATTAAAAATCACTTGGTAGAATATTTTTTTTATTTTAAATCATTTTAAAAAATATCCATTATTATAAAAAAACAATACTGTAAATTTGGAAATTATTTATTTAATTATAATTTTTTAATATAGAAAAAATATTTTAATTCAAATAAATAAAGTTTAAATATTTTTAAAATGATATATTAATATTTGAAAATAATTAAATAAAATAATTCAATCAATTCACATCACTTTTAATAGTTATAATATCATTTATTTTAGTTAATTATTTACTAAATAATCATTTCCTTGGCATTTCATAAGCATTTTATGTAACTAAATCATATCTCAAAATTATTGATAAAACATTATGATATAAATAACCCATTTATATTTAAATGTAATATATATAATAAAAAATATGATGTTTTTTATATATCTAAAATTTCTATAAATGGTAAAGGTATGGAAAGTTCCATTTTTTTTCCTTTTTTCCTTTCTTAACCATTTATATAGGGAAATTCCATTAATTAGTATCCCAAAAACCCATAAAATAAAAAATATGGGATATGGTAAAATTATTTTCAGCCAATGTATTTTGGGCAAGTTTCCCGGTCATTTTTGTCTTTAAGATCATGGTTTGGTCCTTAATTAAGCATAATATTACCTTAATCGCTGTGATTAATTTTAATCACTTTCAGTAATTATTTTTTCCAAATTTATGTTTGTCTTATTAGAGTAAAAATATCATACTAATTTCAACCATTTTTTCCATTTTTTTAAAATTCAAATCCCATAATCAGGAAAATTAAGTTTAACGCTAATCCTGCAGATGTGGTGAAAAAGTGGGTTTTTAAAGTAAAAACATTGAGAAGTTAAATATGTTTGATAAATAATTTCCATATAAAAAATGACTACAATGACCTAAATTGGATTAATATATCCATAATTGATCAATTTTAACATTAAAAACTTATTTAAAATATCAATTAACTGTAATCATTTTTTGAATGAAATGACTATTTTTAACTAAATTGTAGTACTTATTACTACTCCCCATAAAATAATTTTCTAGGAACAATCCAAAAAATTCACCCAAAAATAATTTAAACAATATGAATCCAAAAATAATTTTCATTTAATCAAATTGAATTTCTATTAGTGTCCAAAATAAATCTTACTATTACTCAATGAAGGACATAAAAATCAGTTTCACTAAGGAAATATTATTTTAAAACTTATAATGACATCTCAAAAAATTATATATATTCATTATAAATATATTTTAATTATGGAAAACAATTATAAATACTATATTAAAATTAGTTATTGCTATTCATATTACTAATATTAATGACTTGGTTATAATCATCTCATTTAAATAATTATAACAATAAAATGTTATTTCATAGAAAAATAGTGTTGTGTATAATGTACACCAAGTCAGTGTTGCGTCTAGAGTAAAACATGCGGGTTCCATGTGAATTGAATATTTGAAATAGTGCAATGAAATACATTAATTAAAATTAATTCATTCGATGAAGAAAAAAATATTTGACAGAATCTCAGGGTTTTTTAATCTGGGAATGCTAGCTTCTTTAGTAGATCACACTTGGACATAAGATTGGAATTTTAAGGATCTCAGGATCGACCGTGTAAGCCACGGGAGAGTAGGTTCTTATAATCTGATTGTTTGGGACACATTACTCGAGATTTTTTTTAACTTATCATGCATTCGAATGGGAGACAATCGAGGGACTTCCTAGAAAGAGATAATGGTAGTTTTATGGAGGTCCACCGTTTTGTAGACATACAAGAGGAATGGGTAGAGTTTCTTGAGGTGGAATATGAGTTGAATTATTTCCACCACCAACCCAAGGTGTCCCAAACTAGGCATAGAGAGCTAGTGGGTATGGGTGAGGATAATTTCAGTCAATCGAAGTCTACGACCCGGAGGCTCCCAGGATGATGCAAGGTAAGTCCTTTGTGTTTTATATCTTAGGTATAGTACTGATATACCCATGTGTAAGTAAATCCTTTCTCACAACTTCCATTTTTTGAGACTTATAGATTCTACTTGAGCACTTGACTCATCATTTTAACATGGAGACTCGAACCAATGGTTGCTCATAGATCACCACTTCTACCAATAGTGTGATATGACTCTTTCTTGAAAGATATATTTATTTGATCCCTTTGCAGTAGTTATGAGACCTTACATTGAATGTTTGGTATAAACTGGGTATCCACAATACATGCCTATATTAACATGTTCAGGTAGAAAATGTGGTGTTTCCAAGGTAACATGATGAGATTTTCCTTTCTGGATGAGAAGGAAACACCGGATGAGAAGTATGGGATCATACATACGAGATTGTTGTTGATTACTCATTAGTGGGATAACACGATTCATGGAGTTGTGGTTTATATGAGCTAACAGTTTCTTATGGTGGTGATATAGTATGAGGGAGTCTTTTCTAATGATATTCTAGGCTTAACTCCCCATTGAAAGATCGATTTTCGATTAAATTATAGATTAAGATGACTCAAATATCTTTCCCGCATATGAGATCTCACCAAAGAGCTTCAAGAGCTGAGGGTGTATTTGGAGGAATTTCACCAGAAGGGATTCATGAAACCCAAATATTCCCATTATGAATCCCCAAATTTTTTATCCAAGAAGGTGGATGAGAGATTGAGGTGGTGTGTGGATTATTGGTTTTTGAAATAAGTGATCGTGAATAACAAGTATCTACTATGAAGGTTCAATGACCTCATTGATCAGTTTATTTGGCTGTGATGGGTATCAAAGATTTATCTGAGATCAGACTATCCCCAAATATGTAATTGTACATGGATATAATGAAGATGACATTTAGATATCTCTATAGTAAATATGAGTATGTGGTGATTTATTTCAGTACGTTAAACTCCCTAGTAGTTTTCATGAGACTCATGAACTAGATCATTCTGCTTTTCACAAATTGGCTTGTATGGGTCTTCATCTTCAATATCCTAGTATACTCATTGTCTGAGTTGGATCCCACAAGGCACTTGATGATGGTTCACGAAAAGCTTTGACTGAACTGAATATATTGGAAACTCTCAAATTATTATTTCTAGATTCAAGCGGCCCACTTTTGGTGAAATATCAACTAGGATGATGGTGTAACAGTGGACTAGGAACAAGAAAATCTAGTGTTATCTTGGGATCAAACCTATAGCATGATATTGGGGCAAGGATTTTTTGGGTAGGAAGATTACTATGAGAGTTTTTTTCCTGATTTCTCTAGGATATCGACACCTTTGACTACTTTGACCTATAAGGGGACTCCTTTCATTTAGATTGAATGGTAACTGTAAGCTTTTCTAGAGTTGAGGAATAGATTTACGTGAACACCCATCACGAGACTTATAGAAGATGGTGTCTAGTATGTAGTGTTATGAAATTCCTTAGGTACTGAATTTGGTAGTTTTTTTATATAGAGGTATGCTATGATTGCCTATGGGTCTTGGTAGTTGAGAATGCAGAAGTAGAATTATGTGACTCATGATCATTATCTAGTTGTGGTAGTATTCATCCTAAAGATGTGGTGACACTACCTTATGGTTGAGTGGTTTATCATCTAAAATGAAAAAAAGAGTCTCAAATATATATTCTCTCAAAAGGGTCTTAGCATGAGATAGATGAAATGGATAGATTTACTCTAGTATTATGCCTTCAATATGGTCTATACACATTGGAAGGGGATAAACGTGGAAGATTCTCTTAAACGGATATCTTGTTCTTAGTTCTTGGACATGGAATCAGAGTAGTTATCCTAATTGTACTTTTCCCTAGTGAGAAAGAATGGTTCTTCACATCTATTGTCGATGGTTGTTACCCCACCATTATTATAGTGTGTTGGGGAAGCTCAGAAAAGAGATACTAAATGTGATACCCTACATACTTAGATATTCACTGGATGTTCCCCTGATGGATTTTCTAACGGTGGGGTTCATGTTATCCTTTTCAAGGGATGGACTATAGTAAAATTGATGTTGTGGGAGGAGGTGATGAGCTAGTTTCATACCTCCCATTTTTTGGTACTTGCAGGTGAGGAACATATATACTAGGACCTCTGAAATTAGTTTTTTGTACACGTATGATGATGTTTATAGAAGATTTTATATCATGATGCCCCACTTTTCTGTTGGTGAAGGATGTGCATCAAGTTCTGTTAGGTTTCTATCAAATCCTTGAGGTTCAAAAGTTAAATTGGAATGATATATCTATAGAATTTGTGATAGGGTTACCACATATTTCAGTAAGACATGCTGTAATTTGGGTGATCGTAGAATAGCTCACCAAGTCATCCCACTTCCTAGATATTTGAGAGAAGTGTTCAGTAGAGAGCTTGGGATTCCATTATGTGTTTGGAATATTCAAGATCCATGGAGTTCCCTTAGAAATCATTCCATATAATGATGCTTTCTTCATGAAACAATTATAGATCAGATTTTAGGAGGCCTATAGGAATCAGTTTCATTTGAGAAGGGAATTTCACCCCAAGACTGATGGCCAAAAAGAGTAGAACATTTTGGTTATAGAAGACATACTAAATTATTTTATGTTAGACTTTGTCTATATTTGGGATGATTAACTACCCCTGGTGGCGTTTACATACAATAATTTCTACCATTCCACCTCTAGTATGGCACCATTCGAGGCCATGTATGGTTGAACCTACAGGTCACTACTATATAGGACTAACCTAAGAGAGTTAGTACTCATGGGATGATAACTGATATGTGAAGCAATAGATAAGGTGAAGAACATAAAGGAGGAACCGAGGTCTGTGAAACACCATCAAAATTCTTATACAGACTGAAAATGGTGCCTTATAGAGTTCGAGGAGGGAGATCATGTGTTCTTGAAGGTCTCACTATGAAATGGGTTGTGGAAATTTGGTTGGGGAAGAAAGGTATCACCAAAATTCAACATCCATTTCCAGATACAATGTAGAGTTTGTGAGGTAACTTACGGCTTGGATCAACTATCGTAGTTGGATAAGGTACACTACGTCTGTAACATCCCAGATCAGGGACATTACCCCAAACACGGTTGGTCACATGACCTCAAATGCATTTCCCCAAACACCAGAGGCTTCCCAAAGAAGCGAGGGCCTAGGTCTGATAGTGGGGAAACTATGCCCTCATTTGTCAAAGTGTAGCACAGTGGAGAAAATACAAACATACAAAAAGTAGAAGCAGTATACAATACAAATATGAAAGGACAACATAACTTAATAAAAAGATATCCCATAGCCATATAGACATTATGAATAAATATGTCATATTTCTAAGACAGAAGTCAAAACAGGATACACTGTAATCAAATATAATATTATACAAAGTACTATGTACAACAAAGAAAACTAAAATAGTGCCACAAGAACTTAACAACATCGCAAGCCTAAGCTTGGTCCCATGATCTCCTACTCCTCTACAACAATCATGTACCTATATAGAAACTCTTTCCCTTATCAACAACTGTAGCAATATAATCTATTTGGGCCCATGAAATGACCCAAATAGGGTGTGAGAAATAAATCCAAGTAGGCAACCACCAAAGGCTCTTTCCCAACAGTTAGTGAATTTGTGCGACATCAGTGTGTAGTAATGAAAATGCAGTAAACTAGGAAGTAATGAATAGTAAAATTTCTTACCAGTTATATTTCCATTTAATTATTATTTCACAATTCAATATAATTGAATTTTAACTTCCCAAGACTCAGCATTAGCCAACAATCTCTTGTACAATTCCAAAACAAAAACCACAACAGGCTATCTACAAGTAGAAGGTAAAACAATACCAAGCCTGTGCTTGCGCTTGGCAGGTAAAACATATGAAATCACCACAGTGAATATGCAATGTAAAGAGAGTCCTTAGACATGACAAACCTTACCCTCCGGTAATCAGAATCGAAACCATTAGGTGATTTCCCTTAGGTATAGTGAATATTTCCATCAGATGAGATATTTCCCTCAGGCCCTGAAACTACTGCCCATAGGCATAAGAAACATTTCCCTCTGGCTAAACAAACACTTTTCCTCAGGATAAACATAACACTTCCCTCAGTCTAAGCAAATAACTGGGCCAAGCCCAACAAATAAGCAAGCAATTATATATACATTTTCTCTCAGGAAAACTCAAAGCATGCTATAATGACGACATACCCTTGGGTATCCGGGCCAAATAACTAAACATGGAAGACGCACCCACGGGGTGGCCCTAGATCAAGGCAGTGATCGCAAACAATAGTTTATACATATTCATTAATTTACCTATGAAATTCTAGGTATTTTATCCGTCAAGGCCTCATCCATTCGACACCCCAAACATGGGCACGTAGCACAATGGTACACTAAAACAACTTGACAGTTGGAAATAAACACCAGACTACCTACCTCGTTCTCCACTAATTGATATACACGAATGACGCCTCACAAATCGTCCACAAATGACGTGGATGTAGGATAAACGTTCACCCATTCAAACCCAAATAACTCCCCTTTAGGAAAGAATTAGAAAGAAACTCACAAGGAAAGGGAAAGGATTACCCGCGTGGTCAAAACATGATCATCAGCGAAGGAATCAGAGTCCCGATGTTTGGTTAGAGACACTTCCAAGGTTTGACCATCTCTCCCGCAGCTTCAAACGAGTTCTTAGATTCCTCTATTGAAAGAGGAGGATACTACCAGTTTATATAAAAAAACACAACTACACGGCATGTACTCTCATGTACAGGGCTTGTACTTTTCATTTTTAAACTTTTCCTCTAGAGGACACTTTCCACCTCCTCACTGTTCATCTGTCGATATGATTACACGACGTGTATTTCTGAGTACACTGTGTGTATTGTCGCTCTGCTGGCGGCCAATCCCACCACCTTACTGTTCACCTGCCGATTGATTACACGACATTTATATGCCAAGTACATGGCGTGTAGTCATTTTTTACACCATTCATCACCGACAGGCTACAAGCCCTGTGTACTCATCCCACACAGACAAAGTACACAACGTGTGGAAAAGAACATGGCGTGTACCCACAAATTTTTTAGATTTTTCCCCATTTTCCTTATTTTCTCAAAAAATGCTTAAGGAAAAAGGAAAAGAAGAAACCCATTCCTCCGGAATAAGAACAGGGTTCTTACAAACTCCCCCCTTAAAGCAATCCTTCCCCAAATTGCGCTTCCAAGGGTGGTGAAGATAAAGCTGAGAACAACTCTGGCCACTGAGCACATAAGTCGGTCTGCCGCTCCCAGGTTTCATCTTGCACTTGGACATGCTGGCATAACACCCGTACAAGAGGAACTAACCAGCCTCAGATAACCATCATGCTCCTATCAAAAATAAGAATCGGATGCTCCACGATGGATGAATCGACCTGAAGCTCAACCTCCTCAGGCTGAAAAATGTGAGATGGGTCTGAGTGATAACGGCGTAGCAGAGATACATGGAAGACGTTGTGCATGGCCCAATACCTATGTGGAAACTACAACCATTCAGAAACCAGACCGACTCCCTCCAAAATATCAAACGACCCCACATACATCGGGGAATGTTAACCCTATCTTCTGAACCGCTTATGTACCAACCTCAGTGAAACAGGTAATAAAACCTGATCCATGATCACAAAATCCAAGGGTCGTCTGCGGCAATCAACATAAGATTTCTAACGAGACAGTCCAGTAGCCATCTACTTCTGAATCAACTAGTCCTGCTCTAAAGTCTCATGCATGAGACGTGGTCCTAGTAAAGCTTCCTCACCTTCCTCTAACCCGCAAAAGGCTAATCGACATAGCCTACCCTACAAATCCTCGTAAGGTGCCATCCTAATAGATTCCTGAAAACTATTATTGTAGGAAAACTCGACCAGGGGTATGTGCATCTCCCAAGAGCCCCCAAAGTCCAGAACGCATGCATGCAGCAAGTCCACAAGCACCTGTATCATACACTCTGACTGACCATCGGTCTGAGAGTGGTGTGCTATGCTTAGAAGAACCTGTGTACCGAGTTCCCTCTAAAAACTCTACCATAAATGAGACATAAAATGGGCATCCCTATCTAAAATTATAGAATGAGGGACCCCATGAAGGCATACTACCTCTCGTATATACAACATCTCGAGCTCTTCAACACCAAAAGTCTCCTTGATCGGAAAAAAGTGAGCTACCTTCTTAATTTTCTCCACAACAACCCACACGACATCACTGCCTCGAGGTGACCTCGGCAACCCAGTAATGAAGTCCATCATGACATCATACCATTTATAGTCTAGAATGGATAACTGTTATAACAATCCAGCAGGCCTTTGATGCTCTGCCTTCACCATCTGATAGGTGGAACATCTCGTAACAAAACTAGCTAACTTCCGTTTTATACCTGGACACCAATACTAATGTCTCATGTCATGGTAAATTTTGGTAACCCCAGGATGCACTACCCAAGCTAAATAATGAATCTCTTGCATCAAATCCTCACATATATCCCCTAGAACCCACATTCATCCATGGACACATAGTACCTCGCCATCACATATCGTCCAACCAAGAGGAGGGTCCTCACTTTCCACCGACTCCCGTAGAAGTTGGCCTTCTGAAACTAATAGCTGTCTCATCCTCACTCTATCCAAGATTGTAGAAGTCACACCTAATAATGAAAGATTGGATCGCCCCTAACTATCATGAACCTCCAAATGAATCTCAGAGAACAAATCCATAAGCTTCCACTCACCACTAGCCTCTTGCACTGCCTATAATTGAGTCCTCCTACTCAGTTCATCAGCAACTGTGTTACATTTACCAGGTGTATAGGCAAGATCAAAGTTGAAGGACTGATGTTATTCAACCCACCTTCACTGTCTCAAATTCAAGTCACGCTGGGTAAAGATGTATTTAAAACTTTTGTGGTCCGTAAAGACCACAAAATTTTCTCCCAAGAGATAATGTATCCAACAGCCTAACACATGAACAACTTCAACCAACTCGAGATGTAATGCCCCGACCCCAACTACCCAGAGTTGGTGCATTATTACATAACATTGGCATGATCACAAGAAAGATCAAATCTCGAAAGACCGATTGGTTTAGTAGCCTTGGAAACACTAGATATATTCATAAGTTTTACATTACATCATAAAATGAAAAACTACTACAACAACATAATGTCTCCATAATCCACACTCATATCCCCACATAATATCCCTGCAGGTCATTCATAATTTACTGCTTCACTTCCTGGGAAAAATAAAACATATAAAAGGGGTGAGCTCAAATGCCCAGTAAGGATAACAATATAGCGGAAACTTTCATAAATAAGAATAAACATTTAAGGCAATGTATAACTAAAACAAAATCCTTTCAAACATGAACTTTCAACATGGTACGACATAAATAAAATGAAATAATGCCATTTACTTATTCACATGGATATTCTACTAATCGAATAATCACATGAAAAAATCAATAACCACTTTCATAATGTTGGAATGCATAATGCCAGACTATCATAACCACATAGTCAAGGCCTCGTGCCAAGACTACAAATAAGATTTTGTCAAGGCCTTGTGCCAAGACACTAGTTTTTCTCATGAGACCTACCGATGCATCGAGGAGCTATAGCGGGCTCCACCCGTCACTTATTAAGTCCAATGCATTCCCATATGGAAAGGTTTAAACATAACATAAACATTCGTATTAAAACTAGCATACGAAATGTCAATACTTTCACCATAAACTATGAATGGTATAAAAATAGCACATCCACAGTCAAACATATCACAAAACCTTCAATACAATATAGAAGTTTTGTATCATAATAAATCAACTTCAAATTATCTTAAAATCCATCAAAGGATGTTGACATAGATGAAATCAAAACACTTTTTAGAGAAATATCTCTTTCTATTTTGAAATCATTTAAGAGCCATATATTTATAAAATAAAACATTTTCTTTGAAAATATTCTTATAAGCTTGTAAGGGAAGCTTTGACGATTTTATAACGGCGGAAAATAACCGCACCCGCCGTATAGGTTAAAAAAACATTCTTATCTTAATTCTGTCGAAAAGGTTAAAAAGCACCTTGTTTGGAAAACGACGGAAAGATTCCATTATAATCCTCTTATAAAAAGTCAAACAAGGGTATACATGACTTTAACCCATATTCTTTTAAATATTAAAAATGTTTTGAAATACATTTTGAAGAAACATGGATGTGGATGATAACGAGATCCCAGTAGATTATTACGTATAAACAACCTCGGATAATGAAGAGATTGTGAAATAACCCTTACCAATTTGGTAACTTATGAAACATACAACCCATTAAAGAGGTATCATACAATGAATATGTAAATACACATAAATTAGAGTGTATTACACAACGAATATAATTATGGGCAGTACATACACCACACAAAAGGTGATGGTGGCAATATGGCATGAATCTCACGGGAATAAGGAGTGAGATGAAAACCCCTTACCACGTTAATCAACTGAGTCGTATGGCAAAAAGTTAATAACCACCAAAGTATTTACAGAATAAAATGAATATAAAGAGAATCATGATAATATATATCAAATGGTAGTACACAATACACCACTTTCAATAATTTAGTGGCGAACAATGGAAATCTCACGGAATTGAAAGTGAGATAAGAAAATCCCTTACCTTGTACTTTTCCTTGGTTGGGGTAGGTTAACCTCCTGTATAATGGTGAAATAATTGTTATTAAATTATACAAGAATCATATACATTCATATGATATCATATATGATCTTTTAACATTGCTTTGTTAACAATATCTTAGATTTATCGTTGTTTCGGGTGTTAACTTACTCGTTTTCTTTTATATGTTTTGTTACGTAAGTCGTGTTTTTCATGGATAGGTTGTATCTTATTCATATACAGAATGATATCATGTCCCTAAACATTATTTTTAAATCATCAAATGATAATTATACTTGGATGGATACGACGGAGAATGAATCTCATCGCGTTCGTGGAGACGGTAGTCCGTACGTACGCACGAGCGACAATATCATTATTTTGATATTAAAATAATATATAATTGGATAGTATATAATATATACAGAATCATTATCATGTTATATTTATTATTTACATGAATTACATATCATTATTATACCCACCAAAATAATAATATATTGAATAACAATTACACCACGACGTGGAGACGGTAAGCCGTACGTACGCACGTATGGTGACATGTTCTTCAAAGGGTGGATAGAATACTGAATATCGTCGTACCATATTTATAATAACATCACAGTATATGTGATATACTGGAGTTATTATTTTAGAATGGTAAGAACAAAGAAAGAAGAAGTGGAAGAAGAAAGGAACTCGAAAAGGGGTGGTGAAAACATTACCTCTTCTTCGGGTTCTTCCTTTTGATTTGATCAAAAGGGCTCCTTAGGTTGGCTTTCTGATCAAACTAAGGCCTCTATGTTGTAGTGAGGTATGTTGGGAGAGTATGTGGGCAGAGTTTGGCCGAGCCAAGTGGCTTTAGAGGTGTGAGGAATGAGTAGAAGTGGTCTCCTTTTATAAGGGATAGGAGGGGCTCTTTAGGAAAGAGTGAAAGTATTACTTTATAATATAATTAAATTCGGTTTATAATGGTCCAAAAATAATTGAGGTCGAAGATAAGATGACTCATATTCTAAATAACATCAACCAATAAGAATTGGACAGGTTTTAGATAATATTTTAATCATTATAATCTTATTTATTTAAATGATTTATTAATGAGGTATCATTATTGTGTCATTAATTATTTAAATTATTTAATGTCTAAAAATTATAAATAAAATATCATTATGTATGAAATCTTTTTAGCTTTCTAATGAATATTTATAATCGAAAATACAACATGTATAACCCTATGTAAAAATTGTTCTTCTAAAAGATGTAAGCTTATGCCATTTTTATTTTTATTTTAACTTTATTAATATAATGTGTCCCTACCACATACAAGTGGCTCCAAGGGGTCCCCAAATCGACCCAAGGATGCCCATGGTCGGGTATGTGTCCACCAATAAGGTTAGGACACGTTTTAGGGTAATTTTGTATTATTATAATATTATTTTTTAACCCTTATTTACCGGATTTACCCTTAACCATGGTAATAAAATATTTACCACAGTAATTATTCAAAATGTCTAAAAATAAAAGTTACCTATTTACACAATTTGGAAATCCTGATTCCAAATATGGAATCCATTTTTCTAAATTCAAAACACAGAAGTGGCAGAAATTAATTTAAAATTAATTCCCCCTGTCAAAACAAAAAGCGTGTTTTTAAGAGGTAATAACTATCAAAAGATTGACACTTGTTTATGTTCGGTTTAATTGTAAAATTATGTCCAATGACCAACATTATATTAAATGGTAAAAATATATTCTAAATATACTTTAAAACCACTCAAATTCACAATTTATCACTATTAATTATTTTGATTAAAAAAGTTGTTTTTAATTAAAATTTAGTAATTTTCACTATTCATCAAAATATGAAAGTTATCCGGAAAGTACCAAAATTTCATCTTAGGCTAAATTCGATATTCCGAATCCAAAAATGAAGTCCATTTTAAAATATAAAATATATATAATTTCAAAATTTAGGTATTACTATTCATAACGGCTAGTTTGATTGGTTGTGGCGTGTGTTAGAACTCGAGGTTGCGTACAACACACGCTATCGCACTATTCGAAGGGAAACGTACCGTGGAAGCTTGGGGTGTTACATTCTCCCCTCCTTCAAATAATTGTGTCCTCACAATTTCTAGGGTATTACTGCATAAAAAGAATCGGGTGGTTCTTCATCATAAGTTCCTCGGGTTCCCACGTTGCCTCTTCCATCTTATGATTTCTCCACAAAACTTTTACCAGACGCGTCGTCCGGTTTCTCAGTACTTGTTTTCTTGTATCAAGAATCCTGACAGGCTCTTCACAATAAGACAGATCGGGTTCCAGTTCTAATTCCTCATAGGTGAGTACATGCGTTGGGTCAGGCATGTATTTTCTCAACAGAGATACGTGGAACACATCGTGAACTTTGGAGAGACTTGGAGGCATTGCCAATTGGTAAGCTACAGCCCCAATTCGTTCTAGAATTTCGAAAGGTCCGATGTACCTGGGACTCAATTTACCTTTCTTACCAAAACGTATGACTCCCTTCCACGGAGATACCTTCAGGAAAACATGTTCACCGACTTGAAATTCCAAATCCTTCCTTCGATTATCGGCATAGCTCTTCTGCCTACTTTGAGATGCTTTGATGTGATTTTGGATTACCTTCACCTTTTCCACAGTTTCCTCCACCAGTTCTGGGACTACATGTTTTCTTTCACCAACCTCATCCCAACAGGTTGGTGTACGACATCTCTTTCCGTATAACGCTTCATATGGTGCCATCTGAATACTCGAATGGAAGCTATTGTTATAGGAAAATTCTACCAGTGGTAAATATTGATCCCACATACCCTGAAAGTCAAGTGAGCAAGATCTCAACATGTCTTCTAAGGTCTGAATAGTCCGTTCTGATTGTCCATCTGTCTGAGGGTGGTAAGCAGTGCTCAAATGAAGTTCAGTATCCAGATATTTCTGAAGACTTTTCCAAAATCTTGAAGTAAAACGGGGATCACGATCAGAAACAATCGATAGGGGTACTCCATGAAGTCTCACAACTTCATTAATGTATAGTCTCGCTAGACGTTCCAGGGGTAGATCTTCTCTTATAACAAGAAAATGTGCTGACTTGGTAAGACGATCAACAATAACCCATATTGCATCGTTCCTTCTAGGAGTCTTTGGTAGCCCCATGACAAAGTCCATCGTAATATTGTCCCATTTCCACTTCGGTATGGGAAGAGGTTGCATGAATCATCCAGGCTGTTGCCTTCCAACTTTCACTTGTTGACAAACCATACATCTTGACACAAAATCAGCAATCTCCCTCTTCATGTTGTCCCACCAGAAAATGTTCCTTCAAATCTCTATACATTTTGGTGCTCCCAGGGTGTATAGAGAAATTGGAACTATGAGCATCATCCAGCAATTCCCTTTTCAGATCAGGTATATCGGGAACACAAAGTCTCTTCCCGAATTTCAAAATTCCATCTTCATACACAAAGTATCTCAATCTCCCATCATTCACAGCTTTAATCTTCTTTTGGAATTCTTCATCATCGGTCTGAGAAATCTTAATCCTTTCTAGTAAAGATGGTTTGGCAACCATTTGAAAAATCATTGATGTTTCACCTTCCCTGGTTATTCCCATGTCCATCTTTACTAGATCCATGAAAATTGGATCCCTTTCAATTCTCATATTGTTCAAAACTCCATGGTCTTTTCTACTCAAAGCATCTGCCACCTTGTTTGCCTTCCCCGGGTGGTAGTGTATCATACAATCATAATCCTTGAGTAATTCAAGCCATCTCCTTTGCCTCATGTTGAGTTCTTTTTGTGAGAAAATATACTTCAAACTCTTGTGATCAGTATAAATCTCACATTTTTCACCATAGAGGTAGTGTCTCCATATCTTCAAAGCAAAGATCACAGCTGCTAACTCAAGATCATGAGTAGGATAGTTTTGTTCATGAATTTTCAACTGTCGTGATGCATAGGCAATAACTCTATCATTCTGCATAAGGACACAGCCAAGTCCTTTCTTTGATGCATCACTATAAATAACGAACCCATCATTCCCCGATGGTAGAGTCAATATAGGAGCATTGACTAATCTTTTCTTCAGTTCTTCAAAAAATTCTTCACACTCTTTTGTCCAAACAAATTTAACCCCTTTACGTGTGAGCTTCGTTAATGGGTTAGCCAATCGGGCAAAATTCTGGATGAAACGTCGATAATAACCTTCCAAACCAATAAAACTACGTACCTCAGTTATACTCGTAGGTGCTGGCCATTCTTGGATTGCCTTGGTCTTATAAGGATCAACAGAGATTCCATCTTTAGAGACAATATGGCCAAGAAAAGAAATCTCATGAATCCAGAATTCACACTTGCTAAACTTCCCATATAATTCATGCCTCCTCAGAGTCTTCAAGATAATGCGCAAGTGATTTTCATGATCTTCGTAGGTTTTGGAGTATACCAAGATATCATCAATAAATACCACCACAAATTCATCGAGATACTCCTTGAAAACTCTATTCATCAGATCCATGAATACAGAGGGTGCATTAGTCAATCCAAACGGCATTACAGTAAACTCGTAATGCCCGTACCTGGTTCGAAATTCTGTCTTCGGAATGTATTCCTTCTTCACACACAACTGATGGTATCCAGATCGAAGGTCAATCTTTGAAAAGTATTGAGCTCCATGCAGTTGGTCAAATAAATCATCAATGCGAGGTAGGGGATATTTGTTCTTTATCGTTATAGCATTGATCTCCCTGTAGTCGATACATAACCTCATAGATCCATCTTTCTTTTTAACAAAAAGAACAGGGGCTCCCCATGGAGAAACACTAGGGAGAATAAATCCTTTATTACTCAATTCCTCTAGTTGTTTCTTTAGTTCGACTAACTCTACAGTGGCCATTCTATAAGGGGTCTTCGATATAGGCCTTGAACCAGGAATCAAATCAATAGAAAACTCAACTTCTAGTTCTGGAGGATGTCCAGGTAAATCTTCCGAAAATACATCTACAAATTCTTTCACAACAGGTAAATCCTCTATTTGAAAATTCCTTTCCTCACCGACAGTTATTTCATTCTCTTCCTCCCCAATAATTGAATTAAGTTGAGCTACTGGGGGTGGATCTAAATAAGAATTAGGTGGTGACGATTCTGCTCTAAAAATAAGGTGTTCCTTATCATTATCATCAAGAATCGTAACCTATTTCTTCTTACAATAAATCTTCGCATCATAGTCCGAAAGCTAGTCCATACCGAGGATTATATCAAACTCAATCTGAGGTATGACGATGAGATCAGCAGATAAAGAAAATTTATGTGCTCTAATGGGGACTGATTCACAAAACTTTGTTGCAATGATACTTCCCTTAGGAGTTTTAACTGACAACTCCCTTATTAAATCAAATTGGAAATATCTAATTTTCTTAGCAAACTGGGAAGATATGAAACAATGCGACGATCCAGAGTCAAATAATGCATTTGCTAAACTTGAGAAACCATTAAATTACCTGCCACCACGTCTTTTGGAGCTTCTACCTCAGCAGTAGTGATAGCATAATCCTGGCCTTGATCTCTTGGCCTTTTCTGAGGTAAGTTCTCCTGACACTTAGGACATTCATTTGCATAATGCCCCATCTCCCTGAAATTGTAGCACTGAACGTTGGTAGCTTCCTTCTTCCCCTTGCATTCACGAGCTTGGTGGCCTTTTTCACCACACTTGTAACAGACTCCCATTCCCTTCAAGAAAGTACCAGGGTGTTTCTTCCCGCATTTACCACAGGATGGATATTCAACCTTTCCCTTCTTCCCCTTATTTCCATTCCCAGATTGATCAGCAGGTCTCTTCTTCTCTTGCTTTGCTTTAAAGTCATAAGACTTAGAGAATTCCTTTTCGGTCTTGATAGCACAAGAGACAATGTCTTCGTACGACGAAAAGGATTGTGAGACTAATGCTCGACGGAGAAATGGTTTTAACCCATAAAAGAAACGATCAATCTTACTTCTTTGGTTACGTATATAATCACCAGCGTACCTTGCTAACCTTGTAAAGTTAGCCTCATACTTTGTGACATTCTCATCCTCCTTTTGTCTCAGACTTAGAAATTTCCTTTCCATATCTGCTCGATGGTCGCGAGGAAAGTATTTTTCTAAAAACAGATCTTTGAACTCCCTCCATTCCATATTTGATACTTCATCATCTTCCTTCGTATTTTGAATCAATGACCACCATTGATCAGCATCTCCAGTGAGGCGGTAAACTGCCATGATAACTTTTTCCCTTTCACTGCTCCCCAAAGCCTAAAATATTTTCTCTAGGGAAAATATACATTGCTCAGCTAATAAGGTATTTGTACTCGCATTGAACGTTGGTGGTTGTTGCCTCATGAATCGATCTAACATTGATCCTCCACGCTGCGGATCAGGGTGCTGCATACGGGTAAGGTTATTATTCATAACCCGAGTAAGTTGTCCTAGTATGGTGATTAGCTCATCGGCACCAGTTGCATCACCAGCCCCACTATAATTATCTTGAGCAGGAGGGAAATCCCTACATGGAGTGCGTGCATTGATACAGTTTCCATTTCTTCCACTAGGCGCCATTTCTAAACAATGGCATAAACTAGATCAGTTTATGAATCAAAATACATAATCCCATACTTATAAAACACTTAACATAAATTGAACTATTTATGGATATAATCCATAATCATAAGAATGTTTTCTTTGAGAAAGTATATACTCATAATCCCTTCAAAATGATTTGTAAAGAAAAATGAGAGTTATCCTAAGCATATCCCCCAGGAGTGTCGTAACCAAGAGTGCAGCAAGGCCCGTTGTCGTGCACCAGTTCCCGTTCGAGTCTAGATCAAAGCGGTGTTTTCGGGTTTTACCCCTAGGTAAATCTGTGCCAGAGCCGCCTCTACCTGCTCGTATCCAGACTGGGATGTATTTCTCGGAAAACTCACAAAATCTCTACAATACCAAAATTCTAGGACGTTCTTCTATACTAATCCTCAAAGTTCATCTTAGGTCTACGTGCTCTGATCAGAGTTTATCTAAATCTAGCTTCCAAGGTTTGTACTAAACTTCCTCTGACACCAACTGTAACGCCCCGACCCCAGCTACCCAGAGTCGGTGCATTATTACATAACATTGGAATGATCACAAGAAAGATCAAATCTCGAAATACCGATTGGTTTAGTAGCCTTGGAAACACTAGATATATTCATAAGTTTTACATTACATCATAAAATGAAAAACTACTACAACAACATAATGTCTCCATAATCCACACTCATATCCCCACATAATATCCCTGCAGGTCATTCATAATTTACTTCTTCACTTCCTGGGAAAAATAAAACATAGAAAAGGGGTCAGCTCAAATTCCCAGTAAGGATAACAATATAGCGGAAACTTTCATAAATAAGAATAAACATTTAAGGCAATGTATAACTAAAACAAAAGCCTTTCAAACATGAACTTTCAACATGGTACGGCATAAATAAAATGAAATAATGCCATTTACTTATTCACATGGATATTCTACTAATCAAATAATCACATGCAAAAATCAATAACCACTTTCATAATGTTGGAATGCATAATGCCATACTATCATAACCACATAGTCAAGGCCTCGTGCCAAGACTACAAATAAGATTTTGTCAAGGCCTTGTGCCAAGACACTAGTTTGTCTCATGAGACCTACCGATGCATCGAGGACCTATAGCGGGCTCCACCCGTCACTTATTAAGTCCAATGCATTCCCATATGAAAAGGTTTAAACATAACATAAACATTCGTATTAAAACTAGCATACGAAATGTCAATACTTTCACCATAAACAATGAATGGTATAAAAATAGCACATCCACAGTCAAACATATCACAAAACCTTCAATACAATATAGAAGTTTTGTATCATAATAAATCAACTTCAAATAATCTTAAAATCCATCAAAGGATATTGACATAGATGAAATCAAAACACTTTTTAGAGAAATATCTCTTTCTATTTTGAAATCATTTAAGAGCCATATATTTATAAAATAAAACATTTTCTTTGAAAATATTCTTATAATATTGTAAGGGAAGCTTTGATGATTTTATAACGGCAGAAAATAACCGCACCCGTCGTATAAGTTAAAAAAACATTCTTATCTTAATTATGTCGAAAAGGTTAAAAAGCACCTTGTTTGGAAAACGACGGAAAGATTCCCTTATAATCCGCTTATAAAAAGTCAAACAAGGGTATAAATGACTTTAACCCATATTCTTTTAAATATTAAAAATGTTTTGAAATACATTTTGAAGAAACATGGATGTGGATGATAACGAGATCCCAGTAGATTATTACGTATAAACAACCTCGGATAATGAAGAGATTGTGAAATAACCCTTACCAATTTGGTAACTTATGAAACATACAACCCATGAAAGAGGTATCATACAATGAATATGTAAATACACATAAATTAGAGTGTATTACACAACGAATATAATTATGGGCAGTACATACACCACACAAAAGGTGATGGTGGCAATATGGCATGAATCTCACGGGAATAAGGAGTGAGATGAAAACCCCTTACCACGTTAATCAACTGAGTCGTATGGCCAAAAGTTAATAACCACCAAAGGATTTACAGAATAAAATGAATATAAAGAGAATCATCATAATATATATCAAATGGTAGTACACAATACACCACTTTCAATAATTTAGTGGCGAACAATGGAAATCTCACGGAATTGAAAGTGAGATAAGAAAATACCTTACCTTGTAATTTTCCTTGGTTGGGGTAGGTTAACCTCCTGTATAATGGTGAAATAATTGTTATTAAATTATACAAGAATCATATACATTCATATGATATCATATATGATCTTTTAACATTTCTTTGTAACAATATCTTAGATTTATCGTTGTTTCGGGTGTTAACTTACTCGTTTTCTTTTATATGTTTTGTTACGTAAGTCGTGTTTTTCATGGATAGGTCGTATCTTATTCATATACAGAATGATATCATGTCCCTAAACATTATTTTTAAATCATAAAATGATAATTATACTTGGATGGATACGACAGAGAATGAATCTCATCGCGTTCGTGGAGACGGTAGTCCGTACGTACGCACGAGCGACAATATCATTATTTTGATATTAAAATAATATATAATTGGATAGTATATCATATATACAGAATCATTATCATGTTATATTTATTATTTACATGAATTACATATCATTATTATACCCACCTAAATAATAATATATTGAATAACAATTACACCACGACGTGGAGACGGTAAGCCGTACGTACGCACGTATGGTGACATGTTATTCAAAGGGTGGATAGAATACTGAATATGGTAGTACCATATTTATAATAACATCACAGTATATGTGAGATACTGGAGTTATTATTTTAGAATGGTAAGAACAAAGAAAGAAGAAGTGGAAGAAGAAAGGAACTTGAAAAAGGGTGGTGAAAACATTACCTCTTCTTCGGGTTCTTCCTTTTGATTTGATCAAAAGGGCTACATAGGTTGGCTTTTTGATCAAACTAAGGCCTCTAGGTTGTAGTGAGGGAAGTTGGGAGAGTATGTGGGCAGAGTTTGGCCGAGCCAAGTGGCTTGAGAGGTGTGAGGAATGAGTAGAAGTGGTCTCCTTTTATAAGGGAGAGGAGGGGCTCTTTAGGAAAGAGTGAAAGTATTACTTTATAATATAATTAAATTCGGTTTATAATGGTCCAAAAATAATTGAGGTAGAAGATAAGATGACTCATATTCTAAATAACATCAACCAATAAGAATTGGAAAGGTTTTAGATAATATTTTAATCATTATAATCTTATTTATTTAAATGATTTATTAATGAGGTATCATTATTGTGTCATTAATAATTTAAATTATTTAATGTCTAAAAATTATAAATAAAATATCATTATGTAGGAAATCGTTTTAGCTTTCTAATGAATATTTATAATCGAAAATCCAACATGTATAACCCTATGTAAAAATTGTTCTTCTAAAAGATGTAAGCTTATGCCATTTTTATTTTTATTTTAACTTTATTAATATAATGTGTCCCTACCACGTACAAGTGGCTCCAAGGGGTCCCAAAATCAACCCAAGGATGCCCATGGTCGGGTATGTGTCCACCAATAAGGTTAGGACACGTTTTAGGGTAATTTTGTATTATTATAATATTATTTTTTAACCCTTATTTACCAGATTTACCCTTAACCATGGTAAATAAAATATTTACCACAGTAATTATTCAAAATGTCTAAAAATAAAAGTTACCTATTTACAAAATTTGGACATCCTGATTCCAAATATGGAATCCATTTTTCTAAATTCAAAACACAAAAGTGGAAGAAATTAATTTAAAATTAATTCCCGCTGTCAAAACAAAAAGCGTGTTTTTAAGAGGTAATAACTATCAAAAGATTGACACTTGTTTATGTTCGGTTTAATTGTAAAATTATGTCCAATGACCAAAATTATATTAAATGGTAAAAATATATTATAAATATACTTTAAAACCACTCAAATTCACAATTTATCACTATTAATTATTTTGATTAAAAAAGTTGTTTTTAATTAAAATTTAGTAATTTTCACTATTCATCAAAATATGAAAGTTATCCGAAAAGTACCAAAATTTCACCTTAGGCTAAATTCGATATTCCGAATCCAAAAATGAAGTCCATTTTAAAATATAAAATATATATAATTTCAAAATTTAGGTATTACTATTCATAACGGCTAGTTTGATTGGTTGTGGCGTGTGTTAGAACTCGAGGTTGCGTACAACACACGCTATCACATTATTCGAAGGGAAACGTACCGTGGAAGCTTGGGGTGTTACACGAGATCACGTGTCGGGTAATTCCTCTCATGTGGCCTCTATTATTGAGACCTGTACACAACTACCCAATTTCCCTGCATCAACACCCCTCCCATCCTAATACATGATGCTTTATAGTAAACTTTATAGCTCTTCCCTTACTTTGGAAGTATCAAGACTGGTGCTGAGGTCAACCTTCCCTTCAGATCCTAGAAGGCTATCTCACAACCTTCTGACCAATTGAACTTCACACCCTTCTTAGTCAAACCCATCAATGGTGCTGCTAAGTGGAAGATGTCATATATAAAGTCCACGTAATAACCAGCTAGTCCCAAGAAACTCTGTATTTCAAACTCGTTCTTAGGATACTCCCAAGAAACTACAACTCTCACTTTCTCGAGGTCTACCATAACTGCTGCCTCTGATATGATATGACCCAAGAAGTGTATCTAGTCCATCCAAAAGTGGCACTTTGAGATCTTATCAAATAACTGATGCTATTTTTGTGTACTCAATACAATCTCAAGATGGTAAGCATGGTCGTGTCGAGTGTGAGGGTTCACCAAGATATCAGCCATGAAGACTACAAGAAAAGAATCCAGATATGTGTGGAACAATCGATTCATCAGAGCCATGAAAACTGCTGGTGCGTTCGGGAGTGCAAACGGCATGACCAATTACTCAAATAGACCATATCTTTTCCGAAAAACTGTAAGAGGTTTGTTCGATGGTCTAACATGTAACTGATGTTATCCGGATCTCAAGTCAATCTTTGAGAACACTCATGATCTTCAAAGTTGATAAAAAAGATCATCAATCCTTGGAAGGGATATCGGTTCTTGACTATCAACTGGTTCAACTTCCGATAATCCAAACAAAGTCTGAGGGTACCATCTACCTTCTTAGCAAATAGGATAGGCGAACCCCCAAGAGAAGTACTGGGTCGGATGAAACCCTTTTCCTATAACTCCTCCAACTGCCTCTTGAGCTCCTGCAACTCTTGTGTAGCCATCCTATAAGGAGGAATGGACACCGGTATTGAACCTGGAACAAGATCATTTGAGAAATACACCTCTTGCTCCGGAGGTAGACCTAAAAAGTCATCCAAGAAGACATCCCTGAAATGATCAACTACTGGAGGGAAATCCTTCTGACAAGTTCCCTAGTCATCCAGATATAAAATTGCAATTTGGGTTGTCACTTCACCTCATCCACGATACATGGGTCCATCTCGGCTCGCCTGGACATCCCATTATCCCTTGTATAGAAACTCCCAACCCTCTAGTGATGTGAAACTCAACCTGCAATGATAGAAATCTACAAAGGCTTGGAAGGGTACCAACCAGTCCATCCCAAGAATGACATCATAGCTCGTCATCTCTCTGACATAGAGGTCCCATAGAAAGTGACACCCACCAACCTCTAGGGGGCACTCCCTGCACTGACACACACCTGCCGTCCTAATCCCCAATGGATTGTCTAGTGTCATAATATCAGATTAAGAAGAAACACAGAGCTTAAGGCTCTCCACAACGGGCACATATATAAAGCTATGTGTATCACCAGTATCAATAAGCAGTGAAGACAAAACTGAAGCAACTAGAATAGTACCTCTGATAGTAGAAGGTCTGGTATCCTTCTTCTGTTGGGTATGTTGCACTGCATATGCCTGCCCAGTGCCACATCCCTACGACACATCCTGGCTACCCTGAGCTGACCAACCCTACTGTCTCTAAGATCTAGGTGTTGGGTTATCACGACCACAACCACCACCTCGGCCTGAACGCCCTGACGTATTCAAATTCCATGACTGGTAAGAAGTTGCTAGACCTAATCATGTATGAAGAGTCTTCACAGAACCCCTCTCACTATCCAATGGTAGAAATTCCCTGCAAAAACACCTGAGATGACCCATCTTTCCACAAGCTCGGCACTCCACTAGGTCACGTTGACACTGAGGTCTCCGGTGCCCCTCCATACCACACTGGTAACACATCACCTGGCCACCTGCCGAATTTTTTTGGCTAGTACTACCACCGTGAGAGAATTCCATCTGCCTCTTCCACTTACTAGTAACAATAGTACCATAAACTAGTGCCGAACTACCCTAGCCTGCACCACTAGCTTCCCGAAGGTTCTGCTCCGTAATCAACATCTGGTTTACAATAGGATGTACTATAGGAAACCGGAAAACATTCACCAGCACTCAGATGTCATATAGAAGACCATACTAAAATAATTGAGCCCTCAATGACTCACCATTCACAAGAATAGGTGCAAAATGTTGTATCTCAGTGTAGCAGGAAGAATAATCCATCACTGACCTAGCGCCCTACTGCAAATTCATGCACTCTCGAGCTCAATCTTCCCTTAGAGTCTCTAGAATGAAAATGTCATAAAAGAATGCCTGAAAATCTTCCCATGACATGTCTTGATGATGCCCCGACCAGGGGGTAACATCCCACCACCTCTTGGTGGAATCACACATCATGTAAGTTGCGAGCTTGACCCTCCGCCCTGGAGGCATCTCCAGATGATAGAATATAGTCTTCATAGAACCCAACCAAGACTCCACAACCTATGGTCTGACATCCGCTGAAAATGTAGGTGGATGCTGCTGCTAGAATAAATGTGTCACATCTGCCATATATGTGGTAACCGGTGGTGCTCCATGGAAGGTCTGCATAAACCGTATGAATCCTTCATGGAACTGCGCATCCACGCCTGTGTTCGGTACAACAACCGGTGCATCATATGGCTCTACAAGAAAATCCATCAGTTTCTCATGGCCTACCATCGTAGGAGTATAATCGTTTCCACTCTATTGGAAAACAACTCAAGGTCGTCTCGGCGGAACGACTCTACAAGGTCAAACACACACCTTAGATATAGATTATCAGGGACTAAGAACCAAAAGCGTAAGAATAAATCAAGGAAAAGAAAACATTAATGTTTTACAAAGAAAGACTACATGGCATGTATAATAACTACACGGTGTGTTCCCTTAAGTCTTTTACATGGGCATGTACTATGCTAGAACTGGTCTTGTATCACCCCAAACCCACGACATGTTGTCCACACACACGACATATACTTGAATATTCTTCCTATGGACGAGTCCTTCTACATGGATATGCCACACTCCTCCCTGTTGAACGAGAATACATGGCGTGTATAAGGTCTACACGGCATGTACATGATGAGCTTCAACGACCCGTGTTGTCCGTTACACGGTCGCGTACACGACTCACTCTACACGACATGTTCCAAATAGACACGGAATGTATGGATTAATTTCCAACTTCCTGTGTTGTTAGTGACACGACCGGCTACTCGGCTGACACTATAAGGCGTGTTACACCTGCACACAGTGTGTACACCACCCTGTTTCCCCAGCCACACAGGCCAGTCCACATAGTTTCTCACTTTTCAATACTACACCGCGTGTCCCATAGGTACACGTGTGTACTAGGCAAGCTTCGCTGCCCCGTGTTATTAGTTACATGGCCGGTTACACGGCTCACGTTACACAACATTTTCTAGATGGAAACGATGTGTAACTTGAAAGGATAACACTGACCCATGTTGTTAGTTATAGGGTCGGATTCCCAGATTACACTACACGACATGTTCAAAGGTGACACAATGTGTTTAAGAAAAGTTTTCTCCGTCCGTGTTGTTAGTGACACGACAGACACATGGTCAACACGACACGACATGTACAACCGGTACACGACGTGTTCCCTCTAGATTTTTCCCATCCGTGTTTCTACCTACACGGCCTATGAAATAGTTTGAACTACATGACATATATACAAAGGGCACATGACGTGTACTTAAATTTTTTTCATTTCATCCCAAATAGAAGAGTACATGGTGGGTGTTCATAAAACCACACACCGTCTTTTC
Organism: Viscum album; assembly: GCA_963277665.1. NCBI lineage: Eukaryota > Viridiplantae > Streptophyta > Magnoliopsida > Santalales > Viscaceae > Viscum > Viscum album. The sequence continues at coordinate 1,699,850,885 of OY728125.1, forward strand.
TGGTTTTCTGGAAAGTAGACCTCATAAACTACTCTGGAGCCCCTTTTTCTTAAATTTCAAGCATTGGTATGCCAAATTCCAATCCGTGGGGGCCCATACTCCCCACGAATCAGAGTTTAGCACCCGAAATTCACAACAACAGGTTGGATCATGATCCACCAAATTACAGTCCATGAGAGCACATAATTCTGAATAACCAATGTTTGACGTTCACTCACAAAACCTTACATAACAATAGCCTATAAAATATGAGGTATTATCAAGGCACCTATCACAACAACTTGCATTTTCCAGAACAACGTCTATCACAACAACATGCAATTTCTAATGCACCTACATGGCATGGAAACTATGAATAAAATGTTATTCTAACATGTGCCTAAATGATGCATGTGATGGAATACCCTCATCTCATTGGGTTGCAACTAAATAAAACCCAAGTATAAAAATATAAAAAACAAACCAAAAGTGCGTCACCCAACGGTGAAAATAAAATCAATTGAAATAATCATAAACATAGAATCACAATTTAATTCGAGGCAATCCAACCTTTACCTGTTCATGGGGAAGCTACTCCCGGGCACAGTTATTACCGAATCCCTTAGAAATAGATCTCTTTCCATCATTTCAAAAAAATAAAATAACACAGAGAATTGATAAAATACATTGACACCACTTCGTAACATCCCAGATCCAAGATGTTACCCCAAACCTAGTTGGTCATATGACCTCAAGGCCATTTCCCCAAACACCAGAGGCTGCCGACTAGCAGCAAGGGCCTAGGTCTGATAGTGGGAAAACTATTCCCTCATTTTTTCAAAGTGTAGCACAATAGAGAAAATACAAACATACCAAAATCATAAGCAGTATACAATACAAATCTAAAAGGACAACAATACAGAATAAAAAGATATCCAACATTTATATATACATGATGATGCAATATATCCTATTTATAATAAAGTAGTCAAAAAATAATACACTAAAACCAAATACAATACAGTAAAAAGTACTAATTATAGCAAATAAAACTAAAATAGTGCAACACAAACTCAGCAGCATCGCAAGCCTATGCTCGGCTCCATGCTCTCCTACTCCTCTGTAACAATCAAGTACCTATATAGGGACTCTTTCCCTTATCAACACCTGCAGCAATATAATATATTTAGGCCCAATACATGACCCAAATAGGGTGTGAGAAATAAATCCCATTAGGCAACCACCAATGGCCCACGCCCAGCTATCAGTGAATTTGTGTAACAGCAGTGTGCAGTAATGAAAATGCAGTAAACCAGGAATTAATCAAGAGTAAACATTACTACCTATTATATTTTAAATTAATTATTATTTCACAATTCAATATAATTAAATTATAAGTTCTCGATACTCAGCCTCATCCGAAAATCTCCCATACAGTTCCACAACAAAAATCATGACAGGATATCTTCAAGTATAAGGAAAAACAATTCCAAGCATCTGCTTTAGCTTTAAAACATGAGAAATTACCACAGTGAATATGAAAGGTAAATAGAGTCCTCATACATGAAAAACCTTACCCTCATGTAATCAGAATTGAAACCCTCAGGTGACTGCCCTCAGGTATAGTGAATATTTCCCTCAGGTGTACGAGATATTTCCCTCAAGCACGGAAACTACTGCCCACAAGCATAATAAATGTTCCACTCAGGCTAAAAAAACACTTCCATCAGGCTAAAAAAACACTACCCTCAGGTTAAGAAAGTAACCGGGCCAATCACAACACATAAGCATGAAATTATATATACATTTTCTCTCAAGAAAACTCAAAGCATGCTATAATCATGGAATACCCTCGGGTATCCTGGCCAAACGACTAAACAAGGGAAACACACCAACAGGGTGGTCCTAGATAAAGGCAGTGATCCCAAACAATAGTTTATATATATTCATTAAATTACATAGGAAATTCTAGGTATTTTATTAGTCAATGCCTTATCCATATGACACCCCAAACATGGGTGCGTAGCATAATAGTACACAAAAACAACTTGACAGTTGTAAATAAACACTAGACCACCTACCTCGATATCCACTGATCGATATACATGAATGACGCCTCCCAAATCATCAATGAACAATGAAGATCTGGTATAAATGTTCACCCATTTAAACCCAAATAACTTCTCCTCGGTAAAGAATTGGAAAGAAAAACTCAAGGAGATGGAAGGGCTTACCCGCGCGGTCCAAATGTTATCGTCGGCGAAGGAATCAGAGTCCCAGTGTTTTTTCAGGGACTCTTCCAAGGTCCAGCTGTCTCTCCCGTGGCTTGAAACGAGTTATAAGCTTCCCTTGTTGAAAGAGGAGGATACTACCGGTTTATAACAAAAAACACAACTACACGGTGTGTAATCTCATGTAAAAGGCGTGTACTTTTAATTTTTTAACTGTTCCTCTGGCGGCCACTTTCCACTGCCTCACTGTTCATATATCCACATGATTACACGGTGTGCATTTTTGAGTAAACGGAATGTATTTTCGCTTCTCTGGCAGTCACTCCCACCACCTTACTGTTCACCTACCGACTGATTACATGATGTGTATATACCAAGTACATGGCGTGTAGTTATTTTTTACACCCTTCATCGCCGATATGCCTACACGCCCTGTGTAATCATCCCTCATGGACAAAGTACAAGGTGTGTGGAAAATTACACAGCGTGTACCCACAAATTTTAGGTATTTTCACCCATTTTCCTTATTTTCTGAAAAACACTTAAGGAAAAATGAAAAGAATAATCCCGTACCTCAAGAATAAAAAGCGGGTTCTTACAACATCTTCCATGTGCCACCATTGAGGAGGTATGTGAATAACTCATCACATATTATTGATTGGGGTGATATAGAAATTTAGGATGGATCCACCTTTTTAGAATACCTAGTGGAGATCAAGGATATATAGCATAAGATCTTCTATGGATAACAAATTCCTTTGGTGTGTGTCTCATGGTATCTTGGGAATGTTTAGGAGGGAACCTAGGAGCGAGTGACACAGATTCACACATAGTACCCAAACATTTTTGTGTTTTTGTTTTCAGTTGTTAGGAAATAAATACAAATGTTTCATGAATTTAAATTTTTTGGTTTTTATATAAATATTTGATTTATGTCTAGTATTATTTTTTTAGCTATGCACTAAGGCGATGCAAGATTCTGATGCCCGATGAGTCTGGAATTTATATTTGAAAAATATTAAATATATAAATTTCGCATGCATAATGTTTTCTTGAGAAAGTGGAATAGATCTAGAATGGTGTCTTGGATAAGAAATACGAGGACACCAACAAGTTCAAAATGAAAGTTTCACCCTTGGTTTGACACAAATTTTATTGTTGTTGGATGTATGTGAAAAATATTTTGTGGGAGCTAAAAACAAATTAATAAATTTTATAATTTATTTTAATTCGTTGAAACATCAACCGAGGTACCTCCTATATAAATAAAATATTATGGATAAATATCAAGGTTAGCCGTATAACCATGGATACATAGAGATGTTTGTTTGTAGTGATGTTAGCATAAAAATATTGTATTACAGGATCATATCGGTACTGCATAGATCATTTCCACTAATGGAGTACAAGGATCCCGCTAATGAAGATAATGCAAAATAATTATTCATCTGAAATCAATCTATATTATTTTAATGATTCATTATTTATGTAGTTTCATCCTATTTATTTATCTTATGTCGAATATAGATCAATTAATAAAATAATTAACTAGTGCATCAATGATTGATTTATTTTATGGTGGATTTAATTATTTGTCTTTTATTTTTCCTCTTCATTATTTTGTTATATGATAATGGATAAAGCCTGAAATGAAAAAAATACATTGGTTCATTCATAATGTTTATGGTTTATATTTTTCTCCCCCATTTCTTCGCATGTTCATTGTGGGAAGTTTTATTAGGCCATGGTTTGATGAAGATTGAGTATTTGATTTTTGTGTGACTGTTATTTGGGGCAACGAATAAATACCCTGGTTCTGGTTCATGATTGGGTACGGTCGAGGTTGGAAAATGAAGGATTACTAGTGGTATATTGGGATCATACCATATGATACCTTTTTCTTAGTGGATACACGGAGTTGTCTTGGTGAGGTGTCAGTTTGGCATGACAGACCAATTTTCAAGAGGATAATAGTTATGTTTCTGGTGAGTAGTGATGGTGACAGGTGGTCAATATAGATCCACAATTTTTGGTGAGATGCAAGGAGGATATAGAAACGCCAAAAAAATGGAAATAAATTTATAATAAACAATGTGTTATTGAAAATACCACGACACATAACATGTAATATAGTGATACACCCCCTTGGGACCCCTAACTGTGATGTTAATGGTTTCAAGAAATAGATAAAAACCACAGACTTTATAGACCCTACCACATGATGTGTGACCTTTATCACATATAATTCTATGTATCAATATGAATACATGGAACATGTTGAGTACATGAGTTAAGCCGTGTACTTAGACATGACCAGAATAAATGGGATTAGCCATGCAATCAGACACATCTAAGTGTATATATGCACAACTAGAGGTACCTAAGAGTAGTCATATAAATATAGTTATAACCATGGATATTTCTATATTTAGTGGTAAATTGTTTTACACTATAAACACACCATGTAATTCCACATATATGTGTTAGATATCTTCATCTCTTCAGTATAAAATATGTTCAGTTGAGTGTGATAACACATTTCTTTCCCTTAAGGGTATAGTGAAACATTACGTACTTGACATAAGATTGAGGTCCCCTATACTTGTGAAATATTGGATGGAGTTAGGTGCATCCTGATGTGAGACCAGGGTAGGATCCTCAATCATTCCTAGGTGGGGATCATGGTATCGACATGGCCAACAAACACAATACATTGATCACCTAACTAGAAGGCCTATCCCATAGGGTTTATGTTTTCCCCCAGTGTCCCTAGGTGTAGAACCCTACCTTAAAGATGAGATATTATAAAATATATTGATTAATTATTTTTTGGGGCACAACGTTCATAACCTCTTGGATGAGTATCACAAGTGATTGAATGGATCATGGATCAGGTACCCCCAGAGTGAGTGTCACCTTGAATCCTCATGAAGAATCCTATGTCTCAGAGTGGATGATATTTTCATTAGACTTAGAGTCTATTATTATTTTATCATGGCCTATTACTATATTAATGTTATTATTTTACTGGTTTTTATTCTTTATTATTAGGGATTTTTGGTTGTTCTACTGGTTATTGTTATACTCATGCATGAATGGGATATTCTGGCATGTGTTCTGTCTTATACATACGATGACTTATATGATGGTTTCCTAGAAGGACATGAACTAGAAAGATCATAGTTATTCTATAATGGAAATGTATTTTTATGGGTTGTTATAGTTTATAGTGGAACACTCCTTCATAGATGGTTTTACACTCTACAATCTTTGGTTGGGCTTGTATTTGGCCCCTTTATCGCTTTATGTACTTTTATCATACATTGATGTGGGATAGATGATATTCGTGAATTTATGGTATTATTTATTTTTAAATTATCATAATTTTATGGGCTTAGATATGTTCATGTGTGTATAGGTACATTAGGCTAATGCGTCCCATGTGTGGGTTATGCCTATTCGATGCTAGTCACCAGCCCCTTTCCTATTATAGGAGGGCTTAGGGTACTCACAGTCACCTTTTCCTAGAAATATTGTCATTGGTGGGTAAGATCATGAAAATAATAAAACTTATTCACAATAAATTCCAATAAAAATACCTTTAAAATAAATATATAATATAGAAAAATGAGATGTAGAAGGGGATAAATTCATCAATAAGAAAATACTTTTTTGTAATTGAAAATTATATTACTGAAAAGTCACATCATTAAAAGGATAAATATTTTAGAAGCTTTTGTCAGGGCATGTATCCGTCCATGGGGATGCACAGGTTATTTCCTTTCATTCCATATTTCCAAAGGTTGGTGAAATCCATCACTTATTTAGAGATGTTTTCTCCATGATCGAGATGAGATGATGGGATTTCAGTCTCTCCATAAGTGGATTCCTCCTTGGAACTCATCACCTAGTCCGTGTCTCCCTTAATGATTTAGACATTGTTCATGAAACTATTCCTGATTCCATATCTTTGTGGATGCTGGTTAATTTTGCTGCTTCTGTTAGGACATTCAATGCAGTCAAGTCAGGGTAGCAACCTTTGGTTTGGAGAGTAGTCACGTTGGGCATCGCTGGCATGTCATGACACTGGAACACTAGTACATATATATTTTCACCTTATGATAGGGATTCATGAGGACGTGGAAGCCTAAGGCATCCTACATCAATTTTGGGGAATTATATGACGGAGGATTGTCTCTGAGGTTTTCCTCGGCCTCCCATGTTTAACACTGGGTATGCCACGAGTTTAACACCTATCAAAGACAGATTAGACTAATCAGAACACAGATGGGAGTGGATTAGATTGGAAGATCCCAAGGATAGAGAACCTAGGAGGTTCAATAGATGGGTGGATGAAGTCACCAAATGAGAATGGATCTGAGGATGATTGTGTCGCAGAAATGGGGACATCAAGGTTTACCATTGGCTGGGATTGAACATCGTAAAGGTTTCTATGTACCCTTAATAGAAGGCAGGGATCAAAACCGATGTAGTTCAAGAGGGTGAATCATTGTATCAGGGTGTACATAATGGAAAACAACCCAAATAAATGTTGGGATTTATGCATGGTAAGCTACCTGAGTGATACAAAGGATCAATGAGATGAATGGGGCTTACACATGGTTAGCTTCCAAAATGGATGGAATGATTTCACAAGGATGTGGCAGCCCATGTGGAACCATGATCTATATGGATGATGTGCCGAAGGATGGAATGGATATGTATGGAACTGAGAACTGGTGTAGAGTTGACTATGTTGATCTTGAACCTCAAAGAGGTTTTCTACATATCCCCACGGTATGGAATCAAAGTTGATGTAGTTATGAGATGAGGAAATGAGTCACCTGAAGAAGAAACTTCTGTGAATAAACGCATGGATGAGACCCGAAAGAATTTGAATCTCCAGGTTAGGGAATGAAATTCTCGAAACACAAAGTCTCATGGGAGAGGTCAGAAAGGGATGTGAGTGATGGTATTGAACCTCAAGAGGGCTTCCTACATAGGTTTCTTAAAAAGGGAAAAGATAAAAGTCTACATATTTTGGACATGGGGCATAACATCGAGGTGTACACAAATGACAACTACCCGATGATATGCTTGGGATTATGAATGGTTAGAATCCCATTGAAAGAGATACACTATTGGTTAGAGGATTATGGATTGAGTGTAGGGATTATGAAAGGTTAGCTGCCCAAGAACTGGTCTAACACAACTATTGGGTGGACCAAAGATGTGGGTCCCAACAAAGGGGTCACTAATGTTTACTAGTGATTGGGGTTGAAAATCAGGAAGGCTTCCTATATACCCTATATTAGAGACATGGATCAAAACCCACGTAATTTGAAAATATAATTTTTACATCGAGCAAGATGAGAGGTGAATATAGTTTAATGTCATGAGGGATGAGGGTGAGCCGACATGATGTGTTCGGGATTGGTGGGAGATGGGCGTGAACCTCAGGGAGGCTTCCTACTTACCTTTCTTGGAGAAGGAAAGGATAAAATTACATGTAGTTTGGTAGGATCTGACATGGGGATTATACACTAAGGTGGACTAAATAAGAAGTCATGGTTGATACTTACTCTAATCTGATGTGAGTCATACTCACTATGAGAAAAAAAGGCAACAATGATATGATGATCGCATCGCGAAAGGTGCATCTATAAGGAATGTAGAGGAGATTACACGTGGTTTATGACCCAAAGTGGACCAGAACTTACACCCGGAGGTTGTACCAATGAGAAAGGAGGGTTTCCAGACAAATAAGGAGGACATGGCCATCGTATCTGAAACACCCCACAAGAGGGTTCTGAGGCTTATGTAGAGATTTCTCGAGGTGCGTTTGGTGAAAAGGATTATAGGGAGAGGGGAGTGGGAAGGTGCTAGTTCCCATCCCCTTCAGAGTCGTCTCCAAAATTTTCACTTATGCAATGATTAAAGTTTAATTTTATGTGTCATGGATGCATGTTCTTGGTAATTTAATGTCATGTAGCTTGGATGGTGGAGATTCACTCATTACACCTAGGACTTACATAATGGGTGCAATTTAACCCTTGGTGAAGGGATGGCATCAATAATTCCATGTTGAGACGATGTTGTAGAGTGATAATTTGTGGGGTCCATGTTAGCATGGTTATTTGAAGAGACAATAACAGTTAGCATGCCTATGTGAAAGAGAATGAGGAAAACCAATGTGACACAAGCACCGCCTAGGGGAATTTGAAATCGCTTCATACAAACATGGAGGGACACAAGGGAGAATGGTTTGAGGGGAAAGAGGCCTCATAGAGAGGGGTTTCACAAATATCTGGGGCTCACAGAGCATAGGGGCTCGAAGAGTACTGGGCTTCGCAGAGCTCATAACCTCTCAAAGAATAGGGCTTTGTAGAGAATATGGGTCTGCAGAGCACACGGGCTCGCAGAGCACATAGGCTCACAAAGGATATGGATTCGCAAAGGGAATCCCTCCATGATAAGGGGGAAAATTTGACTAAAGGAAAAGGGATTTTCCAATGCTCTAGTAGCTCAGATGATTCATTTTTATAATGGTTCTCATAGAAAAGGGTGATTCATGATTCAAGAGATCAAAAGGCAAAAGGCCAGGGTGTCGATTCATTTGATGTGTGGGGGGGTGGGGGGGGGGGGGGTGGGCTAGGTATTTATACTAACCAGGAGGGTGTAATGGAAGGTGGATGCACTGTGATGTAATTCATTCTCTAGAACCGGAGGTAGACTCCCTCAAGTTATCTTAATCATATATTCGACTGTCAATCTTCTCCATAGTGATCACAGAGGATTTCAACTTTCCTCTTGTTTTTTATAATCACGGAGTCATCCTTCATTCCATCTACAGTGCTAACATAGGCCTCCACTTCGACCAATTTTTCTGTAGACATGGATTCATCTATAACTTCTCTCCATGTCGGGGATAGATATGGCCTCTACATTGCGGTGGCCTTGGAGCGCGAGGGATTTGCGATGCTACTTTGCGAAGCAGCCTTTTTTGCATATTTTTGGTGGTCTTTCCTTATGTTTTCTATTGCATGGATTTTGGTGCCTACAAAACCCCCCCTAAAAATGGTTGCTAAGGAGAAAACTAGGGCCAAATTTTAAGGCAAAATCACTAAAATATAGGAAGACTGTGAATCAGAATCATGATGAGGGCACACCAAGTGTGGGTTGAGAATGTTGTGGAGTTAGCCGCAAATCTCTCTGCAACATGACATGCCATGAAGCGTGGGGTCATCTCCTATAAATAGAGGGATATGACCCATCGAATTTCATCACCTACCTTCGCGTCCTCATGCTTGATATATTATAATCTAACACTTCACACACTCCGTGATATCACTTTGAGAACCCGTTTTCACAGACCTGTTCTTCACAACGCTACTCTACAAATTTTTTGCTCCACGATTATTATATTCTCTGCACCAAGCATTGATCCCTTATGCTCTGTGACAACACACTCTTTGAGGAATATTTTTGAGTGATCTCTGTAAGGAGACTCTACGATTGAGATCTTTGACTCTGATCTGTGGCCGAGCTCTGCGATTGAGCTCTGTAAACCCAAATAGGAAAAACAAAAATTTTTGGGGTAAAATGGATAGCCATGAAGCCGCTCATGGTGTCCTTGCAGAAAATTCATAGAGGGAAGAGATTTCGAACAATCAGAGGGTAAAATAGTGTGTGTGAATCCACTCAAATCACAAATCCCTAACAGAGCTAATTTTAGATTGCCAAAAGATCTACGCAATCTACAAAAGACTACTATTATAAGGATTTGGTTTGAGGGATGATGTTCGTATCCCTAAGGAAAGTAGGGATGCACTAGATTACTAGTTAAGGAGCTTGTGGTGCTAGCACCAGTGATTCAGGGATGCTACTAGCCATACATGGGCGTATCATATGCCTGTTAATGCTAATTTTATGTACAATCAAATCGACAATAATGACAGGAATGTGATGAAGCCCAAAGAATCTCCCCCACAATACCATACTATTCTGAAGGTGAATATGGGGAACCTGAAGAAGTGGTGGACCGACGAGTGGGATCTGCACAAAGGTGGAAATTTTCTGGATGATTGGATTTGGGAAAATTAGGTCTACACATCCTATGAAGAGTTTGGGGAAGAGTTGAAGCAGATATGATTATATGAAGCAATGTGGGATTCCCAATTACACATTTATTAGATGAAGAAAATTATATCAGAGTTGGTGAGAATGTGGTCACCTATGACCAACACTTTCCATTTTCACCATAGTGAAGTCAACATTAGCCTATGAGACCTCCACCGGGTTTTTGGAATTACAATTCTAGGGGAGATGTGGGATGAATTATTCCCCATGTAAAATGCATGGGAGGATCCAAAGTAGATGTCTCAGCTTGGGAAATCACTGATGGAACTGGTACTGGGTGAGGATAAATAGTTAGTGTGGGTTGTCCACATCAAGTAGTGGTTTGAACATTTCAAAAATTTCCCACTGAAGCATGCAACTGAAGGGGCGGAGGTGCCCAAGAATCTGCTGACCGAGCCCCATACTTTTCACGAATAGGGTTCTCAACACAGCAAATAAAATTCCTACTAATGCATCCTGGAGGTCAACCAATGGAAGATTTGGGGGTATAGTGTCAAAAATGAGTAGAAACTGATGGTTACAATGGCTGGGTTCATTTCCACCCTCATTTTTGGCTGGTTGTTTCTAGTTTGGGATACAAACACATGCGTACGACCAACCACATTTGATATGGAATCCATGCTAGTGATGGGGGAGTGTGTTAATCTCAGGACCCCTATGATGGAAAATCATTCCAATGTGCTATGGAACATCAACAAAGGGAAAAGGAAAAATCAGGTATGCGGAATGATCCACTTATTGTATGGCTAGATAATATAACACATTAAAACCTACGAATATCCAAACCCTTTTTCTCCCCCCATGCCAGACATTAAACTAGCGATTCGGAATGTAGTGGGGAGATTTACGGCCAAGCCAAATCTACCGATGACACTAAATAAAATATTGAATGTGGATGAATTTAATTTTAATACATTCCCACTACCTATAGAATTATTCACCGATGATGGGCAGGGAACTGAAGAGTATCAGTTATACCTCCCTGCAATCTAGGGTTGAGTTCGGGTGCCATTGGTGGACTGTGAGCACCTATGATTGCTTTATACCTCATACCACTTTGTTAGGAAATTCTGGTGCATGAAGAGATTAACCCTGAATGTATAACTTGGGGTACCCCATGAGGATCACCCATGTGTGATGAGGAAGATGTGGATCATGTTTACATGGGAGGATGTAAAGATGTAGAATGAGCTGCCTCCTCCTCCCAATGCATTCATGATGGTCAACAAAATATGCCCAGAGATGGGAGTCAACCTAACTATAGGTGATGTTGATGCAATGAACTATCCATTTCAAATATGGGGTTCCTCCTCTGCCTTGAAGCTGAGGTCAGAATATGGAAATAAAATGTCACGGTAGATGAGATGATGCACATTACAGTTGTGGGGCTATTGTAGGGTCAGCGATTCCAAGGCCTATGCTGAGTGGAGGGAAAGTAGAAGTAGTGGATCCAATGGCCCCTACTGAATAGAGATAGGTGGAAGGTAGGCCAATGAGAGGTTTCCGTAGGATACCCATATAGGCTCTCGAGAAGCAGTTGTGCCACATAGACATGCCTTCGGATGCTGTCGTTCTTAAGGATTGGGATACCTAGGAAATCAGTATAAATTTTCATAATCCCTTTGATATATTGGATCACATCAAACACCTCCGGATTGATCTATCAGAGATCGGTCGCACCAAGGACGTATTTTTGGTGTCTCAGGAGGAAGGATAGTGATTTGATGCTGAACTGGAGGACTATGTGTATTCTAGGGGCACTCCACCTCCAATGATGGAATGAGTCAAAGTGTTTCTGAATAAAAAATTCCCACCTTAGTTGTCTAGTATATAATTTAAGGATTTATTCACCTTACCAAAAGAATTAGATGATTCTTCCAGGGGTTAGAGGCTGGCAGAGGGAGCCTCTTAGATGAAGACGCAGTCACAACCTGAGAGCTAGAAGGGCTTGTCGATGCTCTTGAGATAAAATCTAAACTGTTCCACTGTGGTACTTTATAGGATACCCAAATGTTCTCTTTTACTTGACACCTGTATGGTATAGGTGGGCCTTGTAAAAAAAACCTATTCCTGCACAACAGTAGATGTAACTTTAGAATCTGCATCTAGAACAATACTGATTGTAGAGTCTAGCAGGGTTGGGACACCCAAGGTTGTTCTTCCAAAGTATTTGGAGTTACTAAACATATATGTGGGGCCACGTATTGGAATTCTTGTTGCATCAATTCAATAAGAGGACCCGATGTTCGACTTCTTTATGTCCCCTTACTTTCAGAATCCATAACTTTTGTCTATTGTCTATTGAACCTAGTCAATTGAAATTTGATTATTCTTGTACTAATAGTTCTTTAAATATAGTGGGAATATTTAGTAATGATTTATGGGTCCTTAATTTCTCCTTTTCATAGGGGAATTCTTATTGTTGTGTAAGTGGACGCCCACACCGACGAGAGCACAATGATCATGATTACAGAGAGGACCGCTTACAGGACGAAACATGAAATTACTGAGGTGGAATCCAGTGACAAAGACTATCCCGATGACATGGAACTCCACCTACCAAATAGGACACCTAAGGGAGACCCTATTGATGGATTTCTATATGAGTTCCCAACCTATGAACCTTCCGACCCAGAGGACCGATATGAGACTGCTTCTGATGAAGTGGATAGATAGGTTATCCCCCACCGGTCATGGAAACTGATCAAGCAATGCATCAAAGAGACCCCATAGGTATAGTGGATAACTTGTTGGGGAGACATCATTCATGGATCCAAAAACTATTAGCCGTAGGAGTGGATTTACAATTCCATTATATGATCAATCGAGATTACATGGCTGAAAAATATGGGAACATGACTATAGCCTCAACGTCAGTTGGCAGTAGAGGATGTCTATCAATATCAAAAAACATCAAGAGTCTGTGCAAGAGATCCAACACATTAGGGTGTGGGGGAACAAACATTGTTATTTCCTTAATGCATAATTGGGACTCATATTACAATTAAATACACGATTGATAGAGGCTAAGGAACATATGAGGCGAGCATTACAAGAGATGGATATTATCTAAGATGATTAGGATTAGGAATGAATCAAGGCTAATGAACTAAACCCCATTTCTATTGAAGAGGATTGAGGGCTTAATAGGAAAAAAGGTTCTGGATGTCACAAGCCAGAGGGTGGTGGAGCTGGTATACTACATTGAAGAGGTAAACCCATCCTTCGGAGGGGCCAATCCATAGGCCTTCAAATTTTCATAAACATACAAACATACTTCTATTTTTGCAAGTTTATTTTTTCTACATGCATGAGTCCCATTTTCTTCTTTTATTAATGCATCACAATCGCATCTATGAAATATCCTGCGTTCAATCCATAAGATCACATGGGTCATGTCCAATGTTCGAATCAAGGGATGAACACATAATTATTCCGTTGAATATGATAGGCCCAACCAATCATTGGTCATACAGGTTCTGAACGACCACTGTATGTTTTTAAGAAGAAAAAGGGCACATGGTTAGAGAATATGATTCTCAAAACAACCAAACTTCTCTCTCCCAACATTCTATAGCGCATGAGTGGGATAGTGTTGGGGGTGTTGGAGTAAATCCGAACAAAGGGGAATGATGAATGTGAATTACGATACCTGAAATTCAGAACATAGTGAGGGTGGAATAAAGACGGCGGATAGGGTTTGACAAAATTTTAAACACATAATTTGCATCATGTTATCCTGAAATGGGAACAAAAAAATGAGGGCCAACCTTTGACCACATTAAAAAACATGGGGTCAAACTCGAAGTGTCATGCGATGTCCTCCAGAATGTCAGCCCAGGCTGGTAGGTGGTCCTTAAGGTTAAGCATACCAACCATTACGGGGTTCCATCAGACATTAAAGGGAATGTGGCACCGAAATGGAGGGTAAACAAAGTGTGGTGATGGAATGATGGGATGTCTGGATAATGTCCAACACTCATTAAATTACGCCACTGTGATGAAAGTACACTGGGTGAGCATATCGGTCTGAATTGAAATCAAGCCTACATCCAGAAGGGACCTGTCTTGTTAGGGCCTAATATTTTCTATAGTTTTACATCATGTAAATGGGGACAATAAGCATGATGTTTAGCGTCATGTGGTGAGAAGGATGGATGAATATTTTAACGTCATATGATCAGGGCATTGCATATATTTTATGGTCATATTGGCAGGACCCTATTAAACAATTTAAAGACTTGTTAGATGGACTAGAAACCCCTTGCATAAGGTCACGGGGTTTAGACCATGATTAGGAAAAAATATGCAATAATCTTTATATTCTTATGGTTGGACCCAAGGAAATATTTCAGGGCATCACTATGTATCCCATAAGGGTGAGAATCAAGAAAAAAGTAGCTTTGAGAAAAACAAGGCCATAGACCAATGAATGTGGTGGAAATCCTCTCTCTCGAGGAAGCTGACACATCACATAATTATCATGGGGAATCCTTAAGAAGTTCATGGTAGGGCCACATTTTGAATTCATGCATCGAGGACATGGGTACCCCAAAAGAGAAATGTGCGGTATAGTTCACAAACTGACATGAACAAGGACTAGAGATGTCCTCACCACATCAAACATCACTCAAAGGGATACTGTGGCCAAGAAAACCAAGTCAAAGAGTGTACAATTGAGTTAGATAAGCCTAGAAATCAGATTCCCAAATGTATATATATATCATTCAAGGGTAAGAATCAATACTTACACAGTTCAAACCATCTCATTCATGGATATTACCACAACCCCTAAACCTATGTGAGCCATGCTCAGTGTTGGAAACAAGAATCATTGTTAGGAATTCCCCATTTAGCGAGAGCGTGGAATGGTGGAAAGGAAATGTTGGGTGGGGAAAATCCCAGACGGACAAACAATCATACTCGACGTGTGTGAATGCACACAGTTACAACACCAGTGGTGTTGAGGGTTTGTAAAAAATAATGAGGCATTAACCATGCGATTCACATCAGATATTTGGGATGTAATGGGAACAATGTGGTGATTAAGGATAACTATTGACTATGTTCGAAACACAACATCCATTTCACATTAGCATAGAATGGGGACAAAAAAATGAGGGTCGACTGCTAACTATATTCGAGATATGGGATTTATATCAAGTTGTCGTTTGAAATCCTTTGGGGTGTTGGACCAGGATGGTAGGAGATCACTGAGGCTTAGCAACCGCGCCATTTGGATTAACCCTTCGATGTGAAAGATAATGAATACCCAAATGAAGGAATGTCCAATGTGCGAACATTGCCTACGTAGTTTAAGGATCACACTAGATAAACAAATGGAGTGGTAAACTCAAAGAAAGTAAATGATGCGTTTTTTAGAAACCCAAGATGAATAAGGGAATAAGTCTACACTACACCACATATATATGAGTAATCTCAGGCTGAAATGCCATAAGAGGGTTCATGGTGATGCAGATGGACCACAAAAAATTGTCGGGGCATCACTACATATCTCATAAGCATGAGAATAAAATAACACATAGTTCTTGAAGGTGGTATGGAAGGCAGAAAATACCCAAAAGGGGGAAAGTATTCTTGATTGAAAAATTATTTGGACGGGTAATTTGTCATTTACACAACCCATATAAAGAAGATGTAGTTTATTGTCATACGATAAAGACATAAGAAATCACAGTTTATGGTTATAGAGCTCATAAAATAATGAGAGCATTCAAAGGTAGAAATATGTAACGTAGGGATATAAAGCAATCCCAAAGTGAATGACGACAAAGAAGTCCACACCGCATCAAAAATAACCAAAACATCACACGTAGTTTAGAGTTGTGATTACTGGACTTGGATGCCAAATTTAAGACGTGAACTAATAGTCTATGGTCATTAGGTTTGTACCAAGATAAGTGGGGTTATTCCATGAAGAAACACACCTTACCCATATCCCTAAGACCACGTGAGCTATTCTTGATGTGGGGAAAAGGTGTAGAATATAAGTACAACACATGAAATACTCAGTAGGGGTATGTGGTTTGGAGTCGAAGAAGACCCCATGATGCTGATATGTTCTCTTAATGAGCAAGGTGCATGGAGGGATAACACCAAGTGTGTTGAAATTCAACTTGAACAAGATGGAGTGGAAAGGGATGTAAACCAAAAGACCAATATTAAGGAAAAAATGGGTTCGGAATAACGATGGAGGATAACAATTGACCATGTTCGAAACACAACACCCATATTGTGTGACCTAAAATGGGAGCACAAATTAGAGGTTCGACCAATGACCATATTCAAAACAAAGAACCCATCTCATAATGTCATTCAAAATCCTATGGGATGTTGGACCAATGTGGTAGGCAATCCATAAGGCGGGGAATAAATACCATTCAGGGGTCCTTTAGGATGTGAAAGATGATTTAATCCCAAATAAAGGTAGAAGTTAATCATAAAAATGGATGAAAGCATGTTCATGTAGAATCCAACACTGTAGGTCTTAAACCACAGTGCATCTGAGCACATTGATGAGGCAAAACAGAGGTCTATATGTCTAGATACGATGGAAGGAATGGGATGATGAACTCAGGGTTGGACCCAAAGACAAAATATCAGGGCGTCCCTACGTATCCCATGAGGATAGAAATAAAGGTAAACATAGATCTTAAATGATGTGCAGTTTAATTTCATGTGGTAAAGATGCAAGGAAACATGGAAGGGAGATCTTTGAAGAGAATTACATGGCATGTCTTTTATAAACCCGATATGAATGAGTAACAAAGAATTACACCCCACACCATGTGATTTCAATAGGGTTCGGTCCAAGGGGCTGAAAAGAAGGCAGGATTTGAGGAACCTGGGGATGAACCTGAAGAAAAAATGCTCAGGAATTCCGATGTATCGCATGAGGATAGGAATCAATCCACACATTGTTCTTAAAAAAAATGGTAGGATACCAATTTTAGGGGCAATACAATCATATAGGTCAGGTCCATGCACTGAAAGAAGTGGCATTTTATGGATCTTGTTTGTTATTTAGTGAGGGTGTGTTTTTTATGGAGTAAAAAAACCCAGTATGGAGAATTTGGGAATCACTATACGTATCAAGCAGTAATTTGGGCTTTACTTGTAGCATGATGGATATCCAATTCCTAACATGATGTATCCTCAAGTGAGGACACCACAATAAAATTCCATTTTTTTCATGAAACCTTGAGAATAATGTCACAGTTTAAGGTCGTATGATAACACCAACCCATACAATTAAACATCATACGACAAAGACACAATAGTTTAATGTCATGTGGGATGAGGCAAGACATTTTAACATCATATGTCTTCGACTAAAAGGTTATAAGGTGAATTCACATGGCGTGATTAAGGATACCCGATATGAATGAGGATATAAGTCCACACCACACCGTACATAATCTCGGGGGGGGGGGTGAGATCATATGCCAAGGGGCCAGAAAATACAAAGGGACCTAGGGATAGACATGGAGATGAAATGTCTACGTATTCATATGTATATCATAAGAATAATAATCTCACCACATGTAGTTCATGAAATGTCGTACCATTTAACGTCACACAGTAAGGATGTGGAAAAGTGTATAGAGAGCTCTTGAGAGAGGTTCGTGGTGTTTTTATTGCAAACTCCACATTCATGAGGACTTAAGTCCACAACACAACACATAACACTAGGAGAACATAGGCCAAGGGGAATGAAGGAAGGTAAGGTTTTTAAAATCAGGGATGGACATGAGGAAAAAATGTTCGGGCATTCCTATGTATCCCAAGGAGATGACAATCATGACATACAAAGTACATGAAAATTATGTGCAGTTTACAGTCATGTGAAAAGGACATAAGAAAGAAAGATGTTCTATAAGGATAGGCACACGATGCGGCTATTGTAAACCCTATATTTATGGGGACTAAATAATTCCACAACACACCATATGTAATCCCTTGGAGAGAACTGTTCCTAGGAGGGGGGGATTTTTCAGGATAGACCTAAATAAGAAATGTACAAGAATCCATAGGTATCCCATAAGGATGGAAATCAATCCATACATTGGTCTAAAAATGTCATGTAGTTTAACACAATGCATCAATGATGTAAGAAAGAAAGAGTGTCTTAAAGGGATGTGTGTAGGGTGGGAAAAATATATTGATGTGAATGAGGACAAAGAGTTACCACACCATGCAATCCTAATAAAGAATTTAGTACAAGAAGATAGAAAGGTAGAGGGACCTGAGACTGGGCCACTAATGAAAGGTACAAGTGCTTCTACATATCCCTCAAGGATGGGAATCAAGCCACACATTGTTTGGACATGTCATGCAGTTTAACGTCATACGACATGGACATACAAGATCTTAGTTTAATGTCCTAAATCTTGGACAATAGATTCCCTGTTTAATGTCATCTTCGTGGGATAGAAGGGGAAAAATGTAAATCATTGTACCCATCATTTGGTAGATCTTAGAGATGATAATAATGATTGATGATACTTGGTTACTGTGTTTTCTATACAATACCCATTTTGTGTGTCCTAGAATCTGAACAAACAATTGGGCATTAAACGCTGATTATATTCACAATGTAGGACTTCTGTCAAATTGTCATTCAAGATCCTCCAGGATGTTGTCCCAAAATGGTAGGTGAGCCAAGGTGGTGTAAGAATAGGCCGTTAAGGGGGTCCTTTTAAGTGTGAAAGATGATGGTGACCCAAATGAAGGGACACAAGAAGCATGGTTGTACCTATGCAATTTAACATCTTGTGGTATAAATGAAGGAGATATTAGTTTAAGGTCATAGATCTTAAACCATTTATAGTTTAATGTCTTTTAAGATTATGATGAGAAGTTTATGGTCTTCTCGGATGAATATTACCTTATGCAAAGTACGGGTTGAGGAATTTGGCTTTGGTGGGATGAGTAATATGATCACCATCCATAGTGACTAGAGAGTATGTACCATTGGGGTAAACCATGTGAATGACATAAGATCCCTCCGATTTGGTATCCATCTTTAGTGGATTCTATACGAGTATCATTGGCGTTATTAGGGCCAATACGATGTCACCTTGAAAGAAAGAGAAGAGGGGAACATTCTTATTGAATGCCCTGACAATATTGTTCTAATGCCTCTCCAGATTGTGCAAGGCACAAAGGCTATTCTCATCCTGTGCATCTAGTTCTTCCAGACATATTTTGACTACATTTCCTAAAGCCTGATGATCATAAAAGGTTATTCATTTTGAGTATAAATGAATCCTGATGGGTAGGACTACCTATGTTCCGTGAACTACGGAATACAGTGTCACCTAAGTGGAATAAAAAGTCGTTGTCTGGTAAGCCCTGAGAGGGTTGGGGTGTTTGTCATGAAAACTCTTCTTGTTCTTACCAACCATCTTATGAAAGATGTTAGAGAGGGTTTTTTTAATGTCTCGATTTTACCATTTGCTTTCACATGATTGTGATAGGTATTATTAGAATGGATATTGTACATGGCGTACAATTTTCATCAGCTCGGCTACATGGAAGTTGGTTCTGTTATCAGTGGGGAGGGAAAGAGGGATTCTGAATCAGTTAATGATGCCGCAACTCACAAAGTCAATGACAGAACATGCCATAACTTCCTTCAGAGGAACTAGCTCTGCCCACTTGGAAATGAATTCCACAGCAGTCTGAATGAACATGCACTGGTGAGGTATTGTCGGTAGATATGGTCCCATGACATCAAGTCCCTAAAACACAATGGGCCAAGATTAATTTGTGAAATAGATTGGTTCTAGAGGTCTATGCACACAATTAGAATGGATCTAGAATGTATGGAACCTCTTGGAGAACATGATACACTCACAAATCATGGTGGGAATAAAATATCCCAATCATTGGTTTTGATAAGAGAGTTTTGGCCCTGCATGATGAGCCCCAGAAAAACCAACATGAACTTCCAGCATAACATGATAGATATCATATCCTTGAATGAAATAAAGGGGATTCCTATCAATCCCCACTTCTATAGAGAAACTTCTCTAGAATGGGACCACTCTGGATGGTGAACTGCACTACACCCAATCAAATTCACTAATTCTTATCTCGGTATGTTAGGAGATTACTATGCTAGAGGTACATGATAAAGAGAGTTGTCTACTTAGGGGTCCCCTCCAATACTATAGTAGGGGGACTTAGAGGACTCGATGTGGTGGCATCAGTGGTATGGTGGCTTTCCAGTGGGATATCATCATTGTCCGAAGTGATAGGCAAGATGAATATTCGATGCGCCTCATGGATAATTAAATCATGATGGTCAAGATCTGAAAGAGATGCAGCAAGGATGGCGAGGGCATCGACTCGACCGTTCTGCAATAGAGGGAAATGAGTGACTTCTGGTTGAGAAGTGAACTAGGCCAAAAAATACTGATTAGATTCTAATAGAGGTACGAGCTTTGGCTTCCTAATGACATAGTCACCATTGATCTAATTGATGATCAGTTTGGAATCCCCTTTCACATGCAGGTGGGGATCGTCAATCTTAAAGGTCCAGATCGAGACCAGTGATGAGAGATTGGTAGTCTCCCAAATTTTTGGTAAGCCTTTCGAAAATCGGAATGAATAGGTAAGGACAACTTATATAGGTGTGATTAAGATGATACCTAGGCCTACTCTGTTGAGTATGGAATCATTGAGTCCCGTTCCATTAGGGATTCCGGAAGCTCCATATTAGTGCATTTTCCAACATGGAATGGCTTGATCCACTGAGAAGATTTTCTCATCCAGAAAGTCATAATCCAGAGACATCCCTACGGGGGATGGATGGGTGACAGGAACATCTACCATTGCATGACCCTTGATAGCCTTTTGGGGGACAAACTTGATGTCAAAATATTGATGGATCACCACCAACCATGGTAGAAGGCAAGTCAACATGGGGTAGTTCCAAATGTACTTCAGAGGATCTGCTAGAGACACCAGCTGTATCTCATGGTGATACAAGTAATGTTGCAATTTATGCACCATGAATACCAGTGCTAGGTAGCTCTTCTCTATAGGGGAATACCTGGTCTCTATATCAAGGAGTATGGGGAGGAGGAAATATAAACTATTCTCCATACACTCGTTATTCTTATGTGTGAGAAGGCTGTTGAGGAATCATTCCAATGTGGTCACATAAATGACTACCATCTTTCTAGAAATAGGTGGCATCAAAACTGGAGGTTGTAGTAGGTACTGCTTAATTTCATCAAAAGAAGCCTAACACATCTTATCCCACTAATAATCAACATCTGTATTTATAAGACAAAAAAATGGATTATACATTCCATCTAGATTTTTAATGAAGCAGTGTATCTAATATATGTGTCCTTGAAAGCCTCAGAGCTCCCGGATATAGCTCCGAGGAGAAATTTGACTGATTTCCTTGATCTTTTATAGATTGATATCAATGCCTCTATATCCATTAATGAGGCTGAGAAACATTCTAGAGGTGACCCCAAAGGTACACATCAAGGGATTCATCTTCAGATGGAGGGAATAGAGGAAGCCGAATAGTTTCTCAAGATCCTTGAGATGGTCCTACCTCTAGAGATATTTAACCACTAGATCTTCCACATAATATTCCGCCAAATTCCCAAGGATCAACATGAATATGTGGTGCATGGCATGGTGATAGGTGAAATCTACATTATTAGTACCGAAAGGAAATACATGGTATCAGAAATACCTTGTGGTTCCCTAAAGGTGTTATAATTTTCATCCTCAGGGGACATTCAAATTTGATTAGATCTGAAATACTGATCCATGAAGGAGATATCCTAGATCACAACAGTGGCATCAATCAACAATTCTATCATAGGAAGGGGAAAATCATCCTTAGGATAGTGATGGTTGAGGCGCCAGAAGTCGATGCGGAAACTGATATATCCATTCTTCTTTCTGACAGGCATAATGTTATCTAACTATCTGGGGCAATGGACCTCTATGAAGAATTTGTATTTAAAGATCTTATCACCCATAGAAATGACCATGGCATCATGATAAGGTTTCATCATTCTGGGAGGCGGTTTGAACCTGTGATGATTTGTTGGGAGACCAAGATGGTGGAAAGAAACCGGAGGATCTAGCCATGGAATCTCTTTTTTACTCTAGGAAAACACATCCCAATTATGCTATAGAAAATCCACATATCATTAGTGCTCTTCTATAGGCATAACATCGCTGATCAGTGTTGGTTTTGGATCTGTCTCGGTACTGAGGTTCACCTATACCAATTCATCGACCATAGTGGAAAATCCTCCTTCAAATGTGGGAGGAGCATCTTAAAAATCATCTTCCTCATCCATGGTGAGATGATCATCGGTAGCAGGAAACTCCTCTGAGTCAACATGTTTGGATGAGAGACTGGTGCCAGCCTAAGTGGTAGTGGAAACCTTATAACGAGACTCTTGAACTATCAAAACCATGGTGAGGAAAGCTGTCAAACAGATCCCATATGGCCTTCCACCTAAGGAACCATGCATGATAATATCAAATAAATAGTGATTCATTGACTTAGTCTAGTTAACCCAGCTGAGAAAAACAATCATGAATGATGTATTGCCATTTCCATGGGGTGGACATCCTGATTCCTTATAGGATTAGGGGGCTATGGGATCCACTGAGCCTGATTTGTGTAGGAATACTTCCATAGACATGGGAACATGCTTATCCCCCATTCTAGAGAAAATAAATAATTTACCCAAGTCCGGGGTTGGGGCCTCCAATTTGTGAATTGGGAAAAATTTGGTGTCATCTAGGTCTGACCATGGGTCCATCACAACCGTAGCATGCTCAACCTTGTTTTCTAGGATCGACTTGTCCTTGATCTTGTAGTAGATGGAATATGGGTATCAGGATTCAAAAGAGAAAAAGGGATACACATCCCCATGGAGTACACCTACTTGAACATTATGGGAGTACATAAGGCATTGGTTATATGAGGAAGGGAATTCCACATGTAGGTGGAGCCATGGTCCACCCATAAACACATTATAAGAGGTGTCTTGTTAGAAAATCATGAGCTCAGTGGTGTCAATTAGGCCACCAAAATGGATCTTCAGGAAAATATTTCCAACTAGTGTTTGCTCCATCATGTAATAACCTTGAATATTCAGGTCTGTAGTACTCACATATACTTCAGATAGCCCCATCTTGTGGAGTGTTCGGATCAGGACTAGGTTTATCCTAGAGCCCTTATCGAAAAGGCAATGATAGACCTCCATTCCATAGAAATAGTTAGTGATGTACAGTGTGTGGATGTGAACCTATATAGGAGAACCTTCATCGCATCCATATAATTTGATGATGGACTAAAATTCTACATGATCGAATATCTCAACATTGAAGGCTTATGCAACTACCACTTCTATCTCAAACTAGAGGGGGGGGGGGGTTCTTAATTCCACCATAAGAGATTCATGCATATCTATTGACAGGCAGTGATCCTCAAGGATAGATATCCTCACATGAATGATAGAAAGATGATTGAGGAAATTATATTTCATTTCCATAAGTACAATTTTTCTAACAGGAAGACACTCTGTGGTAGGAGGTTTGACGGGTGCTGCTGGTAGAAGTGGAGAATTTTGGCTAGTGCGGGGAATTTCCCATTGATCACTAACCAAACCGTGTAGGGTAGATACCGGTTAATGAATAGATTACTATGTTCCATCCACAATTTAACGTTACTAATCAAATCATGGTCTTGGTGACTCTGCTTGATCAAGGAGTCCAAATGGAGGTGGAGGCAGATCTGATGAAATGAAATGAGAGGGTTGCGTATGCTGATCTCTGTGGTGGGCCTGCTTTCTGGTCTCAGTGGTATGCACATCATGGTTGGTAACACTAACCAATGCATTATAAAAATTTACATACCCATGACTTTATCGATTCAGGCATCGACTGGGGACATTGGGCGGGTCTTCCCGACACTCTTCATCATCAGGAACCATGTATGGGTTTAACCGCTTGTCAATATTGAGAAAAGCATACCCTGGTCATCACTCGAAGAATCATCCATTTTTTGGTGGATTATGGGGGAAATTATCATATATTGGGGAATTAAATCACTGAGAGTGTGAGACAGATATGGAATAGGCAGAGGGACTTTCCTTCCCTTGTGATGTCAGTGCTTACTCCCCAGAGAGGACAAAGTATGAGATGTTGATGTAGAGGTAGTAGCTGAAGGTAGAATAACTACTTCTTAAGGCTTGAGATGATTCAAATATGCATGAATAATACCATGTGAATGGGATAATGACTTAAGAGCTATCCAATCATCATATTTTTGATACCCATGGTTAGAAACCTGCTGCAATTCACCATCATTGTCATTTTCAGGCTCCATACACACACATGACACCGATGTTAGGGCTGAACCCAATATGAATATGTTGTTATCAAATTGGTCTTTGAGCCTATCTTTAAATATATCATGATTTTTGAGGGTTTTCAAAATGAACTGGTGATTTGGGAAATAAATAGGGTGATCAGGGAGATCCACCTCTTTGGGCCTCTAGCATTCTGGTAACCACATGATTACTTAGTTTAAGACGCTTCAGGAATAACCAAGAATGTGAGCCTCATTAAATTAGCATGTTTGGTTCCTCCGATCCAAGAAATGATTTACAATAACATTGGCCCGACGAGGGGCTGGCAGAGCCTATCTAGGAGGTGGAAGCTGATTATCTCACCTATGTGGTGGTAGCACGTTACATATGGGAGACTTCTGATTGATATGCAAGTGATGTTGAGCCGAAGGCTGCACCTAAGGTGGTAAGACTTGGTGAAGCTATGAATGTGGCTATACTGGTAACAATTCCAGCTACCTGGGGGCCTCTATTTGTGCTACCCAGGTGGTATTTACCTTAGAGGCTATTCTTTTAGGAGCTACGGTAGGCAACAGACGTGCCTTCATGGCCTGCGGCAAGGCTTCCTCCAAACGTTGAACTTTCTCAGAGAAATATCAGAACCCACTAGGGATGTTCTGAGTGATAATAGAAGTGACCATATTGGTCTTCACATTACCCACACACATTGATAGTAGCTTCTTCGGGGTTAATGGCATATCAAGGGAATATGTGTGGCCCTTCCACTAAGCAAAAATGTCTGTGACGCACTCCTCAGGCCTCTGCCTACACATAAGGTGGTCAACAATGGTTGTCTTTCTAGTCGTGGAGAAATAATAGAAGAGAAACTACCTATGGAGATCCTACCAACCGGATATCAACCCAATGGGTGACTGGCTATACTAAACAA
This sequence comes from Viscum album, assembly GCA_963277665.1. Lineage (NCBI taxonomy): Eukaryota > Viridiplantae > Streptophyta > Magnoliopsida > Santalales > Viscaceae > Viscum > Viscum album. Next base: position 1,699,876,549 of record OY728125.1, read on the forward strand.
ATGCAGGCCCATCTCGTGTATTTACAAAGCACCAAAGCTTAACGGCCTTATACTGTTCTAGAGTTCCCATCATGGGTCCACACCTTGAAATAATGTGGGAAAGATGCTGTAGCAGATTGACCGTACCATTAAAGGTGTAGAAGGTAGGATATCTGAAACCCATGGGTGATGGAATATCTTCCACCCATTATGGATAGAGTTTTCATTAGGAAGTATTTCCACCTATCGAGTTTCTAGAGCATCATGAAATGAAATGAGTACTTCCATCAGATCATCAGGATGATGATTCCAATCATGATGAGTGTCCATGACAACCAACATGTTGGCATGTTTTTCATCCTCATAAGAGGGTCCAATGCATCATGGGGTGATCAGAAGAATTACTTGGGGAGTTGTGGGAAAACATGTAGAGCGGCCAATGGGACATGTGGAGTGGCCGACGAAACCTGAGTCGATTCCTGAGGAAGGTTGTCACATAATTTAGGTGTATTTGGTGATTAATATCAAGACCGATTTCCATAAACACTATCCTTTAACCAATATATATGGGTTGGGTCATCAAAGTCACCATGAAGAAACTCATCAGGAGGAGGCGGCCCCTCTCGCAGCCCTTGTTTCCCCAATCAGGGAATAACATAACATGGCACTGTTCCGCATCATGCTCGATGAGGATCTCATCAACCATATTTTTCTTGTTTAGCAATCTATTCATGAAATTCTACCTTTTCAGTGTCATCTTCCATCTTTTTCACTGAGCAACAAAGGTCAGAGGGGTTTTCCATCCTAATTTTCTCTTTTCCTTTGTTGAGGTCTCAACTAAGAGGCAATGACTCGAAAGGTGCATAAAGGGCAAGAAAAGTTATTTTTTGGAAAGTATGGACACCTGCCTGATCTATCAGGTATTATACTTCCCCAGTGGGCTGTTCCTATTCTCCAATCCTTGTGCAAGTTCCCCATTCTGGGTATACCTCAGGAAAAACTATGTTCATTATAACAACCCTTGGAGACATATCCTTCATATTGCCGGGTGAACTTGGCTAGCATAGGACATGAATAAAATTTAGGGAAAAATACTTCCACCATTCATGGATCTATAAAATAGAGAAGTATCTTTGATTACTTTATGGATCATAGTGATACTATGTACGTATTGTTACTGGAGGGCCTGCTGATAACCATATGACACAAGGTGCTGATCAACTGGAAGTGCAGCTAACTCGACCAGGCAACATTATTGGAAAATGTCGTCATAGTATTTCCGACTCTCCTGGTAGGTTAACTAATGATGAAGAAGATGGAAATGCATTGTCCCTAATGTTTTGAGGAGGCATATAACCTCGTCCTGGTTAAGGGACTACCGAATGATGAATTTTACAGTTGTAATTGGCCCGAGCTTCTCTAAGAAATCGTTCACTGCAATAATGTCCCACAAATATCTCTTCTAAGACATGGGATATGACCTTTGATTTCCCCACTCATCAATTTTACGTAGTTTTGGGCCTAGTACTGGCACTGAAGCAGACCATTGTGGTGGTAGACTGTTCGGTGGAGAGTACAGTGTGTGAGACGACAAGAAGCCACATTTTGGGCTATCGTAGGAAGAATTCATTGATTTCACCACCACATCCTTGTAAAATGGAATAATTAATACCTTATCAAGTGGAGAGGTTGTAGTCATTGGCGATGGGTCATTCTATTTATCATCCTATATTGGCCCCAAAATAACTCTCTCTGATCTCTTGTGATGGTAGAGAATGATGATGTTGAAAATATGGAGGATTGCATGACCAAGCCCTAGAAAGGGGCCACATTTTCCTCCTTTTGTATGTTTCTTCAAAGGGATATAGGTATTTGGTGGAAATCACTTTCTGAAAGGATGAGGCTGATACACCTTGTTCCTTCCCAGCCCCCGATTGAGAGGATCTAGGTGAAGGTTCCATCATAGAATCACATTCCACATCAGAACCGAAAAAGAAGAGGGGTTTGAATATGAATTGAGGATTCTAAGGATTCTTCTTCTAGTGGTGACATCCTTCCCTCCTACCCTAAGATGTTTCTTTAGGGAAGGGTAAATCTTTGATGTGGATAGGACCTCTTCCAGGGTCCATGCTGAAGTGAGGAAGACCTTCGCTTGGAAAAACCACAATGTGAGGAGAACTTGGGAAAATGTCAAATGGAACATGAGGAGTAATTCTGTGATTGAGGGTGTTTGAGTGGGGAGGGCCTTTTCTGGTGATGGAACGAACATGTGGAGGACCTCCATGGCGATCATCCGTAGAATGAAGAGGACCTCCACATTGGCCGACTTTAGTATTTGTGGTATGAGGAGGGCCTTCATACTGACCATACTAGATATGGGAAAGACCCTCATGAAGACCATTGATGAAGAGGGGAGGGAATCCTCTAGAGTTTGTGAGAACACAGGGAGGACCCCTATGCCAGTAGATGATAGGTAAATGAGGATCCTCACATTGATAACCTAATAGGAAGGGAAATTTTCATACTTGAGACCAGAAGAATGTGGAGGACATTATTGCTAAGTGTCAATGAAGCGGGGATGGACTCCATTGGAGTTAATGATGGTGGAATGGGGATAAAATACATGCTGGATGAGGGAGTAAAGATGAACTCCATTATTTCTAATGATGGTACAAGGAGGATCTCGTACTTTACTTCATCATCGTGGATCAGTCCACGATGGAAGCTGCATGCACTAGTGACCAGGGAAGTCAACCCAAACTAATTGTGAGGTGGTTGGTACCTCACCCAGGACCAGAAATGGAGCATCCCTACTCTAGGATAGGGATGTTCCATAGATCTATGAGAATAAAGAAGGATAATATCATGTGCCAGTGGTGGGTTGGCTAATTGAGATGCAAAAGATGATGTCCCATGGCAGGCGTATTCTTGAGATTGTACCCAATGTTGATGTTGTGTCATCTGAACTAGGGACAACAATGTAGGCGTATTGAATGCCTGCTCCTCGGTCAATAGGACTGGATGGAAATAATGATGCAGTTGGGTGGGAGCCCTTTTTAGTAGCGCCCTGGTTGAAGTCCTAGCCAGGCAGAATCAGACATCCCATTCTTCCTCCGAATAAGGGAGGGAATCATATGTGAGTTCTATGGATAGGATACTGAAGATATTGATGGTTGGAGTGGGGAGTAGAAGGTCCCTGCGTGGCCCTTGGGGGTGGCAGCATTGACAGGGTACAGAAGCCTCTTGGTCTTGATGGGCCCTGTCCCTTGTTGGGATAACCCCCTTCTATTCGTATCGACAGATAAGAGTATTGATCACCCTCCTTTGAATAAATTCAGAGGGTGAGAGGGGGCGTGAGTACCAGGTAGTTGTGGTCATGGATGATTCTGCAGAAGAGAAGGAACATTATAGGTCTACCATGTTGTCATTTCCCCTTCCCCTGCATCCACATGTGGGAGGTGATATGTTTCATGTAGCTGTACCACGGGTCTGACAAAGCAAGAAAATTTATCCATGAATACAAACAATAGTAAAGTGATTCCCTGTGATGTAGTGCCATATAATATTACAAGACTAGTTAGATATATCCACACCGACAATTTTTTATATTGGCATTTCCAATGATCAATTACCACAATGTATGGTGAGTTTCACTCCATACCCACTATTTTCTTGGCAGGACATGGCCCCAGATAACTAGAACTTGTAACAGAATTTTATACTGAGGTCTCGAACACTACTAATATTCATATTGAGGAGAATACATTCACTTTAGGTTCACCATTTCTATTTACGACACTTTCTTTTGGGAAAACATCCATCCATGGGGACACGATGGTTGTTTCCCCACATTCCCGCTTTCCAAAGGCGAGGAACATCCATCACTTATTCCAGGACATTTTATCCTTGATCAAAATTAGTTGACCGGATGTCACTCAATCCTTCGTGGATTCCTAATCAGAATCCATATCCTAGTCTAATTCTCCCTTTCAGATTAAGACATTGTTCACGGAACTCTTCCCAGTTCCATATCTTTGTAGATTTTGGTTAATTACAATTCTTCTATCAGGATATTCCTTGGGGCCATGTTAGGGTAACAACCTTCAGTTTGAAGTGTAGTCACATTGGAAATTTCTTGCATGTTTTTGTTCTTGAAAACTTATACTCCTAGATTTTACCTTATGAAAAGGATTCTCAAGGGAACATAAGCTCGAGACATCCCATGTTGAATTTGGGGAATTATATGCCATATTCATATCTCTGGGTTTCCCATGATTAACATGGGGTAATCCATGACGATAATGTTCCGAGGAGATAGATCAGACTGATCATAACACTAATGGGAATGGATCATATAGGTATATACCTACGAGGGAGCACCTGAGATGTTCACTGGATGAGTGGATCAAGATGCCTAATGGGGATGGATTCAAGGATGTTTGGGTCCTAGAAAAGGGGACACCATGGTTTACCATTGGATGGGATTGAACCTCATGGAAGGTTCCTATGTACCATGTATAGATGATATGGATCAAAACTCACATATGTCAAGAGGTTAAATCAGGTTATTTCTATGTACACAATATAAAACAACCTGAAGACATGTTCTGGCTTATACCTAGTTAGTGTCCCAGGTGTTTCAAGGGAGAAATGAGATGAATGGGGTTTATGTTTGTTTAGCTGTCTGAATGAATGGCATGATTTCACTATGTTGTGGTTGGCCAGGTGGAATTAGAATGGATATGGATAATGTGTTTAAGGATAGAATGAATAGTCTTGGAATTGAGAACCAGTATTGAGGTGACTATGCTAGGATTTATCCTCAAATAGGTTTCCAATGTATCCCTATGGCAGGGAATCAAAGTCAACATAGTTCAGGGATAGGGTGATGAGTAACCTAAAGAGGCGGCTTGTGAGAATGGATGCCTGGATGTGACCCAATGGAATTATAATTTCATGGTTTGGGCATGTCCTTCCTGAAACACAAATGCTCAAGGGATTGTGAAGGATGGGATGCAAGTGATCAGCATGAACCCTAAGGAGGCTTTTTTACATACCTTACTCAAAAAGGGAAAAGATAAAAGTCCATGTATTTCAGACATGGGTAATAGAATCAGGGTGTACACAAAGGAAAAAAATACAACAACATACTAGGGATTACACATGGTTAACATCTCATCGCAAGAGGGATACAGTTTGTTGGAGGAGTATGGATTGAGTATGGGACTTACACATTGTTAACTACTTGAGAACTAATCTGATGCCACTAAAAAGAAGACCAAGGACATGGGTCACAACAATGGGGAAAAATAAGTTTACTAGTGTTTGGGGATGATCCTTGGGGAGGCTTCCTACATACCATGTCAAAGAGATAGGGATAAAAACCCACATTGTTTGGAAATGTAGTTTTAACATCATTTGTTACAAGAGGGGAATACAATTTAATGTCATGTGGGACAAGGGCGAGTCGATGTGAAGTGGTCAGGACAGATGGTTGTTGGGATTGTGCCTCAAAGTGGATTCCTATGTACTTTCCGAGAGAGGGAAAGGATCAAATTCTATATAGTTCGGTAGGACAGGTGGTGGGGTGTACACACTAACATGGACCAAAAGGGATGTCACCGTTGATGATTACTCTAATACTACATGAGTCATTCTCAGTGTGAGAAGCAAGAGGCAACAAATACATGATGATCACATCAGGAGAGGTGCATCTGTGAAGAACATAGTAGGGATAACGCATGGTTTGCATCCCAAATAGGACGAGGACTTACTCTAGGAAGGAGTCCTTATGAGAAATGTGGGTGTCAGGATGTATGAGGTGGATATGGCCATGACACCTGAAACACCCCATCAGAGGGTTCTGATACTTACATAGAGAGTGCCCGAGGTGCGTATGGTGACAAAGATCGGAGGGGGTGGAGAGTGAGAATGAGATGGTGCTCATCCCCTTCACAGTACTCTCTAGACTTGTCTCTTATGTGATGATCACAGTTTAATGCCATGTTTCATGGAGGTGGGTGATTATCAATTTAAAGTCTTATAGCTCGGATGGTGGAGACTCACTCATCACCCATAGTACTTACATAACAAGTGTACTTTAACCCTTGGTGAAGGGAAGGCACCAGAAATGCCGTGTTGATATGGGGTTTTGGAGTGATCCATTGAGGGTTCCACATTAGCATGGAAATACGAAGTAGTAAAAACTGTTAGTATGCATATGTGAAGGAACATGAGGAAAAGAAACACAACATGATGCACCACCAATGGGACTTTGAAATAACTATATACAAGCCTCGAGGGATACACATGAGAATGGATGACAAAGAAAGTGGACTCAGATAGAGGGGATTTACAATGATTAGGGTCTCCTAGAGTACATGGAATCACAAAGAACAAATATTTTCTGAGCTCAAGGGATCGTATAGAATAGGGCCACACAGTGTACATGGGCTCGTAGAGCACATTGTATCATGGAGCCTAAGGGATCATAGAGATTAGGGTCTGGTAGAGGATATGGATTCACAAAAGGCATCCCTACAAGAATCGGGGGTAAATTTGAGTAAAGGAAAAGGGATTTCACAATGCTCAAGTACCTTGGATGATTCATTTTTCTGATTGTTTTCTGTGAAAATCATTCTTCACGATTTTAGAGCTCTCAAGGTGAATGATCAGGGTGTTGATCCTTTTGATGTGGGCGAGCCAGGTATTTATAGGCTCCAGGCGGGTGTGAAGGCCAGAGGATGCGCCATAGAGTAATTTACACCGCGAAAATAGAGGTCGAATCCATCATGTTTCTCATAACTGCAGAGTCCACCGTCACTCTTCTCTATAACGATCATATAGGGTTTTGGCTTCTCTAATGTTTTTCGCAACCATGGAGTCATCCTCTATTCCCGCCGCGGGGATCACAAAGGCTCTACATTCGGTTAATTTCATCATTACCACTGAGTCATCCATCAATTTTCTCTACATCAGGCATATATATGACCTCCACTTTATAGCGGCCATAATGCTGGAGTAATTTCCAAAGTTTCATTGTGAAGAAGCCTTTTTGGCATCTTTTAGGTGGTCTTGGGTTATGTTTTCTATTGCGGGGATTTTGGCGACAACAATAACAAAAAATTTGGTTTAAAAATGAGTAAAGGGAAATAAAATAATCATTGAAGATAAAATAAATTGATTAACAAATTGGTAAATAATAATATTGGTGGGAATTAAAAAAAAGTTTATGGAATAAAAATCCATTAAAATATATGGGAATTATTCCTAACATAAATGAAATTTCACAAAACAAAAGAATAATGAAGGAAAATGACTTTGGTGTGAAACATGAATTCAACAAAAATAATGTGTAAATACAAAATTACACCATCATAGGTTATAATAAACCAATATTGAAATAGATTATTCCATGTGAATAGAGAATGACCCAATGAAAAGTTTTGAGTTCTGAAAACAACTCACAACATGAGTATTTTAAAAAAATCCTCATTAAAGAGAGTTATTCAGGTTGAAATAAAATTAATTTGAATAAAATTTTAGCTATCATATAATATCTCATATATAATGTGTATACACCTCATAACTTGAATTTGTAGAATCATACAAAACCTCTCTCAAAGAGTGAAATTTGAGATGAAAGGAATTATCTTGTTATAGATTCCTTCCGTGCACATTCTTAACTTCTTGAATAATCAACATAAGTTTATTGGATACCATTAAAGTAACCCTGTAATTATATATTTAATTTAATATTTTTAATTTTTTATCATATTTTCTTTATTTAATATAATTTTCCTCTCTATTTTTGGGTGATAATTGAATCTGTTGCTTCTTATTTTGGAAATCTTAGTTATCATAGAAGATATTTTAATAATATTTTAGAAGAATATTATAACCATTAAATAACTGAAAAAATATATTCTTTTGTATTAAATGATAATTATTTAATTATTTATGTCTCTATAGGCATAAATGGTCATATTTTAATGCATCGTTCATGTAGGCGGTTAAATTAACCTAGTATTGAACACACTTTAACTCGATTGGTGACTATGGAAAAAGAAGTGTTTATTTTCAAATAATATCATTATAATAGAATAATAATTATATTAATTTTATGTAATTTTGATTGAAATTTTTTTTTATGATTTTTGGATAAGGAATGAAAAAATATATGAAAAATAAGAAACCGATTCTTTGTGGGGGTGATAGTTCACACACAAATTTACTGACATTACTTTTTCTTTTATAAGTTAATGGAATGAATAAATAAGGGTTGTAAAATTATTATAAAAAATATAAGAATGATTATGGTAATTATTTCATCATATAATTCTTGTTATAATAAATTTATTATAGAAATATTACGAAGAACATCTTATGAAGGTGTTAAAAATTATGTAGTAGAATCGATCATTCCTTTGAAGTCCCCATGAAATTAAAGGGTTTAGGATTACTATGAGTAAATATGGGATTATTTTCATGTGATAGAGTTATATAGAGAGTAATATTTTAGAGTTTAAAGGAGTAATTATATATATAAGTGTAACTTTGAAATAGTTGAAGTGATGTCCTTCTATAAGAGAAGAAAAGGGAACTTTAGAAAGCATGAATTTTTTTTCCATAATTCCATGACATAACTAAAAGTTAAATGTATAAAAAGTTGAAGAAAATAGTTGGTAATAGTGTGTGTGGGTCAAAAAGTACCTCAATCATCCATTTTAAAACATGTTGTCTAGATGTTTTTGTTATTTTCCTTCATAAAATACTTTTTTACCATTTTTACTTTTTACTAGGGTAACTAGTTTTTACCATAGTAAATAATTTTGATAACAAGAATTTAAATTAACCCCATTACTTAATTAGAACATTCAAATTTAAAATTTGAATATATTTTATCAAAAAAAATTCCATATCTATGAATAGTTTTTTATAATGTAAACACAATTAATGGCATAAAAACAATTTTTAGAAAAAAGAATTTTTAGAGTTAAATAAATAAATAAATATATATATATATAAGATAAAATTACAATTTTTTTAAATATATATGACATAAATTGATTTATAATAAATAAAATAAATATTATGAGGCTTTAAGGGAAATAAAAAATTGAATATCTCTTTGAAAATACTTTATTAATGAAAAGGATGAAAATAAATTTTATTAAAACAATATTTTAATATAGTACTTAAAAACCTTGAACATAGTATTTATAAGATCAATGAATACTTTAATAAATAATTTTATTCTTTGAATAAATATTTTATTACATAATGTGTCATGTAAACTTCCATGATCAGTTTATAGGTTGTTAAAATCATAAAAATTATAATTTTCACAAAAACCATATTTTTCGACTAAAAATAATTTTTTTTCATAATAATTAAACTGTGCATACAATGTAAATTTTAATGAGAGGGATTTTAAAATAAATTTTATTCAATCAAATTTAAATTTTAAAATTTCAAAATTTCGTATTTTTAAACGAAAATAAAATATAATGGGAATCAACTAGTATTGGAAATAATATTGTCAATATTATATCTCATTACTTACTTATCTTTTGAATGTAACTGACTTTAATGATTCACTATCATATTGTTTATTATAAGTTTATTAATAATTTTATTCAATTATGTTTAGTTTTTTTATATTGGGTATAACATGTATTAAATATTACCGAACACAATATTTATTTTATAAAAAAACTCAGGCCATCACATTAGATTCAAAATATATCAACATCCACAACATCTTTATTCCATAATATATAATATTATTCATAGTTCTATGAACATTTATTAATGAATATGATACCCTGGGGATATACATAAATAAAAGGGTGATCAATAAATCCCAGTAAGGAAAAAACATGATCATAACATTTGACATATGAGTCTAGAGGCATAATATGATATCATAAAAGTGGTGGATCACTATTATCACATAGAAGAATGTTATGAAGAAGAAGATATCTTAAGATCATTATATTAAAAATATTTAAATCATTATAAAAATGACATCGTAAACCTAATTCATGTATTACTTCTATGATAACATAACATAGTGCGCGAGGCTTTTTCAAACACACCATACTTGATATATCACGAGATGAAAACACTTCCCAATTAATTTGGGGGATTGGGGGGGGGGTGGTTCAATTTTGGTCCCACATATCACATACTAATAAGTACATGTATAATTTTCAAACAATTATAAATCATATATAAGGAATAATCATAAGAAAACCACAAACCTGGAAATGGGTTACAAAATCTTTTATAAATGCACAATTAATTGATATTTCAAAAATATTCCAAAAATAATAACAAATTAAATATTTAAGGACATCCATATATAAATAAAAAAATTAGATATAAAAATATAGATTTTCTGTGAAGAAAAAGAAATAACAATGGAGTGGAGAATTTGGTATAAAGAGAAACATGTTAATGTATTTAAAAAATATTAAAATGCTATAAAAATATATTTTCCTTAAATAAAATCATGATTGATAGAGTATAAATGTTATCACTTAATGGTCAGTTCATTTATGTAGTTTTTCAATGCACATTGAACTTTACTAATTTAATTTAATCTTTAATTTTTTTTACCATTCAAAAATATGAAATAAAATAGATTATACTTACTATAATCCTATTTACTATTAAAATTATTATTATAACCATATTTTAATGTAGTGATGAAAAGTGAAATACATCATCCTTATAAGGAGTGAAACAACCATAATATGGATGACATTTTCATTATTTAATAAAATAAGGTAATGTTGATAATAATTATTATATTAATATAATAAACATTATGTATTCTTATCATATCGATTCCATTATATAAATATGTTTAGGTAATGACTTTTTATGAAAAACCCAAACAATAAAAGGGTAATTGGGATGAGTTTTTATAGATATTCTGACAGGTAAGGAACTCTTTTTTAGGGATAGGTGAGGTGATGGAAAGTGGCATTTATAAGGGAGAACAAAAGATATTTTTTAATAAAATATTCATGAGTTTTTTATTTTTTCTCATGACCACCAATAGTGATGTTTATTATAATTATAAATAGTAATCTGTTCTTGTGAGGCTGAGTTTATTGTTTGTTAAATAATATAATTAACAATAAATCATGTTTTACACTTATAAAATCAAATAGTATATTTTTTATTTTACAATATTCATAAAAAATAATATTTTTCAGTAAAATAAACAAATCCCCCAAAATAATTTCAAAATTTTGATTAAAAATGAAATTATTTCTTTCAAAATAATTTTGTAAATATGAGTAATTCAATTTTAAATAAAATCCTAATCTAATGAAAAATAATAATTTTTTTTGACATGATCAAAGGTAAATCCCATAGAAAAATTATTTATAATTTTAAAAAATTATATTTTATTAATAATAAAATAATTATTTTTGAATATATTTTTTTATCAAAATAAATTTTTATTTTAAATTTATAAATTTACGAAGAAAATATATTTTAATGAATATAAAACATATATGTTTTAAAAAATCAAATATGGTTACTTGATGTTAAATTTTTATTTAATCATATTTAATAATGATGTTTAATTATATTCTGATATGAATTCATTAAATTTTTATTTTTAAATATAACCTGATACTATTTTACTCATCGAATAGTTATGTTACCATTAAAAGAGTTAGATTAACATTCATTATAGTTAGGGCACGATTCTAGTGGTTATATTTCCAATGGTCATATATGTTTTCCACTTCACATAAATACATCATATTAGATTTATTCATCATACTATTCAGTTCCTCTCTAGATAATATTCTTAATTTTCATAAATGGAAATTACATTATAATTTCTTTTGTTTATTTTTACCAAATTCTTTATCTGTGTGGTTATTCAAGGTGATCAAAATTTTCCTATTATAGTTTTTTTATTTTTTTATTGTCCCATTGTACTACTTTCAATTTTATTATTTATATTTATTATTTATGTTTTCTATTCTATAAGAATGTTCTATTCATTTTTCTATTATGGGATGCGTGATGTTTATACTTTACAACATTAGAAATTATGACACATGATTATTTAGAAGTATAAATATATATATAAAAGTATCAGTCATTAAATTCTTCCCCATTTATAAATTTTATAATGAAAATATCAACTCACAAAAAAAGATAAAATAAAATTAGTGTAATTTTATTTTCTTTATTCTCTAGGTTTTTATATTGCCTCTTTGTACTTATAGTCCAGAATTGTATGTTGAAAAGGTGTGTTGTATCATTATGTAAAACATTTAATCTATTGTCTATAATCTCCACCATATTATCCTTGTAAGAGATATAATTATTTAACTATACTACAAATGAATAAAGTAAATTTTAGGGATTTTGCAACTCAAGAGGGACACCTAGAAGATGTTGTTCACATGAGATAATTTTTGTGGTAATTCTAGTTAGTAGGCTATATCATTGATGTGATTAGGGATAAAAAGGGGTAAATGTATTTGAGAATTTCCATTCCATTCTTACCAAAAATCATGAATCTATTCTACTGAGACATATAAAGATACACATTATCACCAACCACAAACTGTTGGTATCATCAATGGTCGTCGATATATTTCTTCTTTCTACTTTGATCATCACTAATGTGTTGCTAAATGACTTTGTTATTTTCCATCATTTACAAAACCATAACAATCCCAAATAGGGTAACTAGAGAAGTCACCAAAGGTGGTCCACCTCTTGGTGAGGCACAAAAAAGTGTAAGAAACTTGTCTCATGATAAACCAGAATGTGGAAAACCAAGAGCGTAAAATGTGTAAGTAAGACAACATATCCATGTGAAAAACAATTTCAGGATGAAGAAGATAAAATAGAAATATAAGACATTACAGGAGTACATAAGTCCTTGTATGGTCATCCATCACCAACAATCTATGCCATAACCAATATGATTATAAATAGAGGAACCAACGTGCCCAAGAATACACATCCCTTTACTTGAGTCCTATAAAACAACATCTACAATAACACAATGTAAAAAGTATATTGTATGAAAAAATCTTATTTGGTTACCACAAAATAATATATAAAATTTTTAATATAAATAACACATTAGTTATATCTATAAAACAAATATAGTTTAAAAATAATATTTGTAAAATATGACCATTTAACAAATTATTCCTCTGGTTTTAAAAAAATATAACAAATAAACCAAATTTAGTAACATGTAATTTATGGATGAAAATAGCTCATAATCCATGGATACACTATATTATAATTATATAAGAAAATAACCATGAAATATACTATCTTTTTATAAGACACTGATAAATGAAAAATCACTGCAATTGTTCTCTAACCTATGGTTATAACTGCTAGACATAAAATAAAATCCACAATACATGCCTTAGGTGGATTTAAAAAAATATAACCTCCACTAGAATGACACATACTAAAGTGAAAAAAATATATATTGACATTACACAGAAAGAGATTGAAAATTCTATTTCTAGAAGCACCTACAGATACCAGATGTGCTATGTTTTTGAAAAGCCATTTAAAATTTATTCTCTCATTTAATACATAATTTTCACATAAAATCATTTCCTCTTGAGAGATTCATGGTCAATTTCAAAACCAAAACCACCATTTAAATAATTTTATCAAAGGCTTGGTGTTAAAACATCCATTTTTAATTAAAAACTATTTAAAAACATTAGAATCATCAAATGAAACCATTGCAATTTCAAATCATTCATTTTCTGGGAATAAGATAAATGAATTTACAAGAAAAAGAATTCAATAATTAACTCATTTTATAGGGGATACTACCTCAATAATGGAGGAAACCTAATTTTTCTTCGACAATGAAGGTTAGAAACAAGTAGATTGACCCATGAATGAAAATGAACAAGGGGAAACTAGAATGTATTGATAGAAAAAAATAATAATCACAATATAATCTATAAAAAAAACCAACAACACTACCAAAACCAATGTAATTGAAGAAGAGGAAACAATTCTTACTAAGAAGATATGATGTAACCTCTATAGTTATCAAATGATGAATGGAGTGATCTAGGTGAAGCGAGATCATATAAAATCACCCATAATTTACCAAGCATTAGAAAGGGAGTCCAACATGTTGAATGAGGTATGTGTAAGTTGTGAATCAAAAATAAAATCACCGGGCATGGGGAATTTATGTTTTAATTCATGGAATTATATTATAAATACATCATGTTTTATATAGGCCAAAAAAGGCATAACATCATTTTAAAAATGAACCATGTGAATAATTTCTAATATAAGTTCACATTTTATAACATAAATCATTTTACAATATAATCCATTCCCATGGATTGTGTCCAATAAAAAATTTACGTCCTAAAATATGATATATGACATAATTTCCTTATGAATATAGTACCTAGTAGCATCCCCTACAGGACTACCCATATGGATTCTGATTCAACATAGACCCATAGTGAACCCTCAAAACCATTTGGAACATTTATATATAGACTCCACTAATCTAGATAAACATATATCCCCAAAATTGATGTTAGTTTCCCCAAACCATACTCTCCACCCCCAAAAGTCTCATATTACACCCAAATAAAAAAGGGGATAAAATATGAGTCAATAATTACTTAAAATATGGTAACAAGATGTTAAAGTTTTCCCACTATAAACAATAAATGTCCCTAGAATGTCCTCATGATCCTAGAATCATAAAAATTAAAATACACAAATGACTCATAAATAAATTTTTTACTCTCACTTTTTTGGATTTTCCATCCATGATACCATAGTAAAATCACTAAGGGAATTTTTTTCCATGTAGCACCTCCTATCAGTGATCTAAATTCTATACTAGTTGCTCAACTACAGTGGATTCAGTCTCAAGAACAATATCCACCCATTAAATTCCATGGGAATGATCAGGTTGATACAACCTTATCTAGGTAATAGGAAACACATCATGAATGAAAATCAAATGGGATGAGCATTCAAACCTATAAGCCACCTTTCCAAGATGATCCATGATCTGAAATTGGAAAAGGAACCTCATTTCCAACATGACCTATCCATCCAACTGAAAGTGTGCCAAGGAAGGTGAGACTATGAGAAAAACATGATCACCAACCACAAAATCCAATGGGTAATGATGATAGTCTGAATATGATTTATGATGAATCAAT
The DNA here is from genome assembly GCA_963277665.1 of Viscum album. NCBI lineage: Eukaryota > Viridiplantae > Streptophyta > Magnoliopsida > Santalales > Viscaceae > Viscum > Viscum album. The sequence continues at coordinate 1,699,891,758 of OY728125.1, forward strand.
ATCATGAGAAACCTCTTCTGAATCAACTGTACCTTTTTTTTCATTTCTCAAATAACACTCGACTCAACATTGGACCTATCTCCGAACTATTCCTTGAAAAAGGTTGATCTACATGGTTTCACATACAATTCCTCAAAAGGGGACATCATAGTCGAGGATTGATAACTATTGTTAAAGGTAAACTTGTCCAATGGAATAATATTTCCCCAAGAAACATCATAATGAAACACACAAGACTAGTGTATATCCACAAGAACCAAGAAGACCCTCTCCATATATCAATCTATCCATGAATGATACATTGTTCTTAATTTTATCTGTGAACCCATCACCTCAAGAAAAACATTCCAAAACCTAGATGTGATCTTAGGTTCCCTATCATAAAAAATCATAGAAATAAATCCATGACATCACATAAAATCTCGATCATACAAATCCTAGAGATCCTCCACTTTCATTATATCCTTGATACAATGAAAATTCAATGATTTCATGAGTCGATCAATGATCACCCATACCTCATCCCTCCCACTAGAAGTATATGGTATACCAATGATGAATTACATCTAATTACCATACCACGTAAACAATAGAATGGGAAATGGATACAAAAACCTAATGGTATTTGGTTATCTATGTTAATTCTTCAACACATACAATAGTATTATACAGAAATCCATAATCAAACATCTCATACCTATCTGCCAATACCGATGTCTAAAAGTCATGAAACATCTTGGTAGTCCTAGGGTTCATTGACTAATAGGAATGATGTCCACTATCCATTAACATTTACATTAGAGAAAAATAAACAACCAACATTCTTTAGAAACAAAATTCCCCACTCTAAGTTCTAGACCATTCACTTAAGGTGTCCTAACCATTTATGATTTTTCTAAATATTTGGATCTTGGTGTTAGGTAATTTCTTGTGTCGAAACCAATTATCAAAAAAATACTTCATCCTTTATTGATTCAATTTAGTCCTACCAACCAACTTCATCAACTCCCAAGATAATCATAGTTAATGAACTCATTAGATACAAATATTTTACAGATTCCTTCATGGATTGAGTCAGTAATTCCCTACTCAACGCACTCGAAAAAATATTCCATTTCTTTTGAGTATATAAAAGTTTTAAATCAAAATTATAGAGATAGTAATCCAAACATATCTATCATATTTTTTAATCCCTCTGATAGAAAATATAATTCAGGTTTTGCTGATCAGAATATATAGTAAACCACTCCCCAAAAAGGTTGTGATGCCATGTTTTGAGTCCAATCATAACTACTACAAACTCATATAATGGGTTTGTAAATTAATCTCATAATGAATTAATCATCTAAATATGTAGGACACCACTTCTTCCCAATGAATATTGACACACCCCAACCCCATACCAAAAGAATCATAGAAAACATCATATCTGGAATATGGTTCTAGAAGAAAATAAAGGGAGATGAAGTCAAATTCTTTTTTAGTTTCACCATTGATCATTGAAAATTTTCATTCCACTCAAACATGACACCGTTATAGGTTAAATATGTCAAATGATTATCCTATCTTAAATGAAATTCCCAAAAACATTACTTTATTGATCTAAACCACACATTAGGGAAAATTACCATACAAACCATGCTCCCTCAAATTCCTTATAATTTTTTCCAAGTGGTTCTTGTGAACATCCTCTTGGTTATAGAACACCAAAATTTAAACTATGATCACATAAAAAAATATTATAATAATCAATAAAAGATCTAATTAATTAATTCAATAAATACCATATAATCATTAGTGAGATCGAATGGAATAAAAAGAAACTTGAAATACCCAATCAGCTCCTAAACGTTGTCATAGATGTATCCTCTTTATAGATTTTTAATTAGTAGAACCCTGAACATAGACCAATCTTTGAAAAACATCATTACCCTTTAAGATAATCAATGATATCATCAATACTAGTCAGGGGATATCATTTCATAACCATCCATGATTTAAATTTCAATAATACACACAATGTCTAATGCTCTAGTATGCCTTCATATCTAAGAGGATAGGAAAATCCCATTGTGACATGATTGGATGAAAAATCCATCTACCTCAAAGTCCGCAAGGTGAAAATTATGTTTATCTTACTAAATAGGTTAAACACAATAAGATTTTATGGAAATATTCATCATACTAATTAGAAGGTTAATAGTAATCTTGACCTCTCTTATGGTGGTAAAATAGAAAAATAATTCTGAAAGACCCTAGGGTATGCATGCACCACCACAAGAAGTTGGATTCTCGAAAAAGGATTAACAACCAAAGGGACATGTCAGAAAAATGACTTGAGATCTCCCTAGTGTATGGAAAAACATGCCCTAATATCACAGACATATAAAATCACTAAACCTAAAAGACATGATTGAGTACATTAGGAGATAAAAGTGAACTTCGGGATGATAACATTTGATCTTGGAATTAACAAATATCATCCAATACATGAAAATTATTAGGTTAAAGATATCAAGATAAAGAACAAAGAATTCCAACACCACTTCAAGGTTAGTTATCATCACTCGATATATTGGACACTTGAAACCTGGTTTATACCTCTTTTCCATAGGCTTGGAAGGATCCAATATGATTGGTAGAAGCTCCGAATACAAGACTAAAACCTAAAATAACTTTTACAATATTAAATGATGAGTATCGATTTTATTAAAAAAACATAACCACAGAAGAATAAATAAACATTGTACTTATACTGGTCTCTATACCTACCTCATAATCCTCTGGTGTATACTCCACTACATAAATAGGTCTGATCTCAACTTCTTCCTATGCTTTATTTTCCTCAAGAACATCCCTCTATATCCTTGTATAATACCCACCATAATTGGAAGAATAAAAATGATCCTATGACCCTTTGGTGAGATTGTATATATACATATAGAATTAGAAAATCATTTTATAGAAACACATCACATGGAGAGGTTGTCTATAAAGATGACATGTATTGGGTGGCTCCATACAATTAGGCTTGGTATTACTATTCCTTGGAAACTAATAGAAAATAACATACTAATGTATAGATGAATCCCCTAAAACACATCCTAATGAAAAATAATCATACATGTTCTTCCTTTTCTAGAAAGAAGATACAAAGTGTTTAACAAAAAAACAAACCAAAGATCTTTACAATGTTTTTCCTAGATTTGTATTATTTTTCTAAATCCTCGTAATCTAATACTTCCAAAAGGTTATAATTCATAAGAGAATCATTATAACATAAATATTAACCATAAATCCAAATTCAAAACTCTGATCCTTTAAATAATCATTGGTGACTAGCTCTGGTGACGAATACACTGACTTAGAAAAATTGGTGGAATAATCATGAACAGTATGCTCCATTTTTATAGGGCTAGAATCTCCTTGGTCTTTTCCACACATATCATATAAGGAAAAGACTTATAGATTGGGATTTTATTAATATAATATAACTTAATATATTTATGAAAATTTTCTTAAACAACATTGTACCTCAATATCCTTCCAAGTCCATCAAGAATATTCATGGAAAAATTTACCTTAGAGCCATCAGGAGTTTTCAGAATGTTGAATATATTATCAATCCACTCAAGAAAATCCTCCGATTCCTGGTGACCTTTAGTACCATGGAATATGGGTAGATCCTTCTTAGTAAATCCCAATCCATAGTGTGTCACTCATCCTAGGATACAAACACCCCCGTGTCCTAGATTCTAAATAGTGAAGATTAATTTATCCATCAAATAAGGGAGAACCAAAGGATTCTCCTATAGAACATATCTCACAGCCTCTAATATTGGATTATAAAGAGATCTTCTCATCAGAATTTCCTATTAAATATAAGAACATTAAAAATCATATTAATATAAAATTTTAAAAATCTTTATCCAATCATAATGTTCCCATATAATTTATTTAAAATAAATAAATAAATAAGTTATAGATTTTACAAACAAAAAACTAAAATAATTAAAGTAAAAATCCATTAAAATATACCCATATTATTTTTATTCATATAACCTAAACCTCCAAGTCTAAATCGTGGAAAACATCCATGACCACCCATGTGAACTCAGATTCAGTCACTGAAGTGAGCTTGCTATGCTCCTTTTCCAGGCTTACTATCCAAATTCCGACAGTCCAAACTTTGGTATACCAATACTGTATACAAAACATAGGTTGTTTCATAAAAATTTAGTATGGGTAATGGATATGATACCAATTCAAAACGAACCAACCCCCGGGAAACTACAGAAGTATGCAAAGGTAGTCTACTACATGGTGAATCACAACAATGAAGAAGCAACATGTCTCATGATAATCCTAAAGAGAAAAAACAATAGGTTAAAACATGGATTAAAGATAATATATTGAATAAGTATACAAATTCAATCCAAAGAAGAAAAACTAGAATGATTATACATGAAATTTCAAAACAAGTCCCTATGTGGCCATTTGTCACCACCAAACCATCCTGTTACAAAGATGATGATAATAAGAGAAACTGAAATACTACCCAATGAATTTGCCTTTACATGAGTCCTAAAAAACAAAATCTACAACATCTAAAAGGTCAAATTTGTGTCTGAACACAAATCCTAGTAGTATACCACTAAATAATTTATATATGTTCTAAAATCAAGAGTTCTAGTTTTATATTTAAAACTAATATTTTTTAAAAAACATTTTCATTAATAAAATGATCTTATTAAACATAATTTTTGTTTTCATAAAAATATACCATATTCTCCAAATCTAGGAACATGTCATATATGAATGATAATTTCTATGAAACCATAAATACACCATATAATAAATATGTGAGAAAATTATTGTGAAATATACCATCATGTGATAAACCAACCATAAAATACAAACAAAAACATATGGGATATAACATATGGTTATACATGATATACATAAATGAAATTCCCCAATCCATGCCATTGGTTGATTCAACCAATATAATATCTTGTGGAATTTCACACACTAATGTGACTTATATCCTCTTGTGGAATTTCACACACAGAGGGTGGAAATTCTATTTTCCGATACACCTAAGGTTACCCAATCAGTTACATTTTTCAAAATCCATTTTAATTTTTTTCTCAGATTTAATAAATCATTTTAACACCATATAATTTTCTCTTCATATAGTTTTAATCATTTAAAAACCAAAACCAATATTTAAAAATTTTATCAAACACTTGGTGTGAATAAATTAATTTTTAATGGAAACTTATTTAAAAATATGAAAATCATCCAAAAACAATTATAATGTCATGTCATGCATTTCAATGAAATAACCCAAAGTAATTGATAAGAACATAAATATATTCAACAATTAAACACTTTTAGGGACACTTCCCTCAAGAATGGAGAAAACCTAATCAGCTTTGAAAATTGAGATTGGGAACAAACAGATCAGCATTCAAAAGAAAAGGAATGAGGAAAAAATAAAAAGGACCGACAGAAAAAAAACAAATCAAAATATAATCCATAAATACATCCAACAACACTTACTTAAAAAATTACGATGGATATGTAAAAAACCAGTTCTTTGGGAGATGTGATGCAATCGACATGAGGAATGAATGCCGAATGGAGAAATACACTTGGAGAGTGATCATCCAAAATCACCCAAAACTACCATAGGTGTCAAGTGGGAGTCCTTATAATCCAATAAGGAGGGGGTCGGGTGTAAAGTAGAAATAAAATCACAGGGCATGAATAATTACCTAAAACATCATGGGTTTATAGTGTAAATACATCTCATTTTCCATACGATGAAAATATGAGCCTCATCAGGTGAAAGACACACTGAGTGATAAATTTGTGGTGTAAGTTCATCTTTTTTGGAATAATCAATTTTCACCATAATCCATTCTAAAATCTTGTTTCTAGTGAATAATTTATGTCATAAAAGATTATTTATAGAGTATATTCCTTCTCCAGTTCCCAATAAAAAAACCCTGTAGGACCACCCATAAGGATAACAATTCTACCCACACTTGATGATTACCCTAAAGTGTCTTTAAAACATTTATAACTAGAATCCAATAATTCAAACAAACATAAAATCCCGAATTTTAGTTCATTTCCCCCAATAAATGTTCCCATCCATGAAAACCAAAAACAAACCCAAAAAATAGATCAAAACAAGAGTAGATAATTACTTAAATGAAGTTAATGAGATGTTGCATCAACCGATTCAAGTATCAATAACTTACATTCTCCAAATTATACTTTTGAATTATTACCTACACTTATTTTTTCAAATAGGGATTCATAAAAATCCATCTGAGTCCTTGAGGAGAAGCTATTATTATTTGACAAATTGAACAAAGGAATACATTAATCCCATCCTATGTTAAAGTCTATAGAATATTCTATCATCTTATCCTTAGGAGTATAGTTTTTACTTTCATATTGGTCATTTTTTGGGGGTAAAAATATTTAATTAACATCAAATCTATGTTCATGGAATATTGAATAGTTTATAGAACATTTATGAGAACCTTCGATGATGATTATATATAATAAATAATGGAATTATATTATCCCTCAACACTTATCTAATGTATACCTTTTCATGTTTATCAAGTTATAAATACTATGTAATAGAACTGGAGTGAAAAATAATTATAATACGGTCCAATACAACTCATATGGAACTATTTCCTTTGGATGTCTTCAAAGGGAACCTAAAAAAATCTATCAGGATATTCAGTCATTTCCGTGTAAGTATAATTAATGTTTGTTTCATGCCCTAGTTCTTTTTCCCTTTATTACTTCACTTAATTATATAAAAATTACTTTTATGTATATTCCAAAATCTTATAATTCATATTATCCACTATATGTGAAATTAGAGATTAATATACATGTTTATGCTTCTTAGGTGGGTAGAGAGTGAATATATTTGAGCGTTATTCATTATGTCCTTATTTATTTCCTAATCTAATGTTACACTTAGTCATGTACCAATTTTCATAAATCCTCCTATATCAATATTTAAATATAAGGGTTTCATATTTATTATTATAAACACTTATTTTTTCATCTCCACATTATCCCTTTAGATTAATAATCCTATCCTAGATAGATAGTTGACTGATCATTTGAGCAAGGTATGTATTGGTTTCTTCTCTTATGATCTCCATGTCCATAATTTTCATCCCTAATGTTAATCCTGATCATGGTTAAGGTTATAAGAGAATATATATATAGATAATATTACACTTTATTCACCTTATCATAAAGATATTGGATTAATAAGTTATAGTTCTTGATCATATCTAACCAACTTTATTAGAATATAAAAATAACCCTATTTGTGAATATATACTTGGGGATCTTGTGATTTTTATTCATGTCGCACTAATCCCAACATAGATAATTACTCAAAATATTCAAGGAAAATATTATCATAAAAAACTGTAAATCATGCACAAGATAATTATTTTTAGTATCCTTCAACTGCATTACATAATAGGATGTCACTTTATCATTTTTCATGTGTGACCTCCCCAAATCCTTCTTTGATGAATCAATATAGATAAAAAATAATTCTACATATGAGGGTAATTTTAGTCCATGTAAAATAATTATCCTTCTCATAAAATCCTTAAATCTTGCATCAAATTCATTAGTATAGACGAGATTTACTCTCTTATGAGATAATATGGTTACTAGGTTTGAAAATAATGTGTAGTTCCTAAAACATCACTAATAATACCAATATTATCTATAAAATACATGTATCAATGTTATAAATATTAGTATAGGTCATTACCAATTTTCTTTTCTCTTCTAAGGATCCATATATGTCCTCTTGTTTGTGATAACATTCCCCAAGAATGTTAATTCCTCCATCCAAAACTCACATTTTCTTCACTTTGTGTATAACTTACATTTTCGAAAATTATATATAATAATACATAAATTCTCTCCATAGTTATGCTGTCTTATAGAGTGTATTATTATATCATCTAGAGATACATCTAAAACTTTGTTGAGGAAACATAAAAAGACTTTAGTAATCTTGTCTATAAATTAATGGAGCGTTCATGATTCCCAATGAAATCACTATGCACTCATAGTTCTAATTAATTACACCAAATTCTATCTTTGGGATATCCTTCTTATACAACATCTATTAACGATATACCAAATGATGGTCTACTTTAGAGAAGTTCAGATTCCCATATATCTGATTGAACAAATCAACAATCCATTGAATGGGATATTTTTTTCTTTACCGAGATCTTATTGAGTTCGTGATAATTTGTTTAGAGATGAATTTTCCATATTTATTTTTCAAAAATAAGAACTGTCAATCTTAAGATATATGATTAAATATTTAAGGTCACTTGAGATGGATTATAGTGTGTGGGGAGATTTCCTTCCTTGGTGACAACTAAAATGGTCATGCTCATTACTTCCTAGGGTATCCATTCATTAACATGAAATTTAAGAAGGCTAAAACACATCCATGTTTTGAAAATTTAGTTCGGAAATAAGATCATAATACAATGAAAAATTTGTTTATCATTAAAATTAGGATAATTTTCTCTCTCACACCGCTTATAGATTCAGTGGATTCTTCACTCTAGTCTTTCAGACTATCACTCAGGTCCCCCAATCCATAGACCTCTAGTCTAAGTACATATATAATCCTAATATTCCTATAAAATTTATATTTTTGAAAGAGTATATCATACAATAATCCATCCCCACAGGATAAATGATCAAACACAAAGATATTAATATATATTCCAATTTTGTTCTTCGACAACACTAAATAAGAAATGTCCGACAGAATATTTGTGAAAAGAAATTGGCATACATTAATGTGGAGTTTACATAGTGACTGATTGGGATTATATGGTTTATTTCATAATATCAATACACTTACTATTTTATATATATTATACAAGTATCTACTCCCATGAAGGGAACAATAATAGTATGAATCTAATTTTTAGCAACTAGATCGTATTGCAGAAATGAAATAGAGTGAGGCATTTGAGCATATGTTTGGATTTTGGCTATTTAAAAATAATCCTAGTTTGTTTGGTGAAAAAGTTGAACTAGAATTTTTAGATCATATTTTAATTCATTTATTCCATAGAAATATATTAAACTGTATTATGGTGGTATCTGAAAAAAATTCTGAAGGCCACTGAGAATCTAGGAATTAATTCAGTCAAATATTCAAACTATACATAGAAAATGTCTACAAAACTAGTAGTATGTGTGGAGATGGAATAGTCCCAAAAAAGCATGGCTCCATATTATTAGATTCAAACACTTACTATAGTGGTGGAAATTATCTTCTTGATAAATCATGAGTGATTTTGTGAATTATTTAAATTTATAGATATTATAATTTCCACCTTTCCAAAGTTGAAATAGATTCATCATTACTTTCTAACATTCTGAAGGTTGTCTCACAAGATCACTAGTCTAAGCATTACTACCTCAAAACATATTGGTATCCTATGGATATTTTAGTGCTGATTCAACACACTAGGTATGGGGGGAATAATTTTATAAATATTATATGAATGTGGAATATTATATGAATCTATCCAATTTTTTATAACACATTTCTCTTCCCTCTGATTTTAATGTAATAGCTTTTGGAGATTCACTTGGGATCTATTACTTTAGACCACCTTGGAAGCTTTTATTTGTTTAATATAAATTTCATTTTTGGGTTATTTCAATTCAAGGGGGGACACATGATATGAAAACATGGATATTGTTAGATATCCATATATACTATTAATAGAGAACTCAATCTCTCATTTTGGATTAAGACAAGGAAACTATTCAAGGAATACATCATTATATTCCCAAATGTTGGGAATGTGTTCAATGTTTATCCTATACTTCATCTTCAAAATTTGAATTATATATGATTTATTATAATTCCATAATATCCATGATTGAGAAGTATTTTGAAAATTAAATTCATCCATCTCCATTCACATGAATATAATTATGGGGTGATTTTGGATATGGAAATGGATTTCCATATCCTTAAAGTTGATATTGTCCTTAAATAAACACAATAAATCCATGGATAATATAACCTATAATTACAATAATGAGAGTATAAAAAGTCTTAATAAGAAATTATTCCCACAAATAATAATTTTGCACGATTTTTATACTCAATACGCAACAATTTCATCATTTGGTGTTTTGACTAAAAACTAAACCTGAATTTCTTGAGGTGGTGTTTGATTATTTATACCAAAATGATATAAAATAAAAGAATATGTGGAACCATAATAAAATAATACATTTTATATTCTTGAATGAATAACATGTATACATTTTACCATTTCATTTTTTGATCCACCACAATAGTTGTTATAGTATATGCTCATACATGCGCCCTTTGCCTTAGAGGTTGTGTTCATCAGTTATCCTCAATTAAGTTTGGATTAGTACATTGACTTTAATAGTATCTATGCCATTTTAAATTAAATCATTGAACCATTATTGGGTGTTTTATTGGATCCTTTCTTTCTTCCGTTATATGAGATTTATTCTTCATCTCACATTACTATTCATTATCTTAATTCCCTCCTTTACATAGTTGAAGCGTATCATTGTTCCATTGAGGTGGTTTCCATAATGATTATTCCCACACATGTGACTTGTGAGAATTTTTATTTTATTACCTCTGTGAATTTTATATATTATTACACTAGAATTAGAACCCATGATCCTCTTTTTGGAGTAAAAATATGATAATTATCAATCAATACTCGAAGAATTCAATGATTTTAATTGAAAAAGATTATCAAAGACTACAATTTAGTGAAAAAATAAGTGATAAAACTTAATTTATAGGTTAATAAAAAAAATATAGGCATTCTTTTTAAGCAATGTGATGTTTTATTTTTAATACCGAATGTATTATTCCACACTTTTCCTAAGTTCAAGTAACTCCCTCTAAAATTTAAAATAGAGTTTGTGGGAAAAATATTTATTGAAAAATATTTTCATCAATTTACCCCACTCAATTGATTCGATAATTCCTTGTGTTTTTAATGTTGATTACAATCCACCATTGATCAGCCTCCCCCTTTAAGTGATAAATGTACAATGTGACTTCTTATTACTTGGATAATTGGAGGATTGAAAAAATACTCACAATGAAATTAATCCATCACATATGATTATGAGACCAAGAGAACAACTAAAAGTAGGAGTCCATTGTCACATAAAAAAATAAACTAAAACATATTATCTATTGGGAGGAGGAAGGAGTTTGATAAGATTCAATTTATTATTCATAACTTGAATTAGTTGAGAAAGTACTTTCAAGTGTTTCTAAACTCCCACTCCCATAAATTAGGCATCTCATTGGAGAAATTATTACATTGATAATCACATTTATTGTTTGGGTGCTTTCTCCTATTTCCATCCATTATTAAAATTAATAAAAATTATGTATTCAAATAATCAAATATATAATCATATAAGAGTCAAAATAGTTATCTTAGAAGGAGTAACTTCTAAATGATATATATATCCTATCTTATGAATTTATAGTACTCATTATAGGATATCCATGGCCTATTTCCTATTTCTTTCTCTAACATTATCCCGAAAAATAAAAATACATTTCCCTAAAACAAACTATTTTATCCCAAGTCGCCAAAAAAATTATTACAGTATTTTTAAGATTAGGATCCAGAATACATAACCAGAAAATCAATTGGCCTACGATCTTTAAAGGACTATAAACATAAAAAAATAAACATTGAAATAAACTAAAACATATTTATTTCAATCGATATAATGTTATATTAAGTCCCTTGAACTTATATTATTTTATAATATTACCTAAATATATATAAAAATAAAATTGTGAGATATAATTCCCAGTAAAGGAACAAACATGATCATGACATATAACACAAGATTTAAGATACATAACATGATATCATAAAAGGAGAGGATAACATATAATGACATGGAGGAATGGAATAATGAATATGATATCATATGAGTATGATGTCATAGTATTGTGGAAAAAATATAAAATATTAAATCATATGCATAAGTCACGACTCTCTATCAATACAACATAACATAGTGTTCCTAGATTATTATAAATGCACTATACATGGTATCCCATGAGATAAAAACATTACACAATTCATTTAGGATATTTATTATTCTTATACAAACTACAAAATAAACATATATAAATTTATATGTGTTCCATGTAAGGTGTTAGTGTATAAGGAAAACACATAAATAAAACCCATGATAATTAAATGGGCATCATAATCTTACTCAAATCATAAAAAAATGATATTTATTAAGGATTTACAAAAGGGGAAGTAATTATGGGTTTATAAATGATCATATTTGATTAAATAATATTATGTTATAAATATGGTGTTCATGTGAAGAAAAATAAATAATCTATTAGAAGAGAAGTAGGCATACAAATGAATCACTTAAGTGATGTTTTAAGAAATGAGTAAATAACCTTTAGAGAAATTAAAAACATAGTGTTTTCATAAAATTAAAAATGAAATAGAATAGTTTACATTAAATAATTGTTTGTTTATAAATAATAAAATATTAAAACATTTAATATATGGTTATATGAAATGAAATAATAAATAAATTAGGTCCCTTTAATTAGTTCTTTCTTAAAAAATGAATTGATTAGGGAACTTGAAAACATTTATATCCTTGATAAAAAATGAGAAAATAAATTTGATATATATGTAAGTGAAACCTATATAAAATATTAAAAAAGTATATATGAATAATATAGAGAGGAATTATGGTATATATATTAATCATAATTTAAAAAGAAAAAGTGGGTCGTTTTGGAGCTCCCTTACATCGCATCCTACCTCGCATGGTACATGTGAATATCTAGCTAAATAATAAAATGAAATTGATCAAATAATTTATCCAAATAAATTTTCACATATATATTTAATTTATTATTATTATTTTTATGTTCATTTAATGTGATTTTATTTAGACATTATGATCATGTTCACCATCATGAAGATGTTTATTCCATAGTTCCATGGTCATATCAGTTTATTGTTACTTATGGATGTTATTTTAAAAATAGTCTATAAATAAATATGTGAAATGGAATGAAGTACATTTCTTTCAATAGGATTAATTTTTTTTTAAAACATAAGCATGGTTCTTAGTGTATAAATGTTACTATTTAATGGTTATTTCATTTTGGATAGTTTTTCGACCATGAAAAACATAATTGACTTCATTAAATTATTATGTTTACTTGCACATTATAGACTATAAAATAAAATTTTATATAATTATTCTGATAATATATAATTAAAAATTTATTCTTATAAAAATCCATGAAGGTGATGAAAAATTAAATTCATCATCCATGGAGGTGGGGAATAGACCATAATATAAGCAATGTTTTCATTATAGAATAATTTAGAGGAAAGTAGATAATAAATATTCCATTAATATTCTTACATTTTTCTATAATTATAATAAGTATTTAATTATATTAGGATGATTTTAATTTATCTATAGGAGGTAGAAAATATAAAAATTTTAAAATTATCTATGCTGATATAGTTAATTATTTCCTGCTTTGATAAACTACTTTGTCTTAACGAATGGTCTATTATGAAAAAAACATCCAAAAAATAGATAGGGGTGTTCGGATGCTATAGTGATAGGTTATTTCATGGTATTTAACCAATGGTGTGAGGATTTGTAGGGTGGTGATTGTTTGTCTTTATAATGTGATGATAAGGGTGATTTTGAATTAAATATTCTTGAGTTTATTATTTTTGATCATGATTATATATTTTGATGATTCTTATCACTAAAATTGGAATTTATTCATGATAGAATGGTTTAATTATTTCTTACACCATCTAATATGAAATTAATCACGTGTTAAACTTATAATTTACAATATTATAGTTTTCAGTATTACACTCCGAACTAAAAAATTTAGGTTATATTTAAAATAAAAAAATCATCATAAGATAATAATCGTTGTTATTTAGAAAACTAAATCAATTTTTTCAAAATAATTTCGTAAATATGATTAATTTAATTTATAAATAAGAACACGATATATTGAGAATATCTATTTTTTGACTAGATAAAATTTATGGGCTTAAAACAAATTACCTATAATTTTAGAAAATTAAATTATTATTTATATAATTTTATTAAAAACAATTTTTTTAAAATAAATATTTATTTAAATTTTTTTTATCATCATAATGTATTTTAATAAAAATTTAATTTTTATTTTTTTTATAAAATAATTATGGGTCATTTGTGTCAACAATGTATTTGATCATATGTAATATTTATTTTAGTTGATTTAAGATAAAAGTTACTTATATTTTTGTTTTTTATGATATTAAAATATTTTTTTTCTACTATAATAGTCCGGGTACTATTCTAATGTCTAGGTTAATATTCTTAATATTTAGGATGGTATTATAATGGTCATATTTCCAACTTTAATATATTTTTTCTACTCACTATAAATACCTATTATCTCATTCATTAATCCTTAATATAAATTTTTATCAAGGTTATATTATTCTTTTTTAGAAATAAGGATTACATTATAAATTATTTGCTTCTTTTTGAGAGTGTATTTCATGGGTGTGATTATTATTGGAGAACAAAATGATCAAGATTTTTATATTCTGGGTATTTTATTTTCCTGTATTTATTTTCTTATTTTACTATATTAAATTTTATTAGGTATATTTTTTCTATAAATGTAATGTTTCATCATAAATAGTTTTTGGTTTTATATTATTTAGTATCAGAGTTTTATACTATACTAAAGTACTAAATAAGAAATAGATTTATTCAGAAGGAAAATTTAATATATAAACGTATTAGTTTTTATATCAAGGTAATAATATGATATTAATTACATAATTTAATAAAAAAATAAATAAAAAACATTGATTTAATGTTTATTATAACTTATAGAGTGTAATTATATAAGAATATTGTTGAATTAAATTATTATAACTCTCTTTGGAATGTATTATATAGAATAATATACACTTCATAAAAAGTAACATTTTAAGGATGATGAGAGGAATGTAAAACCCCACCCACTATTTATATATATAGAAATCATAAACCAAGGAATTTTGGATGAATTCAATGG
Source organism: Viscum album (assembly GCA_963277665.1). Taxonomy (NCBI): domain Eukaryota; kingdom Viridiplantae; phylum Streptophyta; class Magnoliopsida; order Santalales; family Viscaceae; genus Viscum; species Viscum album. The sequence goes on from OY728125.1 coordinate 1,699,906,999, forward strand.
TCTATGATAGGTGGAATCATTTAATGTAAAGACCTCAATTCTAGTAGCTTGGTGTCTATGGTTTCTTTATTAAATTGAAAAAATATACAAAGAATCACATCATGAAGGACCGAATAGTAATGTTTTTATGGAAAACTAGATATATAATTGAAACATACATTATAATTGAAAATATAATATACAACATAGATAATTCTTTGAGGACACCATTATTTACCTATCTTAACCTTTCATATCAATCATAAAATACATTCTCATATCATGGGGAAAATAAAACATAATAAAGGGGTGAGCACAAATGCTTAGTAAGGGTAAGCGTATAATGAATTCAATGAATAAAAAAGTATAAAATATTATCATATTGTAGATAATAGAAACAAATTCCATTTAATCAATAATTTGAGCATAATAGGGGAGGAATAACAGATGATCATATAATTCAATTTAAATATTCAAATAAGCTAGAAACCTTATACATAGATATTATAATAATGAAATAATAACATTTAAATAAATAATTAATATCATAATGAGAGAATGAATAATTATTAACATCCTAAATATAACATCAATACCTTTTCAAAGACACCATACATAAACAAGTAAGACATAAGACAATACCCAAATTAGTCTTTCTCATGAGACCTACCGATGCATCAAGGGGATAGAGTGGGTCCTTCCCCTCAATTACTAATTATACTGCACTTCTTATATAAAAGTGACAAAACATAAAAAACATGTACTTTTTTTTATTGAAACTAACACAGAAATTGTAAATAACATTTTCCAAATGGTTAACCAGTCACAAACAATCTAGAGAAATATGGAGACTGGTATGTAAATATTAAATTCCTAGTAAACCATATCATAAACCAATCAATATAATATGATATATTATATAATTTTATATTAAACTCAGTGAATCATAATTTTACAAAAATCAAGTTAACATAGATGAAAATAATATATTAATAACATTGAATAAATCTTTGGGAAATACCCTTATCAGGCTGAAAAAAGCTTATTTTTAAAATAATTCTCAATTATAAAAGTTTTTTTAAAAAATTAATCAATTAAATTAATATTTAAATAATTATGGTGTTATTATAGTTTCAAATTCCTCTCCAACCATATAAGTGAAAAAACATTCTTCCGTAATTATTTCAAAAAAGTCTCAAAGAACATTTTTTAGAAGATGAAAAATTTAACTTCAAAACATTTTTTTAAAATTAAAACATGAGTAATAAATGAATTTAAAAAATCATAGGATAATGTTTAAAAAATTTTAGGAAGTAATTTTAGAAAATGTTGTCACGGGAAAAAAAGAGAGTTTTAAAGAAAATTATAAAAATATAATTTTTAAAAGAAAATATTTTAAAAATATTATATCATTGAAGTGTGAATTGATAAAATATTTATGTTATCTGTATCAGCTATATAACCACATAAAAAAGTACAAAAGGAAACATACTATAATGAAATGTAATTTTATACATAATTTTAGCAAGAAATAATAAACAAAGAAGAAGGTTAAATAAATGAATTGAAATTGAGTTAAGAAAACCCTTACCACATTTAATGAGTCAAATTGTATGCCCTATAAAATTAATAATCATCAACTGAAACATTTATTACCATTATTATAATGAGATTTATTATATTATATATAAAAGCGATGTGTATACACCATAAAAATGAAATGGGTGGTGAATAAGGCATATATCTCACAAAAGTAAAAATGTGATAAGAAACTGTTACCTCACACTTCTCTTTAGTCTTTAATAAATTAACATCATGTATTATGGTTTAAATATTATTATTAATTAATTAAATAAATATATTAATATTTTTAATATCTTATATGGTACTTTTTTTTACATCATACCACAAATTCACTAATAATATTTCATTATTATCATTATTTCAACTGCATTCGTTTCACGGTTTCATGGATGGTTCAGTTGAATATAATTATGGATGTTGATGTAAAATTTGAATAAAACTAAAAAAGTGAAATTAAATGTTATAAAATCATGTAAATATTTTTAAATGGTACCATATTCCATTTAAATTTCTAACATGAGGAACAATCATTTTATAAAAGTTAATGATAAATGTCTTGTTTATTTGGGTTGGTTTTCCAACCATCACAAAATAGTTTCGTTTTATATAATATTACATATATATATTACATAAATAACATGAAATATTTTATAATGTACCTATTAAAATCATACATTAATAAAATAATAATTTTATGACCATCCATGAAGTAGGTAATGAAAAACAAAAAAAATCATTATCTACAGAGACGATTAATGGCCATAATTTGAACTATGGATTCATTTATTTGAATAAAATGAGATGATAAAATGTGTTTATATAAAATATTAATTTCAAATATATAACCATGTTATATAAATAATACTGGAGTAGTTATGTATTCATTAAAAAATTATGTTTGGAAAAGGTAGAAAAAAATAAATTGAGAGAGTTTGTTTGAGAAAGTTGCCTATTGAATACAAACTCATTGAATTACCACTTAATAAACATGTAATTCTTTTTTAGGTGATAATAGAAAAACATGTACATTGATATAGTGGGTTAGATATAGTTTTTTGAGCTTTTAAGAGCTTAAATTCTTGTGTTGAGAAAAGGGGTGGTGAAGGCGATGCTTATACATGCAGAGGGTTGGTTTTAAGTGATTAATTAATGATTATTTTATATTCAAAGACAACCCCATTTGGGATTAATTAATTATAAAAAATTTGGTTGATAATTAATGAAAAAATTGATTTTTATTGATGGTAAAAATATCAAATAAAATTTAATGATTTAATTTTTTAGTTATTTTAATATTTTACCTTAACCCACTAAATTATTTTAGCTATACAATGGTAAATATAACATTTAATACAATAATTAACTTATTCCTAAAAATTATAATGACCTTATAACATAATTTGGAACTACAAATTTAAAAATTGGATTAAATTTTACATGATTCAATTTCTGAAAGTTGTATGAATAAATTCAAATGTGATACCCACATAACTCATATTCTTTTAAAAGGTTAAAATTGTGGTTTTAAAAATTGTTAAGAATGTGTTTTAAATATACCACCTTATATGTTACGTCATTAAAGAAATAAATTTTGATCAAGAATTAGTGTAGAATTTTTTTAATAATGATAATATAATAATTATTTCTTAATAATTATGGAATTCCATAAAAACTATAATTTTACTTTTTAACCAAAAAATCATCTTTTTTAGAGAATTAAAAAAATACCATAAGCTAATTTGACATGTTGAGTTAAAATATGAACTTCATATTATCAATATAAATATTTAAATATAATTATTTAATCATTTAAATAAATATCCTTCCCTATTGAAAATTTTCAATTTCATAGAAAAATAATCACTCTAACCATTATGAAAATTACATAGGGGTTTGTTAAAATATTTGATAATGTAAAAAGATCTTTTAAGATTATTTCATGAATGTAAATTTTATATAAGACTTATATATATACCATAAAACATATTTTTAATAGAATATACTAATATTCTCCCAAAATAATATAATTTTGATTATATCATTAAATAATATTCACAATCATTTAAATGTGTTGACATATCCTACAAAAATAATTACCATCTATTTATTTATATATTGGAAATCATTTCGATCAAATATATTAGTTGATAAACATAAAATATCGTGATAATATTTACCTATAAATACACCATCATAAATAATATTCATCATTAACTTCAATTCAGAGGAATGCTCAATATCGTTTCCAAAATGATGGTTGTATTACTAACTCAATGATTTCATAAAATTACTCTCTTCATGGGTGAGATGATTCTAAGATATTGAGGGGACCAAAAATTTTATATTTTACTTTTTTTGTCAATTCTCTTCTCATTATTGTTTTTGTATTATTAAAAGGAATTTTTTAGACTGAATATACCAATCTTAAATAATGGAGTAAAGTGTTTTCAGTTTTAAAGTAAGTGTGTACTATCCATTTAATATTTCATGATGTAAAAGTTCATCTCAAAAATTGATCTAAAAAGTTATTATGAAATTTATATTTTTCTTATTGTACTCATAAAACAATTAATTATAAAGTAAGTTATATTAAATAATTGTTGATGAATCACATTATCCCCCCATATAGAAATTCCATCCTCAAAATTTAAAATATCACATAAAAAAGGATGATATTTTAAAATTACTTTATTGAAAACCAATATCATAGAAAGAGTAAATAAAACTTCTTATTAAAAGGAGTTAATGGGTAAAATTATTTGGTTACTAAAAAAGTCAAATTCTAAATAGGTGATCGTTCGTTGGAAGTTAAAATATGGATATAAAAGTTAAAAGTAACTATAAAATTATTATTGATAGTGATAGAGAACATAGTCAAGACTAGGTTAATGAATACCAATCATAGATAAAATAGTTATGAAAACTTAATTGATATCATAAAAAATTGTTATAATAGGATATAATTTTATTTCAAAATCATTTGAAAAGATATAATTACATGATTTTATTTCATAAATACAAGATCACTCTTTAGTTGTGAACTGATAAATTTCCACTTCATTTTTTACTCCATGAAATTATGTTAAAAATCCAATTCCTGAAGAAATAGTGGATTGTAAGATCCATAATGTGATGATATGTCATTTATTCCATCTCTAGTTATCATCATAATCAAATGGTTTTCATAGGTTATCCTATACGTATAAATCATTATATTTTTGAGAAATACATGAATTTCTCTTCATCCAAATTTGAAAGTAAAAAGCATCATAAATATTTTCACTCATGAACCTTCCCAAAGAATAAACTAAAAAATTTCAAAATAAGGCCCCTAAATTTTCAAAATAAACTTATCAATAATATCTTAAATAACATGAAGTAGATCTTAATCATCACTTGATAAACATTTGAATACCTTCATCCTGTATTATCTTAAAACATGCTAATAAATTTAATATCCAAAAAACATATTTAAAAGTATAAAACATCATTATTCCTTAAAAAATATATTATTGAATATATCAATAAATAAAAAATATTTTCAACCCCATCGACGGTAGAAAACAAAAATTCGTTAACAAATCCTTAATCATATCCTAGGTAGTCAGTACTATCCAATGTACATTATCCATATCAATAATATTTTTATCCTGACATCATTATCTCAACACTAGGAACATATTAAGGGTTTCCTTTCATTAAAACATTAGTTTTAAAAAAATATCAATTTTCCACTAAATCACATTCCACGGTCAGTGGGGACATTAAAAATATTTTCTAAAATCTTCAATGAAAAATTACAATCCATATACATTTCAGAATTATTATACTTATAATTTCATAAAACATAATTATTTGATTAATAAAAAGAATAGTTATAATTCAATATCAACTATATCAATAACATATGCTTTACCTTGACCCCTTATATTATTCTAAGGTATATTCCATTGATGATTGGTCAATTTATTTTTATACTTCCCTATATCCGTACCATTGATGTATTCCACATTGAAAAATTATTTCTTAAACTTTAAATCACTAGAAAGTTGGAATTTTTCTCAAATAATGAAGTAAACTCCTTTTACTTTTAAACAGGTACCTAGGTGTTTCCTTACAAAATTATAAAATTTTATAAAATCCATTTTTTATTTCCTCCATTATCCATCCTTTTCCCCATTATACTAATATTTTCTTTCTACCCTTCAAATCCACAATACATAAATCATTATTTCACCCTCTTGTTAACACATTATACTATGTCCACATATGATGAAAATTATTGAGATACTAGTTCACATCAAAATAATATCTTAATACCATCCAAGAAATAACCATTATTACTTTTGGGATCACATACATTGATAGGGTTCCTGTTACTTCTACTAGGATCCATTTCTAAATAATAGAAGACACTAGATATTGAATCATAATTTAATGTATAATCTAAAAAGTAGTTATCATAAATTAAAATTTTATGTATAACTAATATATAAATCATAATTTTTTTTTTCTTTGGGAGTATTTCTAGATTAATTTATGGGGTTTCATTATCTAAACTATGTTTTCATAAACCTATTTACCAAGTTTTCTACTAAGCATTCTCTGTTACCAACAGTAAAGACTCAGAACATAATATCCCATCGTAAATTTTTACTCTATTACAATGTCACAATATATAAGGAATAAAATATCAAAGGAATGAATAGTTTAGTAGTTTTGGAAAACTAGATTCATACTTGAAACTTATATTATAATTTAAAAAATAAAATTCAACACAATGAATCCTTTTAGGACACCATTATTCTTATAGCTTAACCCTTTGTATTAATCATAAAACACTTCCTCATATCCTATGGAAAATAAAATATAAGAAATGGGTGAGATAAAATTCCCAGTAAGGTTAAGAGTTAAGAAAAACTTATAAATAACCAAGGCATAAACATTGTATAAAGGTAAATATTTGAAACAAATATCATTTAATCAATAATGATTTCATAATATGTAAGGAATAAAATATTTCATTAATAATATTTTATTATTTTCATTGTTTCATGTGTATTTTTTTACAGTTTCATGGTCAGTTCACTTGTGTATAATTACGAATGTTATTTAAATTGGAAATACAAAAATAAAAAGTGAAATTAAATGGTATTAATTCCCATCCATAAGATTAAATGGTCCCATATATAATTTTTAATGGCCTGAACTGTTTTAAATAAAATTTACCTTTTGATGTAATTAAAGTTCGTATTATGTATTATGGTTATAGAAAAAAAACATGTTGGTTTTATATCCTATAGGATTGAAAATAATATTAATAATATTTAACATTGATAATATATCAATTGAACAATGATCATATGATTAGTATAAAAATATGTCTATAATATATCAGATTGCCTCAGACAAAGGAATTAATAACCTCAACCAGTATGATACAACAATATGAAGCCTAATTATCAAAAATTTATTTTGAGATAACATCATAGGGATTTTACATTGACCAAACCAATGTTGAGATACAAAAACTTAAGAATGATGAAAACCATTTATGGGAGAATTTTAAGCTCCTTGAGATTACAACATAAACCATGTTCACCGAACAACCACTTGAAAGTCTTACAGTCCCGCACCATACCTTTAGAGTGTTTACTGGTGTATTAAATGGATATGTATCAAGAACATAGAAATACGAGTATGTACATTATTTTTTATAGAGCAATTAATATATCTTCATCCTATTATTAGTACTTTATAAATGATTTTATTTTTAATAAAAAATAAAATGTATTTTTGGGTAACATTCTAATTTAATTGAAGAACTTATTTTGATGAATTAATAGATTTTTAAATAAAATAAATTTTAATAATTTTTTTATTGAATAAATTTTACTGAATATAGATTATCATATTATTTTTATGATGTCAAATTTTAGTTTTATAAGGGTTCAAAAACTATTATTGTGAAAAAATCCAACATTTATCTATAAAAGTTAATTCCTATTTTTAAATTGATAATAAAAATATTTGGAACTTATTTAGATAAACTAAATATATTTTTATAATCATAATGTCAAAATTAAACAACAATTAATTTTACAATAAAATTTAGATAATCAATTTTGGGGTAGAAATTAAATACCCTATAAATATATGGTGTATATTATGATATCATAATGACCCAAATGAGATGTAATAAATACTATACATGGTATCTACAAAAAATTATATGTTTTCTTTAAAAGAAATGTGATTTTATGTTTATTTGTTAAACTATATACAGACTTTATGAATCCTACAAAACCACTAATATATTTTAAGGTTTTAAAATCATTTTTTAAGAGTATGACTCACTTCCGCACAAGTAGGGGTATTATTTTATCATGTTCAGACCACGAACATATAAAATATTTAAAAATAATCTCATTTCTATGAAACCATCAAATAAATGGTAATGTTTACAATTTTGGTTATTTTGTTATATGGAGTTCAAAACCTATGTTTTAGAAATATTAAAGAAATCTCTATTCTTTTCCTATAAACACCCACCAAACCTCCCACTAATCATCACAAAAATTTAAAGTAAAACATATTTAATCTACCCTACCCTCTCTTGAATCCTCTCACATTGACCCCAATCACTCAACAATCCCCTCTCAATAATTTAGAGTCACACACTCATTTAAGGGGCCTTCTTCTCATCTTTTCAATTCAACCATCTGCATTATCTTATGTTTTTAATATAAAATTACTAATGTTGGAATATTTAAATAAATATCCCCCTTACAGTAAATTTTATTTATAATTTATGACAGACCCCTTACACTCTCATTAATCCCATATATTGATCTTTATGTACACCCATTACCATGTCCAAATTTTGTAAGAGATCATCTCATTTTACTCTTTTTTAATATTTATTTATTATCTTATGTATTAAATTTTGCAATTAATAATGTTGGGATATGTATTTAAATTTCAATATTACTTCAAAATTCATTTCCAAATTATTATATTCCCTTTTCCCTCTCATCAAATAAATTTATGAATTTTTATGTTGCGCCATTATGTTTCCGAAATTTCACCATGTTTTCTCATGTCAAAATAATTGTGTTGTGAATACCATAACAATTTTATATGGTGGGTTTTCACCTTTATACAATCATAAATATTTTACATGGGTATTACTTGTTTTCTTTCTACACAGATTGGTCTTGGAATAAAATATTAAGACGAATGAATCCAAGTTGCATGATATTTGTGGCACACTTAAGAAATAGAATGAAATGTAAGTGACCGGTGTGCCCAAAATTATATAGCGCTCCAATGCATTGGGAAATTATTAGTGTCATGAGAGTTCAAGTTGGGATAGGGAGTGAACCTTATTCATTTATGGGACTTTTTCCATTATAGTTTATTGACCGTTATCCTTTACCTATATTTATGATGTATTGTTTTCATATGTTTTCACATTTCTCATGTTATCAAGGTATATCATGTCTTATTGTTCATGTTTATTATTATCACCCACTTTTGATCCACTAACAAGTCTTTTTTCTAACATGTATTTTATATTCATTTTATTCTATGTTTATTTACTTTACTGGGCTTTTTAACTCACCCATTTATTATGTATGTCCCTAGGTTATCCTATGTAGTTTTAAGTGTGAGCTTGTTAATGATGTTTTCAAAAACGATGTTGTTTTTATTATTTTAAATTCTTAAATAATGTACTTAATTTCCAAAAAAACAATACTTCTCAATATCTTGGGGTTTATTTATTGTAATCCTATGTAATAATCAAATAATTAATTTATATTAATGATAAGAGTTTTCACTGTTGACACAATAGGTAAGGTTTAGTTATTTATCTGTTTTGGATTAGGAAACTCTAGAAAAATGCAGAGGGATAAGACTATGTTTAAGAAAATATAACTATATATTTGTAATTATAGTGTGATTGGTTTATTAAGAAAACACATCACTACATAGATACTACCTGTGGATGTGGATCTGGAATTGATGAACATAGGGGTAAACATTAAAACACTGCATTGAGCCAGACTTCACTAAGAACTAGTTCATGACAATGAGATTTGATACACCCCGTGTCTGATATTCCCAAGGTATATTATTTGGTTAATTAATAATCTCATTACAAACCATTATTAAAGAAAAAAATTCACACAAGAATATTTTTTAGGAAATTGATAACAGATAACATAGATCAAAGCCTACACATTCTGAAGTTAAGAAATACAAGTATTTTATAAGTCATACCATTAATTTCATTGGATTAACCCTTTTTTATGTTTAATATTTCAAAAATAATCATCCCTAATTTTACATTTATTCTATCCTATGGTCGTAAATAGGAGGAATCGAGTAAAAAACCAATGTAGAGGGAAATGTGATGACTTCCCCTACGAGATTCCCAACCCAATAGAAGTAGGAATCCAAATATTTATAATGATAATATCTCAGAAGGATCTTTTCTAAATAGAAACATTGATCATAAGTAGCATCTAAATCCCCCTAATAGAGAAAAATATGTTATTGATACCTATTTGTGACAAAGGCCTTTGAATTTCAATGGATCATTTGATCCCTTAATCACAAAAGAATGGATAAACTCCACTATGATGATATTCTCTATCCATAAATATTCTATGAAAGAGATGTTTTTACTTACTATTTATTATATGGAGGGAAAAAATAATTAGTGGTGTACATGGATAAATAATATGATGTCTGAGGAAGAGATTGAAGTGATGGGTTTGAAGGAATATCAGAAAATGTTTTTTGATAAATATTTTCTCCGTACTGTCCAACATAAAATGGAAAGGTACTTTCATATCCTCCAGGAAAAGGATGACGAATCTATTAGTCTTTATAAGGAAAACATTAAAATACATCTATGATATGAATTTTACTTTTTCTTTACCCTTGAATGTAAGTTTGAAAACTTCTTTGGTCGACTAAAACGTTATAAAGAAAAATCCATGTTAATTTAAGGTTTGATAGTTATGAGTAAATTGTCTGATGTTCCCTCAATGTCAAAATTGAGATCATGGAATCTCAAGGGTTTCATATGGATAATAAGAGATAAATGGGGTTTAATTCCATTTCTTATATTGATAAATGTAACTGTTCCAAGAAATTTCAACATCCCATTTGTAAAATGTATAAAAATAAGAACCTTGAATATTTCCCAAGGGGAAATAGGAAAAGATTTAGGTATATGAAGGAAGGATAACTACATAATGAATGAAAACAAGAGAAACCCACTAATCTGATAGAGAAATGGAATTATTTGGTCAAACCTGAACACATCATTAATTTATTCTACAATGATAAACCAAGTCACTTTAAAAACTAATGCACTAAGCTAAGGGTTTTCTGAGACAACCAACAACCTCTTTGGAAAAGAGGTTGTATTTTTCCATCACATTCACTGCTGTGGATCCCAAAAATGATGTAAGGATCATAAACAAGTTATTATTTTATGAATAGAAAATATACTTTTTTATTGTAGTTCTATTAATTCCATAATATCAAGAAAATTTAGTAGAACTATTCAAACTCCACAAAAAATAATGGAAGTGGAGTTGTTGGTGAAAATAAAAAATGGGGTTGTTATTGAATCTCAAGTATATAACTTCTCTAGTGTTAAAATTTATTTGCTGAACTTACTAGTGAACCTTGTCTTACTCCCTTTGTATTAATTTTATGAAATTATTTGTATGGATTGGATTTCCCTATATAGATCCAACATAAATTTCTACTAGTAGGAAATCACTCTTCATATCACGAATCATCCTTCTATTCTACACAAGTACAAGGTGGAGGATGAATATTCATTAAAACCAACATCTCAAACATGGAGATTATTTTCCTATGAGAAATAATATATAGATCAAATTACTGGTTCTAAAGAAGGAATCTTCCTTGTCGACATTTCCATTGTGGGGGAATATATTGATGTGTTTCTCCAGGAATTTCGTGGTATTCCACCTCATTGAGTGGTTTAATTCTCAATCGAGTATTTTCCTAGGGTGTTGTAATCATTAAAGAATCCATATAGAATTTCTATTATGGTAATAAAGGAATAGAAGAAACAAATATAGGATAATCTAGATAAATATTTCATATGCCCAAGTACTTCCCCATGGGGTGCAACAATCCTCTTCATCAAGAAAATCAAAAGGTCAATGCACCTTTGCATTGATTATCATGATCTAAATGAGATCATAATAAAGAATAAATATCATATTCTATAGATTGATGACTTCAACAATGAAATACATGGATCATAATAATTCTCCATTTTGGACTTGCGGTCGGGATATTCCCCAGTTTGGGTGATGAACGATGATATCCCGAAGACTGATTTTCTTATAAGGCATGGGAACTATGAGTTAATAGTTATTCCATTAGAAGTCCCTAATGATCCACTAATATTCTTTTAATTAATGAATAATTTATTTATATATTTACTTGAAAAAATAATAGTATTATTTATAGATTATATTCTTTGATAATCCAAAGGAAATGTGGGGAATGAGGAGCATCAGAGCGTTGTGCTAATGACCTTATAGAAGGAGAAGTTTTATTTCCTATATACCAATTGTGATTTTTGGTTGATGAAAGTATCATCCTTGGAGAATATAATCACATGTTATCCGATATCTATTAATAATTCCGTGGAAGAAGAAATTTATGGATATCCAATTCCAACATTTGTGAAAGATATATGTAGTTTCCTTTGATTAGATGATTTTTGTGAGAACTTTCTCATGATTGTAAAACCCTCTGACCAAGATAACTCGGAAGGAGGTAAACTTTTATTGTAATGATGAATGTGAAGAGATATAGAAGGAGCTAAAAATGAGGCTTAACATTTTTTCTATACCCATACTACCCACAAGTGGAGAACATTTCATGGTATTTAATGATTATTCAAATAAGGGATTGGTATGTTTGTTAATGTAAAAGGACAATGTCATAGACTTTCATTGAGGCTGTTGAAAGTAAACAATTAGAATAACCCAAGGCATGATATTATGTTAGATAAAGTGATATTTACTTTGAAAATATGACAAAATTATATATTAAGGGAGAATGGTGAAATATATATGGACCACAAAATCCTTCAGTATATATTCATAGAGAATGATTTTAATATGTGCCAATGAAGATTGTTAGATTATATTTTGGACAATGAATTCTCAATCCACTACCATCCTGGAAAACTAAATAAAGTGGAAGACACTGTATGTTGAATGTATCTAGAAGTTATATCATTTATGATAATTGAGAGGGATTCGATATACTTAGATTTGTAAGTGATGGATATTATAATCATAAAAGAAGGATCGTAATCAATCCTTTCAAAAACAATTTCTAAACCATCCATTCAAGAGAGGATAATTTTTTCTCAAATATATGATGTGGGAATAAAAAAGAAAGTGGAACCTATAAGAAAAAGAAAATACTCACTGTTTAATTTTAATGAATAAGGAATTGTAATATTTGGTTCACGACTATGTGTTATATCCAATCATGATATAATGGGTGATCTTATGAATGACACACATATACCACCCTTCTATATTCACCCAAGGAGTACAAATATGTATCAATATCACCAAGAGAAATATTGTTGGAACAATATGAAGAAGGAGATTTTGGAATATACCACAAAATTCCTAATATGCTAGCAAATGAGTGTTTAAAGGAAAAATTATAATGGGATAATTCTACCATTTCCCATACCAACATGGAAATGTGAAATCATTGTTGTGGAATTTGTCACTAAAATTCCAAATACATATAGAGGAAATAATATTATATAGGTTATTGTGGAACCTATTACATAGACAAATCACTAAATCCCAATTCATGAGGACTTCCCACTCAACTATCTCACACAGATATATATCAAAGAAGTTGTGAGGCTACACGATGTACCACTATCAATTTTATCCAATAAATATCCAAGATTTACCTCCATGCTCAGGAAAGGAATCTATAATCCTCTAAAAACTATGATAAAATTCATTAAGGCCTATCATCATATAAATGATGACCAGTCTCAATGTAATATTCATATATAGGAAGACATGTCGTGATAATGCTCGATTGACTTTAAAAGAGGATTGTACAAACATCTACCTTTGTTAGAGTTCTCTAAAAAAATATTATATCCAATCTAGCACCCAAATATCTCCATTTGAATCCCATTATAGGAATATGTGAAGAACACCTTTATGAAGTGATGATGTTGGGGAACTAAAGCCTCTAGATCATGAAATGGTCAAGGAGATGGTGGAAAAGGTTGATAACTTTCAACAAAAAATGATAGTTGCTCAGAGTCCATAGAAGAGATATGATGATAACCATTGATGAGACCTAGATATTTATTTTGAGGACATTTTATTCTTTATAATAACTCCATGGAATAGAGATATGATATTTGTGAACAAGTGAAGTCTTAGTCCAAGTTACATCAGCCACTTTTAGATCATTGATTTCATCAGAGCTATGGACTATCAACCAACAGTCAAACCAAACCTATCTCCATTACACGATGTATTCTATGTATCCCTATTAAGAAAGAATATAAAAAACACCCTCAAATTTATTCTACACCTAGGTAGCACCGTTGGATAATGACCTTTCAATTGAGGATAAGTTAGTGAAAATCTTAGATTATAAAGACAAAATTCTTGGAAATAAGACAATGAACCTAGTAAAAGTACTATGGAAAAACAAAAATTATAATAAGAGTGGGGGGAACTAGAAGAGGTGACTAAAAAAAGTTACCCTAATCTATTTTGGTGTGGTAAATGAAATTTTCTATGGTGAAATTTATTATGGGGGGAAAATCTTAATGACCCAAACTGTTATAAATAAAATTCAACTTTTAATTTAATTAAATGACTTATTATGTATTATAGTTAAAGAAAACTCATTCACTTATTTGGATTTATATCCTGTCATATTTAAAATATCATTATGAATAATTACCATTTATAATATAGCTATTGAATAGTGATCATATGAATTGTATAAATATAGTGATTTAAAAAATCCAATTGACATTGACAAAGAAAGTGATGTCCTCAACCAGCAGGATTGTACCTTATGAAGCGCATTTATCGGAGCTTCCATGGGAGATAGTATCACTTGGATTTTATCTCTATAAATCCATAGTTGAGATTCAATAAATTAATCATGAGAAAAACTATTTATGGGATATGTTCAAGCTCATCGAGGTAAAAACAAAACCCATGTTCACCGAACAACCCGATGAATGTATCAATATCACGCACCTTAACCTTAGCGAGTTTTCTAGTGTATTAAATGGATATGTATCAGGGCACTAGACATATTTTTATGTAAACAATTTTTTATAAAACAATGTATAAATTTCTCTCATATTATTGTTACTTTGTAAATGATTTTTATTTTGATACAATAAAACACAAATTGTATTTGTTGTCAATATTCAAATTTAATTAATCAATTTATTTTGATGAATTAATGTAATTTTGAAATATAAAATATTATTATAAAATTTTATAATTATATTATATTTATTAATTATAAATTATCATGTTATTTTTATGAAGTGAAATGTAATTTTTATAAGGTTTTGAAAGATATTGTTGTAGAAAGACTAAAATTTCTCAATAAAATTTAACTATTATTTTAAAATTATTTTTTTATAAATTTATTTAGATAAAATGAATATTATTTTGGGAATTATAACTTTTAAATTTCCCAATGGTGAATTTTTCATAATTTTCATAGACAACTGAATTTTTCGGGTAAAAATTATATAAGTATAAATATATGGTGTATATTATGACATTACAATAAAAAAAGTGGTGTAATAAATAATATAAAGGGTATCCAAAACCGCATATATGTTTTAATTTTAAAATATTTAGATTTTATTTTATTTTATTAATTTTATAATGCCATTATGAATTCTACAATACCAATAATGTATTTTAATGTCTCAAAATCATGTTTTTATGAGCATGAATCACATACATAGACGAAAGAGAATTATTTTATTAGGTCAACCCTTTTACATATAAAATAATGAAAAAAACTCCAATATGGTAGAAACCTTAGGAAACCCCATTGGAATGTTTTTTGTTTCAGTTTTTTATTTATATACTGTCCAAAACATAGGTTTGAGATATATTAAACAATTACACCTAATTTCTTATATAAACCCACCCTAGCTCCCACTACTTCTCAAAAAAAATTCATTTATCACAGATTTGTTATGCTATAAATTCTATATAGTCCTCCCATGTTTCCCCAATATCTCATGAATCCCCTCCAAATCATTTGGAATCACACACACAAGTAAGGGAACGCCCTCTCCACCATTAAATTGAAGCATCTTTATTTTCTTATTTATTTAATATCCAATTACTAATGTTGGGAGGTGTTATTCCATATCCTTCTTACTATAAATTTTATGTCTAATTTATTAGCTACCCCTTTCACTCTCATTAATCCCCATTAACCTTTATGTACACTCGTTACCATACAAAAATTTAGTAATGGTTCCTCTCATTCTTCTCTCTCTTAATGTTTATTTATTATCTTATGCCTTCTATTTCCCAATTCATAATGTTGGGATAGGTCTTTCCATGTCCATATTACTACCTATTTTATGTAAAAATTATCAAATTCCACATTATATATGACCAACACATTTTTTTTAATTTTTAACTGACATCATTTTGGTGCCAAAATTTCACCATGATTTTCTAGGCTAAAACAATTGAGTAGTGAATGCCATACCCATTTCCTAGAATGAATGTTATCCTTTATACAGTTATAAATTTTTTAATTGGGTATTACATGTATTTATTACATAATACATGATCATTAAATAAAATATGAGAATTATTTCATCAATTTTGTATGATCTATGTGAGACACTTAGGCATGAGAATGAAATGGAAGTGATGGGTACACCCAAATTTATATAACTCTTCAATGAATTATGTAATGATTAGTCTCATGAGACGTCATGTTGGGATTGGGAGTGAACATGATTCCTTTATTGAAATTTTTAAATAATTATGTATTGGAATTTAGCATTGAAATATGTTTATAATGTAGGGTTTTAAGATGTTTCTTCATTTCCCATGTTATCATGATATATCATGTCTTCTGTTTCATGTATATGATTCTCACCCCTTTTATGATCAATTGAAATTATTATTGTATTACATGTATTTTTCTCTCTAGGTTATGCAATGTATGTTTCCCTTACTTATATTTATATCTCACCCCTTTCTTATGTATGTCCCTAGGTTATCCCATGAAATTTTATGTAGGAGCATGTTAAGGACTTTTTCGATAAATATATTGTTTTTTATGTTTTTAATTAATATATAATGTACTAAATTCTCAAATACATTATAATTATTTATATTATGGGTTGTATAATGTTTAATGGTATGTAATAAATAAATAATTATTTAGTATTAATGATAAGGGTTGTCATAATTTTTCTTTCATACATGATGGATTTTCATTTAATTAAAATTAATTACAATTGTTTTATTTATTTTGGTGGGTTTTACACCCATAAAGAACTAGTTTTGTTTCATTTAATTAAAATAATATATATTAGTTAAAAAACATGAATTAGGTGAAAATTTATATAATAAAATCACAATTTAAAATAATAATAGTTTTATTGGTATAATTGAAGGTAATAATGGAAAATCATAAGAATCATTATCCATGGAGATGATCAAGGACATTAATTTGAAAAATCGTTTGATTTTATTGAATAAAATGAGATGATAAAATGGGTAGATATAAAATATTACATTATCCAAATAAAATTACAATATATATGTTACCATAGAATTATTATTCTCTGATAGATGAAGTAGTGCAGGATAAGGAAGAAAAAGGAAATAAATTAAGGGATGCTGTTTGAGAAAGGTGCCTCTTGAATATCCCATCCTTGAAGGTCCCCTTAAGGAACATTGAATTGGAATTTAGCAGAGACCAGAAAGACTTGTACTTGGGGAGAGTACATTACGTAGCTTGGACAAGATTTTTTTACCTTCAAGTAGTGTTAAAAGAAAGTGTGGTGGTGAGGGGTGATATTTATACATGATGATGGTTGATTTTAAGAGATTATTTAATGATTAGTTTATATTTAAAGGAAACTACATTTGGTTTGAATTAATTATAATGAATTTGGTTGATAAATAATGAATAATGAATGGTTATGTGTATGAAACACATCATCCACCCATTTAGTTTTATAGTTATTAGGTATTTTAATCTTTTAACATTTAACATTAATTCACTACATAATTTTTTCTATATTGCTTTGAATCTTTTTTTACAATGGTATCATTTTTATTCATAAAAATGAAAATGATATTTTAACCTAATTTTTAAATCATTATTTTAAATATGGAATCCATTTTACATTATTCAATTTGTAAAAGTTTTTAAAATCAATTCTAATATGAAACTTGTATAGCACATAAATTTCATAAATGTTCAAATCATGGTTTTAAAAATTGAAAGGTATGTGGTTATAAATTTAAAACATTAAATATTAGGTAAATAAATAAAAAAATTTCCATCAAGAATTAGTTTCAATAAATTTTAAATCATTAACAGATAATTTATTTCATAATAATTATGGTACTTCGTAAAACCCATATTTTCACTTTTTAACCCTATAATCATCTTTTTTAGAAAATTATCAAAAAATAATCCTAAGATAATTATGAGATTATATGTTCAAAATTTAATTTTATATTATCAATATAAATATCAAAATATGAAAATATAATCTTCTAAATAAATGTTCTAATTTATTTAGATATATAAATTTCATAGAATTATAAATATTATTACCATTTTAAAATTTAAAAAGGACATAGTTTAAATATATTATCATTTAAAAATTGTTTTTAAGATTATTTCATGAATTTAACTTTTATTTTAAAACATTAAAATTTACAATAGTTTGTTTTAGTAGAATATGATAATAGTCACCCAAAATATAATTTTTTTTTATATCTTCTAATAATCCCAATGATCATTTAAATGTAAAAATATATCCATCAAAAATAACAAACAAATATTTTATGGACTAATGATCATAATAAAGATCAAATAAATTAGTTTAAAAATATAAATTATAATGATAATATTTCACTCTAAATAGCCCATCATACTTACTCTTCATTTTTCTCTTCAATTCTAAACATTGTTTAATATCATTTACAAAATGAACATTGTACTACTAACTTGTGTTTACCTTACTATAACTTTCTTTGTGGGTGGGATGATTCTAGGGGATAGATATGATGCAAAATTTAATATTTTTATTTATTTGTTATGTATTATTCATCCCATTATAATTTTTAGATTAATAATTGTAATTGATGTATAGTAGATTTACTATTCTTAAATAAAGGTGTAAAGTGATATTAGTTTTCATATATGTTTATTCAGTCCTTTTAATTTTCATGATTATAAAATTTCACCTCAATCTATGATGTAAACAATTATAATGAGATGTAAAAGTATTTCTATGTGTTAATTAGAAAATTCATTGTAAAAATATAGTACTGTTGATGAATTTTCAATGAGTTACATTTAATTGATATTGTAATTGATATAATTTTATTTAAAATTATATGTATTGATAACGTTTATTTATAATTGATAGATTCTGAAATTGAAATGTGTATGGAAAAAAATGCGCATCAAATCCACTTCAACCCTACTATAATTAAAGGACAAGCATGATTCTTTTGAACCTTTAATTTTATATCTTTTAAATCTATAATATAACATTTATGTGGTATTAAACAAGAATAGTTTTATATTTTATAATTTATATGGGTTTTATTCGTTAGAATATCAGACCATATCCATCCCACATCATTTGATATGAAAGAAGGATTAAAATGATAAATGTACATAAATAATAGGTGAAACAAAATTTAAATAAAGGGTGTCATTTTTATGTTTTACATAATAGAATAATGTTTTTATTTAAAACAATATTATATAATATGGTTACATATTTATCTATATTTTTATCATATTTAGGTAAAAATATTAATCATATACAATAACTAAAGAATAATTACATTAATTGGAGTTGAAGTATCTATAAATATATACCAATGTTATAGTTTTAGTATTTGTAGTGTAACCATGATAATAAATTGAAAAATTAAAGACATTGGTAGAAGAATCCAATTTAAAATAAAATAGGGGAAAAATTGATTCCATAATATAAATAGTTAGTAAGGTGGTTGATGTGATTATCCTAATTCTTCAAAAGGGTCAATGAGAAGAATCAACATGACATAAAAAAAAACACATAGAGACATAAACCCCTTGTTTTGAGGCAATAAATTCCCCTCAAAGGTATATCAAACCCTAGGTAATTTATTTTTTTCATAAAAATATATGTTAAATGAGAATTAAAAAAATATTGACACCATTGTTGTACTAAAATTCTATAGGGTGATATTAATTGTGATTTATATCCATTAGTGATGAATGATCATGTAGTTATGGGGGTATAATAAACAATATCCAAGGTGATATTATACATAATATAATACTTAAAAAATATTACATGTGAATAGGGATTGACGTAGTTCATGAGTCAAGCATCGATAAACCTATTCTCCTTGATGATCACGATATTTCCATTATTAGACTCTTCATTAGAACTTTCATTATATGGTTGTTTCATCCTATAAAAAATGATGATAAAAAGATATGTAATTTTTTTTATATTTTTTATTCAATTAATGAAAATAGGTTTGAACTATGTTATGTTATTGTAGAATGAGGAAAAAAAGGGGAATAAAAGGGTTGATTCGAAGCAATATAATGGAATAGATAATAGATAAAAAATAAAAGATAAGGGAACCTTGAAAAAAAATTTCATGCATACATTTATTAACCTTAATATCTCAGAGAGATATGAAATTATAAAATAGAGATATGACCAACATTATATTGGAATAACAAATGTATGGAGAGTTCATCAATGAAATGATTGGAATTTGGAATTTAAATAACAAGCATGAATGGTTGGTAGTCTCAGTTGTGAATGTATGCATAAGGTATATTTTTTGAATTGATTTTTCAAATAATTTATGTTGTATTTTTATTATAGTATAATATTATTCATATTTTACACACTATAATAAGAAACAAATAATAGTGTTAATTTTTTTAATAAAGGAGGTGTTTTTTAAAGCCATCATTTATTAGTCAATAATTAATTCATGGATTTTTTTTTGGATGCGTAGTGGTTCTACAAAATTGATCCACATTAATCTTTTTTAGTAGTATCTAAATCACTATAAAAATGTTTATTTAAGTAATTTTTTTGGTAGATTATAGATCATTTTATAGTGTTACAAACCAATATTAATGATATAAGTGGCTGTTTTTTTATAAAAATTTACAATAAATATGTAACAACCCAAGTACTTATAAAATAATTTTTTATCATTCTATAATTAAATATTCAAATTCACTTTAAAGATATAATGAAGTAATTTATATTTATTGAAATTATGTAATTTATACTAATAGAATAGAAACATGAACTTATGAATAGTAACATGACCATTAAGAATAATAATTTGGCCAATAGAAATAAAAAATAAACTATGAGATTATATATAAAATTTATGTATCATATATGTATAATCATGGAATATTTATATCATGGAATCAGTAAATAAATGTTTTGAATATTATATTTTAAGTGTTTCCATTTTTTAGAGTCATAAATATTTAATTACAATTATATAATTCAATTAATGATTTAAAAAATTATATTTCAAAATAATCTATTCATAAATTATTATTTTTTTGTATTATGGTTATAAAATATTTTTTTTGAGATCTTGAATAATTTTTCGAGGCGTTATAAAATCAGTTATAGTTTTAAAATTTATATTTTTCAAATAAATTATGATTTTATTTAAAAATAAAAATTCTCTAAATTAGATAATGTTTTTGAAAAAATGGCTTTCCCTTTATAATAATACATGTTGGGAAATGTTTGGGGTTAATATTTGGGATTTTTCTAAAATACTTGAATTTTTGGTGAGTAGTGAAATATGATAATTTACGAAATTAACATAAAACCATAATTATTGAGTCATGGATGATGTTATGCTTAGGTAATCACCGTCAGTTTGAACTCATATGAACTAAATACTATTTTTGGCCACAAGAATCAACACTATTTCTTGTTTAGTGAAAAATAAAAATATAATGATTAAAGTAATTGGAAAACCCTCTTCTCCGCCATTATAATTACCACCCCTCACTCCTTATTCTCCATACACCTCCCAAGATTTGAAACATGTCCAATTTCATCCCAATCATAATACAAAGAATGTTCATCATGTCAAATACATTCTTTTCTAACCAAAATTCCCAAACCTAGGTCCATTAGGAGGTTCTCAAGGAAGAGAATTCCAGAGGTAAACATCCTCTTCCAATTTCCTTTTATTATTTTTTCAACTATTTTTCTTTTGTTATAATATCTTTAGATCCACTTATCCTATAGGCATGAAAAATAAATTATCCTATATATACTATAAGTTTATCATGATTCTGGAAAAATTCATGATCATACATTTTCTACTCTTCCTTTTATTCTAAAAATAAAAAAATCACCTGTGAGGTGTCAAATTACTGACATCGTGGACGATGTGTTTTAAATTTTCATTAACGCATTCTTGTTAGGAATGAAAATCATTTAAATTGTTGAACATCATCATATTTAAAAAAATGAAATATGGTATAAATAAATGTTTTGGAAACATTTTAATACCATTTCATTCTACTTATGTAGTTTCTCCTGTATTCCAAAAGAAAATACATTACGAACTGACCATGGAAACCATGTAAAGAACGCACCCGAAATAATAGAAATAACAAAATATTGCTTGTATATTGGTTGAAATATGTTGTGATAATATCAATTAATTAATTATAAATATTAATATGGTTGTTTAATATATTAATAACACTATTTATAAAATTATATTGGTGGTTGGAACACATTTTATGTTAGACTAATCGGTGGTAAGGGAATTCTTAACCCAATTTCCCTTCGTTGGGTAAGCCTTATACTTCATTAATTATGTTAAAATAAAATTACATCTATGATTAATTTTATTTATATTATGTTTAATTATTTTTATTTATAGTGTATAAACATATTCCTTTAATTGTATTAATTCTCACATCAATTATATGATATTTTTAAGGGACTTTCCTTTTAAAATACATTTAAATGACTCATTACAGAATTCCAAAAAATAATTTTTTCTATTATGTACATTATAATAGGGTAACCCCATTTTCATGATTCATTATTAGTGTAATTATTCTTTTATAAGTATTCATATTTATTTTTATGAATATGATTTCATTATTATGTGCATTATTTTTATATTTTAAAAATGATTTTTACTAAAAGGGTATTTTGATATGTGAATGTGTTTTTCTCATGGGATTAAATAAGTTATCAAGAGTTTTATTCATGATTTGTTCCCTAGACATTATTTTGTTGGGTTTATCCCATTATAGATAATGATATGATGGGTTGATTCCCATTATTGCTCAAGATATGTTGAGTTTATCCCATTATAGCTCAAGATATAATGAGTAAACCCTATTATATCTCTAAAATGCATTGTGTACTCTAGAGATGGAAGTTGACTGAATGGTTACTCCATGGGTAAGGGTGAGTATATAAGGTATATGATAAATAGGTTTCAATTAATCTATATAAAGTTTCTATTCAAGCTAATGAGTTTTTATGAAATGGGTTTTATTGATTTTTATATTATCACTAAACTAACGATTTCGTTCTTTATATTACTTATTAATCATTTTCTCTCACCCCTTGTTTTCAAATTTGTTTTCTCTGGTTATAATAATGTGTAAGATAAATAAAGAAGTCATGTTAAATTTCAAGAAGAATTTCTAAGGAAATCAGGTTTTATTTTTATTGTTTAATTTGTTGGAAGAAATGGATAATGTTTTGGTAGTATCCACTCTTTATAAATAATGGATGCTAGGTATATATTAAGTCATAATTTTAAACATTTATAAACATAAAGGATACTCATGCAGAAACAATGTATTTTTTTACTTAAACTCATGATTATGTAATGTTTTATGTCTGGGTCCATATACATGGTTTCAGAGAAAGGTTTTGATAACTTTCAGGGTATGATGATATTAATATAATACCATAAATGAATTTTAATTTGTAATTAATTTAAAATGATACATGATTTTAAGATTACATTAATTATTTATCTAAGATATGTCTATTCATAACGGTTTCTCATAGGAGGAATAGAGAATCTGAAGTAGGAAGCCACTGAGAGGATAATATCTTTCTGAATCTACAGCCTGAAATGGTGGAAATTGGAACCAAGATGTTTCTAATAGTAATGGATTAGTTAAATTAATAAATAAATAGTGGCAGGGTTTATGATAGAGAGGAACCTTATCTACCATGAAAGAACATGTCTTTGATGAATAATTTTATGAGGCAACATCCTTTATCATTCAGTGGATCATCTTACCATGTGGTTGCTGAAGGTTGAATCAATACTCTGGAAAATATATTTTATGTCATGGGATTTTTGAAATGCTAAAAGGTGACCCTAGAAATTTATCATTTTAAAGGGAATTCTGATCAATAGTGGTATATGGTTAAGAATAAAATGTAAAATGATGATATTGATACTTTGTAATGGGATGATTTTATGTATTTTTTTGGAAAATTATTTTCCCCAATATGTTCAAATCATAATGGAGAAAAAAGTATTAAAAATAAATAAAGAAGATGATGATTCTATGGTAGTGTAAAATGCCAATTTTATGAGACTAGATAGGTATTTATCATATTTTACTATATAATTTGATAGTAAAATTAATAGATTTTACTCTAGTTTGAAACCATTTTTATGAAGATCATAGGATTTATGAGAGTTTATAAGTTATGAGAAACTTGTTTGTTGCAGTAAAAAAGTTGGGATGTAGTTTAATGATATGGATTTTCCTCATGAGGAAAAGAATAATAATCAGTCAGGTTGGAAGAGATTAGGGAAGAATTCATCAAAGAAACTTGTTGTTAACAGAATCAATTTATCTTCTGGTTAAATATGTGGTAAAAATAATAATCAATAATGACTTGAAAATTATACGAAGTGTTACTAATTTTGAAAGCATGGGCACATGTCTCGTGAGTCAGAGGAAAATGATCTAAATTTTTTTGATTAGCCTATGGTGAGATTCTTTAACTGTAAGGAATTGGGTCATTTTTCTAATTTTTGTCGAAAGTTATTCACACAATAGGAGATTAAACAAGATTTGAAGTAGAAGGGCATGGAAAAATCCTTTAAAACTATCCCAGTAGATGTTGAGACATTAAAAAAATTGGTATCATGTACATTTATTTTCTTTACCGAATATTCCAATGTGTTGTTTGATTTAGTTTCTAGACATTCGTTAATTTTTTTTTGAAATTTTCTACATAATTGGAAATTTCTCATTAATAAATTAATCCAAAAGTCATGCAAAAAACACCTGGATGAAATATTGAGGCAATAATAAATTAAAAAAATATACATATCATTTTCTGTCAAAAGAGTTTTCTGGAAATCCTTGTTGTATTACGTATACTAGAATTTAATGTTATTATAGCTATGGATTGGCTTTCTGATTATCATCCTATGATTGACTATAGTGACAAAGAACTCATTTTTTAGAAAGATTTTTAGTTTTTGTACAACAATGAACCCACACCATTGATAAGATATCAAGAAGAAGAAAAATTGATAAATAATTGAAATGAAATTTAGCATGCACATAATGTTGAAAATTAGGGAATCTTTTTGATTTATTATGTTCCTATGGTAAATGAGTATATTTGTTTTTTCCTAATGATTTACCCAGTGTATTCTTAACCGAGAGGCTGAGTTTACCATTGACATAGTTTAGGATGATAAGCCAATTTATAAACCCCCTTATTGAATGGATCACATAGAAATTTTAGAGTTGAAAATGATGTTATGAAAATTATTAGATAAAGGCATCATTAGTCTTTGAACGTCACCATGGGGTTCTTTTGTATTGTGTTTTAAAAAGAAAGAAGGTTCAATGAGACTTTTTATTTATTATAGAGAGTTGAATACAGTCACTATTAAGAATAAGTATCCTTTTCCTCATATTGATGACTTGTTTGATCAGTTCCAGGGAGCATAAAAATTTTAAGACATTTAAATGAGGCTGGGGTACCATTAGTTGAAATTAAAATAAAAATACATTCTGAAAACCACATTATTTACTAGATATGGGAATTATGAATTACTATTTATGCTATTTGGGTTAGCTAATGCATCAATCATATTCAAGGATCTTATGAATTGAATATTTCATGAGTCATGGATATGATTTTGGTTGTATTTATTGATGACATTATGGTATATTCTAAAGGTAAAGAGGATCATGAAAGACATCTAAGGGTTTTTTTCAAATATTAAAAGAAATGAAACTGTTTGTAATATTCATCATGTGTGAATATTGGTTGAAAAAAA
The DNA here is from genome assembly GCA_963277665.1 of Viscum album. NCBI lineage: Eukaryota > Viridiplantae > Streptophyta > Magnoliopsida > Santalales > Viscaceae > Viscum > Viscum album. The sequence goes on from OY728125.1 coordinate 1,699,933,251, forward strand.
TTTCTTTCCTTGGTCACATAATTTCTAAATATGGGGTAACTGTTGATTCATCTAAAAGAAAAGTTGTTGAAGAATAGCCAATACCAACAATTAAAACTGATATACATAGTTTTCTTGCGAAGGAAGGTTATTACTGGATGATTGTTGAAACATTTTCAGTGTTATCTTCCCCACTACCATTGTTAACATGAAAAGGATTAATGTTTATATGGAAATAATAATATGTGATTTTTTTAGTAATTGAAATGAATATTGGTGAATGCTCCACTTTTAGACATTCCTTCTAGAAATGAAGACATTTTTATCTTCAATGATGATTTGTTGAAAGGACTTCATTGTTTCCTAATATATAATGATAAGGTAAATTCTAATTATTCAGGTCATTAGAAACCTCAGTTGTTAAATTACCATACAGATGATTTAGAATTAGGTTCTGTTTTTGTTTTTTGATTAAATATTTGGAGGAATCATTTTTATGGTGTAAAATGAGAAATATATACTGAAAATAAAAGTATAAAGTATATATTAACATATATTTAATTGAAAATTATATAAAATATGGTTGAAGTATTCATGTATTATGATTTCATGTTTCATTAACATCCTTGAAAAAGAAAATATAGTGGACGATGATTTGAGTCAAAAAAATAATGCTACATTTACTATGTTTCTTTTTGAACACGAACTATTAGTTAGTGATTTCATAAATTTTTTCATGGAAGTTGTAAGTGGAGGATATTACCCTTATTTTTTTTAGGTGTTAGTGAAATAATTTCTCTCAGACATAATTAAGCAAGAGAAAAAGAAAGATGGTGAGTTATAGAAAAAGGTATAATTGGAAATGAATGTTATGTTTTACGAATTTCATGTTGATAGATATTGTGTTTTGAGATTTGTAAAGAGATTATCTATTCATTATCATTCCCAATTGAAGAAAGAATTGTTGTGTGAAGTTCAAAGTAATCCATTTTATGTTCATCTTGGAAGCATAATGATGTATAGTGACCTATGAGAGTATTACAGGTGGGATGTAATGAAAATAGATATTGATGATTTTACTATGAAATATATAAATTCTAAATGGGTTAATGAAGAGATGAAGTTACCAAAAGGGTTGCTTTTTCCTTTTCTATTTCAAGAGTGGAAATTGGAAAATATATCCATGGAATTAGTAGTGGGACTATCAGAGACATCTTGAGGTAATAATGTAATTTTGGTTATTTTTTTCGACTAACCAAATAAGCACATTTCATTCCAATTCAAGATACTATGTATTTGGAATAACTTTCTCGGTTGTATCTCAAAGAGATTATCAGGTTTCATTGAGTTCCTCTCTCCATTATATCTAATTGTGATCCCAACAACATATCTATCTTTTGGAAGGTCCATCATATATTGTTGGGAACATATTTATATTTATGCATAGCCTTTCATAATCAATCATACAGACAGACTGAGCGAACAATTTTGAAATTGGGGGATATTATTTAATATTATTACATGTATTATGAGGGAAGTTAGGATAAATATCTTTCATTAGTTGAGTTATCTTATTATAAAAGTTTTTAGTCTTATATATAGATGGATCCTTTTTACGAATTATATAGAAGTGGTGTTGATCTCTAGAATTTGGGATTGTATCGGGGAAAGGAAGTTGATGGGACCCAAATTATTAGAGGTAGTGGGTTAGAAAGTGAATATGACTCATCTACACATGGGGACAACTCATAGTAGAAAAAAAGTTATAAAGATAAATTGAAGAAAGACCTGTCATTTGAGGTAGGTTAAAATGTTTTTCTAAAAATATATCCTAGTAAAAGTGTTATGCGTTTTGGTAAGAATGGAATGAGAAGTCCACGATTCATCGGACCTTTTTAAATATTATAGAATGTTGGACCATTTGGATCATGAGAATATTTCCACTGATTTTACCATAGCTACATAATCATTTTCAGGTTTCTATGATGATAATGTATATTAAAAATTGGTATCATGTTTTGAGCCCAAAAGTAGTTCAGTTGGAAATGAACCTTTCTTATGAAGAAAATCCTATTCAGATTGTTGACTATAGAGAACAAGTATTGGAGAATAATGTAATCCACCAGCTTTTGGTATTGTGAAGAAACCACATGGTTGAAGAAACAACATGGGAATATGAGGATTCTATAAGGGAAAGGTACAATCAATTGTTTAATATGTGATTAAAAATTTTGGGGATGTAATTTCCAGATGTTGGGGAGAATGTAACAACATAGTTACTTATAAAATAATTTTTTTCATTACAGAAATTAATATATAATTTTTTTATAAATTTATAATTAAATAATTGATATTTATAGAAGTTATGGAATTTATTGCGATGGAATAGTAACCCGACCATAGAAATAGTAACATGAACATTAGGAATAGTAATTTGGACAATAGAATATTAACCACACCTATTAGAATATAAATAAAATTTATGTAAGAAATAAGTATAGTCATGGAATATTTATATCATGGAATTAGTAAATAATTATTTTGGAAAAAATAAATCATGTCGTCGATTTTTTCGGTGTCATAAATATTTAATTACAATTTTATAATTAATTTAATTATTTAAAAGAAAATATTATTTCCCAAAATATCATCATAAATTATTATTATGTTTTCTTATGGCTATGAGATAATTTTATGACACCTCGATTAATGTTTCATGCGGTTATAAAATTAGCTATAATTTTCAAATTTTTATTTTTCGAATAAATTATGATTATTTAAAAAAAATATAATTAACCATATTTAGAGAATTATTTTCCAAAATTGTTGTAAATTTTTAATTATACACTTCGAAAAATGGTTGGGGTGAATTTTTGGAATTTTTTAAAAATACATGAACTTTTAGTGAATAGTAAAAATACGATAATCTGTGAAATAAGTTAAATACATGAATTATTTAATCATGGATTCCAATATATTGAGGTAAGAACCATGGGTTCAAACTCACATGTAATAATTTAATTTTTTGGCTAGAATATTGAAAAATTCTTCTTGTCTTGAGAAGAATAATAGAATATTGATTAAAATAATGGGAAACTCTCCTCTCCTCCACTATAAACACCACTCCTCGCTTCTTCTTCTCCTCAAACCTATCTTGCTTTGAGGCTTGTCCAATTTATGACCAAGATTATTCCCAAGACTCTTCCCCACGTCCAATACCTTTTGGTCTCACCAAAAGGCAAAAACCAAGGCCCTTAAGGATGTTCTCAAGGAAGGGATTTCAAGAGGTAAAATTCTCTTTAAATTTTCTTTTATTGACATTTGAACTCTTTTTATTTTATAATAATATATTTACTGAACCAGATACAAGAGGAATTAAAACAATTTTAACTTATATATAATTTAATTTTATCATGTTAATGGAAAAATTAATCATCATACTTTTTCTCCTCTCCCTTTTATTGTAAAAATTAAAACATCGTCCGTGATGTTTCAAATTACCAACATCGTGGACGATGTGTTTTCAATTTCCATTAATATATTCATGTATGGTAACAAAACCATTTTAAAGGTTGGAAAAATTCATAAAGTTTATTAAATAACCTCTTTTATGTTTTTTAATTAACATATATTAATAATATTCAATTATATAAAGAAATTAGTTTGTGATTATCGATGAACCACCAAAATGATCTAAACGCATATAGTTAATGTTTTACCAAATCATTCATATTAATATATATATATATATATATAAAATGATATATCATGTAATATAATGTTCTAGAAATATTTATATACCATTTCATTCTACTTCTAGAGCTTCTCTTCCATTCCACAAGAAAATCCATTACAAACCGACCAGGGAAACCATGTAAAGAACACAACCAAATGAATAGAAATGAACAAAATATTACTTATAAATGGGATAAAATATGTTATGAGAATATCATATATGTAATTATGAATATTAATATTCTTTTTAATATATTAATATCACACTTTAAACCCTTATAAATAAATTTTTAACACATTTGAAGTAAAACTAACCCGAGGTAAGGGAATTCTTAACCCAATTTTCATTCATTGGGTTAACCTTCTACTTCAATTATTATGGGGTAATATAATTATTTGACTAATTAATTTTTTATATATTAGGTTTTATTATGTTTATTTACATTTTATACATGTATTAATTAAATTATATCAATTCTCGCTTAAATTATATAATATTTGTAAGGAACTTTCTTTTCAAAATCCTTTTAAATGTCTCTTTACCATATATTTAGAAATGAATTTTCATTTATATACGGTATGAGTAGGATATCCAATTTTAATGATTCATTGTTAAAATAGTTCCTTTATTTGTTTTTATATTTATTTATGATGTATATCATTACATTATTAGTTGTACAGTTTTTATATTTTAGAAGTGATTTTTATGAAAAGGGAATTTTAATATGTGAATGTATATTGATAATGGTTTTAGATAAGTTATCAAGAGTTTTATTCATGATATGTTTCCTAGAAAATGTTTATGATGGGTTTATCCCATTAAATATCATGATATGATGGGCTAAGACCCATTATATCTCAAGATTTGTGGGGTTGATCCCATTATGGCTCATGATATAACGGGTGAGCCTCATTATAGCTCTCTAATGCATTGTGAATTCTAGAGATAGAAGCTAACTAAATTGTTATTCCATGCATAAGGGTGAATGAAAGAGTTATATGATAAACATTTTCCAGGGAAACTAAATGATGTTTCTATTCATGCTAATGAGTTTTTATAAATGGATTTTATTGGGTTTTACATCATCGCTTGACTATCAATTTCATTCATTATATCCCTTAATGATATTTTTGGTCTCATCCATTTTTAATTTTTTTTCATAGGTTATAGATATGTGTAAGGTAAATAAGGAATTCAAGTAAATGGTTTTAAATATTTTTCAAAGAAATCATGGTTTATTTTAAAATTATAATATTTTGGAAGAAATGGATACAAATTTTGTAATATCAAGTTAGTATAAATATGAGATGTTATGTATAAAATATTTCATAGTTATCTAAATCTCTAAACATAAAAAGATACTGAATATGAAAGAAAACAATTTTTTTTACTAAAACTCATGATTGTGTAATTTTTTAAAGTTGGTTCCTTATAATGTATCACCTGTTATAACAACCAATAAATAGTTAATAGAAGGTTAGAAGAATTTAGAGATAGTTTTATAGTTCCCATTTGTGGTTTAAACAATTATTGAATATTTATTGATAATTTAAAAATTTCATGGATGTTAGAACCATCATTAATTATTATAAAAATCATAGTCATTAAAACAAAAAATAAAATATCACCTCCCCTATAAAAATACACATATAACTAAAAAAAGAAATAAAAAATTTTAATATTTAAACTAAACATAAATAATAAAACATCTACATATATACACAGATCATATAAACATAAAACTTGGTATCCAGATAATACAAAAGAAAAATATAAAAATTTATTCTCAAATACAAACCATATAAACATGAATCCAACATGAACACTATTCTCCTATGTCATGTACACCACATCCAGATGATACATGCTCACGATTTTCTAGTTTAATAGTATTTTTTACTATATCTAATGTCTACATTAAAAAATATTTAGAATATAAATAAGATTTAAATAGATTCCTCATATTTTATTCAATAATTATTATAATAATAAAAACATATTTACATACATTAAATACATTTAGTACCATAATATTCTATCATAAAGTGGTTGTAATATATATAGGAATTCTACCAGTCATGGTGGTGTCATGGAACTCACACCAAAACATGTACATATAGTTTTCAAACATTTAAACAAATTTTTTGATGCATAATGCAGAAAAATCATGTTATTCACAAAAAATGGAAAATAATCTACCTTTTAGATAAGGAAAAATACTTAAATTGACATTTTATAGGAATAATTGATATAAACTATAAATATGAATTATGAATTACATTTTATTATTTAACAAAAATTAAATTCGTCTAACTAGTATTTATATGTATACTTTTATGGAATATTATTGTAAGGGACACCATATCACATTCTAAATAAACCCTGATCTTCCCATATATTGTTATTACATGATCTATGGCCCCTCAAAATAATTAAAATGATAAAATAACTTCAAAATTGATCAACTACAAAAAAATCGATGTATTCACATTTATTGGAATATTCATGTTACATGAATCCTCTTAATAAACATATTCCACAGTTAGAATATTTATGTAATGAATTATATTTTACCTTAACAATTACATAATAAGAATGTATATAAAATATCATCCTCTAGATGGGAAGGGGAGAAAACCAAAAATATGGACCATAAATGATACATGAAGGAGTGTATCCGAAGGATCATCTAACAATGTAAGAGATATAAATAATCAAGTCCTACATTTAAATTATTTTGTTTTAAGTGTTATTATATCCAAAAAGAATATAAAACATTTTATAACAAGATATTGAGATAAAAATCAATAAAATTATTAGAAAATTTTCTATATAGAATAATTAAATTCATGTATTCTAAATAAAAAATAAAACACATGTTAATGGAATGTAAGTAAAATAAATTAATTTATCATTATCTATATTCTATACATCATCTAGAATTAACTTTATTTTCTCATATTTACCAACCCTTTCAGGAAAAAATATTTCAATATCATCATGTAAGGATAGATAAATATCTTTATGATTATGAGGTTTGATAGAAAAAACAATTCTTCAACTTCAAAAACCATATCATAGAATTCCATTTCTCTTACAAGACATGCAACACTCCACCCTTCATCAACTCTATCATCCATATAGTATAAAATTTTATATTGTGAAGGAAAAATATACAGATCATGTTCTTCATGCTGACCAATATATTTCTATATAGAAAATTAAACATAAGTAAATTGTAATGAACAATTCTTTATGAACTTGTTAAAATTTTCCCAATGTCATTTGAATAAAAATATTTAACATTGTACATGATAATTTAATTTTATAATTCCAATTAGTTTCCCATAACATAAAGTCCTATTAATTTCGTTATGATTCCCCTATTTTGTGTTTTCATACATTCTTTACAAAATGTTTGTGAAAAATAATGTAATTAATATTACAACCAACAAATCTTCTAAAAATATTCAAATGTCCTCAAGAAAAATATTTCCAATCATCTAGAAATCTTGATCGATTATCAACATGCATGATAAATATGTATAAATATCAAATATTATCAGTTATAAAATTAATTTATATAAATATTTTATTAATATTAATTTGATTATGATCTTATATGACATGAAAACTGATCAATAATGACATTATAAATAGATTTCATTATTCATTTCTTATTTCATGATTGAATTCAATGTTTCCTCTTTGTAGTATCTACAATTATTAAATAAAATGATCTATAATATCAATATTGAGTAAAACGTGTAAATGTTTTTGTTTGAACTCTGTTTTTGTTAATAAGTCTATGATGATATTTTCCCAACACGACCAGACAATACTAGAAATTATTTTCAACTTATTAGGGATTGATATTCAATTGTGTTACCATTAAAACATCTAAATCGATTGAATCACATCTCATAGTTATTTATCCTTCTCAAACAAAAAGAGATATACCCTTATTACACATAATCATCAACAATAGATCCTTGAGATTGAGATTTGTTTTAACAAGATACTTTAAATGAAATATATACCTTCTAAAATAACATAACATTGAATAAAAGACCACATATTTAAAAATATTAATAATTTTATTATAGTATTCCCAAAAAAATATGATGAAAATAAAAATCTGTGATATATATTCCTTTATAATGTATGGTAACTCCTAGTTTTACATCCTTGAACAAATGAATAGTTATATGAATCATCATAGTAAAACATGTTGGGGATACGATATTCAAATGACCAAGTCATTACAATTATTTCAGAGGATTTTCATGTTCAATAAGGATTACTATTTTCTCACATTTCTATATGAAGAATTTTAAAAACTCAATTATAACTACTATTATTTTTTTAGGGAAAAAATATATGCAATCCCAAAGGTAGAAATTTCTCCTTCAAAATATGTGAGTCGTGACCTTTATGTCAATGTAATTTATGATGTTTCAAGTTAATACATTAAGAACTACTACATGAATATACTTCAGACACATTCACATTTTTTAGACATTGAAGGAAAATAAATTTTTATTTTTTTCAATTAAATTACTGTCATAGGATAATTTCCATTTAAATTTTCCCATAGATCATGCTTTATATTAATTAATTATATGTACTTATGACCACTAGGATGATGCTTAATTTTACATTCTCTTTCAATATTATAAAAACCGAATTATCATATTCCTTTTATTCAATTTTATAACATCACGATTATGATGTAATAATTGAAATCCCCAATTAGGATGTTTGAAAAAATACTTTGTTTCTTATATTTTTGGGTAGCAACATTATATGATGAGTATTGAACTAATTTATCATAAATATTCAAATAATACTCTTTCTTAAATTGTGTATCGACAATTCATAATTAAGATAGGTTTTTTAAACCTGATAAAAATTTTGGTGGTGACCTCAACTCATTTTTTCCATCTAATCCATGCTTGAGAAACTGATAACTATGAGATACATCAAATAATTGATGATGAAACACTAAGTAAATATTTCTAATATATGGTAATATACAATGATCAATGTCAATGGTGCAAAAATAGTCACACCATACTAGTGTGAGTATTAAAACATGACAACATTCCTGATCTTGGAAAATCACTAATAATCCACATTAGTGCAACACACATTTTGAATATATTGGTTGTTAATGCATCATATGTATCTACACAATTTCCCTTGAAACATTTAATTATTATATATAGAGGTTGAATATATACATCATTATCTTTTCAAGCAATTTTATTTCATAGAACGATCATTGAATAATAAATGAAGTCTCTTGCATACAAATACTCTATTGTAGACTATAAGGGATATAATATAACTCATATATTATAAGTTATAATTAGTGTCTTGAATGGTTTAAATAAATTTATATCCATTCCCAAAAACAAATTATTATGATTTGAAGATACATTTGGTTATAATTAATCAAATTATTTACATGATTTTGAATCTCTTGGATGATGCATAAAACCATAATTTTTTTTTCATAACTTTACACATCATTTTTTATTTTCTATTAGAAGACATGAATAATATTTTCAATCATGGATTTAATTTGAGGTTACACAAAATATTCACTATATTTTAATTTCTCTTCTTCTCTATAGTTTGTTTATTCATACATTCAAAAAATTGATTGATTTCTATCTATAAGTATAACATATTTTACACTCTTATCTATATTATTATTATTTACCATAAAACAAGTATTTATTGTGATAAGAATGCATATTTTTATTATTAAGACATTGTTTATTTACAACATTGGGTATTTTATAAAATTATTGAGGTATCTTAGGTTACAAAAATGAATCATGTCATAAATCTAATATCATCAACTTTTCTATTTTCCTTAATTATACAAAAGCCTTTGATATGTTACATATTTTGTAAGGAAGAATATTTTTTATTTGAAACATCGATCCAAAAAATATTTATTTATATATCCCATTAATTCCTAAATCTCATTTGATTACTTAGTTACCTTATATATTGTATTAATCTCTAAAAAAATTGAATGTGGATATTCTGATATGATACAATATTCATCATTCTGTGAAATTTGGATAACTTCATTAATTAGGTTCTAAGTCTCATTCCCCACTATAATGGTAGTAGGTTGTTCATTTTGATGTTGATAAAATAGGGAGAATTCTAAAATTTCTAATTCCCCATGCCAAATCTATCTCACATATCTAGTTTGAATTTTTTTAAAACAATGTTTTCAAAAATATCAAGTATTTTCAAGGACCATATAATATTACAAACAGAACATTGAAATTTTATTCTTCCATCTAGAGATCTATTTTCAATTTTTAATTATAAAGGGCCAAAAAACATTAATATATTGAGCATTATGTTTTCATAAATTAGTCCAACTTTATTCCATTTGTATTATTATGGATATATATCTACATAAAAAGAATAACAAAATTTAATTAAATAATATACTATTATGAATATTATAATTGATTTTGGAATTATAAAACAATAATATGAAAAAATATTTTTCAATTTATATTTGAATGAAAAATAGTCTAAAGATACCATTGCGAAATAAAATAATAATTGTTAACTAATGAAATATGAAATATTTAAGTTATTTTATATAAAAAATAACAATTCCAAAGATTTTCTGGTGAATTTAACTTGAAGGTTTATTATAACTAGAGATATCTATGATAACTTGATCTATAAGTCATCATTAAAAATTTAAATACTAATATTTTTTCCTTTCAAGAGAAAATAGATTTTGTCTATTTATATGGAGGCCAACATAAGACTATAGAAAATTGAAACATGTTAATCGAAACTCTGATATAATGTTTGTAGGTTCAAGCATGTAATTAGTTAGATAAGGAATTAAAGGATAAGTCATCACATAGAAGGATACATGCTAAAAAATCATTTATTAATTTTATTAACTGTGTTCTACCTTATATGTATGTTATTGATAACCTATAGATTGTAGTATTGAAATAATGGGTAATTAAAAAAATATCTGATACCTATTTGAGATATTAAATTATAGGTTCATATAAGAAAATAATGAGAATAGTTACTTTTTAGAAATTATAAAAATTTTAAATGGTAAATAGAATCTTGGAATCTAGGGATGGTTAACAAAAAAAATCATGAAATTGTTCTAGAATATATAATTTTCTAAAGAGTTAATGTTCCAATAAAAAACACTACTTTTACAAAAATACCTTATCCAATATGGGATTTATTCATTGATGGTCTATTAAAAGGGGTTGGAATTTATGTGTTGTGGATGTTCCAAGGTCTTTACCTACAGAGGAGTGTTGGTGGTGGAGGAGATACTATAGATTATGATTTTCTATTAAGGAGTAGTGACCATGACTGATATATGTTAGGGAATTGAGTGAGATTTTTGAAATTATGTGGCTTCATGCTGTTATTGGCACAAATTTCTTGTGGTGTCTTGTTTTTGAATCACATATAAATTAATATTTCAATAAAAATTAATTAGATGTGGAAATAACACCATCATTTAAAAATAACAGATATTTAGATTTCGATTATTAGTAGCAGTTTCAAATATCCACTAATAGTAAACCACGGTAATTTATTGATTTTTTTTGTAGTGATATATACATATATATCACACCTATATAAATGAAAAAACTTGTTAGAAACAATTTTTTTTGTTTGTCCTCATGTTACTTCTATATTAAAAACATTAATGGATAGATATGAAATTTTAGTAATAGAACACTAAGTATCTATAGTGTTTGAATATAAAGAACACATGATATTCTATTCTTATTACATAGAATGTATGTGTAAAAATATAAATTCTAATCATATAAAATATATGTTTATTTTTTCTCATTACATGTTCCTTTTTATATTTTTTAGGACCCATTAGAAGAATGTTTCATTAATTTTGAATTCTCTAAAGATATATACTTTATTGATCCATTGAATTCATAACAAAAAGATAGACCAAACATGATGTCACATAATAGTTTATTATATAGTAAATTTAATATTTTATACATAAAAATTATAATATATTTTTTATATTACGTTCTAATAATAATTTTTTATGATAAGGGGATATTTATTTATAGTTATCTAAATGGTAGGAAGAAAATCAATGCACAAAAAACCCATGTATTTAATCAACTAGATAAGTAGTAAGGATTATATAAAATGTTTAACTATTAATGTATATATATGTATATATATTATTTATATTTATCAATGGTTTTATACTATCCAAAACAAAGAAATCATATTGATTATGGTTATTACATTTATAAATTTTTAAAGCATATGATATTATATCCAAAAACTATAATACAAAAAGAGGAATTTTAAAATTTTAATTTCAATTTAATTTAAAATATTTATTAACCATTTCTTTATCTACAATATTTATATATTATTGGGTCTATTTATTTTACACATACTAAAAAGAGTAAATGGATTTGTTTTAGAATGAGTGGGAAGCTTAAATGGTGCCTGGATTTTTCTAGATATTATAAATTGGTGTCTTTGTATCATGTTTTTATTTTTCATTTCATAGAGATCATGAATAGTAGTTTAATATACTAATTATTTATTCTTATCAATTACTATATGATTAAAATGTGTTTTTTAAATTTTAAAGTGACATTTGGTATTGATTTTATGACCAAAATTTATTTTTTTCTATTTAGAAGTGATATTTTAGTTCATAATGTGATTTACATACTCAAAACTAAAAAAAATAATTCGGATAGTTTTGATAATTTATAAAAATGATATAGTGTCCATTTTTCATGTGTAGGATTGTCATTTAAAAATATTGAAATCTAGTGTGTTTGGTATGACTTAATGTGCATGTTTCCTGGTTAAATGGGACATTTTGATTGAAAATGCATGCCAGATACTCAAAATTGACAAAACACAATTGTATTTTTATTATAGTTCATGAGAATGATAATTTATTCATCTGTTTCATGTATGGATTATCCTAACACTAATCTTAAGAACAATTTCCCAATCAGACAAAATGTAAATTTATTTTATTTAAAATTTAAAATTTATTTCAAAACATATTTTACATAGTCAAAACCTAGAAAAATCACTAACATTTTGATGATACATTAGAAAAAAATGTGAGGATTAATTACAACATTTTGGATTCAACCTCAAACTATTCCAGCTTGAGGTATAACTATTATGAAATAATGAATATGATTAAATTATAAATGAGGAATTTTAGTTAAAAACACATGTTATATACTTAAAATTTTGAAAATATTCTCATATTACCTTGATACATAAAAAAATCATTTAATAATTTTTGTGATATTTGAATTAATTTTAAAAAAATAAAATGAATGGTTTGAAGGATTAAACTAAAATTGTGTGTTTCCAATTTTGAATTGATATTTTAGTTTAAAACAAGCATCCTATTGTCCAAAATAAGAAAATATGATATTATTTTTTTGATACTTTAGGAAAATGATTGATGATTCATTTTACTTGATTTGGATTTAAGAACACATTTATCTAGATTATGGTGTCCCTTGTATGGATAAATGTTTATGCATTCAATTTTAATGATCCATTATTGTTTAGAATATGTTTTATATGGTCAAATCCATAAAAACACACCCATTTTGTCATGATACTATAGGCAAATGATTAATTTTTAAAATTGTTTCATGTTATAATTAACTACACATCATTTGAAAAGAAAGAGTGGCATGGTTGACTGTAAGTGTATGTTTTTAGATTAAAAGTGACATTTTAATTCAAAAAACATGTCACAAAATCAAAAACCTATAAAATGAACTTAAATTGTCATAATACATTAGAAAAGTTAATATTTATTCATTTTTCACATGTAGGAATTAAAGACACATCAATATGACACATATATTTTCTAGTCTGACTAATAGTGTGTGTTTTCAATTTTAAAGTGATAATTTAGTTCAAAATACGCGTCACATAGTAAAAAAGAAGAAAATAATCTTGTATTTTCTTGAACATTTTTTAAAATTATCATTGATTTATTTGTGATATGTATATATAAAAAACTCAATCTAAAATGTAGCATCGACGATATGAATGAGGGGTATGTTTTTCAATTTAAATGATGGAATTTAACTCAAAACCTATGACTCAAATTTAAAACAGACAAAAGATGCTCAAATTTTCATGATACTTTAGGAAAATAATAAATGAATTATTAGTGTTTTTTAAAAACTAACAAGACAAAAAAGAAGACATTTGGTGTTGATAGTATGATTGGAAGTATGGGTTATATTTTAAAAATTATATTTAGGTCTAATATGGGAGTCTCATATTAAAAAAATGAAAAGCACAATCCAATTTAAAAGGTAGTCACGGAAAATGGTTGGTATTTATGAAGGACCTAATGGAATTAATTGCACATTATTTAAATACACTATTTGGATGGTTTGACTTGATGTTATTGTTTTTAATTTAAAACCATCATTTTAGTTTTAAAAAGGCATTACATATTCAAATACTAGAAAACATGATAAGAGTTTCATGATAATTTATATATTTTTAGTGATTCATTTTAGACATGTTTTTAATTAATCATACATCAATTCCAAACATGGTGTGGACAATATATCCCAATGTCCATGTTTTCAAATTTAAACAAACATTTTAGTTCAAAATGTATCTCTAATCATAAATAAAATACAATTTTATGTAAGTATATATTAATAAAATTAAATTTTATTCATTATATATATAGGAAATGTATGCTTGTCAATTTGACATCTAGTGTGGCTGGTATGACTTAATGTTCCTATTTTCAATTAAAAATTTAAAATTAGATTTAGAATTCACATCACATGACCAAAATTGGAAAAAATCTTAGATTATTATGATATATATTGAAAATTAATGTATTTTCATTTGCGACAAATAGTCATTAAATTCATGTGAATCTAGAACATTAGGTAGTTGGTATTACAAAAATTTCATGTCTTCAATTTAGAAGTAACATTTTATTTTACAAAAAAATGCATCCGGTATTCATAACAAAAAAATCAATTTGGATTTTAATTATACATTATGAAAATTACACGTCATTCATTTTCTACATGTAGAGAATGAACTCATGCCAATATCATTCCCAATGTGTCTAGTATGACTGAATGTGCACAAAATAAAATGAAAATTGTCATTTATGTTAAAAAGAACATGGAATATACAAAAAAAACAAGAAAAAAAAGATTATTATCACAATTACATCAATTTTTATGATATGTTTTACCAAAAATAAGTTATATCAGTTTAAAAGTGACATTTTAGCTTGAAAGAGACATCACATGCTAAAAACAATTAAAAAAATAGTGGCTTGCAAATTTTATTGCAATATGTTATATTTATATATCATGATATACTTTTTATGTATGAATTATGTATTATAATTTATTTTTTCTTTTTAATTATTATTTATTTTCATATTATTTTATCATATTATTTTATTTTTACTTTATATTATTAAAAAAATTAAATGTTTTTTTATTACCGGTATACTAATTTTTTCTTAAATGTTAGGTTGATATATGAGGAATGTCTCTAATGAGTTGGATAGATATTTTAAATGGTTATAAATAATTTCATATATTAATTTAGTGGAAATGTTTTGGAATATTTCAATATAGTTTTTTGTTCAAATGGTTCAATTCAATTTTACTTATTATTGTATGGAAATATCTGAAATGCTATTAAATATTTTTTGTGTTTCATGTCTGATATAGTGTAGTATTAATGTGACATAACACTGTTGTAGCAGGGAAGAATTTTATCAGTGTTGGTAAAATTTAGTTTTATCAATTATAAACATAAAATTAATAAAATAAACTTTTTATTATTTCTTAATATATTTTTGATAAAATCCAATTTTATCGGTGAATTTTTAATCCTAATAAATCCTAGAAACTTTTATAATCACTCATATCATCAGTATTTTTAATTAATTGATTATTTTATCACCCCATGATTTTAAAATTGGAAAATCATGTTTGATAACATATACAACACAAAAATTAATTCTTAAAAGTGAATATAACACCATGAAGATTTACGATTATTACTTTTTAAATAAATTCAAACTCTTTGATAGCTTGCAATGCATGAAACATTAGGTTTAAAAGAAACCTGATACTTTATTAAAGTATTATTATTTAATAATTACATGTATAACCAATATGTTATGTTGTCGGATAAGATTATTAATAACTAAATTATTAAAATTTTATTTTTTACAGATGTATAAAATAAATTAAATGGTTATCTATTTATTAAATTTAAAATTATAATCATTTGAAAGAAGAACTAAGTTTTTTGAAAATATATATTTTTCTAAAAGATAGTTTAGTCATTCTTTATAAAAATAATTTATAATTAATTTATAAATTATTTAAAAAAATTATTTAAAAAATCATTTTTTAAATCATTTGATCAAAATTTTGTAATGATGAATTTTTCATAATTTTCTAAAATGTTTCATTTTTGATGAATAGTTAAAAATAATGATTTTTACAAAAACTGAACTTTCATTGAAATTATTTAAAAATTAATTTTTATGTAAAATTAATTAAATTATATATCTATTAATATAATTTAAGACATTAGAATATATTTTATATTGAATCTTGATATGAAAACATTATAAAATTTTGAAAATTTTCTCTTTGAAACCCTACTTAAGAATCATTAATGTGTGATTAATTTTAAATAAAAAAATTCCATATCTATACATGGAATTAAAAAAAATTGATTCAATATATTGAATTAGAATATTTTATATTATCTAATAAGTTCAACATAAATCTTGACAATAATTAACAGTAAAAAATGTAAAAATAATTTACCACAGTTATGGTAAAATGCAATTATCTAGGGGTTAAACTAAAAATATAAGATTTATAAATGACCAAAAACATGTCAAACCCCACGTTTTGGACATATTTAGACCTTATATTCTTTAGTATCTAAAATGAATCATTTTGGAGCCCAATTTCATGTAAAAAAAGGGTAAAAAATTTTCTTTTCCAAAACTACAAGTGTGCCACTCACCTCACGTATTAAAGGAAACCCCTCTCTTCTCCAATTAAAACATGAAAAAATAGGTTTAGAAAATAAATACCCAAATAAATTATTAATTCCCCAATATCACCTAATAATTCATATTGTTTTATAAATCTAATCTTGGAATGCTTTTGGTCCTAAGAAAAAGATATTGTCTAAAGAAGAGGTAATATCCCTAACTGAGCCTTTTATTTAATTTTTTCTGAAAAATAATTAAATTATTATTAGACCATGATGATATAATAAAATTATTGTATTATGTTAATATAATAACCTAAATTTTTCTCCTCTACCATAAAATAGGTTATGAAATCACTATTTGTGTGTACGGCAGACTACCGTCTCTCAAAACGATGTCATTCATTTTCAATAGAAAAATTTCCAGGATGGTTATATAGATAGATTTATCATATTTATTGGATATTTAATATATTATTATACTTCATTAATTATCATATCTTACAGACTTTTTTACCTTCCATTTTGGAAAGGATATGATAACGTCGCTCATGTATATGGCGAACTACCGCCTCACGAAGCGATGTGAATCGTTTTTCACTTACAATATTAATGGACGGTACTAAGGATAAATGTTAATGAATATATGTGATCTTTATGATACAAAATACAGATATATATATAATATTACACCAAACTTATTAAATTGAAATCCATTGGGAAAAAATAATTTCGCTCATTCGTACTTGTGAACTACCGCCTCCGCGTATCGATTTGAAATGTTTTTCATTTTATTTTTACATTTACAGTAATAAGGATATTATCTATTAATATAAATGATATATATAGTAGAAAAATAAATATTTAAAGTTAAATTATTATTTATTTTCTTTTCATTCTATCCATCTTGAAAAAGGAATCAACGTTCTTGCGTTGTTATGGCATACTAACTCCATGAACGATGTATTCCATTTTTATCTATAAAATTTATAGATTACTATAAAAATATATATAATTTATATATAAGATATTTATATAATGTTTTAATGTCTTTATATTATTTTGAAATTATTTAATTAATATGACCAAATTTACAAAACCAAAAACAAACTTGAAAAACAAAGATATTATCAAATGAAATAGTGATTCTAACAATGAATTTCTATTAAAATAGTGATATAAGAGTACAATTAAATCATATATGGGATGATATAAATTTTTTAGGCTTTTTAATTTATTTTTAATAAACTTTAATTAATCATATTGGTGGTTAGGACACATATAATGGAAGTCGAACAAGGGGTAAGGGTGTCTCGTCTCACTGTTACTTCTATGAGACATATATCATAGTCACCACTTATTTTCTTTGTTTGGAGTATTTAATGTATATTTGATATGATATATCATTGGTCTATTAAACTTCTTGTTTTTTAATTTTTTATTTTATGTCATTTCATTTATGGGTCTTTTGATTTCGATGTTACAAATGCGGTAAGGGTTTGTTTCACAATCTCTTCATTATCTAGGATTGTTTATTATTACATCTCCCTTATGGGAAATATTGGGTATTTATATATTAAAATAAATATATTTTATATACCTATGGATATTGATGAAAAATTTTCAAGTAATATTACTAGTTATACAAAATTTGGTTAAAAAATTATTAAAAATTGTATTTAATAAAATCTAAATTTATTTTTCTCTTCAGTCAAATATCATTTAAAAAAAACCACGTTTTATAAAAATATTTTCAAAAGTGTTTTTAACATTTTAAAATTGATTTTATAAACGAATTTTATTCTTTTTTAATTTTAAAAAAGTATTTTAAATGAATAATCATGTCATTTTCAAAAAAATATTTTCTTGTATTTTATCAAAAATATGAATGGATTCTTTATTTTAATGTGTTAAACATGAATAAAATGTTCAACTACCATGAAGGGTAAATGGTTTAATGTTTATTTTATATGTAAATATTTTAATTAATAATTAAAGTTATTTCCAAATTGCTTTTTGAACATTTTTCACAAGGTTATTTATAAAATATAAATTTCATTTATCTCAAAATTATTTTTAAGGATATCTTAATGGTATTTATTTTCACCAATGATATCATCCCTCTATCATAATTAAGATACACATAGAATATGTTGTATTTCCACAACACTTATTATTTCTCTAGATGTTTTATGATCAATTTGACTGGGGATATACAATTTATTACCATTCATATTACTCTCCATGGGTTATAATCTTGTTTATTAATTGGGGAAATTTTTAGTATTTCATATGATAGTTTTTCAAAATTAATGTTTTTTTTATTCATTTTAACCCCATTAATATGATGGATTAATTGGAGTTTGTAAGTGATGGGTGGTTCCTTGTTTTATATTTCCCTTTGATTCATCCGTTGGTCTCATAAGACAATGTAGATTGGGTTTTGACCGCGTTCTTACCCATTTATTTAGATTTATTATCACAAGGAATAAATGTTATGTTTAAGATGCCCTAAATTATTTATTCCATGATTAGGAATTTATTTAATGATATTCTATGTGATTATTTGATTAGTTAGAATATATAGGGTTATGTTTTAATGTTTATCTAATTTTTTATATGAAATTAGTTGACCATTGTTTAATCCTTCTATATTATGATGATGTTATTTTATAAATCGAATATGGTTCAGCTATTGAACATTCCATATTGATGATGAATAATTTATTTATAAATTTTATTGTGCTATTACACTTATTGGGAATATTTTCATACGACTTATTTTTGTGTTATTTTTCTAATTTTATAGGGAAGTATTTTCTGATGTATATAGTTCGATATGGTATGAGGAATAAAGGAACTCTCACATAGAATAATTCATGTATTTTATGTTTTTAATTGTAACAATAATTTCTTGTTTTTATATAGTTTACCAAGACTACTAAATTATTTTATACATTGGAAGGAAATTAATTATATCATATACTAATATAATAATGTAGACACTGGATCTTGAAAATTGGGGTGGATGATGCTACAATGGATATTAGAGTTTGTTTAGTAGAAACCATTGAAAATGGTTTTATAAAAACATAAATTAGGGAAGATAAAACTATGATAGAAATTCATGATAAGTATATGAGAACAACTTAATGTTTTGGTAAGGAAGTTATTATGTAGTTGGTTCTAATGAAATATCCCTCTATAGATACTAAAAGAGGATTTGGTGTTGTCATAGATGTACCTTGGGGTAATAACTTTGAAAAAGGAACATTGGTCTTGACCTGATCATCACTTGATGCATGAAAATGAGAATAACTACAAACCTATTTTTCACCTCTTTGGTATATCGTTATGATAATCTAGATTTTTTGTAAAAATCATTATGAAGGACATGAAAATAAAATATCCTAAATGGAATAATGCTTATTATTTTTAGTTTAGTTGTGCATAAAATTTTCAATTGATGATAAGTTTTTTAATATTTTTGGTATTTTTTTCCATTATGTAATGAACTAATATTTTGTATTCCATCATTTAGAAATGAATCCTAGAAGAAAGAATGAGAACAGTATTAGTGAAAATAATACAAAGGGTATGAATAATCATTTAATTAATGATTATAGGCCAATATTTCAAAGGAAACTAGTCTCCCAGACATTATTGTCATATGGAAGCATAGTACCATGTTCTATCGAGACATAGAAATAATTGTATACGTATTATGGATTTTTGGGGATGAAAAAGCGTTATAGGATATAAGATCAAAAATGGATTAAATGAAAAATGGAATGATGTATTTTCTAACATGTGATGTATTAGGAAGGAAAAACCTTATTACATACTTAAAAGTAAAAAGATTTTTCTTCATGTGTGGAGAAAATGTCTAACATGATTATAATTTCAACGGTATAAAATAAGTTTCCAATGTTCAATACATCATCCCTACCGAGATGATTCACTATGTAAATGAACTCCCCAAACATAAAGGGAATATACCTCAAATGTTTCTAATGGATAATTGTCCAGCTTATGTTATTACCACAAACGAAATGATTAATGTTATTTTGTTTCAATTCAAGAATTATATTATATGAGTATTTTAATAATGATATTATAGTAATAAGAACCTGGAAAGTATAATTAATATACTACTATATTATTTCCAAAATTATTTGAGAGAATATGATGAATGGTACTCATGAACAAGAAAAGTGATTCAGTGAGATGTTGAACCTAATAGAGAAGAAATTATTATGGGAGGTTATCCATCAATATTTTCATGATGTTGAGATAATAATGAGACGTTTATGGGATGGTATTGGTGATCAGGAAATCAGTTTTTGATTTTTTGGTTTATATCATATATATTAGAGTTTACTAAAATTATTGATTTTATGGAACATATTCAACATCATGAGAATGTTTTTTTGGAATTATTCATGTTTTAATTAAGGGTTTATAGTGTTAATGATATTCACATATTTGTAATGTAACATTAAGAATCACTTAATATTATTTGGGGAATATAATGTTTATTTAGTGACTTTACATAAAAAATTGGACTTTGAACTTGGAATAAAAAAATTTCCACAATATTAATGATAAGTATATATTTAATGTAATAATTTGAAATTTTTGTGTTATTGTATTTTGTGTAAAGAAAATTTGGGTTTTGAAAATATATAAAGATGAGAGGAATGTCTTGGAATTCAGGTAATACGGTAAGTGTATTTCAGGTATAAAATTAATTATGGAAATTCATTTATCAAAGTATGAAATGAAGTGGTAATTTTTTAATGCACAACCAAAAAATTAAATTGAACCTATAAAACAGAAAGATACTATGGAAAGAAATTTTCAAATTTTCCCAATCTGGATAATAAAGTAATTCTTAAACTCAAGGAAAAATATATTGATAGAAAAATGTAATCCTAGAACAATTATTTCTGATGTCAAATGTTCAGTTATATCATTATAGATTTATTATTTTTTTGTTGTTTTCATTCATATTATCATTATTATTTTTGTTTTCAGTAAACTATATCATGCTCTAACATTATTTAGGCATTAAACGTTTCTTTGACAGCCATATCTTTAATTCCCACCTCTGTTCTCATACTTGGATACATAGTTATGTGATTTTTCCTGATGATATTCCAACTCACCATTAACTCTTATCAAGCTGATGTTTTACTAACCAATTTTTAAATGTGGGTTTTCAGAAATAGTATTTTCAAATCTCATAACCTTTATTACCAAAATCAATAATAACTTGCAAAAACACAATTAATTTAAGGGGGATGAATATGACATCCAAATATTTTAAAATATGAAAATCATGCATGATATCATATGTGAAACGAAACACCAATATTATAAGATAATTTAACACCTGATGGATTCATGATATATTTACTTTTAAATAAATTCAATTTTTTTGACATCTTGTGATGCATGAAACACATGGTTTAAATGAAACATCATACTCTATTAAAATTATAAAATATAAACATGACCATTATAACATAACAATTAAGTTGTATGGTATGGAAAATAATCATTAAATTATTAAACATTTTTGGTTTAGATATGTATAAAATAAATACAGTGGTTGTCTATTTATTATAAATATAATATGAATCATTTGGAAGTAAAAGAAATATTTTTTTTGAAAATATAAATTTTTCTAAAAAGAAAGTTAGACTCACTTTATAAATATAAATTAAAATTAATTATGAATTTTTTTTGAAAATTTATTTTAATAAATAAAATTCCATTATTAAATGAATATATCAAAATATTATTTGGTTGAATTCTTGGTATTTTCAACAAATGTTTCATTTCTTATTGAACAGTGAGAAATACCAATTCTTACTAAATGATATATATTCATTTATATTATTTACAAATTTAAATTATAAAATAATTTTTTAAAAGTAATATTCCTTAAATAATTTATATATTAATTCAAATTAGGTCATTGAAAAAAAATTTATGTTGAATTTGTATTCACACTCAATAAAAACTATTGAATATTTTCTCTTTAAACACCTGCTTTCTCAATGCTTTTTCATGATTAATTTTAAATTAAAATTTAAAACACACACACATATATGGAATTTTGGAAAAATTGTTTCTATATTTTTAATAAGAATCATTTATTTTATCTCATCATATAAAACTAAATTATAACTTTAATTTATATTAAATAAGTAATCATTATTTACTATTGTTAAGGAAAAATAAGTTCTTCGGGGTTTTGATCTAAAATGATATGTATATAAAATAAATAAAAAATTATCTGAAAACCATTATGACACAAATATTGTTAAATAATATCATTTATATTCTAAAATTTCCTATTTTGGATTTTTTTTCATGTTAAAACATGGGTGCACCTTTTTCTTTACAAAAATTAATAGTTTTCCACTCACCTCACTTATAAAAGGCCACCACATCTCATATCCTATTCACACTTTCAAAAAAACTTAAATTGGAAAATTAAAGAAAAAATAACATCCTTAATTCCCTCTAATCATTATAGATGAATTTTTTGGGTCAAAAATACAACATATTATTGATTTTGTGGAAAACCCCAAGATGTTGTCCGAAAAAGATATAACATCTCTAACCAAGAGTTTTATTTTATTTCATCCCCAGCCACATTCAATTATCATTAGAAGATTCTGATATAATAACCACATTATATAAAATATACTTAGATTTTATTATATTAATTTACTAACCTAAATCATTATCATATTCCTTCAAATTTTTTATGAAATCATCGTTTTAGTGTATGGCAGAATACCGCCTCGCAAACCATTGTCATTAATTTTACACCACCAACATTTAAGGATAAATGTAATGGTGGATTATAAATTTTTATGTTATATTTATAAAATTATTATACTTATGTAATTATTATATCACATATAAATTCTTACATTCCATTTCATGAGGGAAACAATAATATCGCTCAAGTGAACGACAGACAACCGTGTCGCTAAGCAATGTGATTCATTTTTGAGTAATGATTTACATTGAAGGAAGTAAATATAAAAGATAATTAATCTATGTGATATTTAAGATATATACATACTTTTGGAAATATAATATCATATATAACTTCATTTATTCCAAACCATTTGGAAAATAATAATGTTGCTCATGCTTACGCGTGGACTACTACTTCCAAATAGTTCTATTAAATGTTTTTAATTTTTTGTTTACACAGTTTGTAATAGTGATTTATTTTATTAATAAAAACAATAAATAAAACATAATAATTATTATTTAACAGTTAATTAATATTTATTTTTACAGAGTGGATTAACTTGAACTTTTTCTGTTTTTAAATAATGTGTTCTAAATTTTTTGTTTTGTTAAATATATAGAGATAGTTGGAATGGATTGGAATTTTAGTCCTTAATTAGATGCGAACTGAGCATAAAAATTCATTGTTGATATTCATTTCAAGATGTAAGAAATTATGAAGGAATTTATCAATTCATAACCAATGGATGAAGTTGTTCCTATGAAATATAAATATACAAAGTAAATTTCTATATGTACATTGTCTAGACTGAAAATAAATTGCTAAAATATAGGAAAAGTATCTTGAAACAGAATTGTTACCCCATTACAGTCATTTATGATGAAACATATTGTCACATAACTCATCTTTGATTAATTATTTTGGGGTTGCTGACTTTCTCTTTATTATTCATCTTCTTGTGATCGACGACCTCTATCACCCTTTATCATTAATTAGGAATTATTATTTTACTCCATGTCCATATATTCAGTTCCCACATCTGTTCTCCTACTTAGAAACGAAGATTTAATATTATTCTAAATGATCATAAAACTTCCCATTCTCTCTTATTAATAAGCTGTTTTATTAACCCCTTTTTCAATGTGGGTTTCCAATAATGTCATTTACAAATATCAAACTCTAGATTACCGAAATCAAGATAAATTGAATGGATGAAATTTATTTATGGGGGGTGGGGGTATAATACAAATCCTTTTGATTTTAAAATTGTAAGATCTTGTTCTAAGAGTATGTTCTATGAAACAAAAAGATTATAATAAAATACAACATCTTTAGACTTGAAGATATATTTTCTTTTTAATAAATTAAAACTCTTCAATAGCTTGTGATTACAAAATATCGAGTTTAAGAGAAACATGGCTCTTTATTAAAATATCATTATTTAATTATAAATCTTATATCCTAGAAATAAATATGGAAGCAATGAATAATAAAAACTAAATTACAAAAATGTTATTGTTTAACCATGTATTAAAAAATTTTAATGGTCTTTTATTTTTTATTAATAAAAAATAATTACTGAAACATAAAACAATTGTTTTTAGAAAAAATATTTTTAAAATTTTCTTTAGTTATTATATATAAAAATAATTTACAAATAATTTTTACAACATTTATAAAATTTATTTGAAAAATAAAACTTCTTTTTTTAAATCAACAAATCAAAAACAATTAGGTGAATTTTTGGATTTTTTTGAGATGTATAATTTTTCAATGAATTGGGAAAATTCTGATTAAAAAAAATACATTTTCCTGCTACATGAACTTATAAAGGCCTAATCATACAAATGTGGCTATTTAAAAGAGGTTAGGGTATAATGAACTAGTCGGGAAACTATACAATCATTTGTTAAAGAAAAACACCATAAAAATAAATAAATATAACAACCAAGAGTAACATTCTTAATGTAACATAAACACATATTCATTCATTTCATAGATATAAACAATTAGGCCTCCAAATGTTGAAGGAAAACACAAACTATGTAAATAGACACATGGATATATAATGGACTTCAATTTATCTTTTTAATTCTATCCCTATACAGATAAAAAATCCATACTCCACAGTTCATTTTTCTGTCATAGGTCCCTTTCCCTTGCTTGGATCCTGAATCATGATGTTTATATGTTTATTTAGATACTCGTATAGGGAGTTAGTATTCGAACCAAATAGGAAAATTATAACATGTCCCTGATATTTTTAAAAAAGATTTATAGTTTTATGATGTGGTAAATTTAAATAGACAAGAAAAAATAAATAATCATATAATGAGTTCACATATACTAACAAAGACACCACATGCACCAATCTTACTGGCTTCAGCACTATGCCAACATGATTTTTATAATGAAATTATGATGTGATCAAGGGAAATCAACAAGGTTAGTTAACATGTCTCCTAGTAGTCACAAAGAATTTAGTCGTATTAGGTCACAATGTTATTTCATCCCACCTCTATCATAGGATAAGATTTAAGACCATCAAACACCATATTGATCACAGGTTAGTCATCAAGGATATATTATAATATTAATTCATGAGGTTGGGTGAAAAGGATATCATACCATTGATTCCACCTCCCTGAGTTTGGCCTCATGGTTTTCATGCCCCTACCCTATGCTCTGGTCCATCATCATCATCATCTCATGTCATGTGCACTCCCCCTCTAAGGGATAACCATTTTATGATGGTCCCCCTATTCTGAGTGCCGAAAGATATACATCTGAAGGCATTGTAATCACACATAATAGTGTAGAGGTTGTAAATATATAACATAACATGTAATCCTAAGAATTTACAAAAACATATTACTACATGTGATCAACATCATAATGGTTTAGAAGATACACAAGCATACTCATGGAATCAACTATCATATATGTGAATCATCAAATAGACATGAACACAGATTCTATGACTATCACAAATGGTCAAACAAGATTTTCCCACAAAAGAAGAATTTAAAATTACAAATAACTATAAAAGGGACCCAAATTGTATGAAATTTCCTACCTCAAGAAAGTCGATGTCAATGTCATGATTTTCCAAATGATGAGAGAAAAATTACACCGACACACCATGTAGACCAGGCTGGCATACCAAGGATCTTAGAATGAATATAAATTTTTCAAAAAATATATTCTCTATTATGATCATATTAATAGATAGTATAATATTCTTGGATATCTATTCCACACAAAATAATAGAGGGAAAGATGTTTAATAGGAGGGAAACTTGCATAAAATCATCATGAGTTGATCCTCTAGTGGTTGGATTGAAGCAATGAACATGGGGGTTGTGAGATCCCTTGAAGAAGTCCTAATGTCATCTAATGTTAAATATTAAAGTTTTAAAGAAGTATGGGATTTTGGTTCCTCAATAATTTGTAGAAAACATGGATAAAACATGCACACAAGAAAACACATAGGCCTACACCACAATGCATCCCAAGACAACAAGTACTACGATGCATGGGGGTTGACCGTGTTGTATTGGTTCCTTTCCCAAAGCATATATAGAGTCCATGTCATGTTCAATGACTACATAAAATAGAGGAATGGAAAATGAAGAAATTACTATCACAATGACACAAATTACAATCCCTTATAAGGAAACATTGCTACAACCACAGATCAATTGAATAATAACCTTGATATTGGAAAAACCTCTTAGGATCCCTCATCTAACCTCTACACCACAACATACATTTTGGTCTTCAACTATGCATAAATGACATGAACCATTGAAACTATCCACCATTCCATTGCGAACCAACAACTTTAAAACCATAACCTTAACAATATTTAAAAAATTACATGTCATATTATCCAGTTCTATTTGAATAATCATACTCAATTTCATCCTTTATCCCTAGAAACTCACATCAGAAAACTATAAAAATTTGTGGCTATTAAAATTATCCCTTATTATGACTTCACATCTACAAGAAGTGCCTATTGGATTATTTCTCTAATAATTATGGTCATTGGGTCCAATCTTCATAATCTTATTCCCATTTGTCTTCTAGGATCCACCCATGCTAGTATATGACTATGGAAAGAGGCATTGTATTTCCTTGTAAATATTTATTACTATAATCCAGATTCCTTACCAGGAATTCAATGTATAACACATCGGGATCTAGATCAAAATCCATTTAGCCAATCACATTCATAAAATTTGACATGTACCTCTAGATGTGTGCCACATGAAAAATAGAATTCATACATTGATAGAAAGGATAATGGTTCACATTAAAAGAGATAGTTTGGATATAGTCATTAATCTTGATTGACCCAAGAAAACTCAGTGGGAGTTTTTTTCTATTTATAAAAACATTGAATCCATAAAGAAGGATTCAACCCCAATAATATTATACCACTAATAGTGTAATCTAATGGTCAAATCCTCTGGCTAGTTTATGATCACTTACCACTTTTAGTGGTGATCAAACAATTCATTATCAACCAAAATCTGTCAGAGATCTATTGTACAATGCTCAACCCCACCATAGCTACCTCACATGCCTTATTCCCACAGTAGTGATTGATTTTATTGGCTATAATGATCTTCAATATTTTCCATATAGATAGATTCTTGAAATTAGTAACTGTCTGCTATTTCAACTAAAGAACTATTATTATACCAAAATCCACCAAAATATGGGATGGGTTCCCATATCATATTATATAATATCTAAATCATCCCCTTATATTGACTATTAGTTTATGGATGATACACTATAAATAGTTTTGGATGACAACCAAAATCATTATATATGATATTCTAAAACCATTACATGAAACATGAATTTATGTTTGATATAATTCTCAAGGGAACACCATGTAATCATAAAATCTCATATATATACTAATTTCCCAACTCATCTTCTTAGGGAGTCTCATAGATTGATAAGAAATGAAAAAAATTCTACTGCCAATCAGCTATCACCCAAATCATATCATGACTCAATAGAATTCAATGATACACCATCAAAAAATCTATTTTATGTCCTCCCAATATCATACTATAACTATATGATGACGAAGAAAAAAATAGTTAAGTTGATTCTAAGTCTTTACCCTATTATATTTAAGACATTTTGAAATAAGACCATTGGTGTCCCTCATCATACAAGGCCACCAGAACTGACATCATATGTCACAATATATATTTGTCGACCCTAGATGAACTACCCATTTGAATCATGTGATTCTCTAATTAGTTAATCTATCATAGAGGCTATAACTATAATCAAAACATTCAAATAGATCATGTCATAATTGTCTAATGGATATCATGGGACTATGTCAATGGCTTCAATTAATTCTCATATTACAAAAAAATAGGAACAGATGCTTGGATGGTCTGAAATAGGTCCACTAATGAATATGTCCTGAAAAAAGGGTAACATGTCTTGAATAAATGTTCATTAAATGAATCTATTATCCATTACACAATGAAAATCAAACTACACAATTTATCTAGTGATTGACACTCACCAAGATAATTTTTCCCTAATGTACTCATTTATAGAGAAGATGAAATGAAATCACATTTTTTAGAGTGTAGGTTATATCAATGTTGAATGTCTATAGATAATATACCAAATTGCAAATCCTTAAATTGAGATCCTTATAACAGACGATATATCAGTGTTTCTTATGGTATGTGTAAATAACAAATATCTCAGTAAAGAGATAACGTCACAAAAACATTACGGTATAGACCGTATAATCCAACTCTAAGTATTTTATTAGGTAATTCCTATCATGGGGTTACAGATAACATGATCCATTAGAAACCACCTAATCACTCTACATCATCAGAAATCCTAACACAACACTCAAGGCATCACAGTAAATGGAATATTCGATAACAATATCTTGACGAAACAAAACAGAATTTATCTTAAATATCCTCTTTAATTTAAGAAATACCTCATCACAGTAGTCATTCCACTAAAACATCAACCCTATTTTATTAAGCCTCATTCTTACAACCCTCCCCCTAGGGCCCGTGCAGTGACTACCCTAATACCACCTTCCATAGGCTAAGGGCTGGTGACTAACACCGGAAAGGCATATCCCTAAAACAAGAAAGGCAAATCCTTTTATCTAGCAATCTCACACAATCCTAGTAGAGAGCAAGATAAAAGAACAAATTAAAATATATTATAAAAAGGGTGAGTACAGTAAGTAATGGGGCCAGAATACAATCGCAACATTAAAGTACAAGTAAAACTGAAAACAACACCAGTGAACACCTGCCAAGAATCCTACATGAAGGGTTGGTACAGATCTCGAATGGTCGTCTCTATGGTACATCTCATCTAATGGTACACCTCCGAGTAGCCTATAGTCTCGGCACCCTCAGCCTAGATCAATGTTTTCTGTCATCTGCACATGACACAACAAGGTGTGAGCATAGCCCATGCAGGGGTGAGTATAACAATACTCAATAGGGACCCTGAGACCCCCAAAGGTCTCTCAAAATCCACAAAGGTTAAACCACAAAGCTAGTCCTCAATCAAAAAGCACGAAGCAATAGTCATCAGCACTACTTGGGTATATTCCCATACATATATCTCTGTTATCAATATATATACTTATCTCATACATGAGAGAAGAATACCACAATTGTAACACCACTAAGGTAAATGTACCACACAGGTAACACCATGAAGATAGAAGTACCATGCATGTAACAACATGAAGGTAACTACCACAATGGTATCACTACATAGAAGAATACCATGAAAGTATCACCACACAGAAGTCTACCACAAAGGTAAAGACTCACATCACACTAGGTATAACTTAATTAGAAAAGTGTAGATGATTAGATGTATCACTAGATGAGCTTACTTAAACATGATGCTTTGCTATTGACCCACATAGGATCATAGATGAACCACATGAGATCTATAGATGACCCAAAAAGGAGCTGAAGATGCTGACCCACAAAGCATCCTAAGATGACCCACACGGGATCTGAAGATGACCAACACAGGATCTGAAGATGACCCACATAGGATCTGTAGATTCTTCAAGTACAGCCAACCACAGGGTTCCCGCACTAAGCGCACATGATTCAGGGAGGATACTCACCTCAAGCCATAGATCAATATTTAAACTAAAACTATGTCCTACGAAGAAGTATCTCAAAGTACCACCATGTCATAAGTGTCCCAATGCAATAGACGGTGCATCAATCAGACGCTCAGTCAGTAAGTTTTTAGCATTTCCATTCTGAAGGCCAGGTTGAATTCAGGTTCGATCCAACCCCGAACTACACTAACATTATCCAAAACTCAGTTGGATTATATGAAAAGGACCATCTTTATCCAAGGAATCCATTTTTGTAGATAGTTTGTCAAGAGGATTCTCAGTTCTCAAGATAGGGCCAAAAGGCCGTATCTGGGTCTAGATGGGCATAGGTTTGGTTCGACCCGGTCGGACTGACCAGACCCGACCTGGCCTAGGCCGACCTGACCCCGTTCGGGTCGACCCGAACAGGCCTGGGTCTGGCCCCGATGTTCTAGGTTACAGCGGGTCCGACCCTCTGAGCTGCGTCCGATCCGGCCAGGCCCACATTGAGTGCGGCCTACTCGGCTGCATGGTGGGGCCCTCCATAGACTCTACCGAGATTAAGGCACCCCCTGGAATTCCGAACGGTCCAATGGACCTTCTGGATTTGGCCAACCCAGCGGTGGCATGTGGCGCCACAGGCTGGCATGGGGGACCCGCCTAAGCAGTCCCACTCGGCATGATGTGGTCTGCCGGAAGTCTGGTCATGTCCACTTTCAACGGCGCAATGGTACCACTATCCTACAGCTTCCGGCATGTTGCTGGTGACCTTGGTGCCCCACCACGGCTCGACAGCCGCGACCACCCCCTCTACCATTGGGAGGGATGTGCACTATGACCACCCTTCTTCTATTACAAACTTATACATGATTTATTACATAAACCATTCACTTGATACAACATGGATGATCGAGAGGTCTAGTGACTTTGGGGATTAGGATTATTACATAACAACTTAAAACATGAAGTACAACATCTTTATTGAAAACTTCTTTTATTTGACCACTACATTCCCTCGTACTTAGCATTGCATGGGATAACCTGAGGACATGCATAAGAAAAGGGGTGAGCTATAAATCCCAGTAAGGGAATAAAAATGGAATACATGAGGAGTACAATACATGTTAGACAATAAGAATATCAATATAGCACAAGGGAAACATGAACATAATGGCATGATAAAGCATGATAATCATAACATGGAAATGTGTCAGCAACACTTAACATGGAATTAGCATGAGCCAAGGATCATTGCACGTAGAGCATGAGTAAGTCCTCATTACACATGAAGCATGAGTAAAACCTTGTTTCACTTGAATTATCATGATTCAACACTCATTACACATGACGTATCATGATACTAAACTTTACCCAAGGCATTGGAGCGCTATAAGGGCACACCCTTCTTAAACGTTTCATTTCATGCATAAGTGTGCCACATTGATCATAAAAAATGTATACATAAAACATAATAATTTATTCAACAATGAAGGAATGTGGAATTAATACATGATACTTTATAATCATTAAGTAAATGTGCATAAAGGTGAATACCCTTGATGGTGAAATGGGCATGGTATTCACTACACAATGGCATTGACTTAGAAAATCGGTGCGATTTCGGCAGCGTAACAGCGTGACATAAGAATTCATAAAAATGGTTGATGAGAGAGAAAGGGGTTCCTTATAATATTTACATGTAATGGAAAGTAAGGAGGTCATATAGATACAATTCCCAACAATTTTCATGGAATTTAGATTCATGATACCAAAGTATTTCTTGAATATAAATGAGGAGAGAGAAGTTCCTTTCGGAATTTCGGCATAGTAACAGGTGTACATGGGAGGCATTTAATGAGAGATAAAGGGGTCTACCATAATTCAAAAATAAATAGGGGCAGTATGAGGGAGGTTCAAAACCATACCCCAACATTCATAATTGAAATTAAAAGGGCAAAACAACTTAAAGAAAATTGGACAAAAATGAGAAAGGAAGAAAACACCCTTACTTAGAAGTATGCTTACAATGGCTTGAGAGAGGCTTCTTGAGAGCTTGGGGCACCTTGGGAGGATTCAGGAGAGAGTAGGGTAGAGGTTAGACAAACTCCAAAGGCATTGATTGAGGAGGAAGTGGGTTATTGGGTGGATTTATATAGGAAATGTGAGGTAATTCTTTATTATTTAGGTTTGGGACCCCATATATTAAATTAATCCAAACCACAAACCGTCCCACGGTTTTTGCCCATGGTTTTCAGAAAATGGATGAGGAAAACAATATTTAAAATGGAAAAAGTCCAAACTTCTTAAAATAATAGGGTTTCTTATTTGGAGGTGAGTCACACTCCCATGGAAAATAATTTAAAAATACATGGTGTTTAATAAGTCTTGAAGGGTCCATTAATGCTTTGAAAATTAAGTCAAACAAACCCAAAATCAAATTATTTTATTTTTAAAACATATATTTTCCGAACATAAAGCTTGTAGTATTTTATTACATCACTATTGGGTCATTATGATGTCATAAAACACATTATATATTTAAACAGTATTTAATTTTTACCCAAAAAATTGACTGTCTCAGAAAATTATGGAAAATTCACCGTTGGATAATTTCAATGTCCTGATTCCAGAAATAACATTTAATTTATCTAAATAATTTTCTAAATATGTTAATTTTCACTTTTAAAATAAAAACCGCCATTTATAGAAAATTCACGGGTTATGACAAAAATAGATTTCAAACCTTAATAAAATTATAGTTGTGTTCATAAAATTGTATGATCATTTATATATAAAAAAATTATTTTAATAATAATAATAATAATATTTTATTTAAATATTATTTAATTCAAAAATCCACTAATTTAATAAAATATAATTCTTAATTAAATAATAACTAATAACAATATTTTCACCGTAAAAACTATTTACAATGTATCAATAATGAAAAGTATATATATTCATTATTATATAAAAAACAATGTACATGAACCTAGTACTAGCGATTTGTTACATAACCCATTAAAACAGCCACATAAGACCTAAGGGTAAGGTGTGCGATGGTGACAGACTCTTGGGGTGGCTCGGATAACATTGCTCGAGTGGTAATTTCTATCAAGTTCCACTTTTCCCATAGATTGTGATGTTCGAGCTTGAAATGATGAAGCGCAGCATGGGATTGGTCAAGATCTAAGCCCAAAGACGCCACCTCTTCTCTAAGCTCCGACAAATGGGCATCGTATGGAGCAATTCTACTAGATGAGGCCATCACTTCCTTTGTCTGAGTAAATTGGATTTGATAAAGCCTTATATTTATACTAATCATGTGATCACTGTTCAGCGGCTATAAAATCAACGGTCACAATTATTAACATAAAACAAAAAAAGTTGACATTTTATATAAACATTTTACATAATGAGACATTTAATTAGATTAAGAGGGGTTTCCCGTAATGAATCATTGGGTCATTACAATATACCCCCTTAAGAAATTTCGCCTTCAAAATTTCCTTTTTCCCACACTAAAACAGAAGTGGGTAACTCACCTTCATCATTTCCTCCGATTCCCAAGTTGCTTCTTCAAGCTTGTGGTTTCGCCACAACACCTTGACGAGGGGCATTGTCTTATTTCGTAGAACTTTTTCTCTACGATCTATGATCTTCACTGGTTTCACCTTATAAGAAAGGTCATCCTCCAACTGTACCACCTCAGAAGAGATTACATGTGAATGGTCTTGTATGTACTTCCTTAAGAGGGATACATGAAAGACATCATGTACTTTGGCCACGGTAGGTTGATGTGATATTCGATAGGCCACATCCCCAACACGATGAAGAATCTCTAAGGGGCCGATTTACCTTGGACTTAACTTACCATTCATTCCAAACCTCATGACCTTCTTCCATGAAGATATACGTAGAAAAAACATGTCTCCAAATTTAAACTCAAGCTCTCGTCGAAGATTATCTGCATAACTCTTCTGTCAACTCTGGGCTGCCTTCATATGCTGCTGAATGGTTTTCACCTTCTCCACCATTTCCTCTACCATTTCCGGTCCAAGCAGCTTACGTTCACCGACCTCATCCCAACATGCTGGTGTTCTACACCTTTTCCCATAAAGGGATTCATATAGTGCCATTTGGATGCTCGAGTGGAAACTATTATTATAAGAGAACTCAACCAGAGGAAGATGTTCATACCATCCTCCTTTAGTGTCCATTGAGCACGCTCTCAACATGTCCTCAAGTGTTTGGATAGTCCGCTTGGATTGGCCATCAGTTTGAGGATGATAGGCCATACTGAAGTTCAGTTCAGTATTCAAAGCATGTTGAAGACTCTTCCAAAACATATAGGTGAATCTTGGATCTCGGTCAAACACAATAGATTGTGGAAGTCCATTCAACATTACCACTTTCCTGATATATATTCGTTCCAGTTGATCCAATGATAAATCCTCCTTAATAGCAATGAAGTGTGCAGTCTCTGTAAGACGATCCACAACAACCCAGATTGCATTGTTTCCATTGGATGTCCTCGGAAGCCCGGTGACAAAGTCCATGGTGATGTTATCCCATTTTTATTATGGTATGGGCAATGGTTTCATCATCCCCTTAGACTTCTACCTCTCTGCCTTCACTTGCTGGCACACCATGAACTTTGATGTATATTCAGCGATTTCCTTTTTCATATTATCCCTCCAAAATTATTCTCAGAGTACTCAATACATCTTTGTGCTCCCTGGGTGAATAGCGAAATTTGAACTATGTGCATCATCCAAAAGTTCCTTCTTCAGCTCCTGACGTGATGGAACACATAACCTTTTCCAAAATAGAACAATTCCTTCTTCATTAACATTAAACTCTGAGGATTTCCTTATTTTGATAGCTTCCACTTTTTCCTGAATTCCCACATCATCCTTTTTAGCATCCTATAACCTTTCCAAAAGAGATGGTTGAGCAATAATTTGTGAAAGGATTGATTATGTTCCCTTCTTTATGATTCCCATGTCCATCTTCATCAAGTCTAAGGGGATTGGATCCTTCTCAATTCTCATCATTGATAGAATCGCTGGGTCCTTTGGGCATCTGCCACCTTGTTCGCTTTCCCAGGGTGGTAATGTATTGAAAAGTCATAATCCTTGATGAGATCTATCCATCTTCCCTCGCACATATTATGCTCTTTCTGTGTGAATATATATTTAAGACTCTTGTGGTCAGTACATATCTCACATTTCTCCCCATAGAGATAATGCCGCCAGATTTTCAAGGCAAGGATCACCACCGGAAACTCCAGACCAGGCGTTGGATAGTTTGGCTAATGGAATTTAAACTGCCTTGAGGCATAGGATATTACTTTATCATTTTGCATCAGCACACAACCTAAGCCCTTCCTCAAAGCATCACTGAATACCACAAAAAGTTTCCCACTTGTGGGTAAATTGAGCACAGGCACAGTGATAAGCCTCCTTTTCAACTCCTTGAATCTTTCTTCACATTCATCACTCCAATCAAACTTTACTCCCTTTAGAGATATCTTGGTATGAGGGTTGGACAATTGTGAGAAATTTCTCACAAATCATCGATAATATCCAGCTAACCCCAAGAAGCTAAGGATATCCATTACCGATGTTGGCCTTGGACATCCCTCAATTGCATTGTTTTGGAAGGATCCGCATATATCCAATTTCTTGTGATGATATGGACCAAGAATGAGACTTTCTTCAAACAGAACTCACACTTGCTGTACTTTTCATAGAGCTTCTACTTGTGTAAAGTCTCCAGTACAGTTCTTAAATTCTCCTCATGATCCTACTTGGTTTTGGAGTATATTAGAATATCATCTATAAAGACAACCACAAATTTGTCTAGGTAATCTCTAAAGACACTATTCATAAAGTCTATGAAGATTTCTGGAGCATTCCTGAGTCTGAAAGGCATTACTATGAATTCATAGGGCTTGTATATTGTATGAAAAGCAGTCTTGGTGACATCTTCCTTCTTTACCCTTACTTGATAATATCCCGACCTCAAATCTACCATGGAGAAGTATTGTGCTCCACGTAGCTGATCGAAAAAGACATCGATCTGTGGCAGAGGATACTAGTTCTTTATCGTGATTTTGTTATGTTTATGATAATCGATGCAAATCCACATTGACCCATCCTTCTTATTGATGAAGAGGACTGGTGCACCCCATGGTGAAGCACTTGGGAGTATAGACCCTTTATCCAAATTATCTTGTAGTTGTTACTTCAGCTCTTCAAGTTCCACGACAACCATTCTATATGGAGTCTTGGATATTGGTAGTGCCCCAGGTATATGTTCAATTAGGAATTCAACATCTCTTCTAGGAGGAAGACCAGGAAGTTCCTCGTTAAACACTTCAGCGAATTCCATCTTAATAGGCATTTCTTCAAGGATGGTTTCTTCCTTGGACTCAATCATTAGAGATAGATACGCATGCTCATAGGGTAGTAATATGCATGCTTGAGATGATGGATCTAAAGGAGATTCATCTTCCTCCTTACACTTGTAAAGAATTGAGGGTCGATTCTCCATATGGAGTGTGATTTCCCTCTCTCGACAATTTATATTGGCTCTATATAAGGAAAACCAATCCATGCCAAGAAGTGTATCAAATTCCACCAGAGGGAGTTTGACAAGGTTCGTCGGGAAATTCAATATATAGATTATAATAGGGGAGGACTTATATTCATGGGATGCAATGATTTCCCCATTTTTCATACTCACCGACATCTTTACTTCCATGGCTTGTGGTGGTGCTAGGATTGTTCTACTAAACTTTATAGATATAAAAGAATGTGTAGAACCTGAATAAAAAAGTACGTTCACTATTATTGAATGAATAACTAGCGTTCCTGTCACCACTTCATTGTCGGGGTTCACTTTGGAAGAAGTGATGGAAAAGGCTCTTCCTTGCTGCCTTAGAGGTTGTTGATTGCCTTTGAAAACCTTTGGATTAGGGCACTGGTTTTCCAGATGCCCCGGTTCTTTGCATTTGTAGTAATGAAAAACGCGTTGAGGTTCGAATGGAGTGTTCCTATCCTCTGTCGCAGCCACGAGTCTTTCCTACCGACAGTTAACAACTAGGTGCCTTTCTCTTCTACACCTAAAGCATTTTCTCGTCACCTTGAGGCAATTTCCAGGGTGCTTCTTTCCGCACATTTGGAAAGTGGGGTGCTGGATCTTCTTAGCACCACTGGATTTATCCATCGGACCGCCAACATTGAAGTCCACCTTATGCTTCTTGTCCCCATGATACCCATGTAATTCCCCAATCTCCATTTCGAACTTGAGGGCACATCGGACAATTTCCTCATAGCTGTCGAAGTCATAGATCGCTAATGTTTTTCGTAGGCTCGGCTTCATCCCACCAAAGAAGCGATCAACCTTGCATTCAGGGGTAACGACAAAGCCGAATGCTTATCGTGCAAGACTTTTGAATTTTGCCTTGTACGCTCCAATAGATTCTTCTTCTTTTTTCTTTAGGGAAAGGAAGTCCCTTTCCATCTTATGCCCGAGGGTGAGTGGAAAATATTTATCGAAAAACATCTTCCAGAACTCGTTCCATTCCAACGCCTCAATATCCTCCTCAGGCTTCATATTTTTGATCAACTTTCATCATTGATAAGCTTCACCCTTCATATGGTAATCTTACCGGAGAACATTCTCTTGTTCAGAACATTAAAAGATGGAGAATATATTTTCAATGGAGTTGATCCATTGTTCAGAGATCGTGGGATCAGATGATCCACTAAAAGTAGGAGGCCTTTGTCTCATTAAGCTCTCGATAGCGACTTTTTCCTTCATAGGGGGGTTTGGACATTCTTCTTGACCCGTGTTTCTATTCAATGCTTGAGTTAGTTGAGAGAGAAGCGTGACAAAGTTCACGATATCCACTCCTATTGGATTGGGTATCTCATTAGTACAGTCATCACACTGATCTTCACACCAGCTGTTAGTCCGAGTCCTCATATTACCGGCCATTGGATGGAATAAAAGGCAAGTTAGGGGGTAACACATAAAGGTTAATCCAAAGACAAAAGTTGATGACATAAAAATAAACTTTTATTTCTTTAACTCATGAGTCTATAATCTTCATCCTAGGCTTTTCATGATCTACTTTCTAACATATAATCTTAAGGGAATTTTTTTAAATTCCATTAATAAGGGTTCATACTAAGATTGTGAATTTATCAAAACATATCCATCAAGAGTGTCGTAACCAAGAGTGCATCAAGGCCCGTTGTCGTTCACCAGTTCTCGTTCGAGTCTAGCTCAAAGCGTTTTTTTTGGGTTTTACCCCTAGGATACATATGTGCCAGAGCCACCTCTACCTGCTCGTATCCAGATGTTTTTGTTTGATAAACCACTAACTCAGTACTTTCCAAAACTTAGGGATGTTTTTATTATACTTTGTCTTGTATATAAGGCTTTACTAGGGTTTTCTAATCCTAATCCCAAAAATAACTAAGCCTCCCTCTGATACCAACTATGACAACCCTGCTATTATTATAAATTTAAACATGATTTATTACATAAACGATTCACTTGATACAACATGGATGATCAAGAGGTCTAGTGTCTTTGGGGCTTAAGATCATTACATAACAACTTAAAACATGAAGTACAACATCTTTATTGAAAACTTCCTTTACATGACCACTACATTCCCTCGTACTTAGCATTGCATGGGATGACCTGAGGACATGCATAAGAAAAGGGGTGAACTATAAAGCCCAATAAGGGAATAAACATGTAATACATGAGGAGTACAATACATGTTAAAAAATAGTCATATCAATAGATCATAAGAGAAACATGAACATAAAGGCATGATAAATTGTGATAATCATAACATGGAAATGTGGCAACAACACTTAACATGGAATTAGCATGAGACAAGGCTCATTGCACATAGAGCATGAGTAAATCCTCATTGCACATGAAGCACGAGTAGAACCTTGTTTCACTTGAATTATCATGATTCAACACTAATTTCACATGATGTATCATGATACTATACTTTACCCAATGCACTGGAGTCCTATAAGGGCGCACCATTCTTAAACGTTTCATTTCATGCATAAGTGTGCCACATGGATCATAAAACATAGATTCATAAAACAGAATAACTTATCCCACGATAAAGGAATGTGGAATTAATACATGAAACTTTATAATCAATAAGTAAATGTGCATAAAGGTGAATACCCTTGATGGAGAAATGGGCATGGTATTCACTACACAATGGCATTGGCTTAGAAAATCGGTGCGATTTCGGCAGCGTAACGACATGACATAAGAATTCATAAAAATAGTTGATGAGAGATAAAGGGGTTCCTCATCATATTTAAATGTAATGGAATGTAAGGAGGTCATATAGATACATTTTCCAACAATTTTAATGGAATTTAGATTCATGATACAAAAGTATTGTTTAAATATAATTAAGGAGAGAGAAGTTTCTTTCGGAATTTCGGCATAGTAACAGTTGTACATGGGAGGAATTTAATGGGAGAGAAAGGGGTATCCCATCATTCAAAAATAAATAGGGAAGTATGAGGGAGGTTCGAAACCATACCCCAGCATTCATAATTGAAATTAAAATGGCAAAAAAACTTAAAGAAAATTTGACAAAAATGAGAAAGGAAGAAAAAACCCTGACTTGGAAGTGTGCTTCCAAAGGCTTGAGAGAGGCTTGAGAGAGGATTCTTGGGAGATTGGGGCACCTTGGGAGGATTCTATTGAGAGTAGGGAAGAGGAGGGACGATCTAAAAAGTCTTTTAGTGAGGAGGAAGTGGGATCTTAGGTGGGTTTGTAAAGGAAATGTGAGGGAATTGTTTATTATTTTGGTTTGTGACCCCTTATATTAAATTAATCCAAACCACAAACCATACAATAGTTTTTTCCCATGTATTTTGGAAAAGGGAAGAGGAAAAAAATATTTTATAAGGAAAAATTCCTAACTTCTTAAAATTATAGGTTTACTTATGTGGAGGTGAGTCACACTCCCATGGAAAACAATTTAAAAAGACAAGGTGTTTAATAAGTTTTGAAGGGTCCATTAATGCTTTGAAAAGTAAGTCAAACAAACACAAAATCACATTATTTTAATTTTAAAACATATATTGGCCGAACATAAAGCTTGTAGTATTTTATTACATCACTATTGTGTCATTATGATGTCATAAAACAGATTATATATTTAAACAGTGTTTAATTTTTACCCAAAAAAATTGACTGTCTCAAAAAATTATGAAAAATTCACCATTGGATAATTTCAACATCCTGATTGCAGAAATTAAATTTATTTTATCTAAATAATTTTCTAAATATGTTAATTTTCACTTTTAAAATAAAAACCAACATTTATCAAAAATTCATGGGTTTTGACAAAAATGGCTTTCAAACCATAATAAAATTACAATTGAATTCTTAAAATTATATGATCATTTATATATAATAAAATTAATTTAATAATAATAATAATAATAATATTTTAATAAAATATTATTTAATTTAGAAATCACTTAATTTAATAAAATATAATTCTTAATTAAATAATAACTAAAAACAATATTTGCACCATAAAAACTATTTACAATGTATCAATAATGACAAGAAAGTATATTCATTATAATATACAAAACAAATAATGTACACGAACATAGTACTAGTGATTTGTTACATAAAACCTTAAAACAACTACATAAGACATAAGGGTAAGGTGTGTGATGGTGACAGACTCTTGGTGTGGCTCGGATAACATCGTTCGAGTGGTAATTCCTATCAACTTCCACTTTTCCCATAGACGGTCACGTTCGAGCTTGACATGATGGAGCTCAGCTTGGGATTGGTCAAGAGAAAAGCCCCAAGACGCAACCTCTTTTCCGATCTCTGACAAATGAGCTTCATATGGAGCAATTCTACTGGATGAGTCAATCACTTCCTTTGTCGGAGTAAATTGGATTTGTCAAAGCCTTATATTTATACTAACCACGTGATCACTGTTCAAAATCTATAATAGCAATGGTCACTATTCTTAACAAAAAACCAAAGAAGTTGACATTTTATATAAACATTTTACATAACGAGACATTGAATAAGATCAAGAGGGATTTACATTAATGAATCTTTGGGTTGTTACATGAACCGCCTTGCCTCCACACGTCCGATAGGCATGCCAGCTTCTGTCCTCCTCCGCTATGGATAATGGGCCATGGCCTCCTCTAGAATCATGGTTGCGCTACCAAGACTATTGTGGCCAACAGGTGTGCCAGCCACCACTTTGTTTCTGGACGTCACCAGTCACCGACAGAATTCATTGGGTCACCGGGTGAACTCCAGTGGCCCGTTCTTCAATCCGAAGTGTTCAAAGTTCGTCTCGAACATCGATGTTGGGTCTAACCTGACGTGGTTCGGTCCTGATCAACCCAAGGATCCACCCATGAAGAACACATCAATCCAGGAAGTTGTGGAGGGATCAGGCCGTGTTCGTTTGGCCTGCACCCTATGCGTTAGATCGATAACATGCAACTCGAGAAGAGAGATTCAACATAAATTAACGAAGAACAATAATAAAAAAATCCTTCCTCAATCATTTTTTGAGACGACATGAGGAAGAATATTAAGAAGACAATAGATACACCAATGCTCATCACTTATGCTACACACTTCTGATCCGAGCTCAAGCGTCGGTTCATCATTCTTGATCCGGGGTTTGTTCTTAGTTGGAGGAGGTTCTTCCACCAAGAGTTCACCCAAGTTCTCTCCTATCCCAAAATTTGTTCTTTGACAAAAATTTCCCACCATAAGATGTGAGGAGCCAACTTAATTTAATTTAAGAATTAATTACATGACCAATTAATGATTGCACCTCAATTGGGGAAATCTAAGTGTTACAAAGGTTTTAAGGTCGGGTGGTCCCCACCACCAAAATTAAATTGAGAGTTTTAAAATAAATAAAATAAAAGTTGTTTGTTTTAATTTTTTTAACTCTACCTTAAAAAATTAAAAATCCAACTTCCACCCTCGACCTACTCTAGTCGAGGTGAAGACTCTCTCAAGATAATACCAGCGCTGCGAGTTCAACGATGTACTCAGTTTTCAGTTCTAGGCACCAGCTCAAATGTTACAAAAAATGCCGCCCACACATTTACAGAATATACCTGAAAAAGACATTTACAATTTCATTTTGGGCCCACTAGGCCTTGGAATCAAGCACCATTAATTATTACAGACTCATACTAATTCTATATAATTAAAAAATTACATAGAAAATTCATGGCATTTAGATTCCTCCCCACCTCAAGGGTTTGCATCCACGAAATCCACAACAAAATATAGGGAAACATGTGGGGGTACTATGCATGAATATGATCCCCCTGCTCCCATGTGCTCTCAGGGTGGTTTCTGTGCTTCTAACATACACACACTAGAGGTATCGATTTCCCAAGGAGGACTTTCTCTTGTCGATCCTCATTCCCCACTAGAACCTCTGAAAACATTTCCCCATCATCGATGTCCTGCTTTCCCCAGTCAATGATGTGTGAAGAATCATTTACGTATCTCCTCAGCTAGGATAGGTGGAAAATTTCATGAACCCAGTGCAACTGAGGGGGAAGAGCTAATAGGTATGCCACTTCATGAATTCTGATGAGGACCTAAAAGGTTCTGATAAACCTCAGAGATAACTTTCCACCCCAGTAAAATCTTTGAAAGCCTCATCGAGGTGAGATGCATAGGAAAACAAGGTCCCCATCCTCGAACTCGAGGGGTCTCCATCTCCAGTCAGCATACGACTTCTGCCTTCTCTTTTCAGTCTTCATCCACTCCTAGATGATCTGCACATTCTCTGTGGTAGCCCGTACCATCTTCGGTCCCATGAGTTCGGACTCCTCGGGGTCAGTCCAACACTGAGATGATTAGCATGGACAACCATACCGAGCCTTGAATATTCCATACTGATGATGGAGTGATATCTATTGCTGTACGCGAACTCCGCCAATGGCAAGTGATCCTCCCAGCTGAGGCCGAAATCAAGGATGCAAGCATGAAACATACCCTCAAGGGTCTGAACGGTTCGTGCCATCTAACCATCTATATGAGGATGAAAGGCTAAGCTCAATTGAAGCAATGTCCCGAATGCCTCCTGCAACCCCTTCCATTGCCAGGAAGTAAAACTTTCATCATGATCAGATTCAATCGTCTAAGTCACTCCATGAAGTCGTACAATCTCTCATATATAAAGGTGTCCCAAGCCCTCTACTGATCCCTGCACTCTGGTAGGTAGGAAGTGGGCTAACATGGTGAGTCGGTCAATGATCACCCATATAGAATCAATACCCTTGGATGTGCATGGAATTCCTATAACTAAGTCTATGGAAATTCCATCCCACTTCCACTCTGGCACATCTAGTGGCTGAACAAATCCCGCTAGAACATGATGAGCTGCCTTCACATGCTGACAATTAAGGCATCATGAGACAAACTCTACCACTAATTTATTTATTCCTAGCCTCTAGTACTGATGATGTATGTCTGGGTACATCTTCTACACTCCAGGATGTACCACTAGAGGGGATGTATGTTACTACCTCAACACTTCCTCTTGAAGTGCCACTGGTACCATAGTACTTTCATTAAAGAGGATGATGTGCTCCCCACCTCCAGGAAATCCATAAGGTGCATGTCCTATTGATATATGGGCACATCGAGCCTAGAAGTCAGTGTCACCATGATGCGCCTCCCCGAATCACTAAAGGAGTGGGGGGTGACTGTACGAGACTAAAGATAAGCTGCTCCATCTCGATCCACAGAGGATATTCCCAAAGTGCCTAGCTGCTTCGTCGCCTCACACAACAATTGTATACCAAATCTTCAACTGAGTGCATATTCTACCACATTCCCTTTCCTATAAGTATATACAATCTTGCAGTCACAGTCCTAGAGGAACTCAAGACAACACCATTGTCTCAGGTTCAGGTCCTTCTGTGATACGATATATCTGAGACTCTTGTGATCAGAGTAGACTGTAAAACGTTTTCCCATCAAGTAATTTCACTACATATTCAAGGAAAAG
Organism: Viscum album; assembly: GCA_963277665.1. Taxonomy (NCBI): domain Eukaryota; kingdom Viridiplantae; phylum Streptophyta; class Magnoliopsida; order Santalales; family Viscaceae; genus Viscum; species Viscum album. The sequence continues at coordinate 1,699,978,090 of OY728125.1, forward strand.
ACCACCTTTTCTAAATCCAGGTCATGGGTAGCATAGTTCTGCTCATTATTTCTTCGTTGTCCATAACAATATGCGACCACTGCTCTTTCCTACATTAGGACACATTCAAGTCCGGTCCCTGATGCGTTGTAGTAGACTACGTATGCAACGCCCTCCTCTAGTAACCACAATATGGGGGCACTCATCAGTCTCTGCCTCAACTCCTGTTACCTCCATTGGAATTTCTATGACCACACGAAGGGTTATACCTACTTTGTCAACGTTGATAAGGGTTCTCAATATCTGGAAAATTCTATCATAATCCTCTAGTAGTAACCGGCCAGACCCAGGAAACACCGCACCTCCGTAACACTCTTGGGTGGATCCCAAGAAATAAAAACCTCTATCTTCACTGGATACACTGCAAATCCAGCCTCGGAGATGACATGTCCAAGGAAGTGAAACTATCAGATCCAGAACTGGCACTTTGAGAGATTACCATAAAGCTGGGGATCTCAAAGTGTGTCCAGAACTATCTGTAATTGATAGGAATGATCCTCTTATGTAGCTGAGTATAATAGGATTTCATCGATGAATACCACCCCAATGTGATAGATGTATGGCTGGAAGATCCTATTCATGAGTCCCATTAACACTATTGGGGCATTGGTCCCATAGAATGGCATAACTAAGAACTCATAGTGGCCATACCGACATCTGAAGGCCGTCTTCAGCACATGCTCATCTCGTACCCAAAGATGGTGATCACCTGATATGCGGTCTATCTTTGAAAAGCACCATGCTACCTTTATAGGTTCAAAGAGAACATAAATCCTTTGGAGTGGGTATGTGTTCTTCATGGTAAACTGGTTCAGGCACCGATAGTCCACATAGAGTCTCAAACTACCATCCCCCTTCATGGGGAACAAAATCGGGGATGCCCAGGGAGAATCATTGGGCCTAATGAACCCCTTGCCCTGAAAGTCCTCTAGCTGTACTCGCAGCTTTCGAAGCTCCGTCGGAACCATTATATGCTGGTGTAGATATCAGTGCCGTCTTGGGGTACAAGTAAATATAAAAGTCCACCTCTCTTAGAGGAGGTAGACTTGGAACATCATCAAGGAAAACATTAGAATAGTTGTCCACCACTACCATATAGCTCAGACTCTCAACATCAACTGATGTGAGGGTAAATCTAGCCAATTGATGTGTGATCAGTTACACCCTCCTCCTGGTAAGTCCATCCCGTGCTGCAAAGATTCTCTTCTCACCAGTGAAGGAAAACCTGCTCCCATACTCACGGAGACGCAACACATTGTGCCTAATACACCCTCCTAGAGTATTATCACACGAATAGCAGCAGTTTGTAATCATTGAATCCTATTCCATAGGAGTCCGTAGTCGTAAGGAGCGAGTCAACGTCTCTATCAGAATCCCTGAGCTCCGAATGAGGGATGTGGTAATAAAATAGTGACTGGAACTTGTGTCTATAAGTACTACGACTAATATGGAGTAGACACAAATTGTACAATGAATCATTTTCGCAGCGCAATTGTCATAGGCCTCAACTTCCTGGAGTTGAGCTCATCCCTGTCCACTTGCTCACTGTGGTCGGGGTGGACCACTTGGAGGTGGTGTATGTAGAACCTCGAATCACCACCCACTACCTACAACATAGCTAGCTCCTCTACCATGTCCGCCTGCTACCTATGGACCTCCTTGATGAAATCATTGCCTTTTCCCAGGCAGTCCTTTGACTGTCTGCTAGTCTTCCGTATGGTAGGTCTGGCAGTCGCAAGCCAAGTGACCCTGCTCGCCGCACGAGTAACACTGATAGCTCCTTGCCTGTCCTACTCTGTCTCAAGAGCCCCGCACAACTGACCCTGTATCCTATGGTCGTCCACCTGTATGTCTGGTCTTCTTGGACCTCTATGTCATCTGTCTGCTACCAGCTGCAGATATCTCTACTAGATAATGGCTGGTGGTGGGTCTCGCTACTGGTGACTGCTCAGTAAGGAAGCACTCCACTAAGAGTGCTTGCCCCAACACCCCAGCATGTGTCGGGATACTGAGGGAAATCATCGAAGCTCTAATATCCAGATTGAGATCCTTCTCAATGGTCCGGGCCAGGAAGAAATGGTCCCTCACCATGTCAGTAAAATAGAACAAGAGGTCAGTGAACCTCTCTGAATACCGAGCCATGGTCATGATGCCAGGATGTAAGCAGAGAAGCTCTTGTATACAACAAAAGTGTAAGGTCTCTACTACAAACTCGCCCAGAAAAGGATCTCAAAGTCCACTCGGATGAGTTTGACCTCGTCAGGAACCTGGGGAATCATGCCCTTACATCTCCCCTACTACCTAAAGAAGACTGGTGGTAAAGATCACCATGAGATCAGCTGGTCTCCCTACCTGTGGAAAAACTCTAACCAGGACCTCCAGCCAATCTCAACCACCTATGGATCCATCTCCCCCTAGAACCTTGGTGGACTCTAGAACTAAACCTCATGAAATGTTCTCAAGTGGCGTGCACTCTTAGCTACTGGGGCAGGTGGCTTCGGCTGCACAATGGGTAGTGGTGCTGCCGGTACACCACTCAATAGTACGACTTCTGAAATGGGGCTCTGCACTGAAGCCTCATCGATTGGTGTACAATCATTTCTTACACTATCTGGAACCATGGTTTGCTATCTTCATGGAGGAATACTGGAAAGAAATAGGTGTTACACAGTCAGTAAGTTATACTTGGTGAGCTGACTCAAATAGATCACAAATAAAACTTCTCAAAAACACACACAGAATCAGTGTTTTCTTGAACATGGTTAGAAATAAGAAGTTAGGTACATGGTGTATGGAAATGTCAAATGCCGCACCAACACTGGATTCCCCCAACTTATAACCACACACCTAACACTTAACACTATCGAAGATTAAAAGATCAGAGTCATAGTTCTTCGGTAGAACCGACTCCTATGATACCAATTTGTCATGACCCGTCCTTCGGGGCCCGTGTCATGACTACCCCAAGACCACCTTTCATAGGACAGGGGATGGCGACTAGCATCAGAAGGGAATATCTCTAAAACTGGGAAAACAATTCCTTTTATCCTGCAATCTGACAAAATCCAAGCACACCACAATATAAAAGCACAACATAGACTATATAATAAAAAGGGTGAGTATAGTAAGTAAAGGGGCTGGAATACACGCCCAACTAAAAAGTAAAAGTAAAACTGAAAACATCTCCTGTGAACACCCGCCATGAATCCAAACTGAAGGGCAGGTATAGATCTCAAATAGCTGTATCTACAGTATATCTCATCTAATGGTCCACCTCTGAGTATCCTTTTTTCCTATCTCCCACAGACTTGATCAATGATGTCCATCATCTGCATATGATACAACAAGGTGCGGGTATAGCACGTTTAGGGGTGAGTATAACGATACACAGTGGGGACCCCGAGACCCCCGAAGGTCTCTTAGAATCCACAGAGGATAAACCTAAAAGAAAATACTCTATCTCAAATCCCAACGAAATAGTCATCAAAACTACTTAGGTATATTCCCATACATATACCTAAGTTATCAATATATATACTTATCTAATAAATGAGGGAATAATACAACAAATGTAACACCACGAAGGTAAAAGTACGACACAACTAACACCACGAAGATAGAAGTACCACACAGGTAACACCCCAAAGGTATGTACCAAAAATGTATCACCACATAGAAGAATAACATGAAGGCATCACCACAAATAAGTGCACCAAAAAGGTAAAAACTCAACTCACACCTGGTATAACTTAAGTACAAAAGTATAGATGATTAGTTGTATCACATGATCATATTACTTCATCGAGATGCTCTGCTGTTGACCCACAAAGGATTTAAATATGACCCACATAGGATCTAATGATGCTGAACCACACAGGATCTAAAGATAACTTACATAGGATCTGAGGATGACCCAAACAAGATCTGAAGATGACCCACACATGATCTGTAGATTCTTTAAGTACATCCTGCGACAGGGTTCCCACATTAAGCATGCTTGATTCATGGCGGATCCACTCCTCAATCCATCGAGCAATAATTTATCTTCCATGAAGTCCCGAAAAGATGTATCTCAATGGAACGCCATGTCATAAGGATCCCAATGCAATAGATGACACATCAATCAGACGCCCGTTCTGTACATTATTAGTGTTTCCATTCTAAGGTCCCGGTTATATTCAGGTTTGATCCAACTGAACTGTACTCCAGATTCATCCAAAACCCATGCGCAGTATACCAAAAGGGCCGTCTCAATATAAGGAATCCAAGGCCATATATGGTTCATCAAACAGACACACTATTCTCATGATATGGCCAAAATGGCGTATCTGGTTCCAGATGGGCTCGGGTCTGGCCCGACCCGGCCAGGGGCCAGCCTGATAGGCCGTAGTCTGGCACACTGGGCATGACCCATGGGGCTCGGATCGCTCAGATGGGTGCGGTCTACTGTGGCAGGGCCCACCGTAGCCTCTACCCAGGGGAAAGGCGCCCCCTGTAATTCCAAATGGTTCAATGGACCATTCAGATTTGGCCCACCCGGGGATGCAATGTGGCGTTGCTTGCTGGCAAGCATAACCCACATGAGCAGTCCCACTCGGCATGACGCAACCGACTAGAAGTCTGACTGACTCCCCTTCCAACGGCTTGACAGCAAAATTTTCCTCCCACGGCCTGCCGGTTGCCGGCCGCTCGGGTGCACCATTGCGGCGCGACAGCCACAGCCTCCCCCTCTACAGGCGGCACAGAAGTGTGCCCCCCAGCCTCCATGTGGCCGGCCAACATGCCAGCCGTCCTCCTCCTCTGCAACGGCTGACAGGTCGCGACTTCCTCCGGCATTGCGGTTGCACCACTACCACTATTGCGGCCGACTGGTGTGATGACTGCATCCTTGTTTCCTGCCGGTGCTGGTGTCTAGCAGACTTCTTTGGGTCACCGAGTGAACTCTAGTGGCCTGTTTTTCAATCTGAAGTGTCCAAAGTTTGTCTCAAACATCGCTCTCGCATTTGACCCGATGTGGTCAGGTTTCGACCAACCTACAATCCACCTACAAATAACACATCAATCCATAAGGTTGTGGAGGGATCGGGCCATGTTCTTTTGGCCAACACCCTCTGTGTCAGACTGATAACATGTCACTCGAGAAGACAGATTCAACATAAATTAATGAAGAACAATCATAAACCAAACCTACCTCGATCGTTCATTAGAGACATCATGAGGAAGAAGATGAAAATGATGAAGGATACGCTGTCACTCATCGCTTCCGCAACATGCTTCCTTTCCACGCTCGAGCTTCGATTCCCCATTGTTGATCCACAGTTTTTTCTTCTATGGAGGAGGTTCTTCCACCAAGAGTTCTCCCAAGTTATCTCCTACCTCCAAATAATTTCATTGCCGCTGATTCCCCACCACAAGTGGCGAGGAGAAAAATTTATTAATTTTAAGAATTAATTACTTGACCAATTAATGTTGGCACATCAATTGGGGAATTCCATGAGTTATAAATGTTCCAAGGTCGGGTGGTCCCTAAAACCAAAATTCAAATTAAAGGTTTCAAAAAAATAAAATAAAATTTGTTTGTTTTATTTTATTATTATTTATAACTATCCCATGAAAAACAAAAATTCCTACTTTCACCCTCGACCTGCTATGGTCGAGGTGAAGACCCTTTTTAGTGAATATCGGTGCTGCGAGTTCAATGGTGTCCTCAGTTATCAATTCCGAGCACCGGTTCAAAAGTTAAAAAATGCTGCTCATGAGTTTACTGAACGTACCCGAAAAAAATTAGAATTTCATTCCAGGAACATTGTACCTCATTATCACACGCCGTAAATTTTTTCAGACTCATAATAATTCTATATAATTAAATACAATACATGGAAAATTCTAGGTCTTTACAGTAATAATTAGTTCTTATACACTAGAGAAATCCTAAATGAATTGTCATGAGTATCCAGCCCACTCGATAAAACTCTTAATGTATAATTTTTTTTTTGATGGTGGGCTTGAGATATCTCCATTTCAACCTTGTCTAGATCTACCCAAATTCTTGACTCATAGATCACACGACGAAGAAAAATTATTACTCATATGTATATGTTACCCTTCAAGATCATGGAATTAATTTTATGTGATCATAGTGTACCCAAAATGATTTGAAGTAGCATGGTATGTAACAAAGATATCTAATAATATTAAAGTATGCCATAAATATAGAGAACAATAATAGAGTTTGTATATAGGTGAAATATCTTATTCATGAGAACCATAAAAACATATAGGGAATTTATTAATTTGAAAAAAATAATGAGGTACTCATACATGGAATTTCTACTCCTAAAAAAATATTTAGAATATCCACCTCTTGGACCTAAAACTGATGGAATCCTGAATGAAGCTCAACCATAAAGAACCATTATGATCCCCATAACTAATCAAAGAGATCATCTATCCTATGTAGAGGATACTTATTCATCTCCATATGCCAATCCAATATCCTATATTCCACATATATACATAGAATACCACCCTTCTTCATAGATAACAACATGAGTGTACCCCCTAAATATGTTCTCGGTATTATGAAACCCTTCATATCTAGGTCCTCTAGCTGAATTTTATATTCTTTCAACATGAATGATTACATATGGTAATGAGGAGTTAAAATACCTTATTCTCTTTGAAAGAGTATTATCTCAATATATACTCCTCGTTTAGGAAGAATAACTAAGAATTTATCTAAAAAGACATCCTGGTGGCTATCAACAATTGGAGGAAAATAATAGGATATATCATATGGTTCTGCTATGCAAGATAGTTCTACAACCTAAGTCATTATTGATAAAATCTAGCTAAAATATGGTTCCACTATATTGGATATGACTTCGCACTCAATTGTCATTATAAAATTATCTCCCTTAAGTTAAATAAAGGATAACTTCCTATAATAAAAATCAATGCGAGCTCACCAGTTGGTCAACTAGTCCATTCAATAGAGAATATTAATCCAAGAATTCTAACGGATCCTGAAATCCCACAAATATCCATAGTTCAGAAAAACTATATGACACTGTAGACATATTTGGAGATTGTCAATTTTCTTCCCTAAGGGTGTTTCGACAAAAAGAAACATAGAAGATAACTTAATCAGAATGTTGAGTGTAGAAAAAAATGAGAGGATATAAAATAATGGGATGTAACAGTACAATAAATAGAAGTAGATAAAAAATTTATGATCAATACCACACCTCTAATGGTTTATGGTCCTTCTCTACATTTATCTTGATCCTTGTCCATGATATACACTTGGTCTGCCTCCACTAAATTTCCTTAACACTGATGTGTAAGAATCACTCAAGTCAATTTAATCTAATTATTTTAAACTCATTGTTGAGGACCCTAGCCAAATCATTGGGATGTATATTTTTTTCTAACCTCTATCCTTGTAGAATCCTAACATCAAATATCTGGAGATGAACTATTGAAGATGTCCTATCATTCTATACTCTTGACACTTTATCTAATGTGATGGGTAGAACCTATGGTCGTGTCCAACAAATACTGAGTTAAATAACTGTGTAAATGTTCTATTTTAGATAAAGAAACCATACTCTACTCGACCTACCTACAACTACCCCACTGAACAACCTCGATCTTCCACTTCCTTATACTATTTTAATTACTCATCCCAACAATAAGGGGTCCACTCACAAGTGTATTAATGAATGGTTTAATTCTAGATGTTTTATCATTCTACATGCACTTCTCAATAGTTAAGGCATCATGTAGAATCTGTGGATATTTTTTTAGGTCAATGCTCCAATCCTTTCATATGAAATTAGTTTGGATCCTATCTAAAACATCTTATAATTCTATTCCATAGTTCCATCTAGTATTGGAGAAAAATTAAATTGTTTAGTGTAATGAGTAGAATATGTAGATACTATCATTGATCCCTTATAAATATCAATGAATTAAAATCATGATATATATTAATAATATCATGAAATAATTATCTTGAGAATAGGTTCAAGAACACCTCTTAATAAAAACTCTAATGTCCATTTTCTCATCCCCAGACACCCCACCATCTCTTGGTGGGACCCATATATATAAACTATACTATCATGACTCATAATTCATTAATATTCTCAACCTTGCCTAATATACCCTCAATGATGTGTATATAATATTTTATATCCTATGGTACCCTAATGACATGGGAAGTGATATGCTACTCGAGATGAAAGTTGAGTGTAGTCAATATTATTCTTTGTACTCCTCTAACATGGCAATGCCCAATCTGAAAAACTACTGGAAATAGTGTCTCTAATGCCTAAACCACTATAGAAGATAAATTATTATTCTTAGGTGTATCTGACTAAATAGCTTGTGGTGGAACATGTTAAACCACCTCGGAGGGACCATTAAAGTGCCTCCAAGTTTAAAATTTCACAAATTCAAAATATACATTCAGTGCTCCCAAACTAATTCTTATTGAAACATCATAATAAGATAATGAGCACTAGAGGTATTTCTATTACAATTCCCATCATAGTAGATACCATAATACATGGTATAACCCTCATTGTTATACCCAAGGATGAAGCATAGTCATTCAAACCTACAATTTAGCCACATTATATATATATATACACAACAAAAACATTCACATGTTTTACTTACTAATGTGAGAAAAGATATTTCACAACAATAGAAACACAACTATATGACCCATAATTGATACATTTTTACCCCTAACATATCCCAAAAAACAGAGTTATTTAACTAATAACTACTATTCATCAGACAACATGCTTATATATGAATTGTGATCCTATATAACTTCTCATGTTGGATGAACACACATAAAACCCCCCAAAAATGTATCAATAATCTTATCACTGTAACATTGAGGTTTATTACACATGAGTTTGATAGGAACCTAAAAATCCCATTCCTCATTTCTATATTTCCAATATCCTTTCTATCATGTCCCCAAATATCCAAGAAGAAAAGAAATTAAACTCCCCATTGATACCATTTTGCAATATCCCATCCGTAATTACCTTGTTTAGGATAGAGTTTCATATTACACCATGTATTCCTTCCCATATACAAGAGGCATACATCTATCAGTAAGGGAATAAGGAACCAATAGGGAAACTATACCCTTTATAACCAAACTAAACACCAAATAAATCAATAAAACATCCCAATGTATAAAATGAAGGATAAAGTAAGAATATATAATAAAATATGGAACCCATTTAATATATATATATATATATATATAAGTTAGGGTCTCAATGTGGTAATACAAACCAAAGTATAGAAAATCACTAGAATATAAATAAATAACACCATAACATCCTTTGAAGAATATTCGGGTACCACATATAGCTCTATACTCCACATGTATTCTATCTACCAGAGCCCCCTTACCCTTATATGGATCCCTAATAATGAAGTATTCATGTAGAGTGAGATACATTTCCAGGGTGTGAATAATAAATCCTTATAGGACACCCCCAATTCATCCATAACATGAGGGAACAATTATAACTGGTGTACTATAAGAAATGTTTAAATGAAAAATAAATCATTGAAAATCATATATTAATTTCTCATATTATAACTTTGCCACCATGGGCCCTGAATATACCCTCTTCATCTCTTTTCTAGATAGATAATCATAAAGAATATAGGAAGTGATCAAGATTAATTCATAATGTTAGTGAACATGTCTCTCTATAGTTGTAAGGAATCAAGTTAGATAGAGCCATAAGTCTATCACATTCTGTCCCTATCATAGGATAATATTTAGTATCATTAAACCCCATATTGGTCATAGGTCTATAATTAAGGTCATTGTATCATATTTATGCCAATGGTTAGGCCACAAGTTTATCATACCCCCATTTCTAATGTTACGGGTTTGGCTTTAAGGATGTCATGTCCTAACTCTGAGACCAGTTCCATCATCATCATCATTTCAGTTCATTTGAACTCCCTCTACAAGGGATAATCAAATCATGATGGTCCACCGCTTTTAATTAGAATAATAGATACCTCAAAAGGCATGATAATCAATGATAACATGATAGATAATGTAAAGACACTTCATATCTTGTTACCATGAGAACTAGTAAAAACAATCGACTATATGTGGTGAATATCAAACATCGTAAGAAATAAAATAATATTACACATGGATTCAGAAATCATATATGGATCCCATGGGCTACACAGACGTCCGATCATTATGAAGAAAGTTAAAATAATTTATACCAATATAAGAAAAATATAATGTAAAATAAAATAAATAATGTCCTCAAATGGTAAAGAATATCGTACCTGAAGGACATCCACTTTAACATAATGATTTTACATTAAATAATTCCCAAATCATGCCTGAACACTGATAGTAACCTGATCTCATACTGAGGATCCTTGAACCAATCTCAATTCATCACAATAGTGATTCCATATCAAGACCCCAAAGAAAGATAATTGTTTGACATTATATACGATATCCACCATATTATATGGGAGGAAAACCAAGTAGAATAGGATAGAAAATCACATAGAATAATAAAGAGTTGATCCTCCAATTCTGGGAATAATTCCAAGATCAAGGGTTTTGGGGGATATTTTTATGAAGCCCTACAGTCACCCAAATGACGAGAGGAAAGGATAAGATAAGGTTGTGTTTTAGGAAACTAATAAATATATGGAAATTATAAAAAAATAGGCGCAACATCTAGGATACAACACATGGAATCCAAAAAAGCAAGGAATATGACATAAAGAAGTTGTCCATCTTACGATGGTTTTGAAAGAAGCATTCCCAAAATACACCCTATGGAAAATAGTGATATTTTATAAATAATGAGAATATACTACATCATAAAGAACAAAAAAAAAATTCAACCACCAATCCCTCAAAATAACACTATGATATAGCCACCACTCCATACTGTAGAGACCTTGATATTAGGAGAACTACCCATACACCACCTTTTGGCCTCTACAACGAAACTGAGGGTGCATGCCACATATGTGCCAAAAGAACAATAAATACTGAAATTAGCCTTTATTTCATAGTTCCCCAAACACGTAGAAACTAAAACTACATGGTGAATACAAGATCCATGTCAAACTATCCAATTCCACTTAAAATATTCAGCTCAACTTCCGCTTTTCTATTTTAGTTCCCTCCCTAGGATGATATTAAACATTTTGGGTTTTCCTGGAAAACCCAAAACCATAATTTATTAATGAATTTTGGATATTTTCAACAGTGTGACGATCAAGGTAATCTTCAATTAATCAATCCAAACATTGGGGACCCCCATACCAATATTTGGATGTGTTCTAAAACAATTAATGTTTGGGAATCCACACTTTGTTGAAGAATTATAGACTGGGGGAGTACGTTACGCTGATCTTCTAATACTATATTCTTCATGGAAAATAAAATATAGAGGTTTAACAAAATATAATATTGATAATACTCCATGTAAGAGTCTCACTATATCTTAATCCTAAAACATTCACACTTACTTGAAAAATTAACACAACCAGTAATGAATTTTACCTCAATATTGAAATTCAAATATATGAAAGTTCATGGAGATTGTTTATCAATTTTCCATCATATTTCTTTGGGTCACATTAAATAAGTCGCATCAAATAATGTGTATGGATATATAGATGCACATAAGTTTTATGTTAATATATATGAAATCTAAAACCTACATATCCTTATAGCATAATCTAGATGAATTATCAATAAGCTTATGTATCCATGAACATTTAAGTAACACTATATAAATCTATAAATTATAATAATATATCTATGATTTATTAATAATTACCAAAAATGGGTTGATTTGGTGTACTCATGGCTTCCTTTTTATGACTGACATACTCTAAAATTGTTCAATTCCTTTACTGTAACACCCCGACCCGAGTAACCCAGAGTCTGTGAATTATTTTAATACATTAGCATGATTACAAGGAATCAAGTCCCGAAGGACCGATCAGTTTAGCAGTCTTGTAAAATAGATTACATACATGAATTTTAAATTACACATTATATCATACGAAACAACATAAAAAAATACTTTATGAATTCCATTATTCGTTTGGATTATTCCTGAATATTAATCACAATACACTTCTTAGAATCCTGGGAAATATAAAACATAGAATGGGGTGAGCTCAGATGCTCAGTAAGGATAACAATACATCGGAAATTTACATTAATAAGAATAAACATTTAAGGCAATGTATAACCAAAACAAAATCCTATTAAACTTGAACTTCATCATAATATAGAAAAAATTAAAATGATGTAATGCCATTTACTTATTCAAATGGATATTCTTCTAGTCGAATAATCACATGCCATATCACTAACCACTTCCATAATAACGGAATGCATAATGCCAGAATATCAAAACCATATAGTCAATGACTTTTTCCAAGTCTACAAATAATATTTTGTCAAGGCCTTATGCCAAGACACTAGTTTAATTCATAATATCTACCGTTGCATCGAGGAGCTATAGCGGGCTCCACCCGTCACTTACTATGTCCAATTCATTGCTCATATGAAAAGGTTTAAAAATAACATAAACATTCATGTTAAAATTGTCATACCAAATGTTGATACTTTACCCATAAACCATGAATGGTATAAAAATAACACATCCACCATAAAAAATATCACAAAAACTTCAACACAATATGGAAGATTTGTATCATAACAATTCAACTTCAAACAATTTTAAAATCAGTTAAATGATTTTGACATAGATGAAAATGATTTGTAAAACTCTTTGCGAGAAATATCCCTTTTTCATGAAAACGTTTAAAAGTCACAAAACTTAGAAAGGAATACATATAAATACATTTTTGAATAAATCTGTCCCATACAACTTTGAAACATTTGAAAGTAATTAACATTTTAAAACATTCATGTCTATTTAAATAAATATTTAAAACCATTTTGAAAACATGGACAGTAATGAGAATGGTTTAGAAGAATAAATATTAAAAACATTTAAAATAATGTTTTCGTAAAAAGTACCTTAATAGAACCCATTTTAATACTATTTTATGAAACATGGACAAGGATAATAAATATTTATTAGTAGATACTTATGTAAAAACAACCTTGGATAATAAAGAGATTTTGAAATAAACCCTTACCAATTTGGAAACGTACGAAACATACGCCCCATGAAAGAGGTATCATATAGTGAATAAGTAAATACACATAAATTAATTTTTATTACACAAATAATACAATTATGGGCAGTACATACACCACACAAAAGTTAATAGTGGCAATATGGGACGAATCACACGAGAATAAGGAGTGAGATGAAAACCCCTTACCTTGCACTTTCCTTAAGTCGATGATGCGTTTAACCTTCTGTATGAAGACTATAGTATGTTATTAAATTATAATAGAACAATATTAATATTTATAATATCATACATTGCTCATTTATGACATTATACTACCCATTTAATGATAATTTCCTTGTCATATTAATATTTCGGGAAATAATCGCATTCTTTATCGTACATGTTTTAACTTGTTACTCTGGATTGTATCACTTAGATCATGATTTAAATACTTCCAGAATATAAAACATGATTTATATATCTTATATATTTAGGATATAAATTTTTATAATAGACATATATATTAAATGGAAAAAACCGTTTATGGAGACGGTAGTCCGTACGTACACATAAATGCTGTTTCCGTTTTCATACAGTATTGAACAGAAGTAAGTGAATAACACATATGTAAGTATATAAATACTTATATATATATATATATCTCCAGTAGTATTATTATTTCATATATTACAAACTTATTAGTAATATATATTTGTATAATCGTCGATGAATGGTGAACTTGGAAATGAATCTCATCGCGTTGTGGAGACGGTAATCCGTACGTACGCACCTGCAAAAATATAATTTTTTTGATATTAAAATAATATAAAATTGGATGTTATATCATATATACAGAATCATTATCATATTATATTTTTTATTTACATCAAATACACAACATTATTATACGCATCCAAATAATAATGTATTGAATAACAATAATATCACGACGTGGAGACGGTAATCCGTACGTACACACGAATAGTGACATGTCATTCAAAGGGCGGATAGAATAATGAATTTCATTGTACCATATTTATAATAACATCACAGTATATAGAATATATTGGAGTTATTATTTTAGAATGGAAACAACAATGAAAAAGGAAGTGGAAGAAGAATGGAACTTGAAAGAGGGTGGTGAAATCATTACATCTTCTTCGGGTTCTTCCATTTGATTTGATCAAAAGGGCTCCATTGGATGGATTTATGATCAATATAAGGCCTCTAGGTTTAAGTGAGGGATGTTGGGAGGATATTTGGGCAGGGTGTGGCCGAGACAAATGGTTTTGGAAGTGTGAATTAGATTGAAGGAAGAGTGCCCTTTTATAAGAGGGGTGAGGGGCACCTTAGGAAAAACGTAAAATATTATTTTTTTAATAAAATAATTTTCGGTTTCTAATGGCTCCAAAATCTATTATTTAAAGTTTAAGGTGGGGATGGGTCGAAATATACTCAACAAATAGGTTTTAGACAAGTTTAGTTTATAATATTAACCTTATCTTTTAGATTTAACTCTTAGTTAAATAGTTTACCTTTTACCGTGTCTTCTTGTATTCTTACTCTATATGGTTAATAAACTTACTATAAACTTCTAAGAGGACCTAAAGTGGCTCATTAAAGAAATATATAATATTATTTTATCCCTTTGGCCGAACCACACATTTTTAGGAATATTATATCATCCAATAATATTGTATTTGTTTTAAATATTAATTTATGTCAATTTTGACACTATTTGATATTGTATTTTTGTGAAAGTCATCCCAAGTTGATTACTTAGAAAAAGATACATTGAAGAATCCCTAACATGTCATATTTACCTATAAAATTCATGTATTTCATAAAAACATTGATAAAATATTTATTTTAATATTTATAATACCAATTATTTGATTCTTTCATTAATAAAGTAATTATTGCATCATCATTGTATCATTAATAAATTTAAATATTTAATCTCTAAAATTTATAAATAAAATACCATTAGGTTTAAAATCTTCTTATATTTCTAATGAATATTTATAATCGAATTTATCTTTTGTGTAACCCTATATTAAAAATGTTTTTATTATTAAACTTTGAATTTAACACTTTCAACTCTTCTTTGAATTAAATAATAATAAATGTCCTAATCTAATTCAAGTGGACCAAAGAGGTTAATATTTTATTCTAAGGTTATTTTTGGCCGAACAAAAATTAACCAATATAATTAAGACAAGTGTTAGGGTAATAATGACATCATTTTTGCCCTTAATTACCCTATTTACTTTAAACCGTGGTAAATAAAAGTAAAAAGTTACTATTCACCAAAAATTATTTTAATCTTATTGAACCACAATTTACACCATGATATTAACCGTGTCTCTCAGAGTTTCTAAATTCCACTCACATAAGTGGAAAAATTATGTTTTATATGAATTTTTAAATTCTCCTAGGAGACGGGTTAAAGATGCTAAAAAGCTCAATAAAATTTTTATATATCTAAAATTATTATAAACTGACTCAAATGAATTAAATTGAACTTATATAGGTATTATGTATCTATTTTGACCTAAAATAAATTTAAATACAATATATAATTATTTAAATAAAAATTCGGTTTTAAACTATAACTCAGTGTTTTTCACTATTCATCAAAAAATAAAAGTTTTCAAAAAAATAACAAAAATTCACCTTAAGATAATTTTGATATTCTGAATTCAATAATGAAGTCTATTTTACCAAATAAAAAACATTAAAGTTGCATTTATTAATTTAAAATTAATTCTCGCTGTCAAAACCAAAAGGCGTATTTTTAAGAAATAATAAATATCAAAAGTTTGACACTTGTTTATGTCCAATTTCAAATTCAAATTACTTACAATGACCCGAATTGGATTAAATGGTAAAAATACAATCTATTTATACTTCCAAACCATTAAAATGTATAATTTAAAACTATAAATTATTTTTCTTAAAAAAGTTGTTTTTAGTTAAAATATAGTATTTCTCACTATTCACCCAAATATGAAAGTTATCAGAAAAACACCAAAAATTTATTGAAACTAAATTCATATGTCTTGATTCTAAAGAAGATGTTTATTTTGTAAAATTGAATATATAAAAGTTTCAAATATTTTATTTAAAAAGGGTTCACCATTAAAAGGCGGTAAAAGTATATTTTTTGAAAAATTCTTCTTTTATCTGAAAAAATGAATTAGTTCTTACATTATGTATAAGAAACTCATAATATGGATTCTAAAATTATAAGGATTATATATAGTTCAAAATTAATTTAGTACTATTCATAACCGCTTTTGAACGGCTAGATTGGTATGTTGTAGTGCGCTTGAACTTGTTGTGGCATGTAGTATAAGTTATTGAACTACATTGAAGAAATAATATACTATGAACTGTTGCGGTGTTACATTATTCCCTCCTTCAATAAATTGCATCCTCACAATTTGAAATTATTTTTTGAAAAGAAAAGGTTGAAAATAGAAAATACCTTTGGGAAAACCAACATCAGAAATTGGGTTAGTAAAATATAGTCTTAATAAGAGGAAAAGGGGAATGAAAAAATCATCACCAAATTAGGATTTCAATTAGGAGAACATTGGTGGCAATTAGAGACACATAATTGGAGGAAAATTTAAATATTTATAGGGAGTGATAGAGGTCATCAATCACAAAAAATTGTAGAATTGTGGGTCTCAATGCCACCAATCTATGATCATTTAAAATACCATCGATTCAATAAAACATAAAGTATTTGGATAACACATTTTTGGTTTTAATATTCCTTCCCTAAGGTTTGAGAATTAATTTCTTCATAGAATAAGAGAAGAAATAATCATATACTTGTCAAGAAGATTTCCATCCTTTAACTAATTTCTACCACAAACTCATCTTTCACTCTAAATGATAATAGATCTTAAAAAAATATTCTATTTATCCTATTCGTATAGGGTTAAAAAAAATGAATTTATAATTCATCTACATGACTCCTTTATGAAAAACTACATTATTAAATCCAGGACATAACGTGGGCCAGTGGTTGGTGATACACCCTTGTCGCCCTTCAGTTGTGGGTTCAAGTCTCGTGGCCTTACTGTACGCGACGGGTTGCCACCCGACCTCCGAGTTGTCATTTTTATGGAAATCCAAAAATAACCTTAATAATAGTATCCAATTTCAAACATAATCCATTCCAGCCTTTAGAATTATCCTAAATACTTATATCCAAACTCTCAGTCCAAAATTTATAAGGAAGTCAAACCTAACGAGGATCCTTTTTCCAGGTAAAACATTTGAACGCCTTCACCATGTATTCTTTACAACATCGCAACATCCTGAATTACCAAAATCAACCATATCTTATTCAAAAAACACTACCTCATTACCAAGACCATATTATGGATTAACTTTTCTTCAACAATGTATTTTACAAAAAAGTTTAGCTTACTATTAAGTCACTTTTCTTATATCCATATAATCTCAAATCCTCAATAAAATCGTACTACATTACAACCCTTATTTATCTCTATAATTCATGTAACTAGAATACTATTGATACAACACTCAAATGAAATAACAACATAAGAACACTAGTCATTACTCTTTAACTGAGGTAGTATCATAACTTGATTATAATCAAATAACATCATCTGCGGTATACTCTTATGATTTGGATATTGGTTCGCGTAGTGTCCCAACTCCTTTTAGATGAAGCATTGTACATTTGAAACCTTTTTCTTTCCCTTGCTGTCACGTACTAGGTGTCCATTTTCTCTAAACTTATAACAAACTCCCATTCCCTCCAGGAATGTTCTAGGGTGTTTCTTCCCCCAGTTATCACATATGGGAAAATTCTTCTTTACCCTCTTCCCTTTATCCAACTTTCTCTCTTCCATCCTTTTCTTCTCTTGCTTCCCTTCAAATCCATTGGACTCAGATAATTCTTTACTTATCTTATTAACACATGATACTATTTCTTTATATGTTGAGAATACATGGGAGACTATTTCTCTTATTAATGTTGGCTTAATACCGTGAAAGATATGATCCTTCTTACTCATTGGATCATATGTATTACTGGAGTTCACATTACTTCTACTAGGTTCCATTTCAATAGAATGGAATACACTAGGCCAGTTTATGAATAACAATTCATAATTCCAAACATGTAAAATACGTAACGTAAATTGAATAGTTTATGGATATAATCAATAATCACAAAAATGTTTTCTTTGAGAAGGTATATACTCATAAACCCTTAATAGTGGTTTGTAAAGATAATGATAATTATCCTAAGAATATCCCCTAGGAGTGTCGTAACCAAGAGTGCAGTATGACCCGTTATCATGCACCAGTTCCCGTTCAAGTCTAGATCAAAGCGGTGTTTTTGGGTTTTACCCCTAGGTACATCTGTGTTAGAGCCGCCTCTACCTACTCATATCCAAACAGAGATGTATTTGCTTGGAAAACTCACAAAATCATTACATTACCAAAATTATAGGATGTTATTCTATACTACTATTCAAACTCTATCTTATGGTAATGTGATCTAATCAGAGTTTATCTAAATCTAGTGTCCAATGTTGTTTCTAAACTTCCTTTGATACCAACTGTAATTCCCCAACCCCAGTTACCCAGATTTGGTGCATTATTTTAATTCATTGGCATTATTACAAGGAATCAAGTCCCAAAGGACCGATCAGTTTATAAGTCTTGGAAAAGAGATTACATACATGAATGTTACAATACACTTTATAACATAAAAAACAACATAAAAAATCCTTTATGAATGCCATTATTCCCTTGGTTTAACCCTTCATATCAATCACAATACACTTCTTGGAATCCTAGGGAAAATGTAACATAGAAAGGATTGAGCTCAGATTCTTAGTAAGGATAACAATACAACCGAAATTTTAATAAATAATCATAAAAATTTAAGGAAATGTATAACTAAAACAAAAGTTTTTTAAAATTTAACTTCATCATAATATGGAAATAATCAAAATGAAGTAATGCCATTTACTTATTCACATGGATATTCTACTAGTCGAATAATCACATGCAATATCACTAACCACTTTCATAATGATGGAATGGATAATGCCCGACTATCATAGCCACATTGTCAAGGCCTTGTGCCAAGACTACAAATAATATTTTGTCAAGGCCTTGTGCCAAGACACTAGTTTGTCTCATGAGGCCTACTGATTCATCGAGGAGCTATAGCGGGCTCCACCTGTAACTTACTAAGTCCAATGCATTCCTCATATGAAAAGGTTTAAACATAACATAAACATTCATTTTAAAACTGACATACAAAATGTCGATAATTTACCCATAAACCATGAATTGTATAAAAATTACACATCCATAGTCAAACATATCACAAAACCTTCAACACAATATGGAAGATTTGTATCATAATAAATCAACTTCAAACAAGTTTAAAATCCATTAAATGATTTTGACATAGATGAAAATGATTTGTAAAATTCATTGAGAGAAATATCCATTTTTCATGAAAAAATTCAAAAGTCACACATTTTATAAAGGAAGACATTTAAATACATTTTTGAATCAAAGTGTCCCATACCACTTTGAAACTTTTGAAATTAATGAACATTTTAAAACATTCATTCCCATTTAAATAAATCCTTAAAAGCATTTTAAAAACATGGACATTAATGAGAATGTTTTAGAAGAATAAATCATAAAAACATTTAAAATGATGTTTTAGTAAAAATTCCCTTAATCGAATCCCTTTGAAAACTAATTTTTGAAACATGGACATGGATAATAAATATGTCCCAGTACATACTTATGTAGAAACAACCTCAGATAATAATGAGATTGTGAAATTAACCCTTACCAATTTGGTAACTTACGAAACATACACCCCATGAAAGAGGTATCATACAATGAATATGTAAATAGACATAAATTAAAGTGTATTACACAAATAATACAATTATGGGTAGTATATACACCACAAAAAAGGTAATAGTGGCAATATGGTATGAATCTCATGGGAATAAGGAGTGAGATGAAAACCCCTTACCCTGCACTTTCCTTTAGTCGAGGATTCGTTTAACCTCCTGTATGAAGACTATAATAAGTTATTAAATTATTCTAGAACAATATTAATATTTATAATATCATACATTATTCATTTATGACTTTATACTACCCATTTAATAATAATATCCATGTTATATTAATATTTCGGGTAATATTCGCTTTCTTTATCGTACATGTTTTAACTTGTTACTCTTGATTGTATCACATAGATCATGATTTAAATAATTCCAGAATATAAAACATGATTTATATATCAAATATATTTATAATATAAATATGTATAATAGACATATATATGAAATGGAAAACACCATTTATGGAGACGGTAGTCCATACGTACGCATAGATGATGTTTCCTTTTCCATACAGTATTGAACGAAAGAAAGTGAATAACATATATATAAGTACATAAATACTTATATATATAAATATATATATCTCCAGTAGCATTATTTTGTTATATATTACATACTTATTAGTGATATATATTTTTAAAAACGTTGATGAATGGTGAACATAGAAATGAATCTCATCGCGTCGTGGAGACGGTAATCCGTACGTACGTATGAGCGGAAATATCATTCTTTTGATATTAAAATAATATATAATTGGATGTTATATCATATATAAAGAATCCTTATCATGTTATATTTATTATTTACATCAAATAAACATCATTATTATTCCCATCAATATAATAATGAATTGAATAACAATTACACCACGATGTGGAGATGGTAAGCCGTACATACACACGTATGGTGACATGTCATTCAAAGGGTGGATAGAATAATTAATTTGGTTGTACCATAATTATAATAACATCACATTATATATAATATACTTGAGTTATTATTTTAGAATGGAATCAACAAAGAAAAAGGAAGTGGAAGAAGAAAGGAACTTGAAAGAGGGTGGTGAAATCATTACCTATTCTTCGACTTCTTCCTTTTGATTTGATCAAAAGGGCTCATTAGAATGGATTTATGATCAAACTAAGGCCTCTAGGATGAATTGAGGGAAGTTTGGAGGATATTTGGGTAGGTTTTGGCCGAGACAAATGGCATGGGATGTGTAAATTAGAGTGAAGTAAGAGTGTCCTTTTATAAGAGGGGGGAGGGGCACCTTAGGAAAAACATAAAATATTATTTTATAATAAAATCATTTTCGGTTTCTAATTGCTCCAAAATGTATTATTTAAAGTTTAAGGTGGGATTGGGTCTAAAAATACTCATCCAATAGGTTTTAGAAAAGTTTAGGTTAACATTTTAACCTTATATTTTAGATTTAACTCTTAGTTAAATAGTTTAACTTTTACCGTGTCTTCTTGTATTCTTACTCTATATGGTTAATAAACATACTATAAACTTCAAAGAGGACCTCAAGTAGCTAATTAATTACATATATAAAATTCTATAAGCCCTTTGGCTGACCCTTACATTTTTAGGAAGTTTATATCATCCAATAATATTGTATTTGTTTTAAGTATTAATTTTTGTCAATTTTGACACTATTTGGTATTTTGTTTTTGTGGAAGTCTTCCCAAGTTGATTAATTCGAACAAGATACATTGAATCATCCCTAACATGTAATATTAACCTAGAAAATTCGTGGATTTCATAAAAACATTCAAATTATATGTATTTTAATATTTGTAATACCATTTATTTGATTCTTTCATTAATAAGGTAATTACTGCATCATCATTGTATCATTAATAAATTTAATTATTTAATATCTAAAAATTATAAATAAAATACAATTATGTATGAAATATTTCTATATTTCTAATTAATATTTATAGTAGAATTTAACTAATGTGTAACCCTATATTCAAAATGTTTTAGTTAGTAAACATTGAATTTAACACTTTTAACTATTCTTTGAATTAAATAATAATAAATTTCCTAATGTAATTAATGGGGACCAAAGAGGTTCATAATTTATTATAATGTTGTTTTTGGTGGAATTAAAATTAACCAATAGAATTAAGACATGTTTTAGGGTAATAATGACATCATTTTTACCCTTAGTTACCCTATTTACTTTTAACTGTGGTAAATAAAAGTAAAAAGTTACTATTCACCAAAATTATATTTAATCTTACTGAACCACATTTTACTCCTCGATGTTAACCATGTCTCTTGGATTTTTTAAATTCCACTCACAGAAGAGGTAAAATTATGTTTTATATGAATTTGAAAATTCTCCTAGGAGATGGGTAAAAGACGGTGAAAAGTTCAATAAAATTTTTATATATCTAAAATTATTATAAACTGACTCCAATGAATTACATTGAACTTATATAGGTATTATGCATCTATTTTGACCTAAAATAAATTTAAATAAAATTGATAATTATTTAAATAAAAATTCGGTTTTAAACAATTACTTATTGTTTTCACTATTCATCAAAAATTAAAAGTTTTCAGAAAAATACAAAAAATTCACCCTAAACTAATTTTGATATTCAGAATTCAATAACGAAGTATATTTTACCAAATTAAATACATATAAGTTGTATTTATTAATTTAAAATTAATTTCCGCTGTCAAAACCAAAAGGCGTATTTTTAAGAAATGATAACTATCAAAAGTTTGACACTAGTTTATGTCCAATTTCAAATTGAAATCAATTACAATGACCAGCATTGGATTAAATGGTAAAAATATAATCTATTTATACTTAAAACCCATTAAAATGAATAATTTAACACTAGAAAGTATTTTTCTTAAAAAATGCGTTTCAGTTAAAATATATTATTTTTTACTATTCACCCAAATTTGAAAGTTATCAAAAAAACACCAAAAATTTATTGAATCTAAATTCTTATGTCCCGATTCTAAAGAAGAAGTTTATTTTGTAAAATTTAATATATAAATGTTTCAAATATTGGATTTAAAAAGGGATCACCATTAAAAGGCGGTAAAATTATATTTTTTGAAAAATACTTCTTTTATCAGAAAAAATGAATTAGTTCTTACATTATGTCTAAGAAACTAATAATATGGATTCTAAAATTATAAGGATATATATTGTTAGTAATTCAGTTAATACTATTAATAAATTCTTTTGAACGCCTAGTTTGGTATGTTGTGGTGTGCTTGAGCTCGATGTTGCGTATAGTATAATTTATTGAATTACTTTGAAGAGATAATGTGCTATGAACTCTTGAGGTGTTACATTTACCTAAAACGGTATGTCAGAAATGATTGTCAGTGGGTACATGAACCCTAAAAAATCATTCTACTTTCAAAATAATTTAAATATACTATTTATTTGAGTAATATTTAAATAATTTCATAAAATATTAAATAAAACATGAATGGGGTGTATGGGGTACATGAAAACCCTAAGGATGCACTATGTGACACCAGAGTGGGGGAAGAGAGATCCCTAGGAAAACATGAATGAGCATGTATACAGAAAGGAATAGTAGTGTGGAACAATTTTTACACCCCCATCAATCGATTCATGTTGGTATGGAACTGACATACCACATTACCCACTTATTTGGGGAACTAGGTTGCTCTAGGGAGGCTGGAACATATCCCTACATTTTCATAGTTATTTTCCCATGTACTTGGTCTAGTTTGAGAATCCTGAGCATTTATCCATTACTTCAGGCCCCTAGGATTAGAAATTGGTCCTCATAGACAACATTCCTTACTATCCAACCCACATACCATAAAGATATGGGATATAATTTATCCCATTAGTGGGAATAAACCACTAATTTCTAGATTACATTATCCATGACACTTCCCCAAATAAAAAACCCTAGTCGTAACCATTTCCAATTTAATACTTTTCCATTTTTATGCCCCTTACTAAGCCACAAACCCTACTCAAGTCACCGAAAACTATTCCAATATGATCTACCATACCTATCCTCCAATGCTAACCCTTCGTTCAATCTGATAAGTCACTCACCAACACCACTGAATGACCAAACATCCCTCACCATTGGTCATTATGATAATCAATGATTACCACGATTGAACCATATTAACATTGAAGTGGGCATGAGGGAGTGATAGAAAGTGTATAAGAGGAAGATAAAGTCTTTTTAATTGACATGGAGTTCCAGAAACCCCTTTTCAAACCATCACATGACCAAGGAACAATTTTAAAATGCTGTTCTAGGCATCTAGCAAGTGGCATGGAGTGGGGTTGGTGGATGGTTGTTATTTAGATGATTGATCTTCTACACTGATTTATACATAGAATAAATATCAGGTAAATATAATTATGAAAATAAATTAATAAAAAATATCAATTAATAATAATTTACATTCAAAAATACATGATCAAAGTAAAAATATAGACAACAAACATAGTGAAAATTTTAAAAATTGATATTAAATCATGAAATGGTCCAATATCACTTTAAGAATATAGTGATCTCCATTAATTGGAAACTTGTAGTACTTATCATTGATAAACATTAAAAAATACAAAATATCCCATATTATAGAGATTTTATAAAATTTTAAAGTTAAGAATAGGGTTTTAGACTAGGGCTATAATCCTAGTCTTCTGTCATGCCACATGATACTAGAACTCCTCACCTAATGAAAAACTAATGTTTTGGATTTTCTATTTAGAGAACAGATTAATGGTTGTTGATGTTTTACATATTTTTAATCATTTAATATAAAATTAAAAAATAAAAAGAGCAGAAATAAATCTACAAAATCCAAATTCCATTTAATTAAAAAAAATAATTTCCTTTGACAATGGACATGTCTTTAATAACACACCACCCTGGATAACTAATAAATACCTTTCTTAATGATACATACTCTAACTTAGTAACAACTCCCAAAATTTAATAGGCTACCAACCACTATCAAGGGTTTTTGGAGGAATAATGGGGTGTTTATACCCCCAAGATTCATTGCGCACACTCAAAAATAAAGTAAAACAATAATATATAATCACTATACAAAGGATAACTCTAAATTAACCAAACATGCTATAACAAATAATGGTTATACCTAAAATTATACATAATAAATATCCAACATGTATGATAACATATATATATATATATATATATATATATTGAAAAATAAAGAATATATAATAATACATAAAAAAATTACAAGATGTTCCACTACAATCCCCAAGCATCACCTCATCTTATATCAAATACCATATGAACTGCCCTACAAAATCAATAATATGGGTCTTATTGTCTAAGAGGATACTCAAGAGGGGGGTTAATTTAGTTCCTATTAAAAATTTCTGATTAAAAATATTTCTATTAAAAACCCCCAATTTAAAAAATAAGTTAAACTGTAGTGAATTTATAAATATTACAAGTGTTCAATTAGTTTCAAAAAGATTGATTATTTCTCAGTTACAATAATCTATTGATTAAGATAGCTTTTGATACTAACTTGCTGACTAAAAATAATTACAAACACTTTCTAGTTCAACTATCAGAGTTACATTAAAATAGATTTGTATTTCAAAGTAATTAGTAGCGGAATAGTGAAAACAGTTTAAACTAAAATAAGATGAACAATAGTTTTAACCAAGAGGTTCATTCTCAAGCTAAATCTTAGTCCTCTCGAACTGTTTATATAAAACTTTTGATCCACACCCTGGATCAGGGTAAACAATAGTAATCAGACTATTTAGGTACTAAGACCCCTTCCATAGTTCTACGTGGGAAAAACTATAACAATATAACACATGCTACCCAGGTCACACATGACCTCTAACACAATTTCCAATGAGATAGAGGATGGTTTATAAAGTTTGAATGAGGATTATAGATATCCTCTGGTTATGCATAAGAGACAGTGTGTGTTAAAGATAAAAAGATGTAAACTCACTAATCAAAATGTAAATAAACAAATCACAATAGAGATAATAAGATTGAGATGAGTTTGGAAAGCTCTATCTGATGGAAATGTAGCTCTGTAATCCTTTCGGATAGTGCAGATGCTGTTTTCAGTCCTTCTCTGGAATTTATCTAGAAAATAGAGTATCGTGGTTCTGTTTGTTGACTTCTAGGTGTGGTTGTTCTGCTTGAGATTGCAGTAGTATTTTTAGCATAGCCATTTCATTCAATTCCCATTAAATTTCTTTTTTGAAGCTCTCGTGTATCTATTCCTTTATCTACCACGTACGTCTCTTCGTGCTTCACTCTTTTATATGCACTGTTTTGATCTTCCTTTTATAGCTCATGCGGTCCGACATGAGGCATGATTACATTACAGGTATGAGGTCCGGTTCCTTGACATAAAGAAATCATTAATTAATAACAGTTTCATTAAAAGCACCCAATATGACCGTTGATAATAAACAAACAGAAATAGTGTTTAGAGAAATAGTGACTGGTTTCCATCGGTAGCTCTTTGTATTAGTGAACATGCAATGGTGGACTTGTAATGGTAGGTCTTGTATTGGTAGCTATCAATCTCTATAATAGTAGCTTTATGTATCAGTGACTTTGTGTAGCGGTAGCTCCTTTTATTGGTAGCTCTCTTGTATTAGTAGCTCCCTTGTATCGGTAAATCCTTCAATCGGTAGCTATTGTGTAGTGGTAGCTCCTTCTATCAGTAGCTCCACATACTGGTAACTTCTTCTATTGGTACCACTCCTTCTATCAGTATCTTCTTGTGTAGCGGTAGCTCCTTCTATCAGTATCTATCTATCTGTATCGGTAGACTATGTATCAGTGACCTTTTGTATAATAAAGTTCTTAGTCTATCATTAACCTTTGTGTATCTGTAGATCTGTCTGTATCAGTGACTCAAAAGCTCGAATGCATATAAAGTATTAGTTCTAGGCATATCATTTCCATATTGAGTTAGTATCAGGATTAATAATTGTAAATCATTTATAGGCATAAATAAACATTGAGTAATATATTGAAAAAATATGATCATTTTGATATTTATATCAACTCAATAGCATGATGTCATAATTTGAAAGTATAATTAATATATATATATATATTCATTATTTGGGATTATCAAATCATTTCTAAACATGATTGATATTATAAAAACAGGAGAGTCCAACAATCTCCCCCTTTTTTATAATAACAAATTATGGCATTTTAATCCTGAATAACCATTAATGTATCAGTATAAAATACATTTGTTCTCACTTCTCAGTGTGTTCAATGAAATTTTCAAATGATGTCAAAATATCATAACTTGTAACCATAAATGAAATAATTAAAATGAATCAGATAGTATAGTATTAAATGAAAATGTATCAGAGGCAAGAAAAAAATTTAATAGACTCACTATTTATCTGAGACTCATTATCCCTATCCTTTGCCATATTATTCTCCCACATACTTCTCCATATCATTATTTATCCCCCTTTGTGATTATCAAAAAGAAGGAGCAAAAACAACACAAAGTAAAATAGAATGAGATCCTGTAGATATGTATTTAGGAATAAACTACATAGAAATACAGAAATGATACAAAAATTATACAACTAATCCCTATCAAATGTCCTAGACACTAATAAATCCACATCCCTAATATGTAACTTGGATTTTCCCTTGTTATCAGAAGTGGAACCTGGCTCGGTAGGCGTAGGTGAAGGCTTTGGAACACCAGTGATGATCAAAGGTGGTTGAGCTACTGAAATACTTCCAGGCCTCTAATGGGTACTCCTTTGTGTGATCATAAGAGTAAGACTTATGATAGCTTGAACTAGAGTCAACTGAGGTGTGGAATCAGACTGACCAGAGGAAGGCAGGGTTGGAGGTACATTATAGGGGTACTGTCCACATGCACAAAGGGCAGTAACAGGTTCATAAAATCCATTATTATTCCTCCTCATCTCTCCATAGAAGAGAGAAAATCATCCTTGTTCTCTATAAACTTGTCCAAAGAAGGAGTCAACACCCTGATCTTACTAACTTGACCCCTAAAATCTTGAATTACTGGGGGTAGTTTCAAGATTTCTAACAGAAGCATGAAATTATTGTTTAGATGATGCTTGGTATACACCTTCTGAAATTAAAGGGAAATCTTGACATTCATTTCCTTCTGTGAAGTAGCAGAATATCTCATATAATCCTGAATTATCTTTCTGATATACATTGTGGAAAATATCACCTACAAATCAGATGATCTACTTACACTAGCGTTTCTAAGTTCTTATTTCAGCACAGATCTAAACTATTCAACATCATGTGAAACTCTATATTTACCAAGAGTTTTTATAGTAAAAGATACTATTTCTTTGAATGATTGGGTCAAATTACTTATCAGTTTCTTCACAACCAAATCTTGAGTACTAAATTACTCTTTTATGGCCTTTTTAAAACTCTCAGAAACATCCAAAAACTATTTCACTACAGAGTTGTTGTAATTGATGTCCGCATCAACTTGAGCTTGAGAACTAAAAAAGATATCAAATGAAGCAAAAATTACTTCAAATAATAAATAGCCTTTGTCAAACTCTTAATCTGATTTTGAAACACTTTCAATTCATTTGTCACATCTATCACAACACTTGACATAACACTATCAAGAGAAAATTCCAAAGTTTTTCCCATTTTTCTTAACTCTTCAACAAATCCACTTTTCAATTATGAAACAGATGAAGTCAATGTATCTTTTAACTCAGCCTTTAAAGAATCATGATCAACCATAGTTGAAAGATTTTTAGGCGAAACTACTATGGCTCTCATAGAAAAAACATCAACTAAAGCTACAAATTTTCCTTTGTGTTAGACTTTATCAGATCCTGAATAATCAATTACAAGCACCACAAATCCTGGATCATCTAACCAATCTTCTTCCTCAAGAAGAACGGAGAAAAACCCATATTTTGCAGATTTCTCACCCTCAAGTGGGTCTTCCTCATTTTCAACACTAACTGTAGCCATATCCTCCTCAGACGAGTCATCTATAACCAAATTTATATCCAAACCAGGTGGCACAGACTGTGGTATATTAGTAATAGGTACTGGTTTTTCCACTTCAAAAACCTCACCAACAGGCATAATAAAGCACTGAATCAGAGGATGGAGACCCAAACATGTACTTCCATCAGAGCTAACACAAATAGGTTCTCCATTTTCAAATAGTTTTTCCTCCTCCTCATCACTAATACTTGAATTTGGAGTAGTCTCCTTGTGATCTAATCTAGGCAGGTCATCCTCTTCCATCGAGGTTTCTTCATCACCTTCCCCCAAAATTGCTTCCCTTCTAGGTAGGGTCAAAAGTGGACTTGCCATATGAAACATTTTTAGTAGCTAGGTTTGGAGGTAAATAATGATCCACTCCATCTTCTTTATAGGTATCCTTTTTAGCATCAACCTCACCATATTGAGGTTCCTCCTCACCAGGTCCTAGACCTGGATCACTTTTATCTCTTGGCCGATTGGGATGCTCAACAGGGTTAAATTTATCATAAACATTCCCATAATCATATACCCATTCCTCTTTACATGGGTTTCATCCAATAATCATGTATATACACACTATTTTTTTAATACAAAATTTGTCTCTCAGAACCATTATCTCATCCTCAGGCTCAGCCACACCTTTTTCCTTGATCATCAAAGAAACCAGCTTTACAAAGAATAGAGAATTTTTTTGACTTTGGCCTGGTCATATCATAGATTTGAATCCTCAGAATCCTACAAAATTTCACTTTGACATTATTCTTTAACATATACAACAAGAATATATCATGGAACCTATGGTTTTCAAAATCCCCTCTTTTTGGACTCAACACATGTGGGATAAATTTGAACAACAACCGGTTCTCTCCATCCATTTCAGCAGTAATCACTTTTCTTGGTGTGCCATTTCTAGTGAGCTCTTCCAAAGAAATTTTATACTAAAAAATGTCACTAGTAGGAGGTAATGACTTTTAGAAATATCCAAACTCACCCTCATGCTGAACATTTTATCTCCCATCCCATTCAATAGAAGAAAAAGATACTATCTTGCTATTCACTACTGATACCATTCTATTATCACCATTATATTTCTCAAAACAAAAAAACTCATAGAATTCCTTAACCAATTTTGGGTAATAAGGACCATTGTTATTCACAACACATTTGAGACACCCTTGTTCCTCCAATATCCTTAGAATCAAAGATTTTCTAGGCATGATCCATTCTGTAGAGAGTTATCTCTCGATTACGGTATCTATTTTCAAGAAGTGCGGGTTCACTACACTCTTCTCACTACTCGTTCCAATTCCACTACCTACACATCATACTTTCTACCTCTTTTCACTTGGATCATCACCTTCATCTTTGACTACCGACCTTTTTACTCTTTCCATTACCGAATCAAAGAACATAGGGTTCACAATAAATGTGGGGGTTCTACATGTAAGGTTTGAAGTGAAGAGAGTTCGTGGTGTATTGAAACATGACTTAGACATAATTTTTATCATTTAGGCATCATGATGTAAAAAAAAGAAATACATTGAAAATAATAATGTTTTTGGTTAAAAAAGGAAATCCAGACAGCGCAAAACATATCGGTGACAACTACCGATGAGAATCCAAACGATGAGGTTTCTCTAACCGAGAGGTCTCTCTAACATCGAGGTATCTTTAATAGTGAGGTTTCATTAATGGTGAGGTCTCACTAATGGTGTGGTATCTCAAACGGTGAGGTCTCTCTAATGGTGAGGTTTCACTATCGGGGAGGATTCACTATCGGTGAGGTTTATGGAATGTTTATCATTCCCAACTCAAGTTTAATTCAATTTAACCTTTTTAACATAAAGGATTGGTGAATATGTCATCTAATTGATGTTCAGTGCCAATAAATTAACGAGTAATATCACTTTTCTGATAATGATCCCTCAAAAAGTGAAGCCTTACATCAACGTGTTTAGTCCTAGAGTGAGATATTGGATTCTTAGAGATATTGATCACACTAGTGTTATCAAAGTTTATAGATACATGCCTAAATTGATATCCATAGTCCAATAAAGTATGTTTCATCCATATAATTTGTGCACAACAACTGCTAGCAGTAATTTATTCCGCTTCAGCAGCAGACAGTGCCATAGAATTGTGCTTTTTAAAACACCAAGATACTAAGGAATTACCTATAATATGACATGTTCTAGAAGTGCTCTTCCTATATAACTTGCAACCAGTAAGGTCATCATCTGAATAACTTATTAAATCTAATGATTGTCCTTTTGGATAAAATAATCCTAAATTAGTAATATGTTTAAGATATTTGAATGTCCTTTTAATAGCTACCAAGTGTGACTCTTTTGGATTAGTTTGAAATCATGCACACATACACACTAAACATAATATCTATTCGACTAGCAGTAAGATAAATTAAACTCCCAATCATACCTCTATAATTGGTTTGTTCCATTGGTTTCCTAGTTTCTTCTACATCCAATTTACAAGTGGTAATCATAGGTGTATCACGTTCCTTATTACTATCCAAACCAAAACATTTTAAAAGATCTTTTTTATATTTACTTTGATTTTAAATAATACCATTTTCATTTTTAAAAACATGAAATCCATGAAAATATTTGAGTTCTCCCATTAAAGTCATTTCAAATTAATTTTTCATACTATTTGAAAAATTAATACACAAATCATTTTAGGAGATCTGAAAATAATATCATCAATTTTATAAGAAAATTTTCGAAGATTATCTTTAGTATTGAGAATAAAGACTTTGAAACAAAAAACTCTAAAGTAACTAATGTTCGGACTCATTTTATTCCACAGTTCATAAGGGGTATTTTGAAGAACATGTCTAATCAAGAATCTACATATAACATAACAAGATGTATTTATATCTTCTTTCCAAGAGTAAACAGGTATTTTACACTCATTAATCATAGTTCATTCAATTCCTTGAACGGTTCCATTCCTTCTTTCTACTACACCATTATGTTGAGGTGTCCTAGGGGCAAGGAAATTGTGACTGTAGCCATTATGTGAGTAATAGGTTTCAAAATCATTATTTTCAAACTCATGACCATGATCACTTCTCAGGGACTTAATCTTAAGTCCACTAATGTTTTCTATAGACATGGAGTATTTAATTAAATATGAACAAGATTAACTTTTGTGAACAAGAAAGTATACCCAAGTATATCTAGAAAATTCATCTCCTAGAACATAGACATAGTTCTTCCCATTCAAACTAGAAATTCTAGATGGTTTAAACAAATCCATGTGAAACAACTCAAGAGGTTGATAAGTTGAAACTTATTTCTTTAATTTGATCGAAACGTTATGTTTCTTTCTATTTTGATAGGGATTACAAACTTTGTCTGTGGGGAATATTAGTTTGGGTAGGTCTCTAACAAAATTCTTCTTAGTCAGTTTCCATTGTGAATGAACATTGCAGCGTCCTAATATTCTGAGACATAGACAATATTCTTTATGAAAATAATTTAAACAATTAACCTTTTTTTGGATAAAGAATTTAAATCTACAGCATATACAATTTCATTTCATAAAGTAGTAAATACCAAGATATTTTTACAATCAAATACATTGCAAGCATCATTTCAAATTTAACATTGAAACCATAATCACACAACTAAGAAATTTTTAACAGGTTGTATTTCAGTCCATCATCAAAAAATACTTTAGAAATTAAAATTGAATTAGTCTTACAAATCTGGCCTAACATGATGATTTTTCATTTTGAATTATCACCAAAGGTGACATGACCTCCATCAACCTTGATTAAACTCTTAAAACATGAGTAGTCTGTACTCATATGCCATGAAAATCTACTATCCAAGTACGATATATTCCTACATGAACTCTTCAAGTAGGTCTCAAAAAAAATTGGTTTAAACAGAAAATGATTTTGGTACCCATATTTTCATGGGTCCAGACAGGTTAACAAGTAAAACCTTAGGAACCCATATTTGTCTAACATGTTTCCAATAATTAACAGATTCAAAAGATTTTGAATAATGTATTTTTTTGGTCTAGTAGAATATGAATATCTAGATTAATCTACAGAATTTCTAGAACTGGAACTAGTAGCAAATGATCCAATTTTTGGAATAAATCTATTCTTAACAAACTGTCTCTATCCAAGTTGGTAACCTAAACCAGTAGTATACTTTGGTGCAACTTGTTTTCCAAGAATTTGAGTTAAAGTATTATTTCCATTTGTGAACTTCTCTATGCCTTTTCTAAGTTTCACATTGGACAATTTAAGTTCAGTATTCTCCTTTAATAATTGATCATTCTTTTCCTTTTCTATACTATGATTTGATTTAACAGAACTAGTCTAGGCATACTATTTCATTAATGATTTGTACTTATCTTTCAGCTCATTACAAGTATCTTCTAACATAATACAATATTCAAATAATTCATATTTAGACATATTATCATCATTATTTGAATCACTTTCATTCCCAGAATAGTTATCATTCAGTATAGGGGATACAGTTACCTTAGATGTTTCAGTAATGAAACAAATGTTGGTATGATTGTTTTCATAATCAGATTCCTCAGACTCACTTGTTGTGTCTTCCAAGGCACTCCATGTTTCCTTCATAGCATTCTTATATTTTTTGTCCTTATAATCATATTTCTCCTTAAACATAAATTTTGGACAGTCATCCTTAACATGTCATTTCCTTTTACATTCATAACAGACTATCTCATAATATTAATCTTTTTTCTTCCAATATTTCTTTCAATTACCTCATTGGTCATACTTACCCTTATAATTTGATTTTCTGACAAATTTATTCTTCCTATAGAACTTCATGAATATTTTGGATATCTGAGTCATCTCTTCATCACTATCAAAATCTGAACATTCACTTGTTTAGCTTTCAACATGTATGTGAACTTTCCCCTTGTCCTTGATTTGGAGGCAGTAGTCTTAAATGCCACTGACTTCTTCTTAGGTTCATCATATTTATATATTTTTTACATTTAGATCTCCTTTATACATCATCAACTTACCGATTAGATCCTTAATAGGTAGTGAACTTATATCACATGATTCTATTAATGAAACTGATGTCCCTCTCCATATTTCTCGTAGACATATAAGTATTCTCATGATTTTATCCTTTACTGGAACAACTATTCCCAGTGAGCTCATAGTGTTAAAAATTTCATTGTACCTGAGATACATGTAAGAAATAGGTTCATTAGGATGCATTTTAAAATTATCATATTTAATATTGTAAGTGTTTAATCTCATCTATTTTACATTGGTTGTTCCTTCATGTGAAACAGCCAATGTATCCCTAATTTTGTGTGCTATATTACAAGAAGAATTTTTTTTAAACACTTCATCTACTAGAGAGTAGTAAAGAGCATTCATTTATTTATAATTATTGTTGTAATCAGATTTTTTAGGATCATCCCATGTAGTTCTACCAGTCTTTAGAATCTCATACTCAGACTCTATAGCAGTCCAAATGTCAAATCCCATAATTTTTAAATGAATTTTCATTTTGATTCTTTATTGGGCACAATTGACACCATTAATGAAAGGTGGCCTATTGGTAGCTGCACGTTCTAATCTATTATCCAAAATTTTATTTTAGAAAATATATTTAAAGAGATAAAAATTTATAAATAACAGAAATTTAAGATCTTTAAGATACAACTATACTCACAGTTGAAAAATAGAGTGTTTTGAAAACTTTTATCAACAAAGATCTAATACCAAATGTTGTCCCAGAGGATACTCAAGAGGATGTTTAATTGAGTTCCTATTAAATATTTCTGATTAAAAAGTTTTTTTAAAAAATCCACAATTTAAAAAACAAGTTAAACTGTAGTGAATTTATATAGATTATAAGTGTTCAATTAGTTTTCCAATGATTGACTATTTCGTAGTTAACTTAATCTGAAGATTATGTTTGCTTTTAAAACTAACTTGCTGGCTAAAAATAATTAAAAACACTTTCTAGTTCAACTATTAGAGTTACATTAAAACTAATTTGTATTTCAATGTAATTAGAAGCAGAATAGTGAAAATAGTTTACACTGAAATAATATACACAACATTTTTTACCAAGAGGTTCAGTCTCAAGCTAAGAATTAGTCCTCTAAAACAGTTTATATAAAACTTTTGATCAACACACTAGATCAGGGTAAACAATAGTACTCATATTGTCTTGGTATTAAGACCCCTACCACAGTTCTATGTTGTAAATACTATAAAAATAACACAAAGGCTATCCAGGTCACATTTTACCTCTACCACAATTCACAGTGGGAAACAACAAGGTTTAGAAAGTTTGAATGAGGATTTTAGATATCCTCTAGTTATGCTTATGAGACAGTGTGTGTTAAAGATAAACAGAAGTACACACACTACACAGAATGTAAATAAACAAATCACAATAGGTCAAATAAGATTGAGATGAGTTTGGAAATCTCTATGTGATAGTAATGTAGCTCTGGACTCCTTTTCGATTGAGCATATGTTGTTTTGTGTCCTTCTCTGGAATTTGTCTGGAAAAAAGAGTATCGTGGTTCTATTTCTTGACTTCCAGCTATCGGTGTTTTGCTTGAGATTGCAGTAGTCTTTGTTTCATTACAATGTCCTTTAATTCCTAGTAATGTTCTTCTTAGAAGATCTCGTGTAACTATTCATTTATCTACCACGTACATCTCTTTGCGAATCACTCTTTTTTATGCACAACTTTGATCTTCCATTTATAGCTCACACGGTCCGACATAAGGCATGATTACTTCTATAGGTATGTGGGACGATTCCCTGGAATCCAACAAACATCATTAATTAATAAATGTTTCATTATAAGCACCAAATATGATCGTTTCAAATAAAAAAACCGAAATAGAAATTAGAGAAACACTGACTGGTTTCCATCTGTAGCTCTTTGTATTAGTAAACATGTAATGGTGGACTTGTAACGGTATGTATTGTATCGGTAGCTTTGACTCTCTATAATGGTAACATTATGTATCAATGACTCTGTGTAGTGGTAGCTCCTTTTATTGGTAGCTCACTTGTATATGTAGCTCTCTTGTATCGGTAACTCCTTCTATCAGTAGCTGTTTGTGTAGTGGTAGCTCGTTCTATCGGTAGATACACATACTGGTAACTTCTTCTATTGGAACTAATCCTTCTATCAGTAGATACTTATGTAATGATAGCTCCTTCAATCAGTAGTTGTCTGTTTGTATCGGTAGACAATGTATCAATGACCTTTTGTATAATAGATGGTTTGGTCTGTCAGTTACCTTTGTTTATCGGTAGCTCTGTTTGTATTAGTTACTCAAAAACTTGAATGCTTATAATGTATCTGTTCTATGTATATCATTACCACATTGAGTTAGTATCGAGATTAATCATTGTTAATCATTTATAATCATAAATAAATATTTAGTGACATATTCTAAAGAGTTGATCATTTTGATATTTATATCAACTCAATAGAATGATGTCATAATTTGAAAGTATAATTAATATATATATAGTCATTTATTAGGATTATCAAAGAATATCTAAAAAAATAGTGATTATCAAAATAGGTGAGTTCAACAGGTCTCATCTGAATCATGTGCCTGTATCAAGTTTAAAGCCTCTTGATTACCCATGTTCCATCGATGCCTGGGTAGGGTGTGAGAAAAAAGCTCATTAGGGAGCCACCAATTCCATCATGTCAAAACTAATATACGATGTGATATGTGGATGTTATATATTATTTGGTAACCCATAAATTTCAAACATAAACATTTCATCAATTTTGTTAAATATTCAATAAATTATACAATAATACATTACCTATGATCATAATGGTTTTGTCTCTTTTGGGATTAGATACATAAACATCATATTTCATAAAAGGTATTAAATATAACCCTCATGGATCTTATCACATAATATCCTTTATAGATATTTCTGACGTAATACCATTCTCCATAAACTAAGGAAGAATGAAATATATGTAAGGGTGAGC
Organism: Viscum album; assembly: GCA_963277665.1. Lineage (NCBI taxonomy): Eukaryota > Viridiplantae > Streptophyta > Magnoliopsida > Santalales > Viscaceae > Viscum > Viscum album. Next base: position 1,700,015,332 of record OY728125.1, read on the forward strand.
TTAGATTCTTAGTATGGGTAATTATAAGATATATTAATCAGTTATCACATGTGAGCATAATATAATCATAAGGGTATGTTAAAATTATCAAAACTTACATAAATCATAATAAATTAGTGAAGGGTCATTATTCACAAATCAGGTAAAAAGTCTATTTCATAAGAAAATAAATTAGTTATATCATATCATAAGACATAATACAAATGTTATTTTGAATACTTATAATCGTAGAAAATCATTTCCTTAGTCAATAATCACTACTGATACTATAATAGTAGACTGTGTTCACTCTCTATTAAATCATTTCCTTATTCATGGTAATCTCCAAAGACTATCTTATTGGATAAATTCTTTTACTGACCTCGGTTTACTCTTTATTCTAGTCCATATTATCTTATGAGATATCCTTCTTCCCCTAATAAACTGGAGGTATATATTATTATAGGCCCACTGAAAACTTAATGAAAAATATTCACATGTATGACACAATATTATAAAACATACATCATATCATTATATTATAACTTGAGGAAAAGAAAATTGTTTGATAATCATGTTATCTTTTAATCATAGCACAACCCATTAAAAGAAACTTGTTTCATATAAGTTTATAATAACTTAATTAACCCATGAGTATGAGATGGGTTTCATAGAATCATCTATAAATAATCATCATCAAAATCCATATAATGAAAAAATAGTGGTATCAAAATATCATATCCCAACTAATGTTAAATAATCCTTAAAGGATGTTGACATAGATAAAACATACATATTTAAGAGAATTTCAATATTTATTAAAAAAACATGCAAAATATAATTTTGTTTTAGAATATTTAATACACAAATTTCAAGAATATGAAGATGTTTTTGGAAAATAACCCCGGAAGATTTAATAATATTATTCATAGAAAATAATGGGCATGGAGATGGAAAATTAGTTAATATTGTATATTTTTAATGATGACATTAATTTCAAAATTTAACAAAAATCCAAAAACAATTTGTTTTGGAAAAAAATTATGAAAAAATATTCATTTTAAAAAAATTTAAATAATGTAAAAGTTAATAAATATTATTTTTTTAAAACATTTCATGCATAGTTAAAAACATACAATGAAAAATATTGAAGATCATGGATGTGGAAGAGAGAACTCATCAACGAATGGTGAAATAATATTGAAATATCATTAAAAAAATTCTCTTTCATTTTACTTACCAAAGATAAGGAAAAGGAACTAATACATAAAAATTCAATGAACTTAGATATTTTTTTAAATTTATTATTTATAAAGGGTAGGATATATATAATTTACCAAAATACTTATTTAGAATAGATAATCCCCAAAAGTTATGAGATTGAATCACATAATCTACATTATATCCCATTTTACATTGTACGTCTTTAGATATCCCACAAATTATATATATATATATATACTTAGTATACAAATATTCTATACCTATATTCATAGATAAATTATTATGTATCCTTCCTTTATAATTTATAATCTTCCTTTTATAAAAAACTTCATCATTAAAGTGATCATTACGGTGAAAACATGTTTATTTTCTAGGAATGTTTTGGTTCGATGGTTATACTATTTGAACATTATCCTTGGTTTAATCATATAAATAAAATTAATAATGAAATAATTATGAAAATTAATCATAATATACAACTTTATTATTATTCATATAAATCAAGGATGATAAATGAGTCACATTACTTCATGGATATGGTTGACCACACGTACACATACGTTACATTACCATTTTACAATGGATGGAAAAGTAGGATGGAAGATAAGTTATTTTAATTCCATAATAATAATTATGTAATAAATATTAGATATAAAATTAACTCCATCATTATAAAAAATCATAAATTATGTTGATGAAAAATGAATCATATCGCTACGTGGAGGTGATAGTCCACATTTATGCATGAGGGATATCTCAATTTCCCAGTTGATGGAAAGGGGGTGGGAAATGGTTCTCCCGTAATCCTAAAAAATGTTTCTTATTGAATATATTGGAGTTATTTGGTTATGATGGAAAAAATATATTTATTTTAATCCTAAAAAGAATGAAGGTTGAAAAAGATAGGTAAGAACCTATATCTCTTCATCTATAATCTTCCATTGAATCTCTTCTTAAGTATCATTTTTTCGGTATTTATAGAATAAAATAAACTCTAGGAAATTTATAAATAATTTAATAATATAAATAATTTTGTGTTTTTAAATCTAAATTATTAAAGTGTTGTGGATAAGAGAGGAGATGGGGGCCCTTTTAGATTTGAGGGGAGTGACACACTTGTAATTATTAATATTATTATAATATAATAAAGTCTATCTCGTGGGAATGTACCCAAAAGAAATTATTTTTCACGATATTATGGGATATAATTTAAATATATTCATATAATATTATTTAGAAAAGTTTTTATGTCCTTTTTATCTTTTTCTCTATAGTTTAACCCTTTGTTACCCCCTTTTAACACTACCATGGTAATGAATATTTATATCAGTTACTATTCAAAATGAAAAAATTAAGTTTAAATTATTAAATATTATTAATATTTTTTATTAAAAATATATAATCCATTTTAAATTATTCAATTTCTATAATTCTGAGAAATTATATTTAAATATGTGTAAAAAAGGTAACAATACTAGTTTTAGGAAAATGTTTTTTTAATAAGATGAATGTGATTCATTCATTTTATAAAATGTAAAAACTATTAGATGAATTTGAACATATTTTGTTGAATATATAATATACACATTTATTAAAACTAATTCATCCATAGAGAATAATTAAATATGTATGATAAAAACCCTATGGACTCATAAAATCTGTTTTTCAGGAAAACATCTCTTTTTTCCTTAAAATGATTTTAATTTCATCACTATAAAATTTGTAACCAATGAATTTAATTTTTAAAAGTGTTAAAATTAATTTTTGTTAATTTCATTATTCTTATTCATAACTTCCAATCCAATGGATTGTCCATAATTTTCACATTAAATAATTATGATTCAAAATTATTTCTTGTTCTGTTTAAAATTGGTGTTTCATGTAATGAATTCTATTAATGAAATAAAGTTTTTTAAATAAAGATATATAATAAAATAATAGGGTATTAAAAGATTATTATAAATTAATAAATACCTATCTTAAACATTAAATAAATAAATCATTATCATTAACCGTATTCCGATCAGTGTCTTGGTGTCCTTGAGCTAGTCAAGATGACCTTGCCGACAAACATTGCCCTCTATATAATCCCTTGGTGAACCTGGGTGAACCATATAGAATTATAGTACTAGGGGTAATATAACCATCCTAGTGGAATAATATCTTATCTATCCATGGTTAATATACTCATATCCATATCATGTATCAACTACCTCTTGTGCAAAACCATATGAGTTAAAATATAAATAATCCTGAAATCACTGAGAGTGCATAGGTCTACTAGGGATAATATACCCATTCCCATGGAATGTGGTTCCAAAAAAATATAGTTAACACAACCATCCACTTGGAAAATTATATAACATAAGTAAATATAACCATCCTAGGGACATGAACAAATTTCAACAAAATAAGAAACCATCACAGGGCATCAATCACCCAATGTGTGAAGCATGAACAAAAAAAATGGTGATCATATGAATGTTTAACACACCTCATCAAACATATAATTATAATCTTAAAAAATAATATGGGTTCTATGGTGAAACACATAATCATATATGCATAAATCCATACCTCATTATATCCCCATCAGGTATACCATATGACTTGGGCCCCATTAAACACCTGTAATCACCAATGCCCATCATTGATACAAAAACTCATGGTAACTCCATCTATGGGATCCCACTTGGGTCCCCTAGTATATAAAAAAAATGGGATCTCCACTTTGATTCATCAATGCTAAGTAAACCACATGGGTTATCACTAGAAATCTAGGGGACATCCTGTCCCAAAATATCAAAATAATTATCGTATGAACACATGGTACTTCATGAAATGCCTCATAAAAAATGACCCTATAAGATAGACCATAGTCTATCTCCACATCCAAGGAAATTCTAGGATTACTATCTCAAATAGCCGATTGTTACTCTACCTATAGTATATTCACTTAGGATTGGAATGTCTAGGGTTTCTTTAGTTAGTCTACTAAGGCTATCTATTACATGTCACTTTACACCCCCTATCTGGGGTGTCCAAGTGTCTGAGTATCCTCTCTATCAACGTATTGAACATAAATGGATGATCCATAATTCTATTATAATAGGTTCATGGTGGCCCAAACCTCTTTTCCCTATAATCCCATAAAATTATAAATTTTTAAAAATTTAATTTAAATAAATTAAAAGAATTTAAATAATTCAGTAATAATAAGGACAACAATTTACAAGTGAGGACATATACAGACAGATGCATAGGAACATAATTTATATCACCATATGGATAGTATCAAGGACCACTAAACTTAATCTAATTCATTCCAAAATAATCTCAATCATGACAGATAATTTCTAAGTTCACTAAGTCCTAATCAAACATTTCCATGGCTATATTTCCATCATCATCACCCATGTGGTCATGAAACATTTAAAACATAACCAATAATTCCATTTAGACCGTTAAAAAATAATTGAAAAACTAAAAAAAGTCAAAGAATAATTTTTGGATTCTTCACTGATATACTCACTACAATGAAATTTCAACTGAATACCCACATGATGTTTATGCCTCACTCTCGATGTTAACTCAAGAAAACAGACTTATATGCATTTAAAAATCATACTAAAAATAAATAAAATTCTATTTAAAACCAATTGAATAAATCATTATGTGAAATAAGATTGTTTATTTGATAAATGGAGGATGGTGAATATTATTATGGGAAAATGTTTTCATAGGATGCATTAACTATTGAAGGGGTTATGAGATTTCACTACTCTCCAATGAAATCACCATTTCTATCCTAAACCAAACATTATAAAAGTAAACATGTTGATTTATGAATGAGAGTAGGAGGATATGATGAAACCCAATCCTTGAATACATCATGAAAACACAAAAAAATGCTAAGTAATAGAGGAAGTTGAGAGGGAGACCCATATAGACACCAAAAAATGGTTGATCAATGTGGGGTGGGCCCCTTAAAAAATCAAAGGGTGAAAATTAGTAAAATTTTCACTAGAAAACCCCACCAACCAATCAGTTCTATGAAACTGATTAAATTGTTTTTCTAATAGTGTAATAAGGTCACTGTAAATGTAACTGACTATCCAGTGCATATAGGCTACTGATTCTCTCTATCACCACCACCCCTGGCCACCGTCGATGCACCCTCAAGCCTCCATGATGACAACTATCTAACATTACTAATCCAAAAATAAATTTTTAAAGAATCTCTAACATTATGAAATAAATTTGTAATCCTAATCCAAAATACATCCCATACGATAAATTTAAAATTCAAATTATTTGTAAATTTTCATAATAGTTCCCATCCCATTGGATCACTGGGCATACCAAGCTACCCACCATAATTGTTCATCTTCCAGAGAGGTGCCAAGGGTTATCTAGTTATGCATCCCATCCTACATCGGTAAAAAATTCACTAACAAATGGAATCATTAAATTCTAGAATAATTAATTATATTCCAAAGAGAGATTCTAATACACATTCTCAACCAATTGAAACAAGATCCACTACTCAAATTTATCATTGAAACAATAGAAAAATGGTTACCCATTCCTATCCACCCTGATAAAGTCATGTGTGATCACAAAATTGATCTTTTGGACTATGGTTCGACCCAATATTGGTTCAATTTAAAAGAGTTAATTGTGAGCTTCAACAACCTCAACCAATGTAATTTCTTACGAACCATTATTATATCAATCCACCAACCTTCTTTGTATTGTTCCCCACACACTATACCACAACACATTTGAGAACATTGACGTAGACAACTATGAACATTCAAATTCTATTTCCCATCCAAAATATAAATGCCTCTTTTTTTCCAAGAATAACACAATTTCAATTAATTTTCCTTGAAAAATCCCAACTGATTCCCAAAACATCCCCATAATATCTAAAATGGTTCACCTAATGTGGTTTCAAACTCACCCTAACAAATTATTTGACAAAACACTAGTCATACCTCATCTGAATAAACTATCTCACAGATGATCAATGTCATACACTAAAATTTCTTAGAATCACATTATCCTTATTCCCTTACCCTTGGTGGCACCCCATGACCATTTCAAAATTCCCATTGAATCCGGTATCAATCTTATGTGGAAATTCCATAGTTTAATAATCAATTAGAAAAAAGTAGACATTATTCTAGGACAAGCGTACACACTAACGGACCACCGATCCGATCACCCTAAAATCTATTCAAAATCACAATGATCTTAAAACCAATGCATAGAACCCATCCAATATTACATTCAAAAAAACAAGTGTAATTATCCCTAGAATCGTGTCAATTTCTATCTCATAGCTCATCAACCTCTAAAGTACTTACCGATTACCTAATGATCAACTCCACTTCACCCACATCTATTCCAATAATGGCTTCATATCTCAATGAGAAAAATCATACAGCCCATCATGGGAGTTTCCATATCATTATACCCTAAGATTAAAATCTTAAATACTATGACCCTTTTCTTATCCATCGCTAATCATAATGAATGGTATAGTTAAGCTCGATCTCTATAAACACCCCAAATGATGAAAACATTCACTACTCATTCTTGGATTGTGAAACATTACATTTGATTTCCATACAAACTCACATAATGTAAGGTTTGTTCCCTCCCATTGGTTTTTCATATATCAATCCTCATGCACAATCACTAACGGATCCCCATATCACATGTTTGTCACTCCTCCTAAGCCACATTCACCAACCTATCAATAACTAACATGGATACACCTGATTCCACAATGTCACCACACCCCAACCCAATAACAAAGTCTCATCTAACATAGAGGTAAATTTTTCTACCTTGACCTAAACCTAAAATTACTATGATCACCTGAATTTATAATTATAATCGAACATTGGCCTACAAAAAACCATCAATGATTTAAAATTTTACCAGTTAAAAACATGAAAATTTGCATTACATCATTACCTATAAAATAGTATGATCATATGCTCCTATATCACCAAAATAGTTAAATTCATATCACACTCTCAAGAGACAAATCATGTCAAAACTAGGGTCTTATGCCTAATTAAACAACAAACCTTGCCTCTTAACTTCTACTTTCTCCCAACCAAAACATTCCAGATGCAAATGTTTAAATTTTTTTTTATGAATCACCCATTTAAAGGATCAAAATCCAAAAATAAAAAAATTACCCCTTCCACATGTCATCTACATCAAACTAGGAGAACATTGGATACTCCTCCATAAAATTAGGAACTTTATATATTCCATTGTCACTCATATGACTGCCCTCTAAACGATGTCATTACAAACCGATGAACATATAACGATGCTATCAATTTGTAAAAGACATATATTTATTATAATTCTGGGCATGAAAATTGTTCTTTTATTTGAAACCTATACTTTATACCACGTGAACTACCACCCACATTTTTTTCCTTAAGAAAACAAAGGAAACAATCAAGCCTTACCATATAATTGATATGTAGAGAACTAACACCAAAAACCCTAGAGCTGGGGTCATTTCACTATTATATTGGCATGATTAAATGGAATAAAATCCAGAAGGACTAATGTGTTTAGTACTATTGGTAAAAAATATAAAAAAATGAGTATTTTTTTGTCCAAACAATGCACTAATTACAACATATTTTTTATTATTTCTAGGATAATAACTTTATTCCATATAGTATATCCTTTTATATCATTCATAGTATGATTTCATGATTCCTAGGGAAAGGAAAAATAATAAGGGAGATATCAAATTATCAGTAAGGAAAAAAATACAGTGAAATAAAGAAATAATAAATTAAAATAATAAAATTTCAAGGAAAATAAATTTAAAAACATGTAATTCAAATAAATTGATATGAAAAATTAAATATATAATGGTACGAAACTAAAGACACCTAGCATTTAATCAATAAACTGAGAATGAAATTCATTGATGGATTTTTTCATATAAATAACTCAAGGATAATAATAATTATAACTGAAATGTATATAAAAAAATACATTATTTTTGGATGTTATATCTAAGGCACATTAAAACCTAATCTATCAAGACATTCCCTAAAAAAATTTAAATATATTGGTTGAAAATTATCTATTAGTCTTGTAAAAAAACTAAAAGGGTTTGTCTCAAACAAATTTCATCTCATGAGACAAACAATTCATCATGGGATGACGTTAAATTCTCCCCAACCCATAGGTAATTCCTTAATTAATACACATATTTTATCTTTCTTGTCCTAAGAATTCCTTTGATCGAATAAAAAATATAGATTATGAAATATCTGTATTGAATAAAGGATAAAAATTTATCAATATTTATCAATTTAATAAAGTATCATTTAAAGTAAACAATTTTAGAAAAATTATAAAGAATTTAGGAAATAATCATATAAATGAAAGAAATATGGATATTTTGAGGAAAATTAATGTCAAATGATCATAGGAAATTGGATATTTCTAGGGGGAATTAAAGGAATAAAGTAAGTTAATGTGAACTCTATGCTTGGACAAATCAATCATAAAACATTCAGGGAAAGATTTAGGACAATATCCACACAACATATTCCAGGTGGAGTATAAGAAAATTGTTTGTTTTCTTAGATGTATGTAAATAATATAAAAATATATTTTAAAAACATTTTTGAGGAAAATATCCTTTTGTTTTGAAAGAACTTTTGAAAAACTAATTATTTGAAAATCACATTTGAAAAAAGTTTATATAAAAAGTAACATTTAAACATGAAAATTAAGCTCCAAATAAAATAGAGTTGGTAAATCTCTATATTTTGTATGAGAGAAAACCATTTTTTTCATGGTAAACAAGTTAGAAAAATGATTTCTTTATAAAGAGGTAATGAATATCATTTGAATACACTATTAAAAGAAAAAATAGAAAAAATTTATTTAATAAATATATTTTTAATGGTAATAAAAAATTTCTAAAAATATTTTTAGAAAGAAATATCTTTTATCAGAAAACGGGTTCTCCGACTAAAGAGAGAGACGATGTCAGACATTCATAAAAAAATTTCTAAAACTGTTTTACTAACAAATAATGAAAAATGGTTCAAATACTTGAAAAGGTTCATGAATAACTATTAGAGATAAAAATTAAGGGGATTGAGGAACAATGTTCCTATAATTTACTCTAATGGAAATAAAAGATTATTAAAAAAATTTCCTGAGAAAATTAATCTTTGATGATTCCAAATTTTCCCATACAACTTGGAAACATTAAAAATCAAGAGCTTCATGAACGAAATAAAATTAAATTAATGTTTTAAATACTATACAGAAAAAATTATTAATGATATAACATATCAATATGGGATGTAGATACACCACATAAAATATTTAAGTGGAGAACACGGCATTTGTATCACATCTGTAAAAAATGAGATGAATATCTTATAACTTGGGTCCAATTTTTCCTGTGCATCTATATATTACTCAATAATAAACTTATTTAAATTATTAAATATTTTTAAAACATTTTTCATATTTATCATAACATTTTGTTCACTTATTACCATGTTTTATTCAATTACTTAATCAATTAAGTTTACATTGGTTGTTTTGACCAAATTCAGTTTATGTGTCAAAAAAACATTTGTAGGTTGACAATGGTCAAAGGGGTCAATATATTACATATCAAGAAAAATAATTATTAAATAATTATTAAATAATTATTGTATTTATACCTTAATTACACTATCAAAAAAATTAGTAAATATTTTTATGAAAAACTAACTGAAAATATAATCATCTAAACAATAGGTCGTACGTATGCATTCTTAACATTCCCATTAATTCAATGATCATTATGGGAAGGGGGAAGTAGCACTATATTTTTCTATAATTCTAATTATATCATAAATAACATGTTATTAAAAACATATAATTATATATATATATATATATATATATATATTTCTTATGATGTAAAAGTTATCACATCATATCGAGGATGCGGTAGTCCATACATCCACAACTGACCACATCACTTTTTAGAATGTGTAAGGGTAATAAAGAAAATTATTTATATTATATTTACAAAAATGTAATTATGTCATGAATATAATATAAGCTTTTTATTTCTCATATGTTTAATTAAAACCATTCTTTATATATTTCATGTACCGTGTGATCGAATCACATTACTTTTAAGGGGCTGTAGTCCACAATTCCTCAAATGATGTTATCATATTCAAAAAAATGAAAAGCATATAGTTATGTGTTAAAAAATAATTAAAGAGGTTTATATAAATTTTATATATGATATTTAACATAAGAAAATAGAGTTTCTATCATAATTCCCAACCGTGATTGGTGGTAAGGGAAAACAGATAACTTTGTTTCGTGAGGCGGTAGTTCACCGTATACATAAATTTTATGTTTGCAACCCATTATATGGAAGTGTATTGAAGTATAGTTTAACCCATTAATATAAAAACCTAATATTATATTGATTATAAATGGTTTTTATATAATAAATGAATAATAAGAGTTTAAAGGGTGAATAAAGGGAATAAAACTAAAGAGATTGATGGAAGATGTTATCTCTTGTTTTGTTAACTCATATTGGTTTGCACCAAATGGCTTACTTGGATGAAAATATTACAAAGGATGGAATTATAAGATTTTTAGATATATTATTAGGATCTAATTGGCTAGATAAGGTTTGAGAAAAGGTGTCTTGAGAGGTGTCACTAAGTGGGAGGAGAGGAGAAATTTCTATATTAGAGGAGGAGTGGCACTCTGTGTAATTTTGGAAATGGGTTTTCAACCCACGTTTTTTCCATTTATGGTGGTTCCAATATGTGTTGAAATTATATAAAATAGAGGATAGGTTCGAAATATGACCATAATATGGGTTTTAGACTATTCTATAGTACATTTTTATTTAAGTTTAAGATTTTGTCTATTGTTAAGATTAATTTCAACTTAATTTTTTTAAATAATTCTAATCACCTTCACTAATATATTTGGGGAAAAAATAAGTTTAAATTATAATATATTATAAGTTATTCTTATTAAAAATCTTAAATCCATTTTTCCAAATTCTAATAAAAGAATTGGCTAAAATTAATTTATATTTAATCTCGTAGATAGGACAACACTGCAGGGGTTTAAATTAAAAACCATCAAATGTTTTTTGGGTTTTCATATCCAATTTCAATGTTAAATTGATTATAATGAGCTTAATTGATTACATAAAAAATTATAAAATTGAAAATTGAAAAAATTTAAAATATTAATGAACCATATACACAAATTTGACGAAAAAGATGTTTTCAATTAAAATTAAGTATTTTTCATTAATCATTAAAAAATAAAACTACACAGAAAACAAAATTCACCCTAAGATAATATATATGTCTAAATTTAAATTATTATTTTTATTTTTACAATTATTATTTATAAATGTTCCAAAAAATTAAATTTAAAATAGGTTTTCCATTAAAAGGTGGTAAATGTTATTTAAAAATAATATAGTTTTTTATGCGTAAAATTGGGTTTATTCTTATCTTATGTCTACTGAAGATATTGGATTAATATATAAAATATTTTATTGAAAATATAACATATATTAAATTTATATAATTCAATAACTGTAACTAATACAATTTATTAGGATTAAATATCATTGTGAGCATAATAATATTTTTTATAAAAACACCCCGTTTATATTCAATTAGTTCTTTTATTCATTTAAAAATAATTTTTAACCAATTAATTGATTTTATAATTGGATAAATCATAAATTTTCATATGTTTTTCAATATAATTAAAAACTTCGAATTTAACAATAAGATTAGGTCTTATTTTATTAAATAACAATATTTTAATAATATATTATCTTTTAGTAAAACCGAGTCTTGCGTGTAGTGCAAGAAATCAATGAAACTCATTTTTGTGTATGATATATAGTAAATTAGTGAATCATGCATTGTAATATAGAAAATATATTTAATTATTAGATATACTAAATTTACAATTAATTCTTAAGATATTATAATCCCTTATGCTCTTGTGTTGTGTCCCAAACATGATATCCAATATAATGTTCATACTTTAGATTTTCTGGGCGTTTTATTCTCCCAACATTAATTAAATTGCTTCCTCATAATTTAGAATATATTTTGGTGGTAGTTTGGTTTATATTCCCTATGTTTTTAAAAACACATCACATGAAGGGTTTGTAAGAAGTCTATTAGAAAATAGATAATGGGATGTAAAAAGTCACATGGAATAAAATATAACTAGTCAATAAGTTAGAGAAACTTTTTGGAATGTAAAGAAACATACATAGAGGAAAAACATAATTGTTTAGAGGGAGTGATTGGAGTCATCAATCACAAAAACGTGTATGATAAATGGATTGTTTGGGGCCTCAATGCTATATATCTATGGCGATTTATAATACCATTGGCTCAACAAAAAATAAGGTGTTATGATTTTTTGTTAAAGATCATATTCCTCATGTTTAAAAATTCATATACTACCTATGAATATATTTATATTTACTTACATGATACATTTTAATGTTATATGAACAATTCCTTCTTCTAGTTGTTCTTCGATAAAATTATAATTCATACCTTACTTCAAGAAAGGAACATCAAAAAATTTTTTTTGATTCCTAAATCACTAAAAAAATTTAATTTTTCATAAGGACCATAAAATACTAAAATGTATTTACATTTTCCTCTAACTATTATCCAATGAAAACATGTTTAAACCATTAATCTCTACACCTAAATAGTTAAACTACTTTTTTATCATTAATATTTACTCATCAAATTATTTAACTACAATCAATTAAATATTAACCAAGACATTACATAGGTCTGTGGTTTGCATTAAACCATTATCTTCCTTCTGTCTAGGGTTCAAGTACCTAATCCTTTCTATATTTGATTGGTTGTAACCTTCCATACAAGTTATACTTTTCTAAAAACATATTTTGATAATTTATAAAATAAATATGACAAACATAGATGAAATATGGATAATCACTAAATAGTCTTTTAACTGTGGTTTTCAATATAACCTCAATACATAAGTACTTCATCTATTTTATTTAAACATAGGTTCTTCCTTGTTCTAAGGTTTAACCATAATATCAGTTGTATGATTTCAAAATATTTACATCTCATATTCCATCTAGAAAAACTTTGTTTTGATATACGAAATTTATTTCAATTGTCTATGAAATTTTTTGTAGTGGTTTGTAATAAAAATGTTAATTATTATAAGATTATCCCTAGAGAGTGTCAAACTAGGTGCATAGTTAGTCCCATTTGCGTGTACCAAGTTATGCCGAATCAGGATTGATGCACCTTGTCAGAGTTATTACCCCTAGGTACATCAATTCCAGAACCACACCCACTTGTAATATCCAGACATGGATATATTTTTTGGAAGACCCATAAAATCTAGACTTTACCAAAATTCTAGGGTTCTATTTAATACTTATCATAAAATTAATCCTTAAATACATATTCTATAATTTTTGTTTTATAAATCCAGTTCCCATGGCTACTACTAAACTTCCTCTGGTGCCAATTGTAGTGACCCGACCTGAGAAATACTGGAGAAAATGTCATGTAACAAATACATTGGCATATTTAAAAGGAATAAAACATCGGAGGACCGATAAATTAAATAGTATGAGTAAAACATATACATAAATGAGTGTTTTATTACAAATCCAAAAACTATTTACAACATAACTTTTCCCCTTATTTAATAGATAATAACATTATTCTATCTGGTATATCACTAAATATCTTTCATATTACACATCATGGATTCCTGGGGAAGGAAACATAATAAGGGTGAGATCAAATGCTTAGAAAGGGACAATGACAACTTAATCTTGAATGAATAAATTTGAATAATTGATATATTAATGTAACTAAATGAAAAAAATTCATTCATACAAATAGATAATGATAAATAAATATGCAAAATTAGAAAGTAGAAGACACAATCTAGTTAATTAATAAACTGAGAATGAAATTAATCAATATATTTTATCATATGAAATACTCATTGATAATAATAAGGATAACTAAAATTTCTACGAAAAAAATGATTAATTATTAGAGGTTATGTCAAAGACACATGAAAACCTCTACCGATAAGTTCTATTTTACGAAATGTTTAAAACAATTGGTAGAAAGTCATATATTATTGGTGGACACAAACATTATGGGTCTTTTTTCAACTAAATTCATCTCACTTGACTACTTATGAATCTATGTGATTACATAAAATAGTCCCCAAACCATAAGGAATTCCTTAAAAAGTCCCCAACCCCAGTATTTAATGTCATAATCAATCCTCATATCAAATAAATAATATTCCTTAAAAAATATTTTTATTTAATAAAGATACTAATTTTTCAGTATTTTACCAAATAATAAAATAACTTTTAATGTAACCACTGTATACAAAATAATTCATAGTTTAGGCAATAATCCTATCCATGAAATGTGATTTGGATATTTAGGGGAAATTCAATGTCAAATGATTTTGGGAAACTAAGTATTTCAGGGGAACTAAATGGAATTAATGAAGTGAATGTGAAAACTATATTTGGAAAAATAAATCATAAACCATCCATAGTAAGATTAAGGATTATATCAATACAATATATCTTAAGTAGAGTGGAAATAGTGGGTTGTCTTCATTAATGAATGAAAATACTATAAAATTATATTTTAAAAACAATCTTGAAGAAAATATCATTTGGTATTGAAAAACCGTTTGAAAACCCTTTTCATTAAAAAATAATTTAAAAAACATTTATGTAAATTGTGACATTTTAAAAATGAAAAATATGCTTCAAATAAATGATGATGGGAAAACCTGTACATGCCACATGAGGAAAGAGGAACACCCCTTTTTCATGATAGACAAGGTAGAAAATGACTTATTTGGAAAGAGATAAGAATATTCATTTGAAAACATTTGTAAAATGGGTAAAATATTATTCAATAAATATTTTTTGAATTTCTAAAAACATTTCATAAATTATTTTTAGAAAACTTGACCTTTAAAAGAAATCATGATATCCATATAAAGAGAGAAATGATATCATGTTTTCTTAAAAACATTTTCAATAACATTATAATTACCAAAGAGTGGAAAAATTATAGTAATACTTGAAAATGGTAACTAATAACTGGAATATAGGAAAATTAAAGAGATTATGGAACAATTTTCCAATAATTTCATCAAATGTAAATTAAATACCATTAAAATTATTCTTGACGAAAATAATCTTTAATCATTCTGATGTGTCCCATATTACTTTGAAACATTTAAAATCATAATCCTCAAAAAATAGTAAAATTAAATGAAATATTTAAATAACATGAAAATAAAAATATTAATGATATAATATATCAAAATTAGAATTAGATATTACACACAAAATATGTAGGTGGTGATCATTAGATTTATCTCATAGATTTAAAAAGTGAGATGAAAATCCCTTACCTTGGGTATCATTTCTCTTGTGTGTATTTTTATTCCTGAATAAAAAAATTATGTTAATAATTTAATTTATTTATAATTTTTTTTCATGTTTAAAATAACTTTATTTAGGTTATTAATATGTTTTATATAACTACATAATCAATAATGATTGTGTTGGGTGTTTGGTCCAAATTCGGTTTGTGTCAAAAACAAATTTTGTAGGTCACTGTACTAAAATGTGTAATTATATAACATCTAAAGAATAATTATCATCAAATAATTATAATAATTTTAAATAAATTATTCCTTTATAACTAATCATTAAATATTTATATGGAATATGAACCATGCTTACAATCGATAAGATAGTAGGTCGTACATACATGAGTAACGTTCCAATTTTTCAATCTTCTTTATAGAAAGCAGGTTAGTATCCATATATCATTAAATAATAATCATTAAATAAAAAATAACATGTTATTTAATATTATATATATATATATATAATTATTTTTATGTTAATGAAATCACATCTCTTCATGGAGGCGGTAGTCTACATGTCCATGACTGACATTATCAATTTTTTGTGTAATAAAGGGTAGTAAATAAAATTTTATATATTTTATTTCAAGAAAATTAAATACATAACGAATATCATATAGATTTTTTATGTTAAAATATTTATAATTATATCCATCCTTTATACATTCAGTCTATTTTATGATTAAATCATGTCACTTTTAGGAGGCAGTATTCCACACTTCCACAAAACAATGTTATTGTATTCACAAAAGAAATGAAAGAATAATGGTATGTGATATAACATAAAAAATGAGGTATAAATAAATGATAAATATAATATATTAAACACAGACATATATATATATTGAGTTTCAATCATAATTACCAACAATGAGAAGTGGTAAAGGAAAAACAAACAACTATATTTTGTTAGGTCGTAGTTCGCTACATACATAAATTGTAAGTTTGTTACCCATTAGATGGAAGAGTGCACAATGTCAGGTAGAAAATTTAATAAAAAATAATATTATATTGAGGATCATTTTATTTATATAATCATGGTATAATGATAGTTGAGGTGGTGAGGAAATGAAATAAAACTAAAAGCTTGGGGAAAGATGTTACCTCTTCTCTGGGTAACTCCTTTCGGTTTGCATCAATGGGCTTCCTTGTATTGATTTAAACCCAATGAGATTATTATAGGATTATGGTGAGGTATTTTTATGAGATATTTTCTATGATTTTTGAAAATCCCATGTGTCTTGATAGGTGTGAGTAATTTTATGGAGAGCAGGACTTTTTATGGGGGATGTCGAGTAGAACTCTTATAATCTTTGGAAAAGGGAATATAAATTAAATCTTTTCCCATTTAACGTGGTTCCAATAATTTTATTATTTCAATACAATAGAGTATAAGATATTAATATGACCATTAAAGTGGTTAGTTATAGGTTTCTAGGACATTTTGACCCTTCAGATTAAGGATAATACCTATATTAATCTTAATTTCCAGTTAATAATTTTTTGTTTTTTAATCACTTTACCAAATATTTTTTTATCAAAAACTATATTTACCTTATAGAACATTATAAATTATTATGATTAAAAATATTTAATCTATTTTTTAAAAATAAAATTACAAAATTGGCAGAAATTATTTTCTATTGAATCACAGAGACATGATTACAATGCAGTTTCTTAATGTAAATACTTTCAAACATTTTATAAGATTTTAGTTCCTATTTCATTGTGAAATTGATTAAAATGGGATAAATTTAATTATATAACAATGGTTTATATAATTAATCTTAAAAACCAATTTTAAATATTATTTAACTTTATAAATAAATTAGTTGAAAATGATGTTTTGAATTAAAATTCAATATTTTTCATTATTAAATAAAAAAAGAAACATCTTAGAAAAATAACAAAAATTCACCATAACATAATTTTTATTATTATTTTTCAAATATGAAGTTAATTTTTACATTTAAGACTTATAAATGTTCCAGAATTTTGAATTAAAATATTTAATACATTAAAAGGCGGAAATGTTCCTTAAATCAATATATTATTTTATTCATGAAATTGGGTTTTTCTTATCTTATTCCTATCAAATATATTACATGGACCTAAAAAATATTTAATTGAATATATAATATATATATTCAAATAATATGAATCAGTAATTGTAAATAATTTAATTTAATTAGATAAAATAGATTTGTAAGGATAATTTTTTTTATAAAAACACTCCCTTAAGATTGAATTTGTTCTTATATTAATTTATAATTAATTTTAAAGAAATGAATTAATTTAATATTTTTGTAAACCATATATTTTAATAAGATAATTAATCTTATTAAAAACATATAAGTTAATGGATAGGTTATATTTTATTATTATAAATTATAATATTTTAATAACATATTAATGTTCGGTAAAACCCAGACTTTCATATAACACAAGGCGTCAAAGAAACTCATTATGGTGTTCAAATTATGCTAACAATGCTTAAAATGAATTTAAAGCTATGAAATATATTGTACTTTTTTAAAATACTAAATATATTATATATTATTGAGATATTATATTCCATTATGCTATTATGTTGTGTATCATACATGTTGTTGAATATAATGGTACTACTTTATATTTTCAGGGCATTATATGATACCACCCCAAGTTCATTGATCAATAACCTAAATACCATACTCATAATTTTTTCTCTATAGAAAATATTCATCTTAGTTCAACCCCTTTCTCAGGTCACCATCATAAAACACACTTCATTGATTCACCATTGTCCATAGTTGGGTCTTAAGGATCTCTAAATATTCCACATTTAAAATACATTACACCATTAAAAGGCCACAACTCATGGAGAAACATACCTAATCCTATATTAAATATCACCTTACACTCACATTCCAACTACCCACTATAGGTTCTAACATACTCACCTTAAGAGTAAATTTCTAAACCATCCACTTAAAAGACACAAATTCTCATGAGTATATATATACAGGACATCCCCTGGAGAATCACGCACCCACCATTCATCACCACGATAACTAATGAAATAATCGTAAATGATTCATAATAGGTAACCAAAATAATGAGACATGGCGAGATATAATGTTATTCCATGCTATATGTCCAATCAACATATATGTTTTTATGGACACATTAAATTACCTATCTTGGATAACTAAAACCAATAAGGGGTTCAACATAAGGTATACAATTATGTATGTAACCACTAGGGTCACTGCATTTTCCATTCACCAAGGGACAATACCGTCATCATCCTCATCAATATTATCACCATAGAATCACATGACTTGTCATCAGAAGAAAATATATAAACAATTCATCCCAAATAGTTAGAATTACACCAAGTACTTATATAGAAAAATGTCATATATGATGTTTTCAACACTATAAATAATTTTTCTTTCTTCTTCATTCATTAGAATCAAACAGAATATGCTATAGATTTCTTTCATATCCTACATTCCAAATCATGATGCATGATATATTTATTGCCTCTCTGAGCCAATATCTAAATCCAATGACTTTCTTGTTTCTAATAAGACATGAGAAAAATATAATGACATTATTTTTTACAACATGAAAAGAGAGTAAAATTACATGGGAAACTATTTAAAAATAATATATTTTTTACCACATGATGGGAAAATCCTATCAATAATAACATCCCATACCATGAATAGTAGTCCCAAACACATGGTAACCTAGAATTCCTACCAGAATAGGAATTAAAAACACACCATCCTAATGTCTTTCATAGGCTAAAAAATGTCCATATATATCTTGGATACTATATCCAAAAAAATAAAATAGAAGAAAAGGAGTATCTAATACATCTTTATAACATCATGAACCCCAAACTACTAATCAATGCCCATATTGACGACCATTATTTAACATTAGACATGCCCCCAAACACTCTAGGTTGTCAAGTAGTAGAATGGATCTATGGATGTACCATGGGGAGAGTATACCCACACTATCATAATGTATAATGATAGATCAAATAAATAAATATTATATACATTTGAGTACACATGATAATAGTAAATAAAAAAACAAGTAACAACAAATGAATGGAATCCATAAAAGAAAATATGGTCGATCAATGATTGAGCCAATCAAATATATATAGTAATAAATAAATAGTATATACTAATAGAAATATCAAATTATTAGAGGATCCCCTATAATCTACGAGTCTATCATTATTCTATCTCTAATCCCAACTAGTATCGATATCTTGATCGACAATCCTGAGCCTCATCTTAAAAATGTCCCTACTACAAGTGTAAAGCTACTCGAGTACCCAAGTGTCATGGCTACTCGAGAATGGTGTGAGTAAAAAAATAAGGAACCTCCCATGTATCCTTATAGAAAAACCACCAATGATGTTATATGTTTATGTGACATGCTAAACTGAAATGAATAAATAAATAAATACTGTAAAAAAATAAATAAAGTTAACAAAAACAACCATACCTTATTAAACAAGTGATAGGATGTCTCTATGAATGTCTAGATGATGATGCCATACCAAAATGCCATATTTCCTATATCTAGGTATTCAACTGAAAACGATATAGTATAGGCATACCATGGGTAATATATTCATCCCCATGGAACAAGAGATGAATAAACTGAGACAGAGTATACCCGTCCTCATCGAACTAATTTACGACTTAGGAAAAAATTCAATTTATCATATAATATACAAATTTATGGATCAAATAGATAAAATAGTTCTATTGGGGGTAATACACCCATACTCATGGAAAATGGGCTCATTGACCGGGGTAATAAACCCATCCTAGCGGAATAGTTCAGAATCGGGTGAAATATAAAATTCCCTGGGTGATGAATAGAGTCTTGGAAAATAAAACATCTTCCCAAGGCATCCATCAACTTGAGAAATCAGGAAATAAAATGAAAAAAGATACAATGGGTCATCCACATGCCCGATCCACCATGAAAACCATCTCTTTCTCATCTCATAGTGCAACTGGGGTTCTAAGGTGACCCGCATAATCATCTCAACCTAAAGCCATACATCGTCGCAACCCCATAAGGATTACCAAGAAACTCCAGCCCCACATACCACTTGATGTCACCATCTCTTATCAAACTTACACTTGATCAAGGTTGTTCTATCAATGGTAACCCACTAGTGTCCCCTTAGTCTATAAAATTGATGACACTCCACTTTGATTCCTAATTATCATGTAATCAATATGGGTTATCACCTGATTCTTAGGGGACATACCATTAATCGACATCATCAACATAATCATATAGTCTCATATACCTCATGGAAATACCTCATAAGAAATTGTCTCATGAGATTTATAGTGTACAATCTCCACATCCATGATCATACTAAAGAATCTCACTCACACAACCCATGTTTACTTTACCATCTATCTATCCACCTATTTTAAAAATTTATCAAGGGTCATCACTCTGTCTACTAAGTCCATACATCTCACTTCACATCACACCACCTATTGTGGGTCTCCTAGTGTTAGGGTATCCTATTATTCAAACCCTAAGACATCGATGACCAAAGAGTAAAGCTTGTTGACTAAGTCTATGGTGTCCTAGGAACCATGTAATCTTACTCCCAAATTCTTATACATATTTACAAATTTAATTTTAAATAATATATTTTATTAAAATTAGGCAACATAGTAATAAAAGGACCATCAAACAACTTGAGGGGACACATGAACACAAACACACATTCTTTTTTTCATCGTGGATAAATCCATATATATAGTATCAAGGTCCACCTATGTGAAACTAATGCATAAAAAATAATCTCCAGCTTGATAGATCCTAACCAGACACTCTATGTCCTATCCCAAAGTGTCCATATAAAACTAGCCATCTCCAAGACCCATGAGACAATGGATCATTTTCAACATAGCCAAATACTAATTTTATAAAATTTTACTTAATTGAAAAACATAAAAAAATTCAACCCATAACTTTTAGATTTTTTTCCTATCACCTTTTTGCTCTAGAAAAACAACTAAACACCAAATGGAAGTATGTGCATCACTACTGATGTCATACTAGTCCAAAGTTACATGTTATACTAGAAAATCATAATTAAATTAATTAAAATTAAATTGAAACACTGTATAAAATTTCATAGCATGATGAACTCCTTCTAATTTGACCGACAGAGGATGAGAAACATCATCTAGAGACATATTTTACATAGGATACTTGAAAATTTTATTTTTTTCAGGTTATTTCATTATTTTAGGGTAAAATTTTAATTTCCAACCTAAACCAAACATTTTACCAAAGCAGTTTAGTGAAGGATTATTGTGAGTGAGATGAGATTATGAATCCTATACCATTCATCCAATAATAAAATTCATTAATATCCCACTCAAAACAAGGGGGATGATGGGATTAATTAGGGAGGGAGACCCTTGAACATGCCCCCAAATTGGAGACAATGGAGGGGGATTCCGACTAAAAAACCTAAGGGGCCCCTAAAAACACCCCACACACTAGCCAACTTGGTTACACCATCTGGTCAATTATGGGCCACCAGCTTGCCAGTGAGTCCGGTAGTGGCGTATGACCACTTCCCATGACAAAATCTAGACCATTTATATAAGATGAAACCACTATACAAAAAAACCACCCTTTAATTCCTATTATGATCCATCAATACTCATTGAAACAAACGATCCCTCATTACGTATCTAAAACAAAAATTTTATTGTGCTATAATATTTAGAATTCAATAACAAATCCTTGTCCAAAATAAATCCCATCCAGTAAATAAAAACAAAAATTCTATATTCAATGTTTTTACCTATTCTTAAGAAATATGAATACAGGATTATACCATGCTTTGAGATCATCCGAACCCTCAGAAAAATTTTCCAACCAAGTTTAGTTCATTCTCATTTCTTTTTACCATCCTTTGTAATTTTAAATACAAAAAATAATTTTTCATTAAGAATCAATTTAAACTCAATAAATCCAAAATATAGTCTAATATACCAATAAAAAACCCCAATGGTCAAAATGGAATCAAAATAATTGTCCAAGAATATAACAAAAATTTAAATGAGACCCAAAACCAAATAATATTCAATGTTTTTCTCCAGGGAAAAATACTATCTCTAAATTTATCACACCTTCCTGATTTTCATATTCCAAAATGAAATAAATAAAATTGATGAGACAATAAGATCAGAAATCAAACCCATGCTAAATGATGATAGAACATTACATGTTATTCTTAAAAATTTGTAGATCCAAAAAGTATACTGGTCTCATGATATAAAAACTCCAAGGAACACACCCTAATTCTATAACATTCAATTGGACTTTCATTTCATGGATCCAAATTACCATTGACTAACCATCTAAATAAAAACAATATTACATTTTTTTTAACTTTTATAATACAATTCCTTTCTTTAAATTTACTATGAAATGGTTTTTCATTTCTATATTTTAAATTAGAACAAAAAACCATTGACATCCACTCTGAAACGGTTTGTTGTCAATATTTTCTCTAAGAGAGAGAACTGTAATGAACAAAATTAATGAGTGTCCTGAATGAAAATTAATAGATAGAAAATTTAACCAAATCAAAACCTTCAATCAATGAAACAACAAATACACAGCATCATAAACTCATGATATTTGGAATAATATACCCTATCAAATTTTCTACATTCTTATGCATTATGCCCAGAAATAAATTTACATTTCAAAACCTCCATTTCAAAACATGATGATGAAAAAAACCTTATCATATCATTTATATCCCAACCTATTTCCTTGGAAACAAATTGATACCACTAACCATGATCTGATTCCTATTTAATATAATAGATTATTCCGTCCGGTCATTGAACATTTCATACAAAATATTTTGGAAAGCATATTTAGATGTATATTAGCCCCACCCGACAACCTTATAATTAGATCATAGATTATCAATGACCAATTCCACCATAATCTAAATCAGATAGTATTTATCCATTTAGAAATCTTTAATATGTTTTTCTTGACCTTATTATAACATCTATAAAAAATTAACTGATCATGGAAACAACCCAAAGAACCATGTAACCTATCATATTCTCAAATATCTAGGATATACTCCATTGTTTCTCAAATTATAATTTATACCAATAGGAATTCAAACCAACATATTTTCTCAAAATACACCTATATACTACTTATAATTGAGATAATTGCATACTTTTTCAGTATTATATAAATATATCCCCATAACTTATAGGGATGAACTCCATTGATATTTTTTTTTATGAAAACCCAATATAAATATAATAAAAAAATTAATTATTTATAAACAAATTACAATTATATGACCACAAATGTGTGTTAATTAACTTATCATTTGAACTATATCTTCCATCACCTCTCACATTATATGTCGGTATTCCCAAAATAATTGAGCGGAAAATGAAAATAATGAGGATAGATACAAAAAAATTATTCTTGAAAGGTGATTAGATGTGTTCAAGAAAACTATATTGAACCTACATGATGATAACTAATAATCACCAAATACTGAACTATTGAATTTTTATCCTCCAATATCATAGAAAATCTTGAAAATTATATTTATTCAAATATTAGATGTCCATGGTAGAACTATCTCATCGATAATGGGTTTTGGATGTATAATTATTTGAAATAAATAGACCAACCCAAATTCTTCAAATACTTATTAACATGACTATTGTATAATAATTTCATCAACATGATAAATATATGTAATGGTAGGTTATAATATTTCAAACTAGGGATATACTAGAAATGATTCCATATCTATGAGATAATAATGAACTTTTACATATTTGATCATCTCTCATTGACCATTGAGATATGGCTGAGTAATTTTATATGTTGAGGATATATGTATTGATTCTTGGATTATCAGAATGTATATGTGGAGGAAATACACCAAAATTATAGTGTGTATTTTTTTTAACGTAGGTCCCCAACCACAATTACTGGAGAAGTAACTTCTACACTAATGGTGGACCTACCCCCTGGTCATTAAGAGATTAATAAATCCACTGATAGGGTACCCACTCCCATTTCATTAGAGGAGTATTTAACTAATAATAAGAGGATCTATATCATGATAATTTTGGGTGTTCCAACTATAAGGCCCCAGCCTTAAACCGTACTTAATATTTAATTAAATGAATAATTCACATTGAGGATCTTTTCACGTTTAGAGTTTTAGAGAATTAGGACATAACTATTACATCTCAAAAGTTCACAAACTAGTCACTTATAGTAAATTTCCATAAAATAAAAACTCTTAAAAAGAAACATGTCTAGTTCCATGTATTAGATAGCATGACTTTCCCTTGATCCCATCCTTGACCCTATTCCACTTTAAGTCCTGTGAAAATCATTTCAAAAAAAAACTTGGGGTGAGCATAAAAAGCTCAGCAAGGGATACACAAAGAATGAAAACTATTAGTTTTTTCAAAGAAACAAGTAAACCATGTATACATTAACAATGTAATACCTTTAACCTTTAGGAAGTAGTAAAAACTCTTCACTGAATAAAATATCATTACTTACCATTTTGTAACCAAAAGATTACCATAAAACCCATGTAAGGAACACATAACATATAAAGCGAACATGGGAAATAAACATATTTAAATGGAATAACCATACGGTCAACTTCCACACATACTTAATGGAATAGCCATACGATCGACTTCCATACCCAATGCATTGGAGGTTATAACGTAACCACCCGTCCTGGTATTCACGGCACCACTCGTCATATGGTTTATCATGTAACCACCCGTAAAATGTCCAAGTACAATCATTACACATAAAATATTTAAAATATAAGCATTTCAATAACAACATATCATTTTCAATCAAAATAAGTAATTCCAAGATATTGAATTAATCAATCCATTTTCAAAAATCATTTAAAAGAGATTTTTTTATCAAAGTGTCCCTTACCACTTTGAAGATTTTATTGGAATTATAATTTTAAAACATTAATGTCCATATAAATAAATACAGAAAACCATTCTAAAAACATGGACATTAAATATAAAGATTTAGAATAATAAATCCTTAAAACATTTAAAACGATATTTTTGTTAAAGAGTTCTTAAAAAAATGAGAGACTCTTGAATACAAATAATTGCGGAATAAAATTTAATCCGAAATTTATAATATCATGAGAATAAATGGATTCATGATATAATATGTCAAATGACAGTATACACACCATATAAAAGTGAATTGGTGCATAACAACAATGAAGTCTCAAAAGAAATGTAAAATGAGATGAAATCCATTATAAAGAAGGTATCCTTAAATTAAGGATAAATCAATCTCATAATTATGTGTGAAAAATATAAATACACCCAATATAAGTGGATATTATGTGTGAAACAATCAAAGGTCATTCACACATATTCAATGGATGACATATTCAATAACTACATGTTGAACCCAATGAAATTGAAATTGGGTTAAGAAGTTCCATTGGTAAGATTCGACAGCCTAACGGCGTCACATAAATTTTTTCAAAAAGGGTTTATGAGAGAGATAAAGGGGATCTCATCACTTGGACATAATATTTACATAAATAAGGATATATAAGAACATATCCCAACATAAGAGTATGTGAATTAAAATACATAACAAAAGAAGACTTTAAAAAAGGAGGGTGAAATGTCCCCTTACCGAGTTGGGTAACTTTCAAAAAGTACACCTCATGTAAGAAGGGTCATACAATGAAGATGTAAATACCCATAAATGATATTATACTACTCAAAGTGTATAATAATGTGCAGTATATACACCACTCAATGGAAATAGTGGCAAGGTTAGCATAAATGTCACGGGAATAAAAGTGAGATGAAAAATCCCTTACGAAAACTCGGCAGCCTAACAGCGCCACTTAAAAAATCCAAAAATGGATTTATGATATCAAATAGGGTCTCTCATAATATGAACATAGAATGTAAAGTATGTGGAATATAAAATAACATCCCCAAACATAATAAATATTAGCTTTAAAGAAATGACATAAAAGAGAGTACTTAAAAAGAAAGTGAGAGGTTAGATCTCTTACGAAAATTCGGCAGCCTAACGGCGCCACTCAAAACTCCCAAAATGGATTGATGAGATAAAATAGGGTCTCTCAACATATGTAAATAAGAATTAAATTAGGAGTAATATAAAATAACATCCCAATCATAATAAAGATGATCTTAAAATGAATGACATAAAAGAGTGCACTTAAAAAGAAAGAGAGGAGTAGGATCCCTTACCTCGGGTCCTACTTGACTCGATCATTCTTTAACGTCCTGAATAATAAACTTGAGTTAATTTACACATGCTTAAGAACCTTTTTAAAGTTCATTATTCGTTTTATATCACTTATTGCCATGTTATAATCATTATGTAATCATTTAAGTTAATAATGTTTGTTTTGTCTATATTTGGTTCTTAAGTCGAAAGTGGACTTCTTACAATTACATGTTGTTCGTGTGGTCAACGGATAATTATATCTAGAATGATATTAAAGATTTGTAAATGATATATATCATATATATCTAGAATATACAAGTATTTATAAAATTACATAATCATTTAGAGGTAAGAAATGAAATGCACCGTTCATGGAGACGGTAAGCCGTACGTACACATGGATGCTATTTTCATTTCTATGTCATATTAATGGAATTAAAACCAAATGAGAGGTATGTATATTTTAATTTAAGAATTATATTAATCATTTATATGTAACATAAATCATATATAATAACTTTAAATCCATCCTGTATACATCCAACATATGGCATTAACGAATCAAATCACATTGAGGGGGCGGTAGTCCGCACTTCCTAAAAGGAAATTATCGTGTTTTACCCACAATGGAAACCATAAAGGTATATCAAAAAAGAAAAATACAGAATCTTAATTAAAACATAAACATATTATATATCATATATAAATATAGTTACATCTTAACGGCCACCTTTGAAGGTGTTATATGAGTGTTGAACAATCATTGTTTCGTGAGGCAGAAATTCACCATCCACAGAAACAATATTCTATTTAACGATTAGATATAGGTGTGTGTAAGTGTAGCTCTAATTATTCTTATAACATCATCCAAGTATGTTGAAGATTCTGGAGTTGTTACAAAAGAAAAGAATAAAAATAGTTTAGGGGGTTGGGGAAGCAAAATAAAACTAAAGAACACAAGAAAGGACACTACCTTTAAATCGGGTAACTCTTTTTGATTTGAGATAAACAGCTTTCTTGGGAAGGCTTATGCCCAAAGTGAGGCTTCTAGGAGTAAGAGATGTATGTGGAGAGACAAAATGGTCAGGTTTTGTCCGGGCCAAAGGCTTGAGAGGTGTGGGTAAGGAGGTAGAGGTGGGGGCCTTTTATAAGAGGGAAGGAGGGGCACTCTTGGAATATAAGGAAATGTTACTTTATTTTAGAATGAGTTTCGGATTTTAAAGGTCCCAAATTGATGTGTTTAGAGGATAAGGTGATAAGGGTTTTAAATACAATCATAAAATAGGTTTTTGACATGTGTAGGTCTTATATGTTAAATTATCTTTTCATTTTATTTAAATCGTTAAATAATGAGGTAATCATTGCATCATCATTGTGTCATAAATAATTTAATTTAATTAATGTCTAAAAATTATAAAAAAAATACTATGATGTAGGAAATATTTTTGTCTTTCCAATG
The DNA here is from genome assembly GCA_963277665.1 of Viscum album. NCBI lineage: Eukaryota > Viridiplantae > Streptophyta > Magnoliopsida > Santalales > Viscaceae > Viscum > Viscum album. Next base: position 1,700,043,911 of record OY728125.1, read on the forward strand.
AATATTTATAGTTAAAAATATGACTTGTATAACCCCATATAGAAATTGTTTTAGTAAAATAATACATGTTTGTGACATTTTAATTTTAACATTAAATAAAAAGGTATTAATGTCATTTTCCTTCCAAAGTGGATCCATGGGGTCCCCAAGTTGACCCATTTATTGTATTGGTTGGACATGACACATCCAATGAGGTTAATACATCTTTCTAGGTCATTTCATATTATTAAAATATTATTTTTACCTTAAATTACACTAATTACCTCTAATCGCGATTAATAAACTTAAACGTTACTATTCCCCAAAAAATTATTTTAATCCCATTGAACCACATTTTACTTCTTAATGACAACCATTTATGTCTGATTTTTTAAATTCAAATCACAGAAGTGGTAAAGTTTCATTTAAACAAAAAATCAGTTTCTTTAACAACCACTTAGTGGTTTCACTATTCATCAAAAATTGAAGTTTTTCAGAAAATTTCCAAAAATTTACCCTAGGCTATATTTGATATTCCGAATTAAAAAATGAGGTCTATTTTAAAAAATTCAAAAAATATAAGTTACATTAATTAATTTAATAATTAATTCCCACTTTCAGAGCAAATAGAATGTTTTTATGAAACAATAAGTATCAAAAGATTGACACTAGTTTAAGTCCAATTTCAAGATGAAATTAATTCCAACGACCACTATTGGATTAAATGGTAAAAATATATTATAATTTAACTTTTAGAAAAAGTAAAAAGATAATATAATCATGTAAATAAATTATATTAAAACTAGTTTTTGAATTAAAATACAACATTTTTCACTATTTATTAAAAAATGACCTTTATCGGAAAAATACCAAAAATTTACACAAAGTGAATTTTGATTCCCCGATTCTAAATAAGTTTTATTTGGCCCAATAGAATATATAAGATTGAATAAAACTATATTTAATGACAGTTTGCCATCAAAAGTTGATAGGTGGACCTTTAGTGAAAATTAGAGTATATATGCCTAAAATTGAATTCTTTTCGTATTTTAAGCCTTTATCCATTATTGGAAAAATGTAAAAACATTTAACAAACATATATAATAATATTTTAGTTATTTATATTCATTCCCGGCAATAAAATGGCTACGTGTTAACTAACATTTAAAATAATTTTATTTTATTATTAGAGTGTAACGTAAGATTTCAATGGAACTCGTTGTTGCGTATTGGGTAAGCCATCAAGCATAGCGTTCCATTTAAATTAATATTAACATTTTATTCAAAAACAAAGATAAATATAAAAATTTCATATTATTTATTTACCTGGGGTGTTACATCTTTCCCCCCTTTTGGGAATTGTGTCCTCGCAATTTTAAAATTGTGCTCGAAAACTTCATTGAAAGTCCCACATCGGAACAAGAGTCGGTAAAACAATCACTTTAAAAGAATGAAAGAGAAGTACAGAGGTCACCAGAGTTAACCCATACTAGGATTCCAAGTATGAAAATATGGACATGGAGGAAAAAACAAAGGGTCATGTTATGATGGAGAGTGATAGTAAACATGTCTAGGAGAAAGTTAACCATAAGAAAATCACAAACTTGTGATGGGTTAAACGGTATTCGATTCCCCAGTAGGAAAAGTTAACAGAAAAATTTTTTGGTTTTAAGTTACTCTTCATTGAGGAATTTATTTTTTTGATCTTAACTAAATTATAATGAAACATACTTACTTGTCACGTAGACTTTCAACTTTTACTAGATTCCTTAATCAAACTTATATTTTCTCCAAAAGACGAGTATTTAGGAGGACTTGTTCTCATTAAGAGTACTATAATCATCTTCTGGAGAATCACCTAAAGCACAAAAGAGAACTATATATTTCCCATGACTTTAGACAAAATCCAAAACCAAAACCAAAAAGGTTAGTACAAGATCAGATAATCCAGAAAAGGATAACCCTTTATAAAATAAAAATCTATTCTAAATCTCCAAAATTTGTCTAATAAAACCCAAAGTTCAACGAACACCATTTGATAAACAATTTGTCCATTAAATTCTACAAAGTAAACAAAACTAATATTGAAACCCAAATATTTGAAGGATTTAATAACATAGTCTTCCAATGTACAAAATAACACTTATCTCTAAATAACATCAGTTGCTCTTAAAGTCTCATATTGAAAAGTAATTAACATAATCACATATCCTCCATGATAGGTTAATAATTTCCATAGATAACCCAAAATCAACTTACTCTCAATTCATAAAATCATATAACTAAAAAGAATTAGTCAAACTAACCAGGGACTTTACGTAGTCTAGTGGTAGGCGATAAATACCAGTCGCACTTTGGTTGTGGGTTTGATTCCCGCAGCTTTGTCCGACACGATGGGTTGTCACACGGTCTGTGTTTTATCCCTTTTCCAAACGATATAATTCTCAAATCATTCCCCAAAAAGAGATAAAATCTTAAAAAATAATCATAACATATTTTAACCTCAATTTTATCTCATACCTTTCATTTTCCATCATAATATATAATAACCCATAATTACATCAAAAGTAAGGATCATATAAACCCTAATGGTTACCTTTATAATTATTACCTGAACTTCCACATCGATTGGTCATCTCGTACATGATGTATTACAGAACATACCAAGGTACAAGTGGTTGATCATGACTCCTTGATAGTTGGTTTAGAACAACCACGAGTTTCCTCATTGAATCCCCCATTTCATCTAGTCTCTTAATCAGAGAACCACCACAGTTTCCTTCAAACCTATTGTCACTTTGGTGCCTTCTAGATCCATCCTTTCACTAAAAACAGAAATGTCAGTGCGAGTATATCAACAAAACCATCAGGTACTAATGAGGAAGATAAACACTAATATATACTTACTCATTCAGTTTATCTAAAACTAGGAATCTTTCTGAAATCCTAACCATTATGGTAATGTCACTTATGCCTAGAGAATACCCTAACCTCTAAAGTTATCTAAACCGACATCTGATACCAACTATAAGTCCCCGGCCTTAAACCTTACTTAATATTGAATTAAATGAATAATTCACATTGAGTATCTTTTCAGGTTTAGAGTTTTAGAGAATTAGGAGATAACTATTACATCTAAAAAGATTAAAAAGTAGTCACTTCTACTAAATTTCCATAAAGTAAAAACTCTTAAAAAGAAACATGTCTAGTTCCATGTATTAGATAGCTTGACTTTCCCTTGATCCCATTCTTGACCCTATTCCACATTTAGTCCTGTGAAAATCATTTCAAAAAAATTTGCGGTGAGCATAAAAAGCTCAGCAAGGGATACACAAAGAATGAAAACTGTTAGTTTTTTCAAAGCAACAAGTAAACCATGTATACTTTATCAAAGTAATACCTTTAACCATTATGAAGTAGTAAAAACTCTTCACTGAATAAAATATCATTACTTACCCTTTTGTACCCATAAGATTACCATAAAACCCATGTAATGAACACATAATATATAAAGGTAACATGGGAAATTAACATACATAAATGGAATAACCATACGGTCGACTTCCACACATACTTAATCGAATAGCCATACGACCGACTTCCATACCCAATGCATTGGAGGTTATAAAGTAACCACCCATCATGGTTTTCACGGCACCACCCATCATATGGTTTATCACGTAACCACCCGTAAAATTCCCAAGTACCATCATTACATATAAAATATTGAAAATATAAACATTTCAATAACAACATTTCATTTTCAATCAATATAAGTAATTCCAAGATATTGAATTGATCAATCCATTTTCAAAAATAATTTAAAATAGATGTTTGAATCAAAGTGTCCCATACCACTTTGAATCTTTTATTGGAATTATAATTTTAAAACATTAATGTCCATATAAATAAATACTGAAAACCATTTTGAAAAAAATGGACATTAAAGATAAATATTTATAATAATAAATCATTAAAACATTTAAAATGATATTTTTGTTAAAGAGTTTTTAACAAAATGAGAGACTCTTGAATACAAATAATTGCGAAATAACATTTATTCCGAACTTTATAATATCATGAGAATAAATGGATTCATGATATAATATCTCAAAGGACAGTATACACACCATATAAAAGTGAATTGGTGCATAACAACAATGAAGACTCAAAAGAAATGTAAAATGAGATAAAATCCATTATAAAGAAGGTATCCTTAAGTTAAGGATAAATCAATCTCATAATTATGTGTGACAAATATAAATACACCCAATATAAGTGGATATTAAGTGTAAAACAATAAAAGGTCATTCACACATATTCAAAGGATGACATATTCATTAACTACATGTTGAACCCAAAGAAATCGAATTTGGGTTAAGAAGTTCCCTTGGTAAGATTCGACAGCCTAACGACGTCACATAAAGTTTTACAAAAAGGGTTGATGAGAGAGATAAATGGGATCTCATCACATGGACATAAAATTCACATAAATAAGGATAGAGAAGAACATATCCCAACATAATTGTATGTGAATTAAAAGACATAACAAAAGAAGTCTTTTAAAAAAGGAGGGTGAAAGGCCCCCTTACCGAGTTGGGTAACTTTCGAAAAGTACACCCCATGGAAGAAGGGTCATACAATGAAGATGTAAATCCCCATAAATGAAATTATACTACATAAAATGTATAATAATGTGAAGTACATACACAACTCAAATGAAATAGTGGCAAATGTAGCATAAATGTCACAGGAATACAAGTGAGATGAAAAATCCCTTACGAAAACTCGGCAGCCTAACGGCGCCACATAAAACATCCAAAAATGGATTTATGAGATCAAATAGGGTCTCTCATAATATGACCATAAAAATTACAGTATGAGGAATATAAAAGAACATCCCCAAACATAAGAAAGATGAGCTTAAAAGAAATGACATAAAAGAGAGTACTTAAAAAGAAAGAGAGAGGTTAGATCTCTTATGAAAATTCGACAGCCTAACGGGCGCAACTCAAAACATCCAAAATGGATTGATGAGAAAAAATAGAGTCTCTCATAATATGAACATAAGAAGTACAGTAGGAGTAATATAAAAGAACATCCCAATCATAATAAAGATGATCTTAAAAGGAATGACATAAAAGAATGCACTTAAAAAGAAAGAGAGGAGTAGGATCCCTTACCTCGGGTCCGACTTGACTCGATCATTCTTTAACGTCCTAAATAAAAAAATTGAGTTAATTTACACTTGCTTAAGAAACTTTTTAAATTTAATTATTCCTTTTATATCACTTATTTCCATGTTATAAGCATTATGTAATCATTTAAGTTAATAATGTTTGTTTTGTTGATATTTGGTTCTTAAGTTGAAAGTGGACTTCTTACAATTACATGTTGTTCGTGTGGTCAAAGGTTCATTATATCCAGAATTATATTCATGATTTATATATCATATATATCATATATATCCATAATATACAAGTATTTATAATATTACATATTCATTTAGAGGTAAGAAATGAAATGCACCATTCATGGAGACGGTAAGCCGTACGTACGCATGAACGCTATATTCATTTCTATGTCATATTAATGGAATTAAAACCAAATGAGAGGTATGTATATTTTAATTCCAGAATTATATTAATCATTTATATGTAACATACATCATATATAATAACTTTAAATCCATCCTTTATACATCCCACATATGGCATTAACGAATCAAATCACTTTGAGGGGCGGTAGTCCGCACTTCCAAAAATGAAATTATCGTGTTTTACCCACAATGGAAACCATAAAGGTCTAACACAAAAGAAAAATACAGAAGCTTAAGTAAAACATAAACATATTATATATCATATATAAATATAGTGACATCTTAATGGCCACCTTTGACGGTGTTATATGAGTGTTTAACAATCATCGTTTTGTGAGGTAGAAATTCGCCATCTATAGAAACAGTATGTTCTTTAACCATTAGATGTAGGTGTGTGTAAGTGTAGCTCGAATTCTTCTTATAAAAACATCCTAGTATATTGAAGATACTGGATTTGTTACAAAAGAAAAAAATATAAAGAGTTTAGGGGGTTGGAGAAGAAAAATAAAACAAAAGACCACAAGAGAAGACACTACCTTTAAATCGGGTAACTCATTTTGATTTGAGCTCAAAGGCTTCCTTGGGAAGCCTTCTGTAGAGACCCGAAGCCTGACGTACATGGACATTACATTAATTTTGCGGAATACTTGGTACATAAAAAAAACACACACACAAGGATCGTAATAGTTTAGTGTCTTTGGAAACTCGGAATATAATCTTCTAATCGTGGTGAAAGATCTTCAACATCTCCCATAAAGATCTTCCTTTTTTTATACCTAAAACCTTTCTTTATATCCTGGGGAAAAGAAAACATAAAAGGGTGAGCTCAAATGCTCAGTAAGGGTAAACAAAAGAAATATCAATCACATCATATACATAAGCACATAACTTTTGGAAATCTTAACCTGCAAAAGAGATCATAATTTCATAACATGGGGTAAATCATGGCAGTGAAATGTAATCACAATAATCATAACATAAAACATGAAACTTTGTGGCATACACACATAATCATAGAGAATCATTTCTTGTTAGTCAAGACTAATTGCCAAGACTATCTTAGTGGACAAAGTCCCTTTCTGAATCGAGTAACCCTCGTTTCAGTCCTGTTTCACTGAACCGGTATAACCTACCGTTCCAGCCCTGTCTATCTCATGAGATATAAAATCTTTACCCAATGCATTGGAGGGAGATATAGGTCCCACCCATCTTATAATGAATCCTTTCTTATGTGTGCCACATAATCATAAATCATAATTCATCGCATAACCCATGTAATAAAAATGGGATTCTTAAACAACATGACATCATAAAACAATTCATATAAGATAAAGGAATTCATAAAAATGTTTCCATCACAACATAATCAATATCCATGTAACAATAGGGATAAAAACAGAACCCTTTTATTATCTTAGATGGAAAATAATTTTGAAAATCACTTGAACTCCATTCTTGAGGAAAATATCCTTTCTTCTTCAAAAACATTTTTCCTTTCATAACATGTCATACAACTTTAAAATAAAAGAAGTTGATTAAAAATAAACTTGAAAACTTGTAAAGGAAGCTTCTTTGAAATAATGTTTTAAAAATCCATTCATTCCGTATAAGTTAAAAAAAACATTCTTCGTACTTTTGTTGGAAAAGTCAAAAAGTATCTCGTACGGAAAACGACAAAAGATTCCTTTCATTTCTTTTACTAAAAACTCAACAAAGGTTAAAATTGGATTTAAAAAATTGTAGTTGGATGGAAATAATATTACATATTTATGAAACAAGGATGTGGATGATAAAATACACCCCAGTAAATACTTACGAATAAACAATCTCAGATAAAAATGAGATTGTGATATTTCCCTTACCTTAGGTCCGATTTGCTTTGTACGTGTCCGAAGCTCCTGTATAATGGTTTAAATAATGTCATTGACTTATTACAGAATCATATTCATTGTTATGATATCATATATGGTTCACTTATGACATTATATTACCCGTTCTTTTGTAAATTCCATGTTAAAGAAGTGTTTTGGGTAAGATCGTTTCTTTTATCGTAGGTGTTTTGACTTGTTGTTCTTGACATTATTATTACTTATATCATGATTTACTTACTTCCAGAATATAAAATATGATTTATATATCATATATATTCAGTATATATATATATAATAGATAGATAAATGAAATGAAAAACACCGTTCATGGAGACGGTAGTCCGTACGTACGCATGAACGCTGTTTTCCTTTCCCTATTGTCTATCCAGTAGCTTTATAATGTCATATATTTCATTATTATTTCTTATATATACTTTATAATCATTCTTAAATGGTTAACATGGAGAATGAATCTCATCGCGTCGTGGAGACGGTATTCCGTACGTACGCACGAGCGATGATATCATTTCCATAAATATTGAATTGAATTGGAGTGGATTATTCAATATATCAGAATAAATATGATGTTTTAATAACTATGTATAGTTATTCATTACACCATTATACCCATCCATGTAAGGTGGTGGTGGAAAATAGATTACACCACGGCGTGGAGACGGTATTCCGTACGTACGCACGCGCGGTGATTTCTTTTTCCGTAGGATAGATAGATGGTGAAATAGGGTTGTTTCATAATTATAATAAAATATCAGTATATTAGTGATACTGATGTTATTACTTCATAATGAAACAACCTAAGAAGAAGAAGTGGAAGAAGAAATAAAGATGAAAGAATTGGTAACGGTAATTACCTCTTCTTTGAAGCGCCTTTTGGAGACCTCCTCTTAGGGAACTAAAATTGGTCTTTGAGGAAGACCAGAACCTCTAGGATGTTTCTAGGGAAGTGGAGAAGAGATTTTGGCAGGGGTTGGCCGAGCTTGAGTGCTCAAATTGGTTTGAGGAGGAGGGGGAGGAGGTGCCCTTTTATAAGGGAGGAGAGGGGCACCTTAGGAATATCTCAAAATATTATTTTATATTAAAGCCAAATCGGTTTATAATGGCTCCAAAGGGTCTTATTTCGAAGATAAGGTGGGGATGGGTCGCAATCCTATCAACCAATAAAATTTAGACAAGTTTAGGGTATTATTTTAACCTTATCAATTAGATTAAACTCTAAGTTAAATAATTTAACTTTTACCATGTCTTTTTGTTTTCTTTCACTATATGGTTAATAAACTTACTATAACATGCCAAAATAACCCCAAATTGTTTATTATTAATATATATATCCTTATCTAAGTCATTTGGCCGAACCTTAGATTTTTAGGAATAAAATAACAATTAATAATATAATATTTGATTTAAAAACTATTTTGTGTCAATTTTGACACTATTTGATATATGATTTTTGTGAAAGTCATAACAGAATTATATGTTCAAACCAAGTTGATTAAATCAACATTAATATATCATAGTAACCTAGAAAATTAGTGGAATTCATAAAAAGTCTTAAATTACATTTATTTTGGTATTTATATTATCAATTATGTCAATATTTCATTAATAAGATAATTACTGCATCATCTTTGTGTCATAAATAAATTAAATTATTTGATGTCTAAAAATTACAAATAAAATACCATCATGTAGGAAATATTTTTATCTTTCTAATTAATATTTACAATCGAATTTATCTTATGTATAACCCCATATTATAAATGATTTACTTATTAAACATTGATTTTAACTATTTTAACCCTTCTTTAAATAAATTAATAATAAATGTCCTAATCTAATCCAAGTGGACCTAAATGGTCATATTTTATTCCTAAGTTTGTTTTTGTTCGAATTACACTTGTCCAATAGAATTAGGACATGTGTTAGGGTAATAGTAATATCATATTTACCCTTAGTTACCCTATTTACTATTAACCGTGGTAAAAAAAAGTAAAAAGTTACTAATCACCAAAAAATTATTTTCATCTCATTGAACCACATTTTAGTCCTTGATATTAACCGTGTCTCTCGGATTTTCGAAATTCCATTCACAGAAGCGGTAAAATTAAGTTTTATGCAAAATTCAGTTTTTAACCTACCACTTAGTGGTTTCACTATTCATCAAAAATTGAAAGTTTTCAGAAAAATACCAAAATTTCACCCTAGGCTAATTTCGATATTCTGAGTCCAAAAATTAAGTCCATTTTGAAAAATAAAATTTATAAAATTTCAAAAAGTGATTATTACTATTCATAACGGCTAGTTTTAATAGCATATCATTGTTTAGTGAAACTCGGTATTGCGTATTACACACGCTATCGAGGAAGGTCGTGATTGCGTGTAACGCAAGGCAAGTCAAGGATGCGTGTTGTGCAAGCTCCTTTTGGTGTAGCATACAACACAAGACTTTAATAAAATTAAAAAGAATATTTTTTTATAAAATCTTGGGCTGTTACATTCTACCCCCCTTAAAATGAATTTCGCCCTCGAAATTCGTCGGGGTTATAAATGGTTTACTATTCGAAAGTTTCTTTAATAGAATCCCACATCGTAAAAAGGAATACCAAAACTTGGCTTTAAAAACTAAAGTATGAAATGTAATGATTACCCAAATAAACTAATCGCTGGGTTTCCACATAGGTAAAAATATGGATATGGAAGAGAAATCTAACCATCATGTTCTGATGGAGAGTGGTAGAGAACATGGCTATGGAAAAGCCAGTAATCACAAATCCATAGATTTGTGATGATATAAGGTACCATCTGATTCATTAGGTATAAGATCACTAGGACAACATTTTTGGTTTTCAGGATCATTTCCCTAAAGTTGAAAATTTGAATTAGAATAAATACTTACTTTATTTTGGTACAATCTCACTGTTGTTCGTGCCTTGAACAATTTCCACTTCATCTCTTAAATAAATGAAGTTGAATTTGTTATTCGTGAAGTGTTAGCAGATTATGTGATAGAATGATGGGTCATTCCATCTGTCTCAAACAAAAGGTTAGCAAAAATTATATACATAAGTCGGTCTATAGTGAGATTAATCATATATGGTTCCTAAAATGGACTTATACTTCATATATCATACTGCTTAATATAATAAAACTAGTTTCTACTAAACAGGGACTTCCTGTAGGCCAGTGGTAGGCGATAAAGGCCAGTCTCACTTCGGTTGTGGGTTCGATTCCCACAGCCTTGTCCGAAGCGATGGGCTGTCGCCCATCCTGCAGGTTGTCCTTTTTCCAAAACTATATAACATCCCATCAATAATATCGAAAAAACAAACAATACTAACTTATGTCCAACATAATCCATTCCAATCTTTTAGGCTTATCCATAATACTGCAGTCGAATCTCATAATATAGTGAAAATGATTACCAGAGATTTAACACCATCATCGATCCCCATATATCATAAGATATGTTTTGTTGGTCACATTCCAAACATTCAAAGTCCTTAATCATGTATTCTCTTGAATACCTTAGTGAAAACATGAATGCAGTTAAAAGTTAACACTTTTCACATACCAAAATCCTCAAAATTCTATATACTCAAACTTAGTCCTTATATCAATCATGAGCTCATGAATACTGTTAAACATTTTCTCGTTTTCCCTTCATTATGCGCATAATATCTCAATCACTTTGAATACCACATTAGACCAATACATAAATATTCCAATATTCCAAGATACAACATTATTTTGGAATCCCATTACATAAACACTTAATCATTCCACCACATCGTTGTCATATTCAACATTGCCAATAATGATCGCATGTGACTTCCCTTTGTCCTTTGCCTTAAGCGGTTGCTCATGTCGATCATCACTAACCCTTGGATTAGGGCAATTATTAGCATAATGCCCCATTTCCTTGCACTTGAAGCATTGAAGTGTTGGTTGTACGTTCTCTGCAGTGTTTGCTTTATTCACTTCATTAGAATCCCATTTTCCATTACTTCGACACTCAGCTGCTCGATGACCTTCTTTTCCACACTTAAAACATTTTCTAGTCCCTTTAAGAAAATCTCCACCATGCTTCTTTTCCACACTTTGTGCATAAGGAAACATTCATCTTCTTTTCACCATTATTCTGAGTTTTCTCCTTGAACTCCATATTTCGTTTCTTGTCAAACCCATGAGATGGATATGTAACACCAACTTCCATTTCTACCTTGATAGCACAACGCACAATTTCTTCATAGCTACTGAAGTCTCTCATAGCTAATGCCCTTCGAAGACTTGGTTTTAAGCCACTGAAAAATCGATCAACTTTACTTTCAGGTTGGATGATAATACCAGAAGCGTACCTTGCAAGTCTTGTAAAATTCGCTTCATAGGTACCAACAGATTCATCATCCCTTTGCTTCAGTTCAAGAAACTCTTTCTCCATCTTTGTTCGGAGAATACGAGGGAAGTACTTATTGAAAAATAAGTTCTTGAACTCGTCCCATTCCATAGACTCAATTTCATCCCTTTGCCTCGTATTCTTAATAAGATTCCACCATTGATCAGCATCTCCTTCCAAACGATACATTGCTAGGATGACTTTATCATGTTCAGAACATTGAAGAACTGAAAATATCTTTTCAGTAGTACTAATCCATTGTTCAGCAACTAATGGATCAGTAGACCCACTGAAAGAAGGTGGACGCTGCCTCATGAAGGATTCAACAGAATGTTGCTCCTTCCTTTGCTCGTTTGGAAGTCCTGCATGATTCACAGCTTGAGAAAGTTGTGTGAGAATGGCTACAAGATTTTGCATTCCGGCTCCCATATTGTTTGGTTGCTCAGGGGGACAATCATTGCATTTCCCATCACATTCCGCATTAACACGGTTCCTTCGGGTTCCAGCCATCGTCTAAAACCCCAAAAGAATAGTATGAGAGGCAAAAATCATGCTAGGGAAAACAACATAATAAAGGGGTAGTACCCTCAATATCTAACATCTTAGGTTAAATTCGAAGATCGTTAGCGCAATTCTATGACTATAACCTATACGTATACTTAACCTTAGAGACATCCCTAGACATACCTTAGAAATATCTCTAGGGATCTCACTAACGTTTTCGCATCCTAGTTTCCAAAGGTTGACTAAACCTTTCCTCTGATACCAACTGTAGAGACCCGAAGCCTGACGTACATGGACATTACATTACTTTTGCGGAATACTTGGTACATAACAAAAACACACACACAAGGATCGTAATAGTTTAGTGTCTTTGGAAACTCGGAATATAATCTTCTAATCGTGGTGAAAGATCTTCAACATCTCCCATAAAGATCTTCCTTTTTTTTATACCTAAAACCTTTCTTTATATCCTGGGGAAAAGAAAACATAAAAGGGTGAGCTCAAATGCTCAGTAAGGGTAAACAAAAGAAATATCAATCACATCATATACATAAGCACATAACTTTTGGAAATCTTAACCTGCAAAAGAGATCATAATTTCATAACATGGGGTAAATCATGGCAGTGAAATGTAATCACAATAATCATAACATAAAACATGAAACTTTGTGGCATACACACATAATCATAGAGAATCATTTCTTGTTAGTCAAGACTAATTGCCAAGACTATCTTAGTGGACAAAGTCCCTTTCTGAATCGAGTAACCCTCGTTTTAGTCCTGTTTCACTGAACCGGTATAACCTACCGTTCCAGCCCTGTCTATCTCATGAGATATAAAATCTTTACCCAATGCATTGGAGGGAGATATAGGTCCCACCCATCTTATAATGAATCCTTTCTTATGTGTGCCACATAATCATAAATCATAATTCATCGCATAACCCATGTAATAAAAATGGGATTCTTAAACAACATGACATCATAAAACAATTCATATAAGATAAAGGAATTCATAAAAATGTTTCCATCACAACATAATCAATATCCATGTAACAATAGGGATAAAAACAGAACCCTTTTATTATCTTAGATGGAAAATAATTTTGAAAATCACTTGAACTCCATTCTTGAGGAAAATATCCTTTCTTCTTCAAAAACATTTTTCCTTTCATAACATGTCATACAACTTTAAAATAAAAGAAGTTGATTAAAAATAAACTTGAAAACTTGTAAAGGAAGCTTCTTGGAAATAATGTTTTAAAAATCCATTCATTCCGTATAAGTTAAAAAAAACATTCTTCATACTTTTGTTGGAAAAGTCAAAAAGTACCTCGTACGGAAAACGACAAAAGATTCCTTTCATTTCTTTTACTAAAAACTCAACAAAGGTTAAAATTGGATTTAAAAAATTGTAGTTGGATGGAAATAATATTACATATTTATGAAACAAGGATGTGGATGATAAAATACACCCCAGTAAATACTTACGAATAAACAATCTCAGATAAAAATGAGATTGTGATATTTACCTTACCTTAGGTCCGATTTGCTTTGTACGTGTCCGAAGCTCCTTTATAATGGTTTAAATAATGTCATTGACTTATTACAGAATCATATTCATTGTTATGATATCATATATGGTTCACTTATGACATTATATTACCCGTTCTTTTGTAAATTCCATGTTAAAGAAGCGTTTTGGGTAAGATCGTTTCTTTTATCGTAGGTGTTTTGACTTGTTGTTCTTGACATTATTATTACTTATATCATGATTTACTTACTTCCAGAATATAAAATATGATTTATATATCATATATATTCAGTATATATATATATATATATAATAGATAGATAAATGAAATGAAAAACACCGTTCATGGAGACGGTAGTCCGTACGTACGCATGAACGCTGTTTTCCTTTCCCTATTGTCTATCCAGTAGCTTTATAATGTCATATATTTCATTATTATTTCTTATATATACTTTATAATCATTCTTAAATGGTTAACATGGAGAATGAATCTCATCGCGTCGTGGAGACGGTATTCCGTACGTACGCACGAGCGATGATATCATTTCCATAAATATTGAATTGAATTGGAGTGGATTATTCAATATATCAGAATAAGTATGATGTTTTAATAACTATGTATAGTTATTCTTTACACCATTATACCCATCCATGTAAGGTGGTGGTGGAAAATAGATTACACCACGGCGTGGAGACGGTATTCCGTACGTACGCACGCGCGGTGATTTCTTTTTCCGTAGGATAGATAGATGGTGAAATAGGGTTGTTTCATAATTATAATAACATATCAGTATATTAGTGATACTGATGTTATTACTTCATAATGAAACAACCTAAGAAGAAGAAGTGGAAGAAGAAATAAAGATGAAAGAATTGGTAACGATAATTACCTCTTCTTTGAAGCGCCTTTTGGAGACCTCCTCTTAGGGAACTAAAATTGGTCTTTTAGGAAGACCAGAACCTCTAGGATGTTGCTAGGGAAGTGGAGAAGAGATTTTGGCAGGGGTTGGCCGAGCTTGAGTGCTCAAATTGGTTTGAGGAGGAGGGGGAGGAGGTGCCCTTTTATAAGGGAGGAGAGGGGCACCTTAGGAATATCTCAAAATATTATTTTATATTAAAGCCAAAATCGGTTTATAATGGCTCCAAAGGGTCTTATTTCGAAGATAAGGTGGGGATGGGTCGCAATCCTATCAACCAATAAAATTTAGACAAGTTTAGGGTATTATTTTAACCTTATCAATTAGATTAAACTCTAAGTTAAATAATTTAACTTTTACCATGTCTTTTTGTTTTCTTTCACTATATGGTTAATAAACTTACTATAACATGCCAAACTAACCCCAAATTGTTTATTATTAATATATATATATCCTTATCTAAGTCATTTGGCCGAACCTTAGATTTTTAGGAATAAAATAACAATTAATAATATAATATTTGATTTAAAAACTATTTTGTGTCAATTTTGACACTATTTGATATATGATTTTTGTGAAAGTCATAACAGAATTATATGTTCGAACCAAGTTGATTAAATCAACATTAATATATCATAGTAACCTATAAAATTAGTGGAATTCATAAAAAGTCTTAAATTACATTTATTTTGGTATTTATATTATCAATTATGTCAATATTTCATTAATAAGATAATTACTGCATCATCTTTGTGTCATAAATAAATTAAATTATTTGATGTCTAAAAATTACAAATAAAATACCATCATGTAGGAAATATTTTTATCTTTATAATTAATATTTACAATCGAATTTATCTTATTTATAACCCCATATTATAAATGATTTACTTATTAAACATTGATTTTAACTATTTTAACCCTTCTTTAAATAAATTAATAATAAATGTCCTAATCTAATCCAAGTGGACCTAAATGGTCATATTTTATTCCTAAGTTTGTTTTTGTTCGAATTACACTTGTCCAATAGAATTAGGACATGTGTTAGGGTAATAGTAATATCATATTTACCCTTAGTTACCCTATTTACTATTAACCGTGGTAAAAAAAAGTAAAAAGTTACTATTCACCAAAAAATTATTTTCATCTCATTGAACCACATTTTAGTCCTTGATATTAACCGTGTCTCTCGGATTTTCGAAATTCCATTCACAGAAGCGGTAAAATTAAGTTTTATGCAAAATTCAGTTTTTAACCTACCACTTAGTGGTTTCACTATTCATCAAAAATTGAAAGTTTTCAGAAAAATACCAAAATTTCACCCTAGGCTAATTTCGATATTCTGAGTCCAAAAATTAAGTCCATTTTGAAAAATAAAATTTATAAAATTTCAAAAAGTGATTATTACTATTCATAACGGCTAGTTTTAATAGCATATCATTGTTTAGTGAAACTCGGTATTGCGTATTACACACGCTATCGAGGAAGGTCGTGATTGCGTGTAATGCAAGGCAAGTCAAGGATGCGTGTTGTGCAAGCTCCTTTTGGTGTAGCATACAACACAAGACTTTAATAAAATTAAAAAGAATATTTTTTTATAAAATCTTGGGCTGTTACATTCTACCCCCCTTAAAATGAATTTCGCCCTCGAAATTCGTCGGGGTTATAAATGGTTTACTATTCGAAAGTTTCTTTAATAGAATCCCACATCGTAAAAAGGAATACCAAAACTTGGCTTTAAAAACTAAAGTATGAAATGTAACGATTACCCAAATAAACTAATCCCTGGGTTTCCACATAGGTAAAAATATGGATATGGAAGAGAAATCTAACCATCATGTTCTGATGGAGAGTGGTAGAGAACATGGCTATGGAAAAGCCAGTAATCACAAATCCATAGATTTGTGATGATATAAGGTACCATCTGATTCATTAGGTATAAGATCACTAGGACAACATTTTTGGTTTTCAGGATCATTTCCCTAAAGTTGAAAATTTGAATTAGAATAAATACTTACTTTATTTTGGTACAATCTCACTGTTGTTCGTGCCTTGAACAATTTCCACTTCATCTCTTAAATAAATGAAGTTGAATTTGTTATTCGTGAAGTGTTAGCAGATTATGTGATAGAATGATGGGTCATTCCATCTGTCTCAAACAAAAGGTTAGAAAAAATTATATACATAAGTCGGTCTATAGTGAGATTAATCATATATGGTTCCTAAAATGGACTTATACTTCATATATCATACTGCTTAATATAATAAAACTAGTTTCTACTAAACAGGGACTTCCTGTAGGCCAGTGGTAGGCGATAAAGGCCAGTCTCACTTCGGTTGTGAGTTCGATTCCCACAGCCTTGTCCGAAGCGATGGGCTGTCGCCCATCCTGCAGGTTGTCCTTTTTCCAAAACTATATAACATCCCATCAATAATATCGAAAAAACAAACAATACTAACTTATGTCCAACATAATCCATTCCAATCTTTTAGGCTTATCCATAATACTGCAGTCGAATCTCATAATATAGTGAAAATGATTACCAGAGATTTAACACCATCATCGATCCCCATATATCATAAGATATGTTTTGTTGGTCACATTCCAAACATTCAAAGTCCTTAATCATGTATTCTCTTGAATACCTTAGTGAAAACATGAATGCAGTTAAAAGTTAACACTTTTCACATACCAAAATCCTCAAAATTCTATATACTCAAACTTAGTCCTTATATCAATCATGAGCTCATGAATACTGTTAAACATTTTCTCGTTTTCCCTTCATTATGCGCATAATATCTCAATCACTTTGAATACCACATTAGACCAATACATAAATATTCCAATATTCCAAGATACAACATTATTTTGGAATCCCATTACATAAACACTTAATCATTCCACCACATCGTTGTCATATTCAACATTGCCAATAATGATGGCATGTGACTTCCCTTTGTCCTTTGCCTTAAGCGGTTGCTCATGTCGATCATCACTAACCCTTGGATTAGGGCAATTATTAGCATAATGCCCCATTTCCTTGCACTTGAAGCATTGAAGTGTTGGTTGTACGTTCTCTGCAGTGTTTTCTTTATTCACTTCATTAGAATCCCATTTTCCATTACTTCGACACTCAGCTGCTCGATGACCTTCTTTTCCACACTTAAAACATTTTCTAGTCCCTTTAAGACAATCTCCACCATGCTTCTTTCCACACTTTGTGCATAAGGAAACATTCATCTTCTTTTCACCATTATTCTGAGTTTTCTCCTTGAACTCCATATTTCGTTTCTTGTCAAACCCATGAGATGGATATGTAACACCAACTTCCATTTCTACCTTGATAGCACAACGCACAATTTCTTCATAGCTACTGAAGTCTCTCATAGCTAATGGCCTTCGAAGACTTGGTTTTAAGCCACTGAAAAATCGATCAACTTTACTTTCAGGTTGGATGATAATACCAGAAGCGTACCTTGCAAGTCTTGTAAAATTCGCTTCATAGGTACCAACAGATTCATCATCCCTTTGCTTCAGTTCAAGAAACTCTTTCTCCATCTTTGTTCGGAGAATACGAGGGAAGTACTTATTGAAAAATAAGTTCTTGAACTCGTCCCATTCCATAGACTCAATTTCATCCCTTTGCCTCGTATTCTTAATAAGATTCCACCATTGATCAGCATCTCCTTCCAAACGATACATTGCTAGGATGACTTTATCATGTTCAGAACATTGAAGAACTGAAAATATCTTTTCAGTAGTACTAATCCATTGTTCAGCAACTAATGGATCAGTAGACCCACTGAAAGAAGGTGGACGCTGCCTCATGAAGGATTCAACAGAATGTTGCTCCTTCCTTTGCTCGTTTGGAAGTCCTGCATGATTCATAGCTTGAGAAAGTTGTGTGAGAATGGCTACAAGATTTTGCATTCCGGCTCCCATATCGTTTGGTTGCTCAGGGGGACAATCATTGCATTGCCCATCACATTCCGCATTAACACGGTTCCTTCGGGTTCCAGCCATCGTCTAAAACCCCAAAAGAATAGTATGAGAGGCAAAAATCATGCTAGGGAAAACAACATAATAAAGGGGTAGTACCCTCAATATCTAACATCTTAGGTTAAATTCGAAGATCGTTAGCGCAATTCTAGGACTATAACCTATACGTATACTTAACCTTAGAGACATCCCTAGACATACCTTAGAAATATCTCTAGGGATCTCACTAACGTTTTCGCATCCTAGTTTCCAAAGGTTGACTAAACCTTTCCTCTGATACCAACTGTAGAGACCCGAAGCCTGACGTACATGGACATTACATTACTTTTGCGGAATACTTGGTACATAACAAAAACACACACACAAGGATCGTAATAGTTTAGTGTCTTTGGAAACTCGGAATATAATCTCCTAATCGTGGTGAAAGATCTTCAAAATCTCCCATAAAGATCTTCCTTTTTTTATACCTAAAACCTTTCTTTATATCCTGGGGAAAAGAAAACATAAAAGGGTGAGCTCAAATGCTCAGTAAGGGTAAACAAAAGAAATATCAATCACATCATATACATAAGCACATAACTTTTGGAAATCTTAACCTGCAAAAGAGATCATAATTTCATAACGTGGGGTAAATCATGGCAGTGAAATGTAATCACAATAATCATAACATAAAACATGAAACTTTGTGGCATACACACATAATAATAGAGAAT
Source organism: Viscum album (assembly GCA_963277665.1). Lineage (NCBI taxonomy): Eukaryota > Viridiplantae > Streptophyta > Magnoliopsida > Santalales > Viscaceae > Viscum > Viscum album. The sequence continues at coordinate 1,700,063,438 of OY728125.1, forward strand.
CATTTCTTGTTAGTCAAGACTAATTGCCAAGACTATCTTAGTGGACAAAGTCCCTTTCTGAATCGAGTAACCCTCGTTTCAGTCCTGTTTCACTGAATCGGTATAACCTACCGTTCCAGCCCTGTCTATCTCATGAGATATAAAATCTTTACCCAATTCATTGGAGGGAGATATAGGTCCCACCCATCTTATAATGAATCCTTTCTTATGTGTGCCACATAATCATAAATCATAATTAATCGCATAACCCATGTAATAAAAATGGGATTATTAAACAACATGACATCATAAAACAATTCATATAAGATAAAAGAATTCATAAAAATGTTTCCATCACAACATAATCAATATCCATGTAACAATAGAGATAAAAACAGAACCCTTTTATTATCTTAGATGGAAAATAATTTTGAAAATCACTTGAACTCCATTCTTGAGGAAAATATCCTTTCTTCTTCAAAAACATTTTTCCTTTCATAACATGTCATACAACTTTAAAATAAAAGAAGTTGATTAAAAATAAACTTGAAAACTTGTAAAGGAAGCTTCTTGGAAATAATGTTTTAAAAATCCATTCATTCCGTATAAGTTAAAAAAAACATTCTTCGTACTTTTGTTGGAAAAGTCAAAAAGTACCTCGTACGGAAAACGACAAAAGATTCCTTTCATTTCTTTTACTAAAAACTGAACAAAGGTTAAAATTGGATTTAAACAATTGTAGTTGTATGGAAATAATATTACATATTTATGAAACAAGGATGTGGATGATAAAATACACCCCAGTAAATACTTACGAATAAACAATCTCAGATAAAAATGAGATTGTGATATTTCCCTTACCTTAGGTCCAATTTGCTTTGTACGTGTCCGAAGATCCTGTATAATGGTTTAAATAATGTCACTGACTTATTACAGAATCATATTCATTGTTATGATATCATATATGGTTCACTTATGACATTATATTACCCGTTCTTTTGTAAATTCCATGTTAAAGAAGCGTTTTGGGTAAAATCGTTTCTTTTATCGTAGGTGTTTTGACTTGTTGTTCTTGACATTATTATTACTTATATCATGATTTACTTACTTCCAGAATATAAAATATTATTTATATATCATATATATTCAGTATATATATATATATAATAGATAGATAAATGAAATAAAAAACACCGTTCATGGAGACGGTAGTCCGTACGTACACATGAACGCTGTTTTCCTTTCCCTATTGTCTTGAATGGAAGTAAGTAGATGAGATACATATATATATATACATAAATCCAGTAGCTTTATAATGTCATATATTTCATTATTATTTCTTATATATACTTTATAATCATTCTTAAATGGTTAACATGGAGAATGAATCTCATCGCGTCGTGGAGACGGTATTCCGTACGTACGCACGAGCGATGATATCATTTCCATAAATATTGAATTGAATTGGAGTGTATTATTCAATATATCAGAATAAATATGATGTTTTAATAACTATGTATAGTTATTCTTTACACCATTATACCCATCCATGTAAGGTGGTGGTGGAAAATAGATTACACCACGGCGTGGAGACGGTATTCCGTACGTACGCACGCGCGGTGATTTCTTTTTCCGTAGGATAGATAGATGGTGAAATAGGGTTGTTTCATAATTATAATAACATATCAGTATATTAGTGATACTGATGTTATTACTTCATAATGAAACAACCTAAGAAGAAGAAGTGGAAGAAGAAATAAAGATGAAAGAATTGGTAACGGTAATTACATCTTCTTTGAAGCGCCTTTTGGAGACCTCCTCTTAGGGAACTAAAATTGGTCTTTGAGGAAGACCATAACCTCTAGGATGTTTCTAGGGAAGTGGAGAAGAGATTTTGGCAGGGGTTGGCCGAGCTTGAGTGCTCAAATTGGTTTGAGGAGGAGGGGGAGGAGGTGCCCTTTTATAAGGGAGGAGAGGGGCACCTTAGGAATATCTCAAAATATTATTTTATATTAAAGCCAAAATCGGTTTATAATGGCTCCAAAGGGTCTTATTTCGAAGATAAGGTGGGGATGGGTCGCAATCCTATCAAACAATAAAATTTAGACAAGTTTAGGGTATTATTTTAACCTTATCAATTAGATTTAACTCTAAGTTAAATAATTTAACATTTACCATGTCTTTTTGTTTTCTTTCACTATATGGTTAATAAACTTACTATAACATGCCAAACTAACCCCAAATTGTTTATTATTAATATATATATCCTTATCTAAGTCAGTTGGCCGAACCATAGATTTTTAGGAATAAAATAACAATTAATAATATAATATTTGATTTAAAAACTATTTTGTGTCAATTTTGACACTATTTGATATATGATTTTTGTGAAAGTCATAACAGAATTATATGTTCGAAACAAGTTGATTAAATCAACATTAATATATCATAGTAACCTAGAAAATTAGTGTAATTCATAAAAAGTCTTAAATTACATTTATTTTGGTATTTATATTATCAATTATGTCAATATTTCATTAATAAGATAATTACTGCATCATCTTTGTGTCATAAGTAAATTAAATTATTTGATGTCTAAAAATTACAAATAAAATACCATCATGTAGGAAATCTTTTTATCTTTCTAATGAATATTTACAATCGAATTTATCTTATGTATAAACCCATATTATAAATGATTTACTTATTAAACATTGATTTTAACTATTTTAACCCTTCTTTAAATAAATTAATAATAAATGTCCTAATCTAATCCAAGTGGACCTAAATGGTCATATTTTATTCCTAAGTTTGTTTTTGTTCGAATTACATTTGTCCAATAGAATTAGGACATGTGTTAGGGTAATAGTAATATCATATTTACCCTTAGTTACCCTATTTACTATTAACCGCGGTAAAAAAAAGTAAAAAGTTACTATTCACCAAAAAATTATTTTCATCTCATTGAACCACATTTTAGTCCTTGATATTAACCGTGTCTCTCGGATTTTCGAAATTCCATTCACAGAAGCGGTAAAATTAAGTTTTATGCAAAATTCAGTTTTTAACCTACCACTTAGTGGTTTCACTATTCATCAAAAATTGAAAGTTTTCAGAAAAATACCAAAATTTCACCCTAGGCTAATTTCGATATTCTGAGTCCAAAAATGAAGTCCATTTTGAAAAATAAAATTTATAAAATTTCAAAAAGTGATTATTACTATTCATAACGGCTAGTTTTAATAGCATATCATTGTTTAGTGAAACTCGGTATTGCGTATTACACACGCTATCGAGGAAGGTCGTGATTGCGTGTAATGCAAGGCAAGTCAAGGATGCGTGTTGTGCAAGCTCCTTTTGGTGTAGCATACAACACAAGACTTTAATAAAATTAAAAAGAATATTTTTTTATAAAATCTTGGGCTGTTACACCTTCTGCCCAAAGTGAGGATTCAAGGAGTAATAGAGGTATTTGGAGAGACAAAATGGGTAGGGGTTGGCAGAGCCAAAGGCTTTAGAGGTGTGGATAAGGAGGTAGAGGTGTGGGCCTTTTATAAGAGGAGAGGAGGGGCACTCTTGGAAAGTAAGGAAATGTTACTTTATTTTAGAATGAGTTTTGGATTTTAAAGGTCCCACATTGATGTGTTTCAATGATAAGGTGATAAGGGTTGAAAATCCACTCATACAATAGGTTTTGGACATGTTTAGGTCTTAGATTTTACATTATATTTCCATTTTATTCAAATCGTTAAATAATGAGGTAATCGCTGCATCATCATGGTATCATAAATAATTTAATTTAGTTAATGTCTAAAAATTATAAAAAAATACTATGATGTAGAAACTATTTTTATCTTTACAATGAATATTTATAGTTAAAAATCTGACTTGTATACCCCCATATAAAAATTGTTTTAGTAAAACAATTCATGTTTCTGACATTTTAATTTTAACATTAAATAAAAAGGTATTAATGTCATTTTCCTACCAAAGTGGCTCCATGGGGTCCCCAAGTTGACCCATAGATTGTCTTGGTCAGCCATGACACATCCAATGAGGGTATCACATGTTTCTAGGTCATTTCATATTATTAAAACATTATTTTTACATTAAATTACACTAATTACCTCTAATCGTGATTAATAAACTTAAAAGTTATTATTCACCAAAAAATTATTTTAATCCCATTAAACCATATTTTACTTCTTAATGATAACCATGTATGTCGGATTTTTGAAATTCAAATAACAAAAGTGGTAAATTTTCAGTTAAACGAAAAATCAGTTTCTTTAACTACCACTTAGTGGTTTCACTATTCATAAAAAATTGAAGTTTTTCAGAAAATTACCAAAAATTTACCCTAGGCTATATTTGATATTCCGAAATAAAAAATGATGTCTATTTTAAAAAATTCAAAACATATAAGTTACATGAATTAATTTAATAATTAATTCCCGTTGTCAGAGCAAATAGCGTGTTTTTATGAAACAATAAGTATCAAAAGATTGATACTAGTTTAAGTCCAATTTCAAGATGAAATTAATTCCAACGACCAATATTAGATTTAATGGTAAAAATATATTCTAATTTTACTTTGAAACCAATTGAAAAGATAATCTAATTATATAAATAAATTATATTAAAAAGAGGTTTTGAATTAAAATACAACATTTTTCACTATTCATTAAAAAAATGATCTTTATCGGAAAAATAACAAAAATTTACACAAAGTGAATTTTGATGCCCTGTTTATAAAGAAGAGTTTTATTTGGTCCAATAGAATGTATAAGAGTGACCAAAACTATATTTAATGACAGTTCACCATCAAAAGTTGATAAGTGGACCTTTAGTGAAAATTCGAGTATATATGCCTAAAATTGAATTCTTTTCATATTTTAAGCCTTTATCCATTATTGGATAAATGTAAAAACATTTAAAAAACATATATAATCATATTTTAGTTATTTTTATTCATTCCCGGCAATACAACTGCTACGTGTTAACTAACATTTAAAATAATTTTATTTTATTATTAGAGTGCAATGTAAGATTTCAAAGGAACTCGTTGTTGTGTATTGGGTAAGCCATCAAGCATAGCGTTCCCTTTAAATTAATATTAAAATTTTATTCAAAAAAAGGATAAATATAAAAATTTCATATTCTTTATTTACCTGGGGTGTTACACCAACTATACTAATGGTGTCCGTAAATATGGATTTTAGTGGGAACACCTACCCCCATCCAATAAATATAGGGCCTTCACCTTTCCAATGATACATTTATGATGGTTGTACTAAAATTTATGAATCATATTAAGGACTCACACGTCAATGATCACTAGTCGATAAGGTATTACATGTCCCATGAAAATTCAAAGCATTCATGGACATTACAATCCCACTTCTAAAAAGTGTGAAAAACATAGAAAATTTTGTATGAGATTTTACACTAAAATATATAGAATTTATAAACTATAAAAAAAAGTACTATAATATTTTTATTCCTAATACTCACATTAAGTATAAAAGGTATATAATAAAATTTTAAAAAAATTCATTATAGTGAGAAATTATATATTCTTATCATGAAGTAAGATAACTACAATTTTTATTCAAAACTATTAAAAAGGAAATAACTTACCTTTTATATTTTATAAAGAAAAATATTACCATTCCATGTGAATTAATGATAATAATGTGAATGAGATTTGTAATACCATAGTATGGGTGGATTTTTCTTTAGTTAAATAATATGGATCCCCAAGCTCTGTAGTGTTTTCCAAAGTGGTAGCATATTGAATTGAAACGATGATGAAGTGAATGAGATATTTGTTTTTTTATTCTAAATCATTAAAATATAACTTCTATTGTAGATATTTTGTTATTATCAATTCCATTAAACATAAAAAACATGTTAAATGTGTCCCTGAGCATTAAAGTGATTATCAAAATGGGAGTCTTTTTGAATTGATGTGACGGTCAATGTGATTTGATGTGTATTGTATTTTAGTTTCATAAAATCAAAGAAAATATTCTAAATAATGGAATTACATTCAATCATGATTGAATGATTTTAATTCTTATGAGTTGATGTTATTTCAGATTTTTTAATGATAATGGAGGATATTGGAACTATGAAGATGGATTTTTGGTAATGTTTAACTCTAGAAGGGAATATCACACTATAGAAATGATTGTAACAACACTGCATGAGGTATGGTAGAAAAAACCACACCATAATTTATGAGCTTATTTAGTGAATGGAATATCATATGTAGTGATGTTGTTAGATTTAATGTATTATGATATGAAGTTATGCGGTAAGAAAAGGGCCATGTTTTTTCATATTCTCTGTATTTTTAGAGAATAATGGTCCCTTCATGAAACCAATGAGTCATTTCTCAAGAAATATAAATGATTAATTTATTATGGTTTGAGACATTAAAGGATACAATCTATAGAAATAAGTTATGCAATGGAGCATATGATCATTCCACATTGATTAGGGTATGATAATTTTGTACTTCTATAGAATTTATGGTGCATGTGACCATGTTATAGAGGATACTATCACATCATACTGAAAGAGTTTGTTTATTAAATAGTTAAATAAAAATTCATTATCACATTGAGAATAAATTTAGTTCCCCATGATATTGGTAATAATGTTTCAATATATATGTTTATATTAATTTTTTCCACAAAATCTAGTGTTTTCATTATTTTATGATGTAGAAAACATGGTTCTTTATGGGGTACTCAAAATAAATCATTTAAAGTGAAAAATGATATATAAGGGTGGTGATAAGTCCCTAATATATATGAATGGTGGAAAAAAAGAAGAATTAATATACCAGTTAATCATGTTATTTTCTGTTTGGAATTGAGATTGAGAGAGGATGTCTTGAAAAATATATGGAAGCATTAATGTAATTCAAGTTAATAGATAATTAAGGAAGGATATGAAAAGGAGAAAAGTAATAATAACAAGAGAAAGATGATGAATCATAACAATAATATGATGGAATCCTCCCCGATAATGATTTTTTTCAATGAATTAAATATTTTATATTTTTATCTATTTAGAATCAAATATATGAATTTGAGATATGTATTATACATTATGTGTTTAGGTAAAATCCATAACTTTTTAATATACATATTTTTTCTAGTGGAATGTGATATAAGTGTTTTTACATGATCATTAAGAGTGTTTGGCTCCTCTTTTTGAGTTGTGAACCTTTTAAATATCTATTATACTACTATTTTTGGGTCCTATAATGTTTATGGTTTGTTTATACTGACATTTTTGTACATCATAAAAGCTTTCTAAAGTTGTTCTTGGATAAAAACAAAAATTTAATTGTTTTAATTTTATCCCCCAATTAGTAAATTGTCAATGTTTATATGGCTACCTTTCTGTGGTATTAGAAAATCTATGTTCCGTTTGAAGGGGATCTTCTATTTAAATATTGGATAAAATTTTATTATTAACAAAAGAGAATAAATAATATATCACCAAAAATTAGAAAAATAATGATGGAGGTATGGATAAAACTCAAATGGAGTTATTGGTAAAGTGGGAACTCATTGAATGTGTTTTAATGATATCAAAGATAGATTATGAGAAAAGGAATGTAAATAATTTGAGTAAGTAGTCTAGTAAAAATGAATCCTCACCTATTAAAAAAGGGTTACAGTTGATGAATAAAATTTTAAAGTTAAATGATGTTTTAAATTAAATATTGGTAGTTTAATGTAATTATGTAAGATATAGATAATGAAAATTGTAAATATAATAGAAGTTTTCAATTTAAATTATTGTATACAGAGAAGAAATTATACAATTACATTTATTTGATTTAAACTTCTATTAAATAAGTTGGATAGATATCACTAAACATGACTAATAGAGTTGAGGAAGTTATATATATAGATAACATCATGTTTTTTACAAATAAAAATAATTCTATATTAATGTAATATTTTGAAATTCTAATTTTGGAAATACTATTATACAACTGGTGAAAGGAAATGGTTAGTGAAGAACAAATAAGTAATTTTTTAGAAAAAATATTTAAAATATATAATAAAGGTAGAATACAATTTTAAATCATTGGATTTAGTTTTTGGATTGTTTGACTAACTAGAACAATATGTTGAATTTTTTGTTATAATACTAAAATCCCAACTGTGAATGAATTTTAATATTGAACAATTCTAGAAGAGAAAAAGGAAGGAAAATGAATTTATTGTCATATTTAATCTCTAATAATAACAAAATAAATATAAAAGAGTCTTTTATATTGGATGATTATTGGATATCTGAAGCTATTTAATTATTTATAGAAGTGTAAGGATTGATATATGCTCTTTTGAAATTATGGTTCACTCGAGAAAAAAGTAGTTTGTTTTGTAATAATATTAGTAGAAAAGATGAAATAGATTATTTTTTAATCATTTTATAAAAACACAGTATGTAATTTTCATCTCTGTGATAGAGGAAGTGCTCTATTTTTTCTCGAAAATTGGAATGGTTGGTTAAGAAGCCGAGAGATAGATTTTTATTGATTAGAGAATAGTGAACATGAGGGGAAAAAATTTGATGTTAGTGATTATAAAACATTATTATTTTTATATTAGAATAAAATGAAAAAGTAATGTCATAAAATATTATTCCAGATTAGTCATAATAATATGTTAATGTTTACAAATTAAAATAATGCTCATGATAGAATGATACTAAAGTGAGATATAAATTCATTGTGATCTACCTGCCAAAGGGGTAAATTTTTAAATCTTCATATATTAATGTAGATAATGAAATTCATCAATTATTAAATCTCATTCATTTAAATGTTTGAGGTCTTATGGGGATGAAATCAAGTAATGGGAAAATCTACATATTTCATATATTGGTTATGTGAATTTTATTACATACATTATGTTTGATAAGAATAAGTTCTTTGTATCACCCAAGGTCCAATTATAATACGTAAAAATTTTATTTTAATAAAACATTAATAAAATTCAAATTTTAATATTTTATGACACAAAAAGTCTAATTTGTTATGCATAATATCAATCTGGAACTTACGAGGTCATAATTAGCCTTGAATGAATTTTTTAAAACGTATCCTTAGAAATAATATTTTTATGACTAATTGAACATCTAATATTTAATCTTTCCTACTTTTATTCAACATAAGTTATTATAATTTGTATAATTTACCACGTATTTGTAATTAATTTTATATAAATAAATATAAGATCACTTGGAAGTAAAAAATAGATATTTTTCAGAAAGATACTTTTAGAAACATATTTTACTAATAATTTAATTAATTAAAATAATCTTTAGTAATTAATGGTTTAATTGAAATTTATATATTATATATATTACTAAAAAAATTAAAATCAATATAATTATGATTTATAGCCATATATTTAATGTAATATCATCTTATTCTTGAAAAATGACCTTCTTGAAAAACCATTCTCCTCGCATTTTATTGGTTTATTTTTAAATTAAATTCTGCCACTTCTATGAATTGAATATGATAAAATATATTCCATATTTTTGATTTAAATCATTACAATTAGGTAATATAGTTATGTTTTTTTAGATAATTAATAGTAATACTATAAAACATGGTTGACACAATTGAGGTCAAAATGGGTTTATCAGGGATTAATTTAAAAATATAAGTGTTAAAATAACCTAAAACATTCTTAAACATCATTTAATGGTTTTATTTTAGACATAAACTTATCTCCTTAAAATACGATTCATATTGGAGTATTTTACCATGAGTCTTAATAATATTTTATAACATTAAAAAATTAGAAGTTTTTTACTCAAATAAATTGTAGAAGGGAACATCCTTCCCTAACTTATAAACATATCATGAGGTATTTATCTTAACAAAATACTTAAATTATCTCTGAAAAAATAATTATTCATTTAATAGAGGTTTGGGTATTTTAAAAAAACAAACCCTAGTGTTCTTTCAATGATATCCAAAGGATATTTCTATAAGAGAAGGTAAGCATCTTATAGAAGATGTTTGTTTTTAACTGCTTCATCTACCCCATTCATTTATGTCCTAAAAATTAAAATTTAATAATAACATTATATATAATATTATAATATGTTGTTATTTCTATGGTATAATATATATCCATCCCCATCTCTATCAAATGAAAATCAAAACCATCACTAGTGTGTACTCCACATGACCGCCTCCTGAACCGATGTAATTTTTTTTCACCACTAACTCACATTGATAGTTAAAATGACAGAACCAATGAATATATATGATATTAAAATATCCCTAGTATTTATGATATCAATTTAATATATCATATACATTCGTACCCTTTAACACCTTAAGAAATGATAATGTTGCTCATTTATTGGTACTGCCAACCATATCCATGAAGCGACACAATTCATTTTCTATGAAAAACATTAAATAATGATTATAACTTGTATTCAATAAATAAATATCACATTTACAACATTAATGTCACTATGTATATGATGAATTTATAATCTATGTGTAAGAACCAGAACATCCGTGATGAATGACATATGAGAAAAATAAGCAGTTAACCCCTAAAATTATAATAATGAAATATTATCGATGAACATGTGATAATATGTTATAATCTTATAGAATTGAAATATTATAAATAAAATTCATCTTTTGATTTAATTGAAATTACTATTAAGTAATATGGTTATAGAAAATACATTGATTTATTTTGTTTTATTATATCCAATTATATTTAAATGATTGTTATGTATCTTTACCACAGATAATATAACATTTGAATAATAATCAAATGATTAGCATAAATATAGGATTTTAAAAAATCCAACTGACACAGACAAAGGAAGTAATGGCCTCAAAGAATAAGAATATACCATATCAATCCTGTTTATTAGAGCTCATAAAGGAGGCCGAATTTATAATCTTTTCCCTTGACAAAACCCAATATAATATCTAACAATTTAAGAAGGAGAGAAACTGTTTATGGGATAAGTTAATGGTTATCAAGATCACAACCCAATCCAAGTTCACCGAACCACCCCATGAAAGGCCCACCTTCATTCACATTACACATAGGGTGTTTGTTGGTTTATTAAAAGAATATGTACTGAGACCATAGTAATACTAGAATGTAAAGTAGATTTTATATAATATTGAATATATTTTTGTCCTATTATTGGTACATTGTAAATGTTTTTTATTTTGATAAAATAAAGAAAAAATTGTATTTTTGATTAATTTTAAAATTTAATAATTGAATTTATGAAGTAATATTTTTTTAAATATAAATAAATTAATTAAATATTGTTGTCAAATAATATTTTTCAAATATAAATGATCATATACTTTTTATAAACTGATATGTAATTTTTGTTAGAGTTCAAAAACAGTTATTATCGAAAACAAGTAATTTTCAACAAATGTTGGGCATTATTTTAAAAAATGAAATTCAATTATTTTGAAAATTATTTAGAAAAAATCAATATTGTTTTTCGGAGTTATAATGTAGAAATTATACATGGTTAAATTTTCATAATTTTCTATGATAGTAAAATTTTAATGTAAACAATAAAAACCGTATAAATATACTTTGTGCTTTATGACATCATAATGAACAAAATAAATTATAATAAGTAACATAGTTAGGATAGATGTAAAAATAGAGGGTTTCCTTGTTAAATAATTTGATTTTATGTTTATTTTATTTTTTATAATTCCTTTGTGAATCATCCATAGATTATAATATATTTTATAGTTTTAAAATCATTTATTTATGAGCTTGACTCACCTACACACTTGTAATGGTAATATATTAAAAATATAGAACCCTTTAATTATAAAATAATGGGAAAAACACTACTTTGGATGAAACTGTTGGAAAAAATCATGGTATGGTTTGTGGTTTGGGATATTTTATTATGTAGAGTCCAAAAACTAAATAATAATGAAATCCCCCTCCTTTTCAATATACACCCACCCTAGAACCCATTTCACATCACTCAATATAATGGGATAATGTCCATAAAATTCTATTCAATGTCTAGTGTCCTCTATAGGATCCCTAAATCTCTTATGAATCCCCTCCCGAGCATTTGGAGTCACACACTCAAGTAAGGGATCATCACCTTCCTATCATCCCTTCAATTTAAGAACCCATGTTGAAATTAGACTTTTTAATTGTAATTGTTTATAATTTTAATTTTTATAAACATTACCTTAATTTAAAATTAATTTTATATGAAAGACATATTATTTATAATATCTCATTTCAATCTTTATCTAAGATGTTACTATGCCAAAATATAATAAGGGACCTTTCTCTCCTTCAAATTTTAGAAACTTCTTGGAAATTAGATCTTGTAATATCAAATGGTTATGTTGTAATTAACTTATAATAAGTCCCTTACTTCCCATTTGATGTTATCTTAAGGAGGTATCATTTATCCTTTCCAATTTTTACCCTTAAATAAGTCGTTACTAAGATGAAATTATGTATGGGATCCTCACTTTCACTTCTTTATTGAAGTTTCTTTTTGAACATACACATTCTATTTCAATTTCCCAATGTTTCTAAATCTTCTTCAAAATACCTATTACTTTTAATTTTAAGGATAAATGATGAGAGAAACTTTTCCCTATAATAAACCAATTTTATGAATTTGTATATAATGTCATTATACTAATGAAATTTTACCATTATTTTACATGCCAATACAAATGTGTAGTGAATTCGACAACATTTTTAATCAAGGTTATTAACATTTATGCACATATATGTGTTGAATTGGGAGGTAATTATATGTTTTACACACTCTTTAATCTTTTAATAAACTTTGATGATGAGTTACCTCATGTCGTATGATCTATATGGAAGACATAAGAATGGGAATGAAATGAATATGTTGGGTGCACACAGATAGAGCTCAAATGCATCACGTAATGTTTAGTATCATGATACAAAATGTTTGGATATGGAGATAACTGAATTAATTTATGGTAATTTTTCCACCCTGTGGTCCTGGAATATTTTCACCTAACATAAGTTTATGAGGTAACATTTAATGTTTATCCACATTTTCCATGATTCATTTATGATTACCATGTTATATCATGCCACATTGTTCGTGTTTATGATTTCCACTCTTTTTAAACCCCGTTTATATGCTTATTTAATAACATGTTTCATATTCTTCATGTTATTATATGTTTATTCATTTACTATTCTTTATTTATCACCCCTTTCATATGTTTTCTGTGGGATATCCTAAGTAGTTTTATGTACGGTGGAATATTATGAAAATGATGAGGGATATTCCAATAATGACGATGTATTTTGATGTTTTATGTTGTTTTGTAATGTACATAATTCCCAAATACGCTATAATTATTGATATTTTGGGTTTCATTTAGTGTAATTTTTTGTAATAAAACATTAATTAATGTGAAATAAAGAGTAGGATTTTTTTGGTTGGTATTTGAGAAAATTTTAGTTATTTTTGATATTAGGATTAGAAAATTATAGATAAACTCTTATAGATATGAATAATTGTAAGAAAACATCCCTAAAAATTTTTAGTAAATATTTAGTGGTGTATCAAGAAAATATTTCCCTGTCTGGATACTACACGTGGATGCGGTTTTGGCATAATGGTACCTTGGAGTTACTACTCCAACAAGGTGTTCCGGTCCTGACTTGAGGTAACCTTGTTAATGAAAACATCCATTACTATAAACCTACATTGAAACTCTGGGGGGATATTATTTTGTAAATTCATAATCTAGTTACGAACCACTATTAAGGGAACAAATAAATAACATAATAATATTCGTTAGGAAATAGATAATTCATAATAGAGATTGATGCATATGAATTTATTAGTTAATAAAATAAATGTAATTTATAAGTTATACCTTGATTGTCATTTAATTCACCATGGTTTGTATATTAGTTCAAGATATTAATCTGAAACTATCCTTTTATTCTATCCAATGGATTCAAATAAGAGGAATCATGTAAACAATCAATGTGATAATCAATGTGATGACTGATCTAACTAGATACCCACCTTATAACAGGGGGAATCTCAATCGTTATCATGGTATTCTCTTGGCTAACAAATGTTCTGAATAAAAACCTAGGTCAAGGGGAGTTCCTAAACCCCCCCAAGATTGAACACACTGAAATTGAGGGATTACAAAAACAAAGGCCTCATACTTTCAATGGATCATCTGATCCTTTATTAGTGGAAAATGGATAAAATTCATTTATAATATCTTCTCCACACTTCAATGTTCCGTACAAGGGAAGGTTTTATGAGCTGTTTATCATATTGGGGGAGTATCTAATCAATGGTTTACATTGATCAAAAACATAAATAATGTGGAATAGATTAAAGAGATGGAGTTGATGGTATTCCAGAAAATGATTTTGATAAATATTTTCCTTGCAACTGCCGACATAAAATAAGAAGGGATTTCCTTTCCCCCATGAAAAAATAAAATCAATCAATTTGGATGTATGAAGAAAAAATTACAAGACTCACATGGTAGGCCTTCAGCCTTTTCATTACCAAAAAATGCATGTTTGTTCTCTTTTTTGGTGGGCAAAAACCAAGTCTTTGAAAATTCATGGTGATCCCTGACATTAATAGCTATGATGAAGTTTTATGATATTCTCTCAAAGTCCAAACGATGATTAGTGAAAGTCAATCATATAATGGGGATAAGAAGTAGAAAGTGGAGTTTAACTCTGGTGGTCTGATAGGGATATCTAATAGGGGGAAAGAATAATAACATTCCATTTTACAATAGTGTGGGAAGAACCACCCATGAAATTTCCTAAAGGAAAAAAAAGAAATACATTAGGTGTTGGAAAGAATGAAACACAACTAGAAATTACCAGAAAGGGAAACACAAGAATGCAATGGTGGAATGGAATGATCCATTAAGCCTTCTACATATCTTCTAATACTTCAACAACAAGGATCCAATGATCTTTGAAAACCAATTCCCTATGACAAGGGGTTTTGGAGACACCCAATGAACTCCAAGGAAGAAAGGGTGTGAGTTTTACACCACAACTGCAGAAGTGAATCTCAAAAATAATGTGGTGACATGTAATATAGTTATTCATTCATGAATAGTGAAATTAAATTTTGATTTTGGTTCTATTCATTCCTTCACATCATGAATGTTTAGTAGAAATATCAAAACAACACCACATATAATGGAATTATATAAGATGTTGAAACATAAAATGGGAAAATTATTGAATCCCAAGTATATAATCCCTCCCCAATCAATGTTTGTGGGGAAAACATCGTAGAGAACCTTATAATACTCTCTTTGTTGTTGTTTGATTCAATTATGGGCATCGATTATAGTTCCTTATATAGAAGAAACATAAATATCCAGGAGAAGGAAATCACTCACTATCTAGAAAATTGACCCCCCCAATTATATACAAGTGTAAAGAGGAAGATGAATATTTTTTAACCCCATCATCTCAAGATTGGATATTATTTCCCTATGATCAAGATAATCATTCTGAAATAATTGAGATGAAGGATATAACCATCATTAAGTTCATTCCTATTGTGCGGGAATATGATGGAATTTTTTATGGGTAAATTCTTGTTCTTCCTCCTATCCGAGAGGTCAAATTTTTAATAAAGAGTATACATTAGGTGTTTCAATTATCCAAGAATTAAAATATAATGGATTTCTTGTAGAATTAGGAGATGAAAACAATTATTGAAAATATGGATAAAGGGCTCATACACCCAAGTTCATCACTATGTGGTACACCAGTCATATTCATCAGGAATAAGGATGGGTTAATGCACCTTTGAATTAATTATAATGATCTCAAAAAGATCCTGTTAAAGAACAAGTATCCTCATCCATTGATCGAATAAATTGTTTGATAAAATATATGGAGAATAATATTTCTCGAAAGTTGATCATTGGTTGGGATATTATCAAGTAAGGGTTCTAATGTAAGATATCCAAATGTACACTTTTCAAACAATTCAATTTCACTATGTGTTCATAGTGATTCCATTCCGACTCTATAATTATTCATCAATCTTAATGGATTTGATGAATTGAGTCTCTAGAGATAACATAGAATTTTTTTGGAGGTATTTATAGATGATATTCTAATATAATAGAAAACCATGGAGGACCATGGGGAGTATTCAAGCACTATGGAAAAGACCATGAAAAATGATAATCTTTATGGAAATAATATCAAGAGTAAGTTTTGATTAAATATGTATCATTCTTGGGGAATATCATCACAAGTAATATTATTTTTTTGGAATCATCAAATAAAAATGAAATTGAAATATGGTTGAAAAAAACATCCATGATAGATATCCATACATTACTTCGGTCATCATGATATTATCACCAATTTCTGAGAAATTTAATACGATTTTCAATCCCTCTAACCATGCAATCTCATAAGGGAGTCAAGTTTTCTAGATATGTTGTATGTAAAGACAAATTCAATGAGTCGAAAAATAGGATTACCACTTCTCCTATGATCACACTACTAAGGAGAAGAGAATATTTCATATTGTTCTGCGATTCTTTGATGAATTGATTGTGTTGTCTGTCAATAAAAAATGACGAATTCATTTCCACAGCATCATGGAAGTATAATTTTCCTGAACCGGACTATCCAACACATGATCTTTAGTTGGATATTGTGATCTTCACTTTGAAAATATGGTGACCTTATTTCTTTGTCGAGAAAAATGAAATATATATGGATCTAAAAATTCTAAAATATACATTCACATAGAAATCACTGAATATATCCCCATAAAGATAGTTTGACATGATGAAGGACTATGATTGCAAAATTCACTACCATCCTCAAAATGTGACTAAATTTATGGGTTCTCAATGTAAAAATGATTCAACATTTTTTTTCATTGAGGAGAATTGAGAAGAATCCAATCTACTTAGAATTTTAGATGATGGAAACGATAATCATAATGGAAGGAACATAATTAATCTTTACACATCCATATCTGGATACTACAAGTGGATTCAGTTTTTTACAAAAACGTATATTGGGGTAGTAACCCCAAAAATATTTTTTCGAGTATATCTAAAACATAATTAATGTAAAGTATGAATTTTCCATCACATTCTACCCATTTTTATACTACAAGGGGATATTCTAGAGTCAATTAACAATTTATTTACAAACCATTATGAAAATTTTGAAATTATTTTTTAAATTTAAATATATCTCTAGTAAATCCTTTTTATGGATTCTAATATTAACAATGAATGAATTTTAAATTTATATATATTATTAAAATAGATTTATAATTTTATTTTAAAATAAATAATTCAAAAAATTTATAGATAATATAGTA
The DNA here is from genome assembly GCA_963277665.1 of Viscum album. Classification (NCBI taxonomy): domain Eukaryota; kingdom Viridiplantae; phylum Streptophyta; class Magnoliopsida; order Santalales; family Viscaceae; genus Viscum; species Viscum album. The sequence goes on from OY728125.1 coordinate 1,700,080,868, forward strand.
AATGATTTTTTTTGGAAATAGAACCTATTAGAAAGCGTGGTATAAATTCTCATCGACAATGTTAAAATTTATTTACTGAGAAATATAATATAACTACCATTATAGTTGAGAAATGTATTGAAATAGTTTTAAAAATGACCCATGTTTTGACTAATTAACTTGAACATATAATGAGACATGATGTTCTAAAAAAATGATATATCTATATTAGATTATTTTATGTTATAAGAAATCCCATATTTTAATTGAACTATTGATCAAGTGGTATTATTGTAATGAACATTTTTTAAATGATATTTCTTTTCGGAGAAACTTTGTATAATATTATATAATATTATAAACAAAAAAATATGGAGGAACCAAAAAATATTAACTACATAATAAATATCATTACATAAGCCATCTATGATACTGATGAAAATAAAAAACATTACAACTGAAAAAATAGAAAATAGAAAATAGAAAATGGGAAAAATATGGATCTCCCTAATAAGGTAGAATCATCACCCCCTTGAAATACACTATTGAAATGAAACAAAATATATTTAAACAAATAAGAACCTTCAAAATTAAAATATAAATAACGGAGAAATTTTATTGAATATTGATTGAAAGAATAAAGTTGTTTTTATAGGGGAAATATGATCATTGGTCATATATGACCATTGGTCAATATACCTAGGACCCTATTTGACCATTTGGGACTTACCAATAGGTAATAGTTTCACTATGAAAATTAGTCTTTATATGAATTAATTAAAAAGGGTAGTTTATGAAGAATGGAGAAAAAATGGTCTCAACCAGTAGAGTCATTCTATTTGAGTTCGATTTGTCAGAACTTAGGCGGGAGGTGGAATCTATTAGGTTCTCCCTTAACCAATCCTAAGTAGAGAATCAATAATAAAGGATTGAATGAAATTATATATAAGTGATGTTCAAGTTAGTAGTCACTACCACACAATCAATGTTATTTTTGGCACCCCATGAAACTACCACCATGTCATTCCTTACCCTTGTAGATTACATGAGTTTAATAAGGGGTTACACGTATTTTCTATAGTAAAATAAATTATAATTTCCATTTAATAAATAAGTTGGTTATTCCCTAAATCCCATTTTGGGAATATTGTATTATAAAATATATCTTTGAGTAAAAGAAATTAATAAATTTATTGTTTGAAAAAATGAAACATAATTGTATTTTTAGAAAAAAAAATTCTCATTTTAAAAAATTCAGGTTTTCTGAATATTTTTTAATTCAAAAGTATGTCAAGACACTCATTTTTAAATATAATAGTTAAAATAATTTTATAATGTCTTAGTACATTTTTATTTATGTTATGCATTTGATTGTGTCGTAAAAACTGAAATTTTTCAAGAAAAATATGTTAATATTTAAATGTTTATATTATCATATTTAGATAATTATTTTGATGAAATTAATATTATATTTTCAAATTAAAATTAGGTTACGGTGATTTTATGAGAAATTTATAAAATACGTTATTTTTTAGTGAATAGTAAAAATACAATTTTGGGTTTTTAGAATGTTTTATCACATTATATATATTTAACACTAATGTAAGAATAAATTATCAACCATACATGACTAAAAACATGTCATTTTGTTAAATTTAATCCATTTAATATATTTAAATCAATTTCCCAACCTATAAGTGACATTACAATACATAAAATTTAAAATTTAATTTAAAAACCCCTGTTTTAGAGAAAATCTACTTTTCGATGACGAATGATGTTTTAAAAATGGTTTTATTTTCCAATGGAAAAAAATATCACAAAATGTGACTTGTGTGTTCAAAAACATTATAATAAACTATGTGTTTACTAATGGTTTTTCATTTTACATGGACTGTATTCCCAAGACCCACATTACGAATCTATTAAAAATTCCTCCACTTTTCTATAAATTCCAACCCATTCAACCATAAAAATTAACACCCAATAATTCCCCTTTGATGTTGTGGTTATTTTGCATCCCAAATAGTCCCCATATGGTGTCCTTATTCCCCATGGTTTCCATCATCATGATTTAGTAGAGACACTTCAAGGTAAGAGAATTATCGTCATCATCTTTTTTATTCAAGTAATTCATTCTGTGTAAATATTATAAAGGAAATTTTACATTATTTGGATATTATTTTGACTATAAACTTAGTGATAAATTATTTTTTTATCAATGGGATACATTTTCTCTCTATCATTTTAACATTTTCTAAGTCAATGTTTTATACCCTTCATGTTTTAGAATTTACATCTCAATTTCCCACATTTACATATGAAATTATTCTATTTGGAATACCTTAGACATTTCATTTTAAATTGATATTCAAAAAGATGTTAATATAACTTATTTTTTTAGGGATTCATATATAGGAATCCCATATTCCCTTACCGTGGGTTAAAAATTATATCATGGTCAATCCGTTAAGCAATTATGTACTCGATGTTTTTATATAGAACTCGTGCTTTATTCTCCATGGGTTATTAAAGATGTATATTTTTAGGATCAATATGTCTCAAATTAAATTTTAAATAATATAACTAGTTAACCATTATAGAGTTACAATGAATTTGGTAATGAATATAATCTCGATATATGACATATTTTATGATACCTTGGTGAATAACCTAGGAAATATTTATTTACGAAAACATGCTGAAAATATTTGATGATATGATTATCGATGTATCAGTTGAATATTTTTCCACATTTACATGTTATGTTATTTTTAATATGATAAACCCCAAGTTTTATTGATCATATTATATTTTTATAAATCATCTTCTTATTGATTTTCCACACGATTACATTCGGAATGTATCCCTTTCTTATTCCATAATGTGGCTCATGGTCATCCCATTATATTGATCTATTCCCCTAGGGTATGAGATGAAATTAAATTAACATAGTTTTAACCCATTAATAATCATTTCTTGTGTATTAGAATAATGTTTTATGCTTTTATGTCCTATATTCATAATTTACAAGAAACTAAAATTTAAATGCTCCTCTATTTTGTTCCAGGTAATGAAAAGCTAATGTAATAAAAAGGTGGAATTCTATAGTTAGTATTAGAGTATGGTTATGTTATTTATATAATCTAGGACAAGAAAAATTTATTAATAACCCTATGGATAAGTCTAAATATAGGAAAAAATATTGTAATTTTAGTGAATTATTAAGAGAGTGGTTTCCAAGAAATGAAATCCATGTCTTTTTACTATAATTGGATATCGATCTAGACAAAATTTAACTTGGGGTAACAACCCCAAAAACATTATATTGAGCTAAACATGATTGGGAATTGGTGCAAAATAATGAGACTTTCTTTACACTTATTTTGACACTCCTGGGGTATATGCTTGGTTAATCAAAACTATTTTGTTAACCACTATAATTGATATACATAAAATATACTTTTTTTGAGGTAATTATTAAAAAAACATATTAAAACATGATGTTTTAATACCTAATATCCATTTAGAATTATAAAAATCCAAAAAGTAACATGTTTCTCAATATGGTTATGTTATATTATAAAAATTGAGGGATATAGGAGGAACCACGTAAATGATGAGTACAAAAAATGTAACATTGATGGACTTCCAAACATGATAGAAAATAGAATGGAAAAAATCCTAAGGATAATTAATCCACTATATCATTTATGAATAATAACACGAGTCATGTTTAATGACCCGATTTTTCTCAAAGGTATCAACTTTATACTGAGTCTTTCATACATTAATGCCTAACTCCTTTTAGTGGATCTAATAATCCATTGATTTTTGAATAATTGATTTCCTCTATAGAAAATATCCTTTTTGGAATCTATTGTCCATATCTAGATAAATTCACCTTAGCAGTATGCCACATATACGGAGAAGATGATCGATGGTGGACACTTTTGAAAAACATGAACCCAAGAAGAGAGATTGATTATATAGAGTTGGAAAAGATCATGGGAAAATTTTCCTGTAAATATTTTCCCTACTGAATTAGAATAGAAATCGAAAATAAATTCATAGATTTAAAAAAAAATGAAAATTAATTATTGGGATGCTATAAAATGAAATTTAACAGACTTCCTCGACAAAACTCTATCATTTTATGTAATTGAGGGATAGGTTGATATATTATTCAGTAAATGAGACCCAATATGTGGAGTAATTTTGAAAATAAAGGCTATGAAACCTATAAATAGATATCGAGGAGGAATATTATGGATGAATTAGTGTTTAAAGTGATATAGTGGCCACATAGTTTGAATAAAAAGAAGATAAAAATGGAGACAAACGTAGGGAATAATTATATTCATAGAAGAGGAGGAATGAAAGTGAAATTTCCCATGTCAATACATCTAGGTAGAATTATTTCAGGGTACTTCTTTCTTGGTAGGGGAAAGTGATACAGGTGAAAAAGATATGTGAATATATTGGAGTTAAACCACTACCATCCTTATCATAGGACTAGGGAGAAGGGTCATGAAGTTTTTTTGATGATGAATGAAGTAGAGGCTCCAAATGATGTGTGTCATGTACACATGTTGTGCTATTAATGTTAACAAGTGAATTATTATATTCTAGTTCTATCCATTATTTTATTTCATACATTATTTTCAAAGAATATATAATCAATTTTCATGAAAAAAGTACATTTATCATTAAAAAATCTTAAAGGAATTGTCCTAGCATCAATAGTGTGTAGAAACTATTTCATTAACATTTTTTTGTATTATCTCATCACAAATATAGTTTTCATTCCCATTTTGGATCTTAGCATAATACTATGGATGGAATGGATTTGAAATTATAATACGAAGTTCAAATATAGGAGAATGGAAATTCCATTTGTCTTGAATGGAAAAACAATAATTATTTTTAATGTAGATATATAACGACATGATATTTTCCTTGAATCACATCCCATAGCCTTCATTATGGAGATGATCAATGGACATGGAGAAGGAAATAAAAGAATAAGGATAGAAAATTACCCTATCATTCGAGAAAACAATGAAATATTTTCTAATTATTTACATAGACATACTAAATAACGATAGAAAGAGTTATCTATTGAACATATACCTTGATCCAAGATGATAATTAAAATACCATATATAATTTATAATGTGGAGTTAAAGGAATTAAAGACACAAATTCAAGATCTTTTTGATATGGGATTTATCTCAGCAAGTCTGTCTCCTTAGGGATCACCTTTTCAATTTGTAAAGAAGTTGGATTTATTAATGTGGCTACGCATTGATTATACAAAACATAATATTGTCATAGTAAAGAACAAGTAACCTCTCTTAAGGAATGATGATTTATTTGACCAGCTTCATGGGGACCAATCCTACTCTATGATTAAATTCTAATATGGGTTTCATTAATCCAGGTTGATGAAAAAAGATATTCTAAATATTTCTTTCTAGACAAGTTATGTGATTTATGATTTTGTTGTAATACACTTCATCTTGAATAATTCCACTTCTATATTTATATATTTGATGAATATTGTCTTTAAAGAATAACATGGTAAATTCATTATTGTTTTTATTGATGATATTACGATATATTCAAAAATTATCAAAGAGAACGAGGAAAATATAATGATTACATTGAAACTATGATCAATGTGTATCTATTTGTGAAATTAATTAGATATACATTATTGTTATAGAAAGTTGAATACTTGGGGTACATTATAACTAAAAAAGAATCTCAATTGAGCATGCAAAGAAAAATAATAGAGAACAGTGGTGTCACCCTACAATAGAATATGAGATTCATAGTTCCCATGGTTTAGTTGGATGTTGTATGTGGGTTGTGAAAATATTTTGATTCCATTCTAATTCTGTAACCAAGGAAAAAACAATATATGTTTATCTATATGAATTATTGTGAATATTGTTTCAAAAAAACTATGAATATATTTGTTACCGCACCTGTTTTGACTCTACCCTTTATTGGAGAAGGTTGTGTATATTTACAGTGATGTATCATTGAAAGGTATTTGTTTCAAACTCTAAAAAATAACAAGTTGATCAGTTTTTCATCCCAATAGTTAAATCCTCATAAGAGGAATTATCCAATTCATGACTCGGTGTTATATGTTGTCTTTTATTCTAATAATATATAAATGCACAATCTTATAAGAAGAAATTTGATATATATATATAGAACACTAATGTTTGAAGTATATAATGATGAAAAATAAATTGAGCATGAGATAAAAGATATTGGTGGAACTTCTTATGTACGAAGATTATTCAAAATATTATCAACCTTGAAGAGAAAACAAAAATACTAATGCATTATTTTGGTAATACCATGTTGGGGTGGAAAAGATAAGGATTCAAGGAGATCTCTTAATCTAGGTCCTAGTAAGTTTGGACATTAGATTAATAAGGTAAGGGACACCATCAATCATATCCTAAATTATTTCTCAACCATTATTACAAGATAATATCATGAGAGACAAAATCAAAGCACATTTGATATAAATAAAAATATAGGCTTTGAATAGTATTAAGTTTCTTGAGTTAAATATTTATAAAGAAGATTTTCCAAAATCTCATACAATGCAACATTTCCTATCTATCTTGTAGATAAAGAAGGAGATGATGGATAAATATCATAACTTTATATTCTTTATACATCCTCGAAGCACTAAAATGTTTATTTACCTTCATGATATTTATTGGTAGGTTAAAATGAAAATGGATATTTCATACTACACCATAAGGTGATCGGTGTTTCAACATGAAAAGTTATAGGGAAAACTTCCTAAAGGGGTATTTCAATAACATCCCATACCAACATAGAAGTGGGAAAATATAACTATGAACCTCTTCACTGGTCTCCTAGGATCATCCGAAGGAAACAATGTGATATGGTTTATAGTGTATCATCTCACAATAGCTTCCCATTTCATCACTATTTAGGATTATTTATCCCTTGAAAAACAATCCATGATATATGTAAATGAATTAGTGAGTTTGCATCTGTTACCACAGATTCAACTCCAGTATTCCTACAGTAACCTATAAATATATATATAGTAGTGATGTAAAAATCATATTTATTGGGATGATGTTATTGAGACAACTATACTTCAGTCTGATGTTATATAAGAGATGACAGAATGGTTCATCCAATCCAAAAACATGTAAAAATTTCTAAGAGTAGACAGAAGAGCCAAACTGGAAACCATCAAAGGGACCTCGAGTTTGATGTTGGAGATTAAGTATTCCTTTGAATATCACCAGAGAAGAGAGTCATGTTGTTTGGATATAAATGGAAACTTATACCTATGTAAATTAACCCATTTTATATACTTGAATGCATAGGAGAAGAGGCCTATAGTCTAGAACAACCACCCGATATTGATCAATTTTATGATTTAATCCTTTTATCACTTTTTTGCAAGTACATATATAATCCCTCACATGTATTGAATCTATAGGTGTGTTGAGTCTCCTTTCCATCATAGAGACTAACGAATGAAAAATGGGAATACCTTAAGCATAAAGAGATTCTTCCTTTGATGAAACATCAAAAGTTGACAAAGGCCTGAACAAGAAAATCATTAAGCGTGGGTCGCGCAAATTTTATTATGGTCACACAAGTATACTTGCATGCCACATATTGGTTTCTCAAGTAACTTGCACGCCCTATTCTATTTTCACCCAAGGTCCTCAATGGCCTATAAATACCCCCTCTAGGACCCACATTTCTAGGACAAAAATTCCAAAACACAGAATTAAGCTTTGGTTTCCCTAGTCTCTGCTTGAAGTCTTACAAACACTTCTATGGTAATTTCGTTCCTAGAACGGAAGATCAAAAGAGGAAGAATAAGGCCTAAGTTTTTGAACTCATTAACACTTGTGCACCTATGTTTCCAACCCTTAAGGGAAATGGATACACTTGCGCACCACCTGGTCCTCTCATGGAAACTTATGCGCCACCTATCTGAAAACCTCTAGGGATGATACTACGGGCTCCCATTCAAAGTATCCCAAGTATCACTTCATAGGTTCTTCGTCGCCTAAGTGAACTTATGTTGAACAATTATACTTGAGCGACCAGGACTTGCACCCCAGACCAACACTTGCGCGCCTCCTTTCAATTCACTTCCTTTCCTCAAATTCACCTCTCCTATTCATGATTTAGCATTCCAAACCCTCTTTAAAGCCATTCATGTCATGATTCCTTTTTTGGATTCTGTATCTGAAAGGAATTATGTGGAACATATCTCAAAACATTGCGATTTACATAACATTATGTCACTAAGGTTGGAGATTTCCTTCATTCAACCTCATCCTTTAAGATGAGAAGATCTTTAATCAGGGCATCCTCCATAAGAGTAGGCCCCAAGTTCTCTAATCTGGGCATCCTCCTTACGAGTAATCCCAAAGTTACCTAATTTGGGCCTCCTTTTCAGGAATAAGTCCCAGTCATAATTTCTCATAATTTGGTCATCCTCCTTAAGAGTAAGCCCCAAGTTCCCTATTAATGGGCATCCTCCATAGGAGTAATCCTCTTTCTTAGGTTCTTTTGATTTGGGCCTCCTTCTCATGAGTGATCCCCTAATTAAAAAGTCCCCTTAACCTGGGCATCCTTCTCAGGAGTAAGCCCATGTTTTAATTTCTTTTGATTTGGGTTTCCTTCTTAATAACAAAACCCAATCATAAGTCCTAGTCATAAGTTCCCTAATCTCGGCATCCTCTTTAGGAGTAAGCCCCAAGTTACAATTCTTCTTAAACTTTGGGCCTCCTTCTCAAGAGTAAGTACCAATCATAACTTCCTTTTGATTTGGTCATCCTTCTCAGGAGTAAGCCCGAGTCATAATTTAAAGTCCCCTTTAATCTGGGCATCCTCCTTAGGATTAAGCCCCAATTTAAGAATCTAAATCTCCATAAAGCACAAATACCTTTATGGACCCTTTTAATAGGCATAATCCTTATATGTAAGACCCAAGTCCCCCCTAATTTGGGCATCCTCCTCAGGAGTAGGCCCCAAATTAGAGTTTCCAAATCTCCATAAATCACGAATATCTTTATGGACCTTGATCGTAAGAATCTTTATGGGAGTAAATCGTAGTCTTCACCTACTTGGGCAGTCACACATACATAAGTCCCATATCATTCCTTATGAATGCATCTTTCGTGGCACAAATCTTAAGGTTTAATGATACCTCTTGTTTCTCATACCGAGCATGACTCACGTGATCTTAGAGTGTAAAAGTAACCAGAACACATCTCTTTGGGCCATTAATCATACATAAGCCCCACAATTCATAATCGAACTACGTGGAATTTGATATCTTCCTTAAAATTTGAGTACGTTGGAAGCCTTTCTAAGGTTCAAGCCCATCACCCATTAATTCTCATCAGTCCCATATGACGTTAAACTATATCTTAATTCTCGAACTACGTGGGTTCTGAATCCTCTTTAACAAGAATACGTAGGTAGTACATCTGCGAGTAGGATCCGAACTCTGAAATAATCACTGTCCGTTTGAATGAAAATAAACATCAAGTTCCCGACTGAGTGGAATTAAAACTAGTATGGTCATCATAATGACCAAGAGATTTCCATATAATGTGTTGAAGGATACCATTGACTAAGAGTCTCTAATAAATACGGATGATTATCTATCGCTAAATAACCTAAAATACATATAAAAGATTCTCTATATCTCATACATATCAATCATTGATTGCAAGATCTAAAGGAAGAACTCATTTTCATGCTTGGTAAATTAATAAGGATTTACGAACATAACTCAAATCTATAAGAGAGTCCGGATGTAGAAAATAATTCCCCCAAAAAAGGTGTGATGAATCTGACCTCCCATCCACTCGACCAATACAAATTCTTAAGCCTCATCAGTTCACAACTAATGGGCACCTACCTTTGGAATGCAGGTACAAATGGATATAGAATCATTGGATATTTCTGGTCCTATGAATAAACCCTTTACAAACTGATTAGAAAGTTTGAACCTTAAACAAACAAGGTAATCCCCATTTCCATAAGAAACAAAAATGGTGAACTCGACGTGAATCTTTAACCAAGTTAATTGATGTTTTAATTATTTGTTAGGACCATATTTAATTCAATGTGAGGGGCAACAAATCTATCAATAACATATGTGCTCATCCAAAAGATGTAGTGGATGAACGTATCTTTTTTATGTCTGTTATATCAAATAGGGACTCGTTTCCAAGATCTCTCTGCGTTATAGAAATGGCTTCTCTAAAGTTCACACCTGTGAATACCTCTACTGCTACTCCTACTGGATCCTCATAAACTCTGAGGATGACATCACATACTCGGAGTCTTAATCACTGGGTCTCAAATGCACTGGTTATGAAATACCATCAACATGGTACAATTTCGACTCTGGAGGCCACTCGATAAGACCTCCATGTCAATAATTCACGCTGGTTATCTGGGCAGTGATGATCAGTGATCAAGAAGCAGGTGGTTCCAACCACCATATCCAACCATTTTGGGTTATTATCCCTAGAACTCAATCACCAGTCCCTCCCATATTATGGGTAGGTGAATGAGAAGGTAACTCAAGGCCTTAATTCAAGGAGACAAGAGTCCTTCCTGAGGGATCCCATCAACAATCACCACTAGAATCGTGCGGTAGTGCGCCCTCAACATGCTGAGGGTACTACCTTTTGGGGTTCGACTAAGGTTCCTCAGACACGATCTCACAAGACGAACCGCCAGAGGTGAAATATGGTCAACATGGAGCTGGTTCTTACTTCTTCCCCCTCTAGAAAAGTCCATCTAGCCAACTTGATGGAAAATAACGAGTGGTCATATACACCCGTCTGTCCTAATGTTACTGCCCAGAAGACTCATCTAGCAGTAACAGGCCAATCCTACCAGGAAATTCCAGCGGAGTATTATAGGTAGACATATACACCTGTTTATGATTCATCAACCAGTCAGCATGCTCATCTAAATGCACCAAAAGAAGATCGCCAATATAATATGGTGGAAACTGATATGAAGGGACATACACCTGTTTGCAATCAAAAATTTTGTCAGCAGTCTCGTCTGCCAGTATTGAAGGAAATTTGTTAACCATAATTGACGAAGAATACACAGCAGGAACATACACCTTCCAATGTTCATCAATTCTGCCAACTATCTCATTTTGTAGCTCCTTGAGAAGTCATTTAGAAAGCTCTGATGACAAATTTGGAGTAGACTAAACTCTCTGCCCCCACACATGTGTACTGTCAGAATTCAAAGACAAGAAAAGGAGGACAAGAGTAGGAATACACACCTAGTCCAATCACAGAATGGACATATATTCCAGTTCCGGTAGATGAAGTTACCGAGAACATTCTGACAATGGTGAATTAGCAGAAGCAAATCCCAGCTCATATTCTGGATTCCTGTCAGAATATTATAACAACTTCAGCAGCATCATAGGGACAAAAATACAAATCTATCCCTACCAATGTAGTGACTCATCAAAATATCACTACGAAATATATAAACACCTCCATCCCAGTCTAAGAGGGTTGTGTGGCATACTCCCCCGTGTCATACAGACAATCAATTTAGGCACATACACCGGATTTGAATGGAGATAATCAGCCTATCCTGATAATTACTCCTAAGTAGGAACATACAATTTCCCATAATGACCACTTTCATCAACAAGTGGTTTCTAAAGTGAGTAAGAAGGAATATAAGAAAAATATTCATCCAGCACAATCAAGAAATCAATAGCCAATCTGTAATAACTCCTTGCTTGATGCTGGAGTTCTTGATGTGCTCAAACAATTTTTTGTTGCAACTCATGATTCTACTCTATCATTTCCCAATAGGGGGAAAAATAATTCCAAAGGTCTTTATCAGACACATCCTCATGAAGGCTTGCTTCATGATAGTTCAGTTGATCTCGAATTATCATCTTCAGATGAGAGACATAATAACCCTCTACGTGGCCAGATGATCAAGGGGAAAAAGTTTTCAGCTTTTACTATAACACACCATGGTGGTCCTCCCGATGATGATGATTTTAGTAGTGAAAGTTCTCTCCAAAATAGTAATTCTCATTACCTGGAAAATTATTCAATGGAAAATGAAGTAACGAGAAAGCCTTATTATATTGAGGCACTTGCAAATGTGAATCCAGTCATGTCTGATGCTTTACCACTAGCAAGTGAAATAATTTCTCAACCTGAAGATATCCCAGGGTGTAGGTCATTCTCCAAACCACACCTGGGTCAATCATCTTATTGTTTGATAAATGAATTCTCTACCAATACTGTTGAATATGATGATTCAATGAAGAAGAACCATCTTTGGTGAAATCCAATAGAAGAATCCTCATCGAATGATAAGGAGGAAGTGCTGAATATGATAAAACAACTAGCTAAAGGTGAAGTACCAGCCATGTTTTGGATTTTGGATGACTCTAAGTTTGATATTCCAGAAATTTTGATGGAAGGTTTCACTCACGATATTCATCTCAACATGTGGAAAACACTTTGTCACTTGAAAAAAAAAATATAATCTTATGATTAATATGAAAATCATGTCAAGATAATAGATGGGTTATAACACAAACTTGATTTTTCATCTCTCTCAATTTCCCAATATCCAAAGGATGAAAAGCATCAGAGAGTCCATCAGCATTCATTCCATGGCGCAATAAAAATATTGCACCAGTTAATTGCCAATGCCCCATCTGGTATTCATATCAGGGGATGGGGTGTTCATGGAGCAATTCATTTCCCTATACCCTCCATTCAACAAATCCCACCAAAGGTGGTATCATGTAATGTTATTTCCCAGGGCGGGACACATTTAACTGGTTTTGTGGATAATCAAAGGCTCTCCCAAGAACATCCCTCAACTAGTTCTTCCCAAAGTCATTCATATAGAGAACAAGTTGTCGAATTACTCTTTCATTAAGCAAGTGATAATATTGAACAAGATTCTCATTTAGAGCGTGCACATAATCTGGTGAAAGATGTGTTAGAAATCATCCAACGGTCATTTGAGCTAGGTGATTTGAGTGGATGTAGGATGATTCATCCAGCCAATTTCTAGACTAAAGTCCGTAAGATGAGGAGAGGTTTTAAGAATGACTCAGATGTAGCAGCTCAATAACAACCTCAGGTTTCCATATTGGGGACTCTTTTAGCCCAACCCTTAGGATCAATAGATGGGATTCAAGGAGTTGAGTAGGGAAATAAGGAACAACCCCAGTCCACCGGACTAGGGACTTTTTCAAATCCTCAATCTCTTCCTCAGTGAATGTCAAGAATCTCTCAATTACGGAAGAATCCAAAAGAGGAATGCAGAGAAGAATTATCAGGAGACTCCCTCCAAATTACGGTTCATCAAGAAGTTCCCGAGGGATCAACTAAACCAAATGCAATGTCTCATCAAGGACATGGAAGAAGAATATATCACAGAAATGTTGATAGAAGGGATACAATGCGTTATGTGTCAATAAATGTCATCAATGCAGTTGTTACTGATCCTCCAGAACATGAGGCTCACTCAGAGGGATCAGATGAAGAATTTCAAACTCAAGAGGCCATACACAGAGACATAAATGAAGAAGGTATGCATACATGAAATCAAAGGCTTTTCCATAATCTAGGTATTCCTTTAAATAACCAAATTTTCCCTCTCCAAAAGGTGTCCAACAAGGGGAAAGTCAAAAAATCAGGTTACAATCCACCCTTCCTCTGGAGAAGGCCAATCACTCTCATTAGAGAAAAGGTTCACACCATAAGAGGATGAAATGAAGAAATTAGGGAGGTTGAATGCAGAACTAGTTCAAGCTAGTCTTCCTTCTAAGCGTGCTGGAGTCAGTCAGTCTAGGGAATTTGATGAAACTACTAAGATGGATCTAGAATAACCACCATTACCAGTACACCATCATAGGTCGAATCTTATGGGTCATGTGCAACAACAACCAGCAGTGCTACCATCAGTTGTAGTACCAGTCACCGCACCTGTCCAAACTCCAATTATTTCACCTGCTCTGGTGCAAGATAAAATAGATGTTTATCAAAATTTAATTACTACCATTGAGTCATTAAGAGCTCAATTGGAAGCTATGGAGGGAAAAAGTGCACAAATTTAACCATAAAAGGGAGCCTACCCTGAATGGGTTGATGCAATTCCCCCCCCCCCATCAAATTTTGCAAATACCACATTCTTAATTTTTAATGGTTCAGGAGATCCATAACAACACATAACACATTTTTTTTCTCATTGTGATCCTATGATGGGAACTCCTCAACAACAAGAATCAGTTAAGATCAGGTGTTTTGTAAAGTAATTAAAAGGGTATGCTTTTGTCAAGTATAAAAGATTGCAATCCCAGTAAATTACCAGGTGGGAGGATCTCCGTCAACAATTTCTTCTTCAATTTAGATCAACAATACCAAAGAAAACAGTTTTTGATCTTAAAAATTGTAAAAAAAGGGAGAATGATTGAGTTTCATATTTCATTGCTCGTTGGAAGGGATTACCATATTCCTTAAAGTTTATCACTCCCTCAAGAAGAATTGTTTCCAATCTGTGTGGAAAACATCCATGATGAATTATGCACAACGTTGATCCCTGTGAAATATATAAGAGGGTTTCAAGACCTTTCTTAAATCGCTCAAGATATCGAAGACTCTTTTATAAAGACTAAGGATATAACTCATGTAATTCAGTCAACTCCAGGAAAGATAATGGGTAAAGTCGAGACTACTACAGTTATGATTAAATAAGCAGCTGTTCCTGCTTCCACTTCAAAACCTTCATCTTATCGAAGGAATCCACCTCCTGAGCATCAAAAATAGACGCCATTTCATCAAGATGATCAAAGAGATCAAAGACAGAAACAATTTGAGGAGTTGAAGAACAATGTTTATTCTTTCTGAAATGAACAAGTTCATGGTTTCTTCATTTCGGCTATGAAAAATAATTGGGTTCAGTTTCCAAGGCCTAAAAGGCTGAACATGGAAAGAGATGAAGACATTACCAACTATTTTTCATTTCATTAGATGTTGGGGAATCCCATTTAGGGGTGTTTTGTCTTCAGAGCCCTCCAGAAAAAAATGGTGGACTCGGGACAAGTCAAACTGAAAGGTTCTTCAGCCCATTTAGCATGTGTTACTACTATAGATCCAGAGGAAGAAGGCGAGTGGCATGAAGTCACAAGAAAAAATGCACCGAAATATGATGATTGGATGGTTACAAAAACAATCAACAAAACTAATTCCATTTTACGAATGCAATTGAAGAAACCAAGTGTGTCTTCTTCTATGAATGCCACAACAAAACCCTGTTCATTAGAGGGAAAATACTCAAATAAGCTGCATAATTCGAATAAAGAAGAGCAGTCAGAAGAAGATGATCTTGTGTCAAAGCCCATGTTGTCTTTGACTCTGGCAGATTTTATGCCATCTACTTCAAAAGCACAGGCAACGCCCCACCAAACGGCACATCCTAAATTGGCTAATTAGGCAGAATATTCATCGGATGAAGAGTTAATCATTGGTTCTGTTAATATGATTCACATAACATATCCATATGCCAGTCAGAGTTTCGATCTTGATGAGCTTGAGATCCCTGTATCCAATAGAGAAATTAGAGGGAGTTCCAGAGGTCTAGGATATAGAGGAAGGCGTGGATATTCTAGAAGTCACTATTTCAATCCTATCCCTGTTAGAACTGTATATGCAACAAAAACTCATGGCAGGGCCCTTCAGTGGGCTCAAAAAGAACAAGAAAGTTCCTCCACACATGACAGACTCAGTTGGGAAACACAGACCTTTGGATCAAAAGTATGATGTCATGAAACACAGACCTTTGGATCAAAAGTATGATGTCTTGAAACCACAAGGTCCTGCGAAACCACATGTTTCTGTTGGGAATCACAGACCTTTGGATCAAAAGTATGATGTATTGAAACATTTTCCCATGTACTGGCCAAGTTATCAATTCTTGATGCCTTGAATATATCAAAAGATCTTAGGGAGGCACTCATTGAAGTTTTGTCAAGTCCTCAGGAATTCAAAACTGAAATTGCTGCTACTGAAGTCTATCATGTAGAGAATGATCGTCCAGAATGCCATGCAGTGATATCTTTTACAGATGAAGAAGAAAATGATGTTGTGCGTGGACATATTAGACATTTGTATTTATCTGGAAAGTTCAATGATATAGTCATCTGATGAGCTTTCATTGATAATGGTTCTAGAATCAACATCATCCCTATTCGTACACGTCATCGATTGGGCTTCACCAAATATGATTTATCTCATTCTACATTGTTGTTGCAAGGATATGATGAAAATGAACAGGAACCTCTGGGCAAGATTACACTCAGAACTCATTTTTGAGACCTTGTATCCAATTCATATTTCATGGTTTTTCATCATGAAAAAACCTTCAACATTTTCCATGGAAGACCTTGGCTACATCAACATCTGGCAATTCCTTCATCATACCATCAATGTCTCAAATATTGTTTCAATGCTCAAATTGGGACATTTTATGGTGATAAAGACCCATTCAAAACATGTGAATATCAATTTGTTGAGGCATAATTATATCACATGGAGGGAAAGGAGGTATCTACGACAGGGGAGGTTACCAAAGTTAATGCTCCATATGGTTTGGAAAAGATTCCAGTAAACCCATTCATACATATGAGTAATGATTATGTGTTGCCTATTAGTCAAATTGACAGGATATACCCAAATCCAAATACTCTTATGGAATCTTCCATATTATCAATTATGGCCACAATTCCAAACAGCATGGGAGAAATTGTTGATTCACCAAGAAATGATGAAAGCTCAAATAGATATGTCTTCATTTCATCCACTGAAATCTAGAAATTCTATACTTCATCAACCATGACAGAAGAAGTTATGGAAATGTCAGAGATGAACGATGATGTCGATTCACAATTTTTCATCTCTACATTATTACCCAAGAAGACCCTTCATCATCAATAGGGTCAGAAATGCAAGAATCTTCTTCAAGATGTTCAAATTTTAACATCTGTCTTGATCATGGAAATTCTGCTTCATCATCTACTATGCAAGTAGAAATAGAAGAAAAAACATGTTTTGAAGAAGAAGAGGAAGATCTTAGAGATTCTCCTCCAACATTTGAAGAGGGTATCTCTACTACTATGGATGAACTCAGAGAAATAAATCTGGGTACAAAAGAAGATCCACACTCCATTTTAATTCGTGCGGCCATGACTCTTGAAGAGAAAGAGATGTATATCTCATTTTTAAAGAAAAATCAAGATATATTTGTGTGGAATTATACAGTAATTTCAGGGTGTGATCCTGATGTTTCTACTCATAATTTGGGTTTTACAAAAGAACATCGAGGATTTAAGCAAGCCGCAAGAAGAACACAACGAAATTATGCTTCCACAATTGAAGCTGAAGTGGATAATCTTATCAAAGATAAATTTGTCAGAGAAGTTCAATATCCCAAATGGTTGGCTAATATTGTCCCTGTGAAAATGAAAAATGGAAAAATTAGACTTTTCATTGATTTCAGAGATCTTAATCGGAATTTTCCCAAGGATGATGTTACAGTTCAGATCACAAAACTCTTAATTGTTGCAACAACTAGCTATGAATCTATTTTCTTCATGGATGGATATTCTAGGTATATTCAAATATGAATGTCCCCAGAAGATGAATATTCTATAGCCTTCAGATCCCCTTAGGGTGTGTTTTGCTATCAGGTAATGCCCTTTGTCCTGAAAAATGTAGGTGCAACAGATCAACATGCCATGCAATGTATCTTCAAACACTCTTTATGGAAGTTTTTTGAATGCTATGTTAACGATTTTGTGGTTAAATCCAGACAAAGTTCTAATGACTTGGATGATTTGGAAATTATATTCCACAAACTTCGACAACACAATTTTAAGATGAGCCCCCTGAAATGTGCTTTTGGGGTAACCTCAGGAAACTTTCTCGGCTTTGTTGTACGCCATCGTGGTATCAAAGTCGATCCTAAGAAGAAAAAATAAATCCTTGGTATATCACCTCCTCAATATTTGAATTAATTGAGATGACTTCAATGATACTTGGACTATATTCAGCGTTTCACTGCCAATCTGGTAGGAAAATGTTTACCCTTCACCAAATTGATGAAAAAGGGATTTACTTACCAGTGGATTGAAGAATGTCAAGAAGCATTAAATATTCTCAAGAAATTTTTCTTGAATCCACCATTATTAATTCCACCAGTTTAAGGAAGACCACTTATTCATTATGTGATATCTTTAGGGTGATCATTGGGTGCTTTCCTTCCCCAAAAGAATGATGCTGGGATTGAAAACAACCTTTAATATCTCAGTCAGACTATGCTTGAAGCAGAAACTTGATATTCATGTGTTGAAAAGTTCTTCCTAGCATTAATCTATGCACATTAAAAATACAGACACTTCCTGAAACATCATGAAGTCTAATTGGTATCTCTCAATAACCTGCTCAAATTCATCCTTAGTATTCCAATGCTTACAGGACGTCTGGAAAGGTGGAAAGTTATTTTGTAGCAATTTGATATCCAGTATGTGTCTCAAAAGGCAATGAAGGTCCATGATCTTTATGATTTCCTTGATGAACATCCTTCAGTAGAAGATACATCTTTACATATTGAACTTCCTCATGAAGAAGTCTTCTATATTCAAGATAGTATTCAAACATGGGAAATGTACTTTGATGGTGCTTCCATAAGTCCAACAGGGAAGAAAATGGAAGATCCTAAATTCAAGAATGTTGGGTTGGGAATTGTGCTCATTTCCCCAGAAAAGATAGTGTTATCCTATTCCTTCTTATTGTTAGAAGGTGGTACAAATAATGAAGTAGAATATAAATCTCTCATCGTAGGATTGGAGTTGGCACTTCAGGCACAAGTGAATCACTTAAAGGAGAAAGGTGATTTAGACCTGGTAATAAAACAAGTTAGTGGGGATTATTCCATCATAATAGAAGAGTTAATCCATTTTAATGATTATGTCAGAGTGTTAATGGAGGAATTTCCTTCGGAACAGACTTTTTATTATGTCTCGCGATCAGAAAATGCTCATGATAATGCACTGGCTTATATAGCCACAGCTCTGGAAGATCCAAATCGGGACGAAACAATCATCAGTATTTCCCACTGTCGTATAGTTTCACCTTATATTCAAATTAGAACAGAGGAAATCAATGAAATTAGTCCCATTTCTGAACCATATGGTCATTCTACAAGATGTATGACACCTATTAGGGAATACCTTCAAAATGGAACACTCCAACTTGATAAGTCCTGGAAAGAACAAGTCTGGAAACGTGTGGTCAATTTTACTCTTTATGATAGCCCTGATTACCTAGAAAAAATTCTCCACAAAAGTGGGTTTGATGGAATTCTCTTTAGATGTATTGATAGTGAAGAGACAATGGCTGTCATGAATAAAGTACATGTATGAGTCTGTGGTTCCCACCAGTCAGGACATAGACTATCTGATCAAATTCAAAGGCCTGGATACTTTTTCCTTTCAATGATAAAAGATTGTATTGATTTCACTAAGAAGTTTCATTCTTTCCAAGTATGTTCCATCTTCATTCATCAACCCCCAGAGTTTCTTCATATAGCTAAATACTCATGGGCATTTGCCACATGGGGAATGGATGTAGTAGGACCTTACCCTTCGACTACATCCAAACAGTTTAGGTTTATTCTTACTACTACTAACTTTATTTCAAAATGGACAGAAAAAATACCTCTCAGAGAAGTTAGTTTTAAAAGCATTGTTATCTTCATCAAGTCTAACCTCATTACCAAATTTTGTGTCCCTCATACCATATTGACGGACAATGGCACCAACTTCAATTCATATGAGGTAAGGAAGTTGTATCAAGAATACAACATCAAATCCAACCATTCATCTTGGTATCATGCAGCGGCCAATGGCCAAATAGAAGCCTTAAAGAAGACACTTTTAGACATACTGCAAAAGATGGTGGATAAAGACAAGAAATCATGGCCTGATAAACTTTTTCATTCATTATGGGCTTATCGGACCACCACCTGCACTGCTACGTGGTCAACTCCATATTAATTGGTATATGGAACAAAAGTAGTCTTGCCTATTGAGGTTCAATTACCTTTTCTCAGAGTATCCATTTGCAATCCGTCATCTACAGATGAAAAATCTCAAAAGAGATTGGATGAATTGAAATGATTAGATTAAAATATATTGTGCACCCTACACCACATGGAAGTATATCAGAATCGAATAGTAGGGGCTTTCAATTTTTTTTGTCTTCGTTCATTCATTCAGGGAGAATTGGTTTTGGTTCTTAGAACTCCAATGATACAAGAAAAATAACCTCCAAATCTTGAGCCAAAGTGGGAAGGACTTTATTCAATATATAATTTCTACTCTAAATGAGCGTATTCTTTAATCTCAATGAATGGAGAACTCATCATGACTCCAAGCAATGAAATAATCTTGATGAATTATTTTGTGTAACACAAATACCCTTCTACATCCAACATGACGTTAAACTATATTGTCCTCCAACATGACGTTAAACTATGTTGTCCTTGCTACGTTACACTAAACTGTGCAACACTAGTCCATGCATATGACCTTAAACTATTTTAGTCCTTACTGCAAGACTTTAAACTGCGTAGTCCCCATTGTCCTTACTACAAGACTTTAAACTGTATAGTCTCCTCTTTAGTCCATACCACAAGACTTTAAACTACATGGTCACTTCCATCATCCAACATGACATTAAACTGTGTTGTCCTAGCTACATGATGCTAAACTATGCTGCCCTGGTCCATGCATATGACCTTAAATTATTTTTTTCCTCACTGCATGACATTAAACTCCATAGTCCCCTTCTCTTTAGTCCTTACTACAAGTCTTTAAACTGCCTAGTCCCTCCATTGTCCTATATGATGTTAAACTGTGTCCAGTCCCTTATTTTTCCTACATGACGTTAAACTGTGAATCATTAGGGTTGTTGTTACCACTTTTTTCTCACACCAAGTATGACTCATGTGAGCTTAGAGTAAACTTCAACCATAATACCCTCTCTGGTCCGCAAAACATGCATATTTCCCAACACCATTTTAGGTCATTTTCCTCAAGAACAATATGATCACCAATTAATTCTTAATCAAACAATATGGACTTTGATCCTTGCCTTCTAGGCTCGGTATGTAGGAAACCTCCCGAGGATCATACCCAAAACCAATCTATTCACGTCGGTTCACCATTGTCTCATACGATGTTGATCCGTGAATCATCCAAAAACTAATATGTTCACATCAGTTCACCTCCATATCATACGATGTTGATTCATGAAGCCTCCCCTAGAACCATTTTTTTTACATTGGTTCACCATCTTCCTTACTATATAACATTAAACTATTCACACTTTTGTCCTGTACAACAATAAACTACAACATTCTTTGACACCCTCACCTGAGAGGGAATCATTATTAACATTGATCTCCAATCATTTTATATTCCAAAGTCAACATGCATACATAGAAATTCCCAAACCTTTAATCATGGGTAAAACCATTATTACACTAAATTCCCCTTTCATCATTCACTTGTACAAACCAAATCTGTACAGAGGGTATTTCAAGAACAACATATGGCATGATTACCATACTTATGGGATACATAGGAACGTTCGATCATCCCTCGAATCCAGCCCTTAGTCTTTGGGCCTAACCCGAAATTCCACTTTCTGTTCCATGGTTGAAAAGACCCTTGTGAAAACGAAAATGTGGTATGACCACTCTGGTCTCCATTCACATCTGATTTATAAAACACACAATCTGTATTCCTCATTATGTTATGTGATCTATGACCCTAAACTAAGATCTCTTATACTCTCATCCCACATAATGATAAACTGTATTTAAAGAACTACATATGGCTTGATTTCCATCCTTATGGGATACATAGTGAAGTCCAACACCTCAATTCAGGTCCCAGCCACAACATGATTATGGTCAGCATTGGTCTATGTATCTCTTTCATGCATTGGAAAATGCCCATTTTGATGTGTCATACTCCTAACCTTAAATACTTCCAGATCTCCATAACCCTTTTCTTGACTTCTGGTCACAAAATGTTTGATACCTGGGAATTATTTTGTCTGACTATGCAGCATGTGCCCTTAGGAGGCCTTGCATAAGTCGTCTACATAACGGACATGTCAGCCAAAATATACTATTATTTGACTATGCAGCCAATGCCCTTAAGTGGCCCTCCATAATTCAACCCCCTAGTAGGTTTTTTAAATAGTGGTAACTTCATTCTTGGGAGGAAAAACTCTTTTGTTAGTATTTGTCTTAACGACAATATTTAGGGATCCGCAAAAATATCCATCCTTAACATTTTTTTCCCATACTCTTTTTCATGATCTTAAATTATTTATGTCTATGGTTTATATTTCTCTTCACTATGACTGGGTAAGACCTTTTCAAGAGTGACCTTCATCCAATTCTTGGAAAATCATGATTGGAAATATTCTCTCCATATTCAAGTACCTCCCTCCATATAGTCTACTCTATGCTTTGGAAAATCTAAATCTCCATAAAAATTCACGGGCTTTTTAGCAATAAAAATGAAAAATTTCTGAGAGTTCTTTTTCCTAAATATGCAACACGTTCCCTTAGGAGGCCTTACATAAGTAGTCTACATAATGGACCTGTAAACCAAAAGATAGTATTATTTAACTATGCATCCAATGACCTCAACTGTCCCTACATAATTCAACCCCCTAATGGGTTTGTTAAATAATGGTAAGTTCACTCATAGAAAATACTTCCTCTAATGCCTTTTAGCTCATTTTTTATATCATTCCTCAGATTCAAAATTTCTTAAGTCATTGGTTACATTGTTTTCCCCCATACAAGAATGTGGTAATATGTTTTCAGATAAATTATCAAAGAATTGTGTCAATTTTAATCCACTAGGTCAAATCTATTTGACCTTAATCATTATCCTTTTTATGTCTGATGTGCATGACTTTAAACTGCCCATAAAAGACAAGGGAACATAGAACAAAAGATAGGTCCCAACTCACTAAACATAAATTTTGTGTGATTTAGGTAATATTGAGAAGTTAAAATATTCAAGGTTAGTAGGGTTATTTTTATAATCCTAGGAAAAAATAAAACTACGCTTACTAGTACCTTTGGCTTAGGTAAACATTTATAGTAGGTAGTAAGAGAATGCATGCACAAAATATTGAATATGAAAGTGTTTTTCATTGAAGCAAAAGATTTTGAAGGACGTCCACAGACTGGAGTCTCTTCCCTTTTTCAGGAATTACAAGAGGATTTCTACATAAATCTCCATTTTATTCACAACATCCCAAGCTTCATGAGCAGCCACCTAGAATTCATTCATTCAAATGGATACAACAAGGGATGTAGTGATGCTATCTCTTCTTGGAACAATTGTAAAATAATTTTCTTGAGTGCGGTTTGAGAAATTTTTTTGCTGAACAAATAGTGACTCTGGTTCTATCCAAGAGACTTGGAAGATGGATACATGTATTTGAGAATGGAGCATTGGAAGTAAAGATCCATTTGGAAAGAGTACTCTATTCAGATATTGTTATAACATTATGATAGTCTACTCTCCACCGTTCGGAAGCAAAAAACATATCAGCCCATGAGTTTTCCATTTTTATATCTGCAAGAAAATGGCATGGAGAAAAATATTGAAATTTCACACCATTTTTTCTCCTCTTAATGCACAGCATAACCAAAATAGAGGAATAGTAGTTCGGCTGCATCTGGAACATAATGTTATTTGTATCTGGATCATTGACTCATTGCAGATGGCCATGGCCATACAGAGTCAGGTATAAGCTCTATGGGAAATTAAGATGATACTTCTTCATGTACTTGGCCAAATTTGGGAGAGTGCTGTCATAGATATTATAAAAATTAGGGCCAACAATGTTCATCATGTCATCAATCCGCTTGCTGGCCAACTCATCTGCCATTCCAATTCTTTTTGGTTTGATTTAATCTGCAAAAAATCAGATAATTAACTTTTTATGTATGATGATTTTTCATAAAATTTTGAATAAATTTGAAAAAATGGATAAGGAATTAAGCAGCGCAAGTCCCATGTTGGTGTGAATGTATAATTTGGTCGCGCAAGAATGGGCATGCAGATGTCACTGCACAAGTCCAAATACCTCTGTAGAAGTGCGATACAGTTTAGAAGAAGTGATGAACCACTGACAACAACACCTCCACGATGAGAGCTACTTGTGCACTGAGAGATCAGGAGAATTTGAAACTGACTTCTTTTCATGAATAGGTGCCGCATATTTTTAGGCAAGGATGTACCCCTGCATGCCGTACCCTACATGGCTTGCGCCTGTGTGCCTCTACATGCGTGCTCAAAACCGGCACGCCCTAAATTTCATGGTTTTCTCCTTTAGCCCAGATTCAAATCCTATTTTATTTTTTGAAACCAACTCTGAGGGGGGTATTTTTTTGACGCTCCTTTCCATTACAGAGACTAACGAATGAAAAAATGGAATACCTTCAGCACAAAGAGATTCAACCTTTGAAGAAACATAAAAAATTGACAAAGGAATGAACAAAAACTCATTAAGCATGGGTCGCACAAGTTTAATTATTGCCGTAGAAGTATACTTGCATGCCACATATTGGTCACGCAAGTGACATGTACGCCCTATTCTATTTTCTCCCAAGGACCTTAATAGCCTATAAATACCCCATGTGGGCCCCCCATTTCAAGGATGAAAAATCCAAAACTCATAATTAAGCTCCGGTCGCCCTAGTCTCTGCTTGAAGTCTTCCGAACACTTCTAAGGTAATTTCATTCCGAGAATGGAAGATCTAATGGGTAAGAATAAGGCATGAGTGTAAGAAATCATTAACACTTTCACACCTAAGTTTTCAGCCCTTAAGGGAAATGGATACACGTGTGTGATGCCTTTTCCTCTCATGGAAACTTGTGCACCACCTATCTGAAAACCTCTAGGGATGATACTAAGGGCTCCCATTCAAATTCTCCCATGTAACACACCACAGGTTCTTAGTCACCCATGTAATCTTATGTCTCACAAGTATACTTGCACGGCCAGGACTTGCACGCCAGACCAAAGCCTGTGATCCTCCATTCAATTCACTTATGTTCCTCAAATATACCTCTCCTCTTCAACATTCAACCTTCAAAACCCTCTTCAAAGCCATTCGTGGCACCGTTCCTTTGTTGGATTCATTATCTGAAAGTAATTCTATGGAACATCTCTCAAAACCTTGTGATTTACATAGCATTATGTCACTAAGGTTAGAGATTTAATTTATTAAACCTCATCCATTAGGATGATAAGATCTTTAATCTGGGCATCCTCTTTAGGAGTTATCCCCAAGTTCTCTAATCTAGGCATCCTCCTTATGATTATGCCCCAAGTTCCCTAATTTGGGCCTCCTTTTCAAGAATAAGTCCCAGTCATAATTTCTCTTAATTTGGGCATCCACCTTAGGGGTAAGCCCCATGATCCCTATTCATGGGCATACTCCTTAGGAGTAAGACTCTATATTAAGTTATTTTGATTTGTGCCTCCTTCTCAGGAGTGTGCCCCAAATTACAAAGTCCCCTTAACCTGGGCCTCCTTCTCAGAAGTAAGCCCCGGTTTTAATTTCTATTGATTTGGGATTCCTTCTTATGAATAATAACAAATCATATGTCCCATTCATAAGTTCCATAATTTGGGCGTACTCCTTAGCAGTAATCCCCAAGATAAAAATGACCATAATATTTGGGCCTCCTTCTCAGGAGTAAGTCCCAATCATAATTATCTTTTGATTTAGGAATAATTCTCAGGAGTTAGCACTGGTCATAATTTATAGTCCCCTTTAATATGGGAATCCTCAATAAGAGTAAGCCCCAAATTAAGAATATAAATCTCCATAAAGCACAAATACCTTTATGGAACCTTTTAAAGGGTATCCTCCTTAGGAGTATGCACCAAGTCCCCCCTAATTTAGGGATCCTCCTCAGGAGTAGGCCCTAAATTAGAGTATCCAAATCCTCATGAAGCACGAATATCTTTATGGACCTTATTCCTTGGATTATTTCTTAGAGTAAATCCTAGTCTTCGCCTACTTGGGTAGTCACACATACATAAGTCCCATATCATTCATTTTGATTGCATCTTTCATGGCACAAATCACCAGGTTTTCTGATACCTCTAGTTTCTCACACCGGGCATGACTCACGTGAGTATATAGTGTAAAAGTAACCACGACACATCTCTTTGGGCCGTTAATCATACGTAAGCCCCACAATTCTTAATCGAACAATGTGGACTTTGATATCTACCTTAAAAGTAGAGTACATAGGAAGCCTTTATAAGGTTCAAGCCTACCACTCATTAATTCTCATCCATCCCATACGATGTTAAACTATATCTTAATTCCTAAACTATGTGGGTTTTGATTTCTATTTATCAAGGATACATAGGTAGCCCATCTGCGGGTATGACCTCAACACTCAAATAATCCCTTTCCTTTTGACTAACAATAAACTTCAAGTACCCCACTGAGTGGCTTTAAAACTAGTATGGTCATCATAATGACCAAGACATTCCCATATAATGTGTTGAAGGACACCTTTGACTATGAATCATTAATAAATACATATTATTCTCTATCGATTAGGAAACTAAAATACATATAAAATATTCTCTAAGTCACATACATATCAATCATTGATTGCAAGATTTAAATGAAGAAATCATTTTCATTCTTGGTAAATTAATAAGGATTCACGAATAAAACTAAAATCTATAAGAGAGCCCTGGAGTAGACAATAATTCCCCCCAAAAAAGTGTGATGAGTTCGACCTCCCATCCTCTCGACCAATGAACATTCTTAAGTCTCATCAGTTCAAAACTAATAGGAACCTACCTTTGAAATTTAGGTCCAAAGGGATACAGAATCATTAGATGTTTTCGGTTCTAAAAACAAACCTATTAGAAACCGATTGGAAAGGTTGAACCTTAAACAAACAAGGTCATCCCCATTTCCTAACGAAACAAGGTGGTACAACTCTAACATGATCTCAATTATGAGGAGCATCCAGTGGAGATCTCAGACCTTAGAGAAAATGTTCTATGCAATAAGGAAACTCACCTCATCAAAGTGTTATGGACAAACCCAAATTATGAAGAGGAGATTGGGGAAATAGAGAAAATAATAAAAAACAATTACCCCCACCTATTATCAATTGAGAATATGAATTGAAATTCCATGGAAAAATTTTCTAAAGGGGGGAAAATTTAATGAAATAATGTTTTTAAATTCTATTTATTTCCTGAGAAAATTTGTGTTATATTTATATGGTATTATACAAATACAAAATATTGAGGAAACAGAAGATCATTATAGCATTAATAAATATCTTTACATTTCTTTTCTATGAAACCATTAAAATTTCCAAACATTATAACTTGATAAAAATATAAACTAGAAATTATAAAATGAGATATTATGAATCCCCATAATCTTCAAGAATCATTTCACCTATTAACAACACTATATATTTGAATCAAAATATTACTAAACAAATCATCATCTTAGAAAATTAATATATAACTTTGGGAGGAATTGAACTGAATATAGAGGAAAAAAATGAATTGGAATTTATAGGGAGAATATGAATAGTGGTTAATATAGATGTTTATATATTTTAACATTTGAAACTATACACATTCGTATTAATTTTACCATTATAACTCATGTTTATAATTAGTAATGAAATGTATAATTGATTTAGAAATAATAAATGATGTCCTCCATGAGTAGAGTCATTCCCAATGAATCCCATTTTAAAGAACTTAGGATAGAGGGGGTGACACTATGGTTCTACCGTGATCATTCACAAGATGAGCATGAAAAATAGAGACTTGAAGGAAATTTATTATGTGATATGTTCATATTATTAGTGATCACAACTTGACCAATGGTAGCCGAGCCACCACAAGAAACTAAAACAATCACACAACATACCTTAAGGGAAAACAAAGGTGTAATACGGGGTTATGTGTCCAAGACTTGGTTATTTAATGTTCAATTTACTTTGTATAAATAAAATGGGAATCCATCAATCCCATTTGTAGAATAATTTTGTTTAATAAAATTTTTGTTTAAGTATGAAAAATTTGATAAATTGATTGTGGGATGAAAATAAAACATAATTATATTTCTAGAATATAAATAAACATTAATAACAGTATTATGTATTCTTCATAATTTTTTTTCCTTAAATAGTCTTTTAATACACACTTATTTAAATATAAATGAAAAAATAGTAATATAATACACTACAGAAATTTTATAATTTTTAGAAATATGAATGTGTCTTAAAATAGCTATTTTTCAATAAATAAAGATGTTTATTTTTAATTGATAAATTTATCATATTTCGATAATTATTTTGATAAAATAAATATTATATCATTATGTTAAAATTAGGTTTGGGGGAATTTATTAGAATTTTCTAAAATACATAATTTTGATGTGAATTGTAAAAATATTGTTTTTGGGTTTTCAGAATGTTTTTTGAATTCATATTTATTTCATAATTATTTAATAATTAATTATCCAAAATATAAGACCTAAAATATGTTATTTTATTAATATTAATAATTTCAATTGATTTTGATCAATTATTAATCCTATAAGTGACTTTAAAATGTCAAAATTGGAAAACTTTTAATTTAAAAACATTAATTTATAAAGAATATACTTTTCGATGTATAAACAGGTATTAAATTTTTATTTGGTTCTAATGGATTAAAAAATCATAAATTTTGACTTAAATCTTCAAAACCATGTGAAAAAACCATGTGTATGCTAATGTTTTTTCATTTTCACAATATATATTTCTGACACCTATATTTGGAAATTATTAGACAATTACTTAATTATTTCTATAAATACCAACATATTACACCTTTACCATTAACTCTCAAAAAATATTCCATTATTTTCTTGTTATTTTTTAATCTTAAATATTCCACCAAAAGGTTTACATAATCCCCTATGGATCCATCCTTAATATTTACGAGCAACACTTTAGGGTAAGGGAATTGTCATCATCTTTCTTTCCATTCAAAAATTGTTTTGTGTACATATTCTAAAGGGAATCTTACATTATTTTAATATTATTTAGATCATATAAATACGTATAAAATAATTTTTTATCATTGGAATACCTTCATTTTCACTCAGTTTACCCTTTTATAAATCTATGTTTTATATCAATCATGAAGCTGAATTTACTTCCCAATTTCCACTTTTACATAATAAATTTTTACAATTTAAGTATCCATAATAATTATTTATCCATGGGTGTTCACATAGATGATAATATCATTTGTTAAATTTGGGATTTATATATATAGAACCCACATTCCTTTTTCTTGTGTTAAAAATGATGTTATTTTCATGTCATTAGTCACTAATGTACTCAATAATTTTATATGAAACCCATACTTTATTCTTCATAGGTAATTAAAAAATAATATATTATGTCAATCTGTCTCAAATGAAATTAATAGATGTTATAAATTTTTCTTGATTTTTCTCCAATACAATTTTCAAATAGTTAAATCTCTAGAGATGAAATTTTTTTACAATACATTGTTGATTAAACTTTTAAATTTTGATTTATGACACTTTGGTGATAAACCTTTGTAATATGATTATGAATATATCATTTAATTAATATATCTAAATTTCCATGACTTGTTATTTTTATTATTATACACATTTTTTATTCATAATGCTATATTATTATACATCATGTTTTTATTGATATGCCTCATGATCACAAGTTAAATTCCCCCTTTCTTATTCCCTTACTAGGACTATGATCACAAATATCCTTTGATGTATGTCCCTATGATATGACATACGTTAAAATTAACAAAAAGTGAACCCTTTGAAAATAATTTCACATACATTATAATAACATTTAATGACATCATGTATTATTTTCCAAATTTTCAGGAAACAAAGGTTTAAAATATCCTAGGTTTGTTCATATAGTAAAAAATTTATGTAATAAAAAGGTGGGATGCCATAGCTGAGAAGTGGATTAAGTCATCTGAAAAGTTATTTTTGGCCATGGGATGAATTTAATGTGAAAATGTAATACTTATAGTATATTTTATTTTTGTTTATTTTTATCAAGGGAAACAATTTATCAATAACACTATGTAGAAAGATAAAATAGTACACATGGAATTGAATGATTTTATGGTAACATTATTCAAAGTCATATTCCACACATAAGAGGCAAACTAAAATTAAAATAATGCTCCTCAACATAAAACAAATGGAATATTAAATCGTACTATACATTGAGGATAACATTAATATACTATCCATGTATTCTATATATTAGATATGTAATATTTATTGAAATATTGATGAATTTTTGAGATATATTAAGCTTAGCCTTTGAATCGAACTAATTTATAATCCCTTTTCACCATAAGATTATACAATATTATGTACCATCAGAAAAGAGAAGGAATTTTATAGACCCAATATCCTTAAAAGAAATAAAAAATTGAGTAGGTTGGTTGAATTGCTAGCTAAAGGGTACACATTCATGAAGAATAAAAAAGGAAACAATTTACATCATGTGAATTTTTTTGAAAGAAACATCCTGAAATACTTTTGTAGTGTATTGGAGTTTTTTATAAGTGTCAATATATGATTTATCCATATAATTAATGTATGTAAATTAAATAGAAAACAAATATCTAATTATTAAACTATAAATACATGAGGAGTTATTCAAACCAACACCCTATTTGTCAAGGAAACATATGACAAAAGTGGATAAGGGTATAAGAACATGCTTATACGATCACTATAGATGAGGTTCAAGGTCCTAATGTCATGGAGGAATTTAATTTAATCATATCCAAAAATATAGTTCATTCTTCATTTGATTAGGGATCAGTACAAAATCTTATATTATCACGGTTTTCAAGGAAAATTATATGTGTCCCAATCATCAGAAGAAGGGAGTTTTTAGTCATGAGTTCTAGTATAAGTCTCACAAAAATAAGGATATATTATTCAATTCGCATTTTGAAACACACATTTCCCCTATTTAAAGACATTATTATTATACAGTTACACGACTTTGATATAATCCTTGTAATGAAAATAATTAAAAAATAAAATTAACAATTTAATACAAAGAGAATTAAATTACAATTCCTGATGGGGATATAAAATTCATTATATTTAGATAGGAAAATTTTTCATCTTTTTTACGCATACATTAACCTCTATTATCTATTCTGAATGATATACTGGATAGTAATAGAAGACACATTCTATCGATAAACACATTAAATCATCATATTTAAGATTTACCTATTGAACATGAATATGTTGTTTTGTTACTTGAGAAATTATATGGATATACACTAGAGTGTTAATTGAGTTTTACATTGATTTAATCCATGATACAAGACCTATACCAATAAATACCTTTAGATTGGGCAATGTGGAATTAGTGGAATTGAAGAAAAAAATACAAATATTCTATGAAAAGGGATTCGTATTCCACATTATTTCACCTATACGAGTCCCTTTTATTTTTCTTAAAAATGATGGATCTATGTGGATATTCATTGATTATAAGGAAGTAAACTCTATTATGGTAAATAAATAATATCATCTACCTCACATTGATTACTTATTCGATCAACTTACTATAGCTCTATATTTTTCAAATATAAACTATCATTTTTAGTATGATCAATTGTGAGTAAATTGGATATATTTTCCATGGACAACATTTCATACTTGGTATGCACATTTTGATTTTGTCGTAAATATTTTCGGATTAACTAATTCATCTTATGTTGTTATGGATATAATGGATAGATTATAAAATAGATATCTTTATTTCTTTTGTTGTATTTATTGATGATATAATGGTGTGCACTAAAATATTTGAGGACTATGAGTGTAACACCCGAGACTTTTATGTTATATAAATCATCAAAGGAATCTTTTTCTACACAACACTTGCTTGGCTTGCTTTACACGCAATCGCGACCTTCCTCGATAGCTTGCGTCGTACGCAATACCGAGTTTCACTAAACAACAATATGCTATTAAAACTAGCCGTTATGAATAGTAATAACCACTTTTTGAAATTTTATAAATTGTATTTTTCAAAATGGACTTCATTTTTGGACTCAGAATATCAAAATTAGCCTAGGGTGAAATTTTGGTATTTTTCTGAAAACTTTCAATTTTTGATGAATAGTGAAACCACTAAGTGGTAGGTTAAAAACCGAATTTTGCATAAAACTTAATTTTACCGCTTCTGTGAATGGAATTTCAAAAATCCGACAGACATGGTTGATATCAGTAAGCAAAATGTGGTTCAATGAGATAATTTTTTTTGGTGAATAGTAACTTTTTACTTTTTTTTACCGCGGTTAATAGTAAATAGGGTAACTAAGGGTAAATATGATATTAATATTACCCTAAAAAATGTCCAAATTCTATTGTACAAGTGTAATTCGACCAAAAACAAACTTAGGAATAAAATATGACCATTTAGACCCACTTGGATTAGATGAGTACATTTATTATTAATTTATTTAAAGAAGGGTTAAAATAGTTAAAATCAAAGTTTAATAGGTAAATCATTTTTAATATGGGGTTATACATAAGATAAATTCGACTATAAATATTAATTAGAAAGCTAAAAAGATTTCCTACATAATGGTATTTTATTTGTAATTTTTAGACATTAAATAAGTTAATTTATTTATGACACAATGATGATGCAGTAATTATCTTATTAATGAAATATTGACATAATTGATGTTATAAACACCAAAATAAATGTAATTTGAGACTTTTTATGAATTCCACTAATTTTCTAGATTACTATGATATATTAGTGTTGATGTAATCAACTTGGTTCGAACATATAATTCTGTTATGACTTTCAAAAAAATCATATATCAAATAGTGTAAAAATTGACACAAAATAGTTTTTAAATAAAATATTATATTATTAATTGTTATTTTATTCCTAAAAATCTAAGGTTCGGCCAAATAACTTAGATAAGGATATATATATTAATAATAAACAATTTGGGGTTCGTTTGGCATGTTATAGTAAGTGTATTAACCATATAGTGAAAGAAAAAAAAAGACACGGTAAAAGTTAAATTAATTAACTTAGAGTTAAATCTAATTGATAAGGTTAAAATAATACCCTAAACTTGTCTAAATCCTATTGGTTTATAGTATTTCGACCCATACCCACTTTAGCTTCGAAATAAGACCCTTTGGAACCATTATAAACCGATTTTGACTTTAATATAAAATAATATTTTGAGATATTCCAAAGGTGCCCCTCTCCTCCCTTATAAAAGGGCACCTCCTCCCCCTCCTCCTCACACCAATTTGAGCACTCAAGCTCGGCCAACCCCTTCCATTTTCTCCTCTCCACTTCCCTAGAATAATACTAGAGGTCCTGGACTTCTTCAAAGACCAATCTTATTTCCCTAAGTGGAGGATTCAAAGAGGCGTTCCAAAGAAGAGGTAATATCCATTACCGATCTTTTCAATTTCTTTCTTCTTCAACTTCTTCTTCTTTAGTTGTTTCATGATAAAGTAATAACATCAGTATTACTTACATACTGATATGTTATTATAAATATGAAACAACCCTAATTCACCTTCTATCCATCCTACGGAAAAATGAAATCACCGCGCGTGCGTACGTACGGAATACCGTCTCCACGCCGTGGTGTAATCTATTTTCCACCATCACTTTACAAGGATGGGTATAATGGTGTAATGAGTAACTATTTATGATTATTATAAAGTAATATTGATACTGAAATAATATATATATACTCCAATATAGTTCCACGATCATAGGAATGTTATCATCACTCGTGCGTACGTACAGAATACCGTCTCCACGATGTGATGCGACTCGTTCTACATGATCATAATTACATAGTAATTATATAAATTGAACTAATAAATATGATATATGTTACACTAATACCATTCTGGATATAAGGTATCTATAACCTTAAAAGAAGAATAAGAATGTATTCGGCAAAACACGCATAAGAACAAAAGGCAATAAAGACCCAAGTAACAAGTAACAATGAAATATTACTATCAAGAAGCTAAGAATATGACCATATATGATATCATATCAATATGTATGATTCTGTAATAAGTCAATAACATTATTTAAACCATTATACAGGAGATTCAGACACGTACAAAGCAAATTGGACCTAAGGTAAGGGAAATATCACAATCTCATTTTTATCCGAGATTGTTTATTCGTAAGTATTTACTGGGGTGTATTTTATCATCCACATCCATGTTTCATCAATATGTAATATTATTTCCATCCACATACAATTTTTTAAATCCATTTTTACCCTTCGGTGAGTTTTTAGTAATATCTATGAAAGGAATCTTTTGTCATACGAGGTACTTTTTGACTTTTCCGACAAAAGTACGAAGAACGTTTTTTTAACTTATACGGCATGAATAGATTTTTAAAACATTATTTCCAAGAAGCTTCCTTTACAAGTTTTCAAGTTTATTTTTAATCAACTTATTTTATTTTAAGGTTGTATGACATGTTATGAAAGGAAAAACGTTTTTGAAGAAGAAAGGATATTTTCCTCAAGAATGGAGTTCAAGTGTTTTATCAAAATTATTTTCCATCTAAGATAATAAAGGTTTCTGTTTTATCCCTATTATTACATTGATTGGATCATGTTGTGATGGAATTATTTTTATAAATTCCTTTATATTATATGAATTGATTTATGATGTCATGATGTTTCAAGAATCCCATTTTTGTTACATGTGTTATGCGATGATGTATGATTATGTGGCACACATAAGAAAGGATTCATTATAAGATGGGTGGGACCTATATCTCCCTCCAATGCATTGGGTAAAGATTTTATATCTCATGAGATAGACATGGCTGGAACGGTAGGTTATACCGGTTCAGTGAAACAGGACTGGAACGAGGGTGACTCGGTTCAGAAAGGGACTTTTTCCACTAAGATAGTCTTGGCAATGAGTCATGACTAACAAGAAATGATTTTCCATGATTATGTGTGCATGCCACAAAGTTTCAAGTTTTATGTTATGATTATGGGGATCTCATTTTCACTTCTATGATTTATTCCATGTTAAGATATTATGATCTCTTTTGCAGGTTTTGATTTTCAAAAAGATATGATATGATTTTTATTTCCTTTATTTGCCCTTGCTGAGCATTTGAGCTCACCCTTTTATTTTTTCTTTTCCCCAGGTCAGGAAGATGGATATTAAGTAAAATATGCTAAAAGGGACCCTAGATATGATGAAATAAATGGGAGA
The DNA here is from genome assembly GCA_963277665.1 of Viscum album. Lineage (NCBI taxonomy): Eukaryota > Viridiplantae > Streptophyta > Magnoliopsida > Santalales > Viscaceae > Viscum > Viscum album. The sequence continues at coordinate 1,700,116,424 of OY728125.1, forward strand.
CACTGTAGAAGATTTATGAACTAGTTGTTTATGTTTCCCAGTTTCTAAAGACACTATACCTATACGGTCCTTTGTGGTTTTGTCATATGTTGTAATAAGTGTGGTTCAATTTTGAAGTATTAACAATGTATGTAAAGTATGGGTCATTATAGTTGGTATCAAAGGAAAGGTATAGTCAACCTTTGGAAACTAGGATGTGAAAGCCTTAGTAAGAACCCTAAGGATAAGTCTAATAATAGAACACAATCTTAGTGTTTTAGAAATGGCCATGAATAACCTAGGATAAGACCTTAAGCATGAAAATTTTATTCTTGAATTATGTGGTTTTCCTATTATAATTAGAGTTGCTCACACTATTCTTCTTGGTTTTAGTCAATGGCTGGAACCCGAAGGAACCGTGTTAATGCGGAATGCGATGGGCAATGAAATGATTGTCCCCCTGAGCAACCAAATGATATGGGAGCTGGAATGCAAAATATTGTATCCATGCTCACAAAACTTTCTCAAGCTATGAATCATGCAGGACTTCCAAACGAGCAAAGGAAGGAGAAACATTCTGTTGAATCCTTCATGAGGCAGCGTCCACCTTCTTTCAGTGGGTCTACTGATCCATTAGTTGCTGAACAATGGATTAGTACTACTGAAAAGATATTTTCAGTTCTTCAATGTTCTGAACATGATAAAGTCATCCTAGCAGTGTATCGTTTGGAAGGAGATGCTGATCAATGGTGGAATCTTATTAAGAATACGAGGCAAAGGGATGAAATTGAGTCTATGGAATGGGACGAGTTCAAGAACTTATTTTTCAATAAGTACTTCCCTCGTATTCTCCGAAAAAAGATGGAGAAAGAGTTTCTTGAACTGAAGCAGAGGGATGATGAATCTGTTGGTACTTATGAAGCAAATTTTACAAGACTTGCAAGGTACGCTTCTGGTATTATTATCCAACCTGAGAGTAAGATCGATCGATTCTTTAGTGGCTTAAAACCAAGTCTTCGAAGGGCGTTAGCCATAAGGGACTTCAATATCTAAGAGGAAATCATTCGATGTGATCTCAAAGTCGAGATGGAGATTGGAGTAACCCATCAGTCACATGGGTTTGATAAGAAGAGGAAGATGGAATTCAAAGAAAAATCTAAAGAGCACACGGAAAATAAGATGAGCTTTTCCTTATGCTCAAAGTGTGTAAAGAAACATGGAGGGAGTTGTCTTAAAGGGACAAGTAAATGTTTCAAATGTGGAAAGGAAGGTCATCGGGAATTTGAATGCCGCGATAATGGGAAGAAGATGTCTAATGATGCAAACAAAGGAAGGGATACACAGAATGAACCTACTACACTTCAATGTTTCAAGTGCAAGGAGATGGGGCATTATGCCAATCAATGCCCAAATCCAAGGGTTGATGATGATGGTCGACGTCAACAAAATCTTAAGGCTAAAGACAAAGGAAAGTCACATGCAATTTCTATCAGCGATGTGGAGTACGATAACGAAGTGGTGAAAGGTACACTTACCATCCACTCTAAAGTAGCAAATGTTTTATTTGATTCTGGATCCACCCACTCTTTTATTTCTGAAAAATTTTCTAAGGGTATCACCGTATTACCTCAACGATTAGATGTTGAGTTAGCTGTGACAACACCTAATGGCACAACAGTCGCATCAAAAGTTTATAATTCTTCTCCGATAGAAGTTTGTGGGAAAGTGCTTCCTGCAAATCTTGTGATCCTTCCTTTAGTGGAATTTGATGTGATTCTTGGCATGGATTGGCTTTCTCTACATGGAGCTCATATCAATTTCCAAAGAAGGGAAGTCACATTTCATATTCCAGATCAATCTACGATCGTATACCAATGCAAGGATGAACATAACCTTCCAGTGGAAATTTCTTCCATCTTATGGGTATTGATTCCGCTAAATTAAGGTTATTTATCTCAAATGGTTGGTGAGAAACTCACGATTAAGAATATGCCCATTGTAAGGGAGTTTGATGATGTCTTTCCGGAGGAATTACCGGGTCTTCCACCAAATGGTGAAGTTGAGTTTTCAATAGAACTCGTACCGGGTGCTTTGCCTATTTCAAAGACACCTTATAGAATAGCCCCAATTGAGTTGAAGGAATTGAAGAAGCAACTCCAAGAGAATCTTGATAAGGGATTCATACGCCCTAGTGCGTCACCTTGGGGAGCACCTGTTCTATTTGTTAAGAAGAAAGATGGATCAATGAGACTCTGCATTGATTATCGAGAACATAACAAGATCACTATCAAGAACAAATATCCTCTCCCACGCATTGATGACTTATTTTACCAACTACGCGGAGCTCAATACTTTTCCAAGATTGATCTTCGTTCAGGGTATCATCAATTAAGGGTCGAAAGGGAGGATATACCAAAGACGGCTTTCTGTACAAGGTATGGACACTATGAATTTATAGTGATGCCATTTGGTCTTACTAATGCCCCTGCTATCTTCATGGATCTAATGAATAGAGTCTTTAGAGACTATCTTGATCAATTTGTGGTAGTCTTTATAGACGATATTCTTGTCTATTCAAAGATCAAGGAAGATCATGAAGATCACTTGAGAATTATATTGAAGACCTTGAGAAAGGAGAAGCCTTATGCCAAATTTACCAAGTGTGAATTTTGGATTCAAAAAGTTTCATTTTTGGGTCACATAATCTCAAAAGAGGGGATATCCGTGGATCCAGCAAAAACAGAGGTTATCGAAAGATGGTCGAGACCAACAACAGTAACTGAGATTCAAAGTTTTCTTGGTTTGGCTGGATATTATCGACGTTTTGTAAAATATTTTTCACGATTATCTAATCCACTCACCAAGTTGACTCGGAAAGGAGTTACGTTTGTCTGGACAGAGGAATGTGAAGAGAATTTCAAGGAGTTGAAAAGAAGGTTATCCAGTGCACCTGTGCTCACACTGCCTTGTAGTGGAGAAAGGTTTGTGATCTACAGTGATGCATCCAAGAAGGGATTGGGGTGTGTTCTTATGAAAAATGATATGGTGATAGCTTATGCCTCACGACAGTTGAAAATCCATGAGCAAAATTACCCAACACATGATTTGGAGTTAGCTGCGGTAATATTTGCATTAAAGATTTGGAGGCGTTACCTTTATGGTGAAAGGTGTGATATTTATACTGATCATAAAAGTTTAAAGTATATTTTCACACAAAAGGAGATGAATATGCGTCAAAGAAGATGGTTGGAGCTGATTAAGGATTATGACTGCTCAATCCATTACCACCTTGGGAAAGCAAACAAGGTGGCAGATGCATTAAGTCGACAAGACCATGCTAGTTTATCCATGATGAGGATCACAAAAGATCCAATATTTATGGATTTACAAAGGATGGATCTTGGAATTATAATGGAAGGGGAAAATCTTATCTTTCTCAAATGAATGTTCAACCATCTATACATGTGAAGATTAAAGAGGCACAGAAAGAAGATGTAGAGTTACAAAAGAAGGTGAGAAATGTTCCTGAATTCAACCTTGATTGTGATGGGATAATAAAGTTCAGGAATCGGGTTTGTGTTCCTCCCATCCCCAAATTAAAGAAGGAGCTGTTGGATGAGGCTCATAGTTCTTCATTCTCTATTCATCCTGGAAGAACGAAGATGTATAGGGACCTGAAAGAGTACTTCTGGTGGGATGGCATGAAAAGAGATGTTGCTGAATATGTCTCTCGATGCTTGGTTTGTCAACAAGTTAAAGCTGAGAGACAGAAGTCTAAGGGGATGTTACAACCATTACCCATACCCGAATGGAAATGGGAAAACATCACTATGGACTTTGTCACAGGACTTCTTAAAACATCCAAAGGCAATAATGCTATCTGGGTCATAGTTGATTGTCTTACAAAGTCTGCACACTTCATTCCTATTAGAGAGGATTTCTCTCTAGATCAGCTTGCTAGGGTATATGTAAAGGAAGTGGTAAGATTGCATGGAGTACCACTTTCTATTATATCTGATCGGGATCCGAGATTTACCTCGAAGTTCTGGAGAAGTCTTCAGCATACTCTTGATACAGAGTTGAGTTTCAGCACTGCTTATCATCCCCAGACAGACGGTCAGTCTGAGAGAACAATTCAAACCCTAGAAGATATGTTGAGAGCTTGCTCTATGGATTTCAAAGGAGGTTGGGATCAACACCTACCTTTGGTGGAATTTTCTTATAATAATAGCTTTCACTCCAGTATTCAGATGGCTCCTTATGAAGCTCTCTATGGAAAGAAATGCAGGACTCCAAGTTGCTGGGATGATGTTGGGGAAAGAAAGCTGTTAGGACCTGATCTCGTTGATGAAATGGCAGAAAAGGTCAGATCTATTCAACAACACATAAGAGCAGCTCAGAGTCGACAGAAAAGTTATGCCGACAACCGAAGAAAAGACCTAGAGTTTGAAGTGGGTGATAAAGTGTTCTTACGAATATCTCCCCGGAAGAGGGTTATGAGATTTGGAAAGAAGGGGAAGTTGAGCCCTAGATATATCGGTCCTTTCGAAATACTGGATCGTGTTGGAAAGGTAGCTTACCTATTGGCGCTTCCACCGAATCTCTCTCAAGTTCACGATGTGTTCCATGTATCTCTCCTGAGAAAGTACATACCTGATCCTTCACATGTACTCAGCTCAGAAGTTGTACCGCTGGAGCAAGATCTTTCTTATGAAGAACAGCCGATAGAGATTCTGGATCGTAGCGAAAAATTCCTACGAAATAAGACCACTCGATTGGTGAAAGTTTTATGGAGGAACCACCAACTTGAAGAAGCTACATGGGAGCTTGAGGATATGATGAGGGAGAAGTATCCTCATCTGTTTGTTACAAAGTGACGAATTTCGAGGGCGAAATTCTTTTTAAGGGGGGTAGAATGTAACACCCGAGACATTTATGTTATATAAATCATCAAAGGAATCTTTTTCTACACAACACTTGCTTGGCTTGCTTTACATGCAATCGCGACCTTCCTCGATAGCTTGCGTCGTACGCAATACCGAGTTTCACTAAACAACAATATGCTATTAAAACTAGCCGTTATGAATAGTAATAACCAATTTTTGAAATTTTAAAAATTTTATTTTTCAAAATGGACTTCATTTTTGGACTCAGAATATCGAAATTAGCCTAGGGTGAAATTTTGGTATTTTTCTGAAAACTTTCAATTTTTGATGAATAGTGAAACCACTAAGTGGTAGGTTAAAAACCGAATTTTTCATAAAACTTAATTTTACCGCTTCTGTGAATGGAATTTCAAAAATCCGACAGACATGGTTGATATCAGTAAGTAAAATGTGGTTCAACGAGATAAAAATAATTTTTTGGTGAATAGTAACTTTTTACTTTTTTTTACCGCGGTTAATAGTAAATAGGGTAACTAAGGGTAAATATGATATTAATATTACCCTAACACATGTCCAAATTCTATTGGAAAAGTGTAATTCGACCAAAAACAAACTTAGGAATAAAATATGACCATTTAGGCCCACTTGGATTAGATTAGGACATTTATTATTAATTTATTTAAAGAAGGGTTAAAATAGTTAAAATCAAGGTTTAATAAGTAAATAATTTTTAATATGGGGTTATACATAAGATAAATTCGACTATAAATATTAATTAGAAAGCTAAAAAGATTTCCTACATAATGGTATTTTATTTCTAATTTTTAGACATTAAATAATTTAATTTATTTATGACACAATGATGATGCAGAAATTATCTTATTAATGAAATATTGACATAATTGATGTTATAAACACCAAAATAGATGTAATTTGAGACTTTTTATGAATTACACTAATTTTATAGGTTACTATAATATATTAGTGTGGATTTAATCAACTTGGTTCGAACATATAATTCTGTTATGACTTTCAAAAAAATCATATATCAAATAGTGTCAAAATTGACACAAAATAGTTTTTAAATCAAATATTATATTATTAATTGTTATTTTATTCCTAAAAATATAAGGTTCGGCCACATAACTTAGATAAGGATATATATATTAATAATAAACAATTTGGGGTTCTTTTGGCATGTTATAGTAAGTGTATTAACCATATAGTGAAAGAAAACAAAAAGACACGGTAAAAGTTAAATTAATTAACTTAGAGTTAAATCTAATTGATAAGGTTAAAATAATACCCTAAACTTGTCTAAATCCTATTGGTTGATAGGATTTCGACCCATCCCCACTTTAGCTTCGAAATAAGACCCTTTGGAACCATTATAAACCGATTTTGACTTTAATATAAAATAATATTTTGAGATATTCCTAAGGTGCCCCTCTCCTCCCTTATAAAAGGGCACCTCCTCCCCCTCCTCCTCACACCAATTTGAGCGCTCAAGCTCGGCCAAACCCTGCCATTTTCTCCTCTCCACTTCCCTAGAATAATCCTAGATGTCCTGGTCTTCTTCAAAGACCAATCTTAGTTCCCTATGTGGAGGATTCAAAGAGTCGTTCCAAAGAAGAGGTAATATCCATTACCGATCTTTTCAATTTCTTTCTTCTTCAACTTATTCTTCTTTACTTGTTTCATGATAAAGTAATAACATCAGTATTACTTACATACTGATATGTTATTATAAATATGAAACAACCCTAATTCACCTTCTATCCATCCTACGGAAAAATGAAATCACCGCGCGTGCGTACGTACGGAATACCGTCTCCACGCCGTGGTGTAATCTATTTTCCACCATCACTTTACAAGGATGGGTATAATGGTGTAATGAGTAACTATTTATGATTATTATAAATTAATATTGATACTGAAATAACATATATATACTCCAATACAGTTCCACGATCATAGGAACGTTATCATCACTCGTGCGTACGTACGGAATACCGTCTCCATGATGTGATGCGACTCGTTCTACATGATCATCATTACATAGTAATTATATAAATTGAATGAATAAATATGATATATGTTACACTAATACCATTATGGATATAAGGTATCTATAAACTTAAAATAAGAATAAGAATGTATTCAGAAAAACACGCATAAGAACAAAAGGCAATAAAGACCCGAGTAACAAGTAACAATGAAATATTACTATCAAGAAGCTAAGAATATGACCATATATGATATCATATCAATATGTATGATTCTGGAATAAGTCAATAACATTATTTAAACCATTATACAGGAGATTCGGACACGTACAAAGCAAATTGGACCTAAGGTAAGGGAAATATCACAATCTCATTTTTATCCGAGATTGTTTATTCGTAAGTATTTACTGGGGTGTATTTTATCATCCACATCCATGTTTCATCAATATGTAATATTATTTCCATCCACATACAATTGTTTAAATCCATTTTTACCCTTCGGTGAGTTTTTAGTAATATCTATGAAAGGAATCTTTTGTCATACGAGGTACTTTTTGACTTTTCCGAAAAAAGTACGAAGAATGTTTTTTTTAACTTATACGGCATGAATGGATTTTTAAAACATTATTTCCAAGAAGCTTCCTTTACATGTTTTCAAGTTTATTTTTAATCAACTTCTTTTATTTTAAAGTTGTATGACATGTTATGAAAGGAAAAACGTTTTTGAAGAAGAAAGGATATTTTCCTCAAGAATGGAGTTCAAGTGTTTTATCAAAATTATTTTCCATCTAAGATAATAAAGGTTTCTGTTTTATCCCTATTATTACATTGATTTGATCATGTTGTGATGGAATTATTTTTATGAATTCCTTTATATTATATGAATTGATTTATGATGTCATGATGTTTCAAGAATCCCATTTTTGTTACATGTGTTATGCGATGATGTATGATTATGTGGCACACATAAGAAAGGATTCATTATAAGATGGGTGAGACCTATATCTCCCTCCAATGCATTGGGTAAAGATTTTATATCTCATGAGATAGACATGGCTGGAACGGTAGGTTATACCAGTTCAGTGAAACAGGACTGGAACGAGGGTTACTCGGTTCAGAAAGGGACTTTGTCCACTAAGATAGTCTTGGCAATGAGTCATGACTAACAAGAAATGATTTTACATGATTATGTGTGCATGCCACAAATTTCAAGTTTTATGTTATGATTATGGGGATCTCATTTTCACTTCTATGATTTATTCCATGTTAAGATATTATGATCTCTTTTGCAGGTTTTGATTTTCAAAAAGATATGATATGATTTTTATTTCCTTTATTTTCCCTTGCTGAGCATTTGAGCTCACCCTTTTATGTTTTCTTTTCCCCAGGTCAGGAAGATGGATATTAAGTAGAATATGCTAAAAGGGACCCTATATATGATGAAATAAATGGGAGACACTGTAGAATATTTATGAACCAGTTGTTTATGTTTCCCAGTTTCTAAAGACACTATACCTATACGGTCCTTTGTGGTTTTGTCATATGTTGTAATAAGTGTGCTTCAATTTCGAAGTATTAACAATGTATGTAAAGTATGGGTCGTTATAATGAGAATCAATTAAGAATCGTTCTTATAGATCTTAGCGAAAATGTGTTATATGGTAAATATTTCATGCATGAATTTTGGATTCAAAAATTTTCTTTTCATGGACACATTGTCTCCAAGAATAGAATCATATTAGGTCATGAAAAGAAATAGGATTCTTAGTAATGGACTATACCAACAGAAATGACCAGGGCATGTATTTTTATTGGTCATTAGGTTACAATCAGTGATTTTTTAAATTTTTTTCCTAATTGGAAAATCCATTAACCAAGATTACATTTTAATATTTTAAGTCGAAATGTAGAATGGGGTGTGAAAAGATGTTTTGAATAATTAACGAGAAGAACAATAAATGTTCTTTTTTTTCACTCTACCATCATGAAATTATGGATTTGCAAAACATAGATAAGTATAAAAAAAGGTATATGGTTTTTTCATTATAAACAATGACATATTTTTCGCCTATGCATCAAGTTAATTAAAGATGGATGAATTGAACTATCCTACCACTGATCTTTACCAGGAAGATGCATCTTTTATTTGATGAAATGTGGACATAATATTGATAGTGAAATATGTGATAACTAAACAAATCATAACTGTCTAAAATACAACCAATAATAGAAAAATCTCAACCTGAGGGAAATGAAAAGCATTGAGAAACTCAACGATTATATTTTCTCAATTCACTATAGACAAATGAAGAAAAATAAAGTAGAAAATACATTGAGAAGAATATATAATGTAGTTCTAACCAAAATGGGTATTGACAGGGATCCTATATTCTAGGATTTAATAAAGATATATATGGTAACTATTATGGGATGGTAAAAATCACTCTTTTTTTTCAAATGATTGAGAAATGATATTTATTAAATAATCTAAAATTTTATCATCCAAAATATGATAATGTTTAAAATAAAATTAAACCATTAATGATGTGATATTAGAATACCTCATACATGAAGGAGGAATTATGAAATTTAGAAAGATTCAGTGTTTTATATTTATTCCAGTGTTGAAAATATAAATATTAAATGATTTCATGGATCAAATATTTTTATACACCATTTTAGAAAAAAGATGTATTAGGACAGAAAGGATCATTTTAATGGAAAAATATGTAGTAGAGAATTGAATTTTTTTACTCAAGATGCTTATTTATTCAATATGTTAATGTTGAGACATGAAATCATAGGGTATTTATAAAATATCAACCTATTCATAATGGGATACAAGAAGAGATTAATATGAAATTTTTCAATCGGTTATCCATGAATCCTATAAAAAAGGATACAATGTGGGTTATTATATGTCACCTTACCAAATCTACAAATTTCCTTAATATAAGAGAAGATTTAAGATTAGTGTATCTTGAAGGATTATATATTAATGATGTCATAAGATATAATGTAAACCTTATTTTGATAGTTTCTGATCATGATCCATGATTTACAATTAAATTTTGTAAATTTCATCCAATGTAACTTCATATCGAGCTCCATTTGAGGACTCGTGTTTCAAGCACATATTCATGAAGGGTTGTTTTATAATGGGTTTTAATCAAGGAATTAGAAACAAAAAACAATTCCATTAATAATTTTGTTTATTATAATTCTTTATAAATGCATTTGGTCATTGGTAAAAGGTTCAAGAAACACATAGAGAAACACATTGGTCGTGAGGATGGGAGGATAACCTCATTTAACCTTTCTGAGTGGAATTATTTCCTGTGCTAGGACTCTCTTTTAGATTTAATATAAATTCATAAATCAATTATTTTATCCCAAATATATAATGGGTTACCCTTATATTGAAAGTCAATTGATAGCATGTATTTGATTTAGATTCATTAGTACACATATGAGATTCTTCATTGATGGATACATCAGAATGTATATGAGGTTCTCAATCAATGGTACCATTTTAAATGAGTTAGTGATGTGTTTGAAATATATTGTATGGGTGTTTTTTTCATCCATGTAGTGGGGTGATTTGGATTTCATCATCATATACGAAGACAATAGTCGTTATGATGTTAGGATCTGACCCATTATAAGATATTTATATGTATAATTTTGAAATGAATTAGAACCCACATAATTTTTTTTCCACTTAATAGGACACACCATGAATTTTATATTCATGTTTAGTGGTCTCAACTATATAGTTTAATGTTTTGTGGAATGGATGTCTAGGAAAATGGAGCCTAAATAAAATTGGTGTGGGACTTGCTTAGAAGCATCCTCAAGGAACTAGAAGTAGTATGTCCCTTGGGGTTGAATAAGACCCTATTGTGAATATGTCTTAGAAAATATTAGGGTTAGTATGGGGTGTCATGTTTGAAACATAAGGAGGATTCCTACATATCATGTTAGGATAGGAATCAAAGACAACATAGTTGAAATTGTTGGTGCTTACCCTTATGGAGGAGTCCCATTTGGTTACCTCCATGGGAATATGGACCTTTGAGGTTGTGATAATTTTTTTTGGGGTTGATTAGAAATTATAGGCCCATAAGGATATTTTATCATGCTATTGAAATGATCATCACTAACCTATTAGGCCACATCATTCATGTTCAGTGTGAGACTGAAGATGAAAAAGGATATGATACAATACATAGAATCTTTGTCATCATATAGTGGCTATGGGTGAGTATATGGAATGTGGGGGAATTCCACATAATAAATACCATGGGTTATCTATAGTAGGGATGAAAAATTAAATATCCTTCTTCCCTCCCATTTTGATAGGCAAAAAATAGGAAGAGGGTAGGATCACAAGAATTAAGAGGGGATTGTTTTTACAATTACATTTATATTTCAAGCAACCGATGGTGCCACACATCGAGATAATCCATTCACCCCTATCCCCAAGGTCAAAATCATCATTTCAACAAGAATTAAAGATTTTAAAAATATTTATTATCCCCACAACTGGGGATGTTAAATGTGGGGATTTTATTACCATGATAAAGAAACATTGGCTGGGGGTCATTCTAGTGTGTCATATCCCTTGGGTTAATGAATCAGGTGGCCATGTAGGATGTCTTAATGAAAAAATTCACTTATTCTGGTAGGAGAGACATGAGGCAATTTTTATGGTTCCCGTAGCTTCCCTTATAGAGCCAAATGATATATGGATAGAGGGAAGTAATGAATTAAGGTAAAAGAACCAAGGGATACCCCATTCCACATAATGGTTTTTACTATCAGATTTTGGGGATCACTAAGGGTTCCAAGAAGGGGACACTTTCATTGTAAGAAAATTTTTTGGGCATAAGGGTACCCATTGCGGGTGTCTAGATATGTCCTCTAATGAAGGATGACTTTTGGGGGTTTTCATTAGGGTATGCGGTTGGTGAATTACATGCAGTATTCTTATCTAGTCTTCTTTGTTGTCCCTACATCTCTCCCCCTCTCTCGAATGACAAGATATATATAGGCACAATAAATAAACATTTTCTTGGGATATCCGGTTGGTTGCATATTATACATAGTTCATAAGGTAGAGTAATAAAACAATGTTCTATATATTATTTTGTGGTTTTGGGGACATAAAAAAGGACCCCTCATGCTTTAAATGATTTTTGGTTGGTCTTTAAATTGTGATCTGGGCCAATAAATTAAAATATCATTTTCAAGCGGTGTTATTTCACATAATACCCTCACAAATGAAATAGTTTTTTAATGAGGGAGTTATTTTACCACCTTCTCCTACATATATAATTTTTTGGAAATGATAATTATATCACCTCGTAAACCCACAAATGAAAAGGTCATTTTCTATAGGGGGGGGGGGGTTGTTATTTTACTACCTCCTACCACAAATGTAAAGGTCATTTGATAGAGGGATGTTATTTCACATCCTTCTACCATTAATGAAAAATTTGTTTTTGTGGGGTATAATTTTACCACCTAATTCGATAAATGGAAATTTCATTTTTGCGATGTTATTTCACCACCTCACCCCAAAAATAGTTTCTTCTAATTTAAGGGAGTGGAATGCAGAGTGGGGATCCAACATAGAATTTGCGTTATGTGTCTAGAGTGGGCCACTATATCTGTTATAGTTACAATACTAATTTTAAACTCTATGAATTACTTGAATTTGTAAATTTTTTATTATACCAAAATTATCATAGATGTAGAAGATTATTTTCATATTTTACATTGATTGAAAAATTATCCACCTTAGTATAGGGTCTGATCAACACATAGAGATGTTAATCCAAAGGAAGAAGTCAACTTAGTTGATTGATTTGGGGGGTGTTTTTGGAATAGGGAGGGACCAAACTATTAAAGGTGTAAGGTTGACAAATTTTTCACTAGAAGACATACAGATTTTGTGTGGATCTCCCTGATTTAACAGCTTTAAATCCTTCACCACATATAGATTTCCCTATGCGAACAACCTTTTCCACATACCAAATACATTCGATCCACATATTAGTATTCCCACAAACAAATTAATTTACATCATGGAATAATTATTTTATTATAATGATTTAAAATTATTCATACTAAATTTAAACTATTTTGGGGATCATATAACACACTATACAGGTCCTATAAAATTTTAAGCATGATTTTTTACATTGATTAGTCGAATTCCATTCAACTGGCTTTATATACTAGAATGTTAAAATATAACCTACTCAAATTGTTTCTATTTTTTGAAAATATGAGAAATGTTATTAATTAAATTGTCAATGATGGTGAAAATCTTGATATTAGACCACATAATTTTCTCTCAGTAGAGCTAATGAATTCAAGCCTAAAAAGATATCATACATATAATATTTTTTCCCTTTGTGGATTTGGAATTATTTTAGACATCAATATCAATACCCCACTTCACAAAACTCAACCCTTATCTTGAAAAAAATATGTGCATAAATCATCCCCAGGAAAATATACAGGCAAATGTTTCATATATTCATGAACCCTTTTTTGAGGAGTTAATTTTGGGATATAAACTATTATCATTGGAACAATAGGTATGATCAATAGAATTGGAAACCCACTACTACCAATAAATTATGAGGAAATAAATGGACACAGAGAGGCTGGGATGGTTTTTGATATTGGATCTTCATACTAGAGGATCATTCAGAATAGATTGAATATGTATGTTTTGGGATTGATAATGCATTGAAACAATTTGTGGATGAGATGAATGATGTAGGACTCTATGAGAATATATGGACGTCACATAATTTTTCCCATTTTATAAAATCCATCATCATTCACCTACTTAGCCGGTGGAACATGAATACCAATATGTTTTAATTGGTGCATGGTGAAGTTAGTATTAGTATATGGGTGGTCCAGATAATCATGGGGGAACCTATAATGTATGATATATATAAATTGTTCATTTATCTTTCTTCAGTGAGGGATGACACAAATAGGACCCTCCACTCATTAGGGAGCTTCTTAAAATATCAAAAATTCTCCAAGAGTTCAATTCCCACCCTAGGATAGATATCCTTCTTTTCTGAATGTATACTTTTTTATACACTAAAAACTAATTGGATCTGTGTGTGGAGGACATGCATGTTTCATACTCCCATCCCATAGAGGAATGATTGCACTGATATTCCAATTCTCTTGGAATGTTTCTATCATTAATTTGGTTAGAGAGGTACACATTGGGTTGATCAATTAGTTCAACTCGAAGCTTTCTTGGAAATTGATTATAAGTAGTTTGTTTCTTCAAATGCATGAATCCTAACTTGGTGTGAAAGTTAAAACCATGGTGATGGAAGCTCAGTTTTCCACTAGGAGACACATCAACATGGAGGTCCTAATATTTTCACAAACATATCATCTTTTGAGATAGATTTTCTGGGTGATTTCTCCCTATAGCTTATAGGCCCCTTCCAACTCCTCTAAGGATTGGTAACTACTGATATATAGGGTTATGATTTTATGAACCACTAGAGAATTGAAGAAACTCAATTCAATCCCATATTAATGTTTATAAGATAGGCTAATCCATTGGGTTTGTGATCTAGTGATGTAATGAACATGCTCAACTATCCTAACAATTTTGTATACAACCCTTAAAATTCAACTAATTGTACCCTACAAATGACTCATCTAGTGGTAATAAAATATGAGTGAAACTTATATTATTTATGTAGGGTGTTTTGGTTTCAATAATTGAAGTAATACTATTCAGTGAATGTGTTCACCCTAAATTTTTGGGAATCAATTGCATTACATCGAAAAGAGGTGTCCTTCCTCGATTACCAGTGCACGTTTAGAAAATAATTTTATAGATTCTTGTCAGATTTGGTTGATGTTCCCATGGGAGGAAATATAATATTAGATTATAATAATTACCACAAGTATCAATCCCGGGATTGTGAATTCCTATGATGAATCATGGAAATTCTCATACCCAAATAGTCATCTGTAAAAACTATTACCCATTATTATGGGTCCTCCAATAATTGAGATTAGAGAGGGAGTGAAGCATTTGATAGAGTCGTTCAGGCCTCAAAAGGGTATTTTATTTAGGAAACCCATCATTTATTAAATTTTGAAGAAGAGGTTAATGGATTGGGATCCAACCACTCAAAATAATTTTTTCCCATATAATACAAGCCTCTAAACCATATTCCAAAGTTCTTGTACCCATAGAGGATTCATATACCATTTTTAGTAGAGAGTGGTACAACAAGAGAAGATCCATAACCATTTATGAAATTTGGTTATTTATTTAGGGTATGGAACTCATTTTGTCTGGGTAAGGAGGTATATATATAATTATGAATTTCGTAGACAGAGAAACTTGACATTGTGGAAGATAATATCTTGGACCTTGATTCCCTTATTCCTTCGCTTCAGGGACACTTATTATTTTTAGAATGGGTATATTAGAAGATGGGACCATATTAATGTGAAATTGAAGATAAAAAAATGTTTTAATGGTAACTGATGAGGAAAATATTCTAAGTCCATAAGAACATGGTCATATGACATCATCCTCATAATTGGGGCCTCTTAAGTTCATCACTCCAATGATAGTGGTACCCAAGATTCCAGAGAAGAAGGAACATCAGCATGATCCTACCACACCTAGTTGGTCATCTTCCCCTAATCTATCCAACCCTATCGTGGAATAATTTTCCACTTCTTTGAGTGAATGGGATTCTTGGGGAAGGAATATTATTAAAAAAGAAGTCTAGGGCATGTACCATGAAGAGGAAGATTATTTTCCTTGAAACGGTCTTATTACCTAACCAAAAGAAATATTTTTTAGTGAAAATACCAAGGAATCCTGTGTGTACATTGATGAGAACAATTCCTTCATCCATTCCATCAAATGTAAGATTTATTGGTCTGATATGGTGAGATAAATGATAGAAGAGAGGATAGAAATGGATGATTCTGGTGAATAGGCTACATGAGTTCTTACATCGAATAAATTTTCATTGTTACCACAATAATTAACCCATAATCTCTCCCCCTTTTTTAGGAGGCATGGGGTGATCCATCTACAATTACTTTTTCAGAAGATAAAAATGGATAAACCACTATGGCAATGTATTCTCTTATGAATGATATGGTCATGGAAGATGGCTTTCTTGGGCCACCTAATCTTATATAGGTAGTGATTGGAGGTGCCAAAAATCTATTCCCACCACCTCATCTACAAAATATGTTCCTTATGAGGCTACCATCATGTGAAATCACAAGGAATTGGAAAATGAGGAAGCATAAAATTCATATCTAATCTAGGATAGAAAATATTCATTATACCTTTTACACATAATTATTATACTGTATATACCATTATTTCAAGGATTCAAAATTTACAGTGGTTAATTTTTATTCTATAAGTTTAGAGATACCAATCATTTGGGAGAAGATGGTTCTAGGGTGGTCCATATATGATAAGGATTCCATACCATTTTTTTGAAAATACAGTGATTTTGAGTTCATCTTTGTCAATTCCGAATGATAAAATAACTTTTATCATATTAGATGGGTGTGCTGATAGGGTTTAATATTATATAAGGCACACTTTTATCAATTCTCTGAAAGGATGAATTGTCGAGGAAGAAATGAATCAGGAAAATGAAGGTTTGAGCCCATCTATTTCTCTCAGTTCGCTGATGGTCATCCCCATATGCTCATGGTCTATGAGTAAACTTTTAGAGTTTACTAATATTGATGAAAATTTACATTTTTAACATTAATAAAAAAATATATTTTTCACCTAAGGATGACCAAAAAGTTGAAGATATGGTTCTTATCCTAACAGTTGATGATGCGATGATGATAGAGAAGTTCAGTTCCTCAACATGAGATAGTGAGTAACTCAAAGTCATGACCATATCATTTTCTTCCTTACAAGCTACTAATTTCTAGATACCCATTTCTGGAGAATCGATATAAGTCTTTAATTTCCCATTCACATCAAATTTCACATCAGATGAGGTTACCATGGATTCTACTACTATAGAGCATTTGCACTTTGAAAATGTTAATAATAGATATCCTCTTGTTGATTTGGTATAAGAAAATTTCCTTAAATCGGAAAATTATTCTGATATAAACTAGAAAAACATTGGAAATTATCATGTCTCCTAGAAAAGCATATAAGGATATATTAAAATTGATTTCTCAGACCCCTTCCTAATCTTCCTTAATAATTCACCACGTTTCATTGCATTTTATTGGTTCTTATTCATGTGGTTTTGAATACAGTTCTATACACACCAAGGTGTAATAATTGTTTATATTCTGATAGAGGATGATAACACTAAAATATCACCTCATGATTTTGGAGTCTATGATCAATTTTAATAAAACCAAAAACATCCTACTAAATGAGGCCTCTGAAAAATTTTACCATAGCATCCCGACACCGAAGTCAAGTTGTAAAAAATGAAACATATAAGGAAGATCTCTAAGAAGAGTTATATTGAATTAATGAACAACTGGATTATACTTAAGAATTGAATAATACTGAGAAAAATCTATTTCAAGAGTAAAATATGTCAATCCTTGATGCAATTGATAAAAAAAGTACTATGAGTTGTTGTAAAATCAAAGGCTTCAAAACTATCTAAATTCAATTGAGTGGTAGAAAACATTGATCAATTATAATTATGATATGTGAATCAATATAAATTACCTTATAATAGTTTATGTTATCTCATGGGTAGATGATCTTAAATAATGGATGTACCCCCATTTACAAATATTGCTAATAAATGGAAAAAATGTTGTTCCCTATGGCATATATATATACACACATATATTTCATTCTATAATGTTACATAAATAAGTAGTGTTTCAATAGAATAAAATCACGATAATTCAAGTCAATCAACAAAATAGTAAAAGAATTGGTCATAGATATTAACATTTTGGATGGTGTAAACTTTTGTTAATTTTTATATGGCTCAATGATGTGTTTATGTATGATTACCACCATTTTAACACCATAGATTCCATATTTCAAATAATTAATGATTTATTATTGATTTTTAATGAATGTAAATAATTGAAATGTTGTCAATATGTTTTTTCTATGGTCTAATTGATTTATAGGTTGAGGGACCTAGATAGAATAGTGTGCCTATTTGTAGGGTAATAGTATGAGACCTACAAACATTATGTATCTTATGTCGACACACAAATATTTCTGAAGTCTTAAATCAAGAACACTTAGAATAAATTATATATATTTTAATAAATTCTCTCTTTGTGGGTTTTAAAATGAATGAGTTTTACATATCGTTCCATTGAAATTATATGGTCTTGCATGCTAGACCAATGTAGTCGATGTATTATGTGGAACATCATTGACCACAAATTAGCCAGATAATGATTCAATGCCAAGAATACTTGGATAACTTTTGGATGTGGTGAAAGAGATCATAAAATACAATCATGATTATCTAATTTCTAGGAATTATTCTATGGGTAATATTTGCAAGTAATTTCCACAGACCATGTTCCAAAATTGACTTCATTACGATGCTGTCATGGAATATGAAATTGAAATAATTCCCATCAAAAGACAAATATTTCATATGGTTGATGGGATGAATTTAGGGAATTAATAATGTATAAAAAAATTTAGGCATATGATACATTGTTAATGAAAATGTGTCCTTCGAAGTTGCGTGTTCTTACCACTGATAGTTTAGGTTTTTTGGCAATTTGAGTCTTCCCTAGATAATGGAATGTGGTTTATAATAATAGGGAATGCATCTAAGAAGAATTATTGGAATAGTCATGGACATCATTGTTCATGGGGGGGATCTTCCAATAAAAGCATTATTTGTTGGAATGGAAGAATTTTTATCTAATCACGGGTTTTCACGTTAGGGGAACCCAAAACATGATTCCTTTAAAGTGTTGCGAAATAAATAATGTTTTGAGGGGGATGGGTCTAGAATAAGGAAATTAATAATCACTATTTATTTCATTTAGATGAGATTCAGACAACATCTAGTCCTTGATTGAAGATATCTTCAGAGGCCACAAAAACAAACAATTTTAAGTTTTATGAGAGGGATGTGAATCACACTTATTGACATTATGTGGTATGGATGTTTCCATGCTTTTCAATGTCATAAGGAAAGAACTTATGGGATTCATTTTAAGGTCTTGGATCACGGGCTTTCCATTTCTTAGTGATGTATCCAAAATATATTTGACATTATTTGGGTGTGATGGGGAATGTTTTAAGGTTTTTCATTGGTTCTTGGGATATGTAGTGATGGGATGGGATAAAACTTTGAAGAATGAAAATAGAACACGTTTCAAATGTGTTTTGCATTATGATGTTTCCAATGTGTATAGAGAAAAGATGATTTACTCCTAAAAACCATGATTTCATTGGTTGATGGGACATATTTAGGACACAAATTATATAGAGGCACATATGGGAATATTATTTATTGTAAAAAAGTGAGTCATTCACAGTTGAACGCACATATTACCAAGAGTTAAATGAAATCTTATAGAGATTAAAAAATATCATGGTATGGAGTGTGTTATGTTAATGGAATATTTTTATGTATGAAGGGACCATTTAGGTTAGAATTGATCTAGAATAGGTACAGTGTTATTTACATGGGTCTGACTGGTTTATAGCGAAGGAAAATTTTTTGACTGGACCTAGGATTTGAGATCCATGGGTTACTACGTATCCTATGGTGATAGGAATAAAGTCATACGTAGTTCATTGGTAGAAAAATCTTTGTATAGGTATGATACAGACAGAAAGAGGTGAGAAATTTTTATATTTTGGGTGGAACCATGATTTCCAATCTATGCATCAATACAGATCCTATGTTAACTATAATGAATAAATAAATAGTTCTAAGAAAGATTCCCCACACTAATCAAGCTATTCTACAGGTAGGGGTAACATTTATCATATTACATCGGGGCTAGGGTATAATATCTCATTATGACAACATATCCCATTATGATGAGAATCATGCTCCACATAGTTCGTTAATTGATGTGTGGTGGTTTACCCACACCATGGATAGTGGTCATATCAGGATAGGGATATAGTGATGCATAGTTTCATTTCATGTAAGGGACATCAACCATATTGTTTTAATATTTTAGAGTACAAATAGTCGGGGTTACACTTAAGGTATTTTATCTCTGAATCACAGTCCCTAAGTTATAGAAACCACAAATTTGTATAAAACATATCTCTACATGCTCTTATTATTAACTTTGGACACTCAAATAAAACCAAATGTGTGCCCAAACACTATGAAATGATGAATGGTACCCAATAAATTAAAAATTATACCCAAAAAAATAAATGTGAATTGTATCATTTATATTAAGATAATGAAAATGTAAACAATGAAAAATGACATTGAATAAACAAACTTTACAAAATCTATGACCTTGAATCCAAAGGTTCATTAAAAACATAATCAATGGATCAAAAATTATATTTCATAAATTTTCCATTTTTGAAAATTTACATTAATGCCTAAAAAAATAATAAATTTAATTTTTCATTGATTATAATTTTTATCATAAATTCCATTTTTGTTATCAAAATCCCATATTTTCAGTCCCATTACCATAGAGTGAAATTTTCATAGTTTTTAAATAGAATAGAGTGATTATAGTTTGTGATATTGATGGGGAGATGTTATTTGAAATGATATATTGGAACGTATCCTCATGGTTTGTTGTTTAGAACCCATCAATAAGAAATTGATCACTTTGGCTTCACATCGCTTGTATACTCCTTTGGGTTATTAAGGACATGTTTTTAATTCCTTAGGAATGGGATTCATTTAGAAATATAAATATTATTTATATGATAAATCTCAAAAACAATATACATTATATCACATTGTAAACCATAAGTGTCTTCTCTTATGAAAAATAACACAAAAAAAATAAATAAAATATATATAATGTAGATGTTAGGTTTCCACATCAAAAGTGATTATTTTAAATCCATTATCATGAATTGGTCCCCCAACATATCTAATAATAACTTTCAACATTTTAAGTATTTCATTTTTCAAAACACTTATAAGAGTTAGATTTAGACTCTATTGGGTTTGGTGGGAAGGTTTAGAAATTATATGAAGGAAAATCAAATATGTATCAATGAATGGAATAATCCCATGAATATAAAAATGGTCTATTAAATTTATTTTTAAACTTTACTAAGACATAAAATATTATTTTATATTTATTTTATTCTATAGAAGATTAAATGATGATTTTTTTGGATTTTCCAATATGACGGAAGACTTTAGAGAGGATGAATGAACCTTGAATTTTAGATTGGGTGGAAAATACTTTCAGTCAATGGCAGGGACTTAGAAATGAACTTGGATTCATTTTTTAAATTTCTCTACTGAAATGGCACCCTTTTAATAGATGTTTCAAAAATGAAATTTTCTACATGAGTAACAATAATGGGTATAGAATTGATGATTTTTATTTCCCCTAAGATACATTTTGTGGTGATCCAGAAAAATCACTATTAGAGCCACTATAAATATATTCATTAAATTGATAAAATCTTCCCTCATGTGAAAAATTTTATTTCATCATGATTTAGACACCCTTCTAAAATTCTCTATGGTTCCTCAGGTTGACATTCAAAATTCCCTAAAAAATCACTCTATTTTACTACTCTAATATATTTTATTTTAATGTTGTTCTTTTAGTATTTTATTGTGATTTATAAGACTCTAATGGTTTGAGTATAAAGGGTCGAATGTTTTCATTATATTTAATACTCTTTTAAATAGTTGAAGCTTGGATTTTCTTCATGATTGATTTGTGTGTAACATTATTCATCTATCAATGTTGAGTCAGGGAAAAAACATTTTGGGAAGGGTTACCTAATTATTTAAATGATTTATAGTTATAATCTCAATGATGAAACTTCTTAATTCATTTTATCCATTTTATCACACAATTATTAAAGATGTTTTTGGGGATTGTGCGATATATGTGTTTGTATATCATGGACATCATTATGACTACTTCTCAATCCATCCATTAGAGGTCTAGAAATTTAACCTCTAATCATTCATCATCAAAATGGGTATACATGTTAGTGGGTGTGGCGTATTCATTCAAGGGATGATCAATGAAATTATATATGTTAGGATCTCTCCAATATTTATTTCCAATTTGATTCAATCCTGATGTTGGGGTGAAGATGACAATAATCAACTAGAGTAGATAGAAATTAGGAATTTATATTTTAAAGAAACACACAAATACGAAGAGAAAAATATATGATAAATCAGGCTGATAATAGAAAATTATTGGTGAGAAAAGGATGTGAGAGTTTTATATAAGTTACCTAGGTCCCAGAATCGAGACCAAAAATTAGTTCCACCGAAATATTCACTACTGGTAGAAGTGTTTGATATAGTAATGGTTGGGATTGAATCTAGATGGACCTAATAAGAAACCTATATGCACTTACATTCCATAGAGTATTTGGCCATAATGTGTCCAACTTGGGTGTTTATTGTAATTTAATAAACAATGATTTACATTAATGAACAATATAAAAACCCAATTAAATTATCAAAAACAATTATTGAGACAAGTCCCCATCATATTTCACCTATTTAATAAATACAAAATTTATATTTTAATAAGAAATGAAGTTAGTGGATCACACTAAGTAATATGATCATACTAGAACTCTAAACTTGTAATCATTAATGTTAGTGTGGATGAGGAAGAAAATAATTCATCTAATAGAAATATTAAAACAATCAAGTGATTAATGAATTTTAGATCAAAAAATAAAACTAAATCACCCCAATAAATTTCCATGGATCAACCCATTAACATTTACCCCTCCATTTACTTTATTCCATCAATAGAAGAGAGAATTTGACTTAATGAAGTGGT
Organism: Viscum album; assembly: GCA_963277665.1. Classification (NCBI taxonomy): domain Eukaryota; kingdom Viridiplantae; phylum Streptophyta; class Magnoliopsida; order Santalales; family Viscaceae; genus Viscum; species Viscum album. The sequence continues at coordinate 1,700,139,312 of OY728125.1, forward strand.
ATTGAAGAAGCGAAAATATTCAAACAACAAACACACCACTATTTTGAGAGGAATTTTAAATTTGATTGTGTGAAAAAATTCACATATTGATTCAATGGTATAGATGAGTTAATGAAAAGGATAAACTAAATTAAGAATAATAATATGAAGAAAATTTATTTTGAAATTAAGGTAATCGAAATACATACATGGGAAAAAATAAAGATGTGAATAAAAAATGAAAGCCTAAAATTATAATTGAATGAAATTGAAGGATCACTAAATCCATCAATAAACAGATCCTAAAATAGTGTATTTTGGGGCATAGGGTCAAGCCCCTATCAACAAATTCCTTCCCAATTAATTTTTAGTGTCTAATAGATGAAGAGAAATCAAAAGAAATTTAACATTTTAATGTTGACCACAAACAATTTGTTAGATTCATCCCACATTTTTTTCATTTGAATATTTCATTGAAGATGGGGAGTATGGGATGGTATTACATGAGATATATCATCTTCTTGGTGTGATCTAATAGCTCTGAATAATTCATTATAATTGATAAACAATTTGGGACTTATGCTTGAAATGGTGTGACTATTTTATGGGCCTTCAAATTCGTATCACAAATTAAATGTCAACTTAGTCTCCATGGATATAGATTAAAACATAAAAATTATCTTCATAAAAGGTGTAATGAAATGATCACAATAATTTTATATAAATTCTATTAAAATGTGATCTTCATTAAGGTTTAAATGTGTGATCCACTTTAATTTAACGGGCCAAAGGCCAAAAATTCATGTCCATAAAATTAAGCATGCATAGAAAAAGTATACATGTTTCCTTGGATTACTCAATTGAAACTAAAAAAAATTAAACACAATGTGAAAAATCATATCCAAAACTACAAATTTGTAATAATTAAAATAACTAATTCATTATTTTGATGATTTGCTGGGCCCAAATTGATAGTTCAGACATGAATTGCACAATTTTGTGAAATGATGTTAACTTTATAAAATGAACTAAAATAGGTGTTTATGGACACTTAGACACAATAATATTAAAATATAATCAATGAATATTAGCCTCTTTCATTGGGTAATATACCCAAAACATGTGTCTTTTTATTCCTGAGCAGAAAGTGTCTCAAAAATATGAAATTGAATTCCCTTTTTTAAAAACCTTTTAACATACACTTCTCAAAAAAATAGATGACTCCAAACAATCATTAATCCCATACAAATAATTTCACACAAGGATGGTTCACAAGAATATCCCATACCCAAGAACCTTCTATTTTTCAATTTCATTACCAGATTTCAATGAATTTCAATTAAGCAAGATGATGTGTTGTATATCAAAAAATAAACGGGGAACAGTTCCTGGGTCAAGGTGAAATAAATTTAAGCCCTTTGAAGGAATAACATTAAACCTTCATATTATTTTCTAATTTTTTTTATAACATTTATTATATTTAATTTTTTAATTTATTTAACAATAAAAGGGATGAAAAGACTAACCCTTGGAATGAAAACTATACAGTCCCGATCCACAATTTCCAAACCCCACCCATATTTCCATTCCAGGATCAATTGTAGATATGTAATTCATTACTCTATGAAAAAAACTACAGATTCACCATCCCCAAGTGCCAAAATCCTTACATTTGGACAAAAATTTTCTCTATGTGGTAATGTCTTTTATTTTTTGGATATAATAATTAAACAGAATGTATCCTCAAAACCTATGTATTGATGAAAGGGACCCATGACCATGAAAATTATACCCAAATTCCAATGTACATGCATTTCATAATTTTTATTAAGATGATGAAAATGTAAACGTTGAAAATTTCCATTGGAAAACTACACTTTCCAAAAAAAATCACCACAAACAAAAAAGTGCATTAAAATCATAATCAATGAATTAAAAATAATTTGAAATTCAGTTTCCACATTTCAAAATATACATTAATGCATGAATGGATAATAAATTTAATTTAATTACTTTATTTTAATTTTTTTCAAGAAATTACTTTTTTAAAAACCCATATTTTCTTTCCACTAACATAGAATGAAACTGCCCATTGTTTTGAAATAGAATTTAAGAAAGAGATTATAATTAGGATAAGAGATGGGTCTATGAGATTCGAAACTAAATCATTTAACAAAACCACCTAGTTTTTAGTTTAGGACCAATTAGTTTGAAATTGATCACATTGGCTTCACAACAAAAGTAGACTCCTTGGAGTGATTGAAGGTTGTGTTCAGACATTAGAATAATGGGTTGTATTTTAAAATATCAAAAATTTTTGGATGATATATTTCACACACAAGAGATATTATATTACATTGGAAACCCAAAGGGGGTTATCTTAATGAAATATAACACAAAATAAAAACGAAATTAAAAATAAATAAAAACGGATGAAGTCGGGTTGCCTCTAGAAAGAAATTAATTTAAATCCATTAGCTAGAATTAGAACCCCCCCCCCACAAATTTACCGTATAAAAACATTAATTTTTTAGGATTTTATTTTTCACTACTTCTACAAGTGTGAGATTGAGACTACATTAGGTTTTAGGGAAATGATTATTAGTCAATTCAAGGAAAATTATATAGGTCTTTTTAAATGGGATAATCCTATGAATATAAAAAAGTTTACAACTAATTTCTATTTTAATATTTTTTAAGACATGACATATTATTTTATCTTCATATTCTTTAATAGATTATGAAATGATGAAAATTTGTTTTTGAGTATCCCCAATGATGGAAGTCTTGAGAGAGAATTAATGTATAATTCCCAAACCATAAAAATTTCATAATCCTGAGTTATGTCAAGAATTTTATATTGAGGATCTTTTCAGGTTTAGAGTTTTATAAAATTATGCCACAACTATTATATTACATCTCGAAAATTAAAAAGTTGACACATCTACTCTATCAAATTTGTTTCACAAAAAATAAAGCTCCAAAAATAAAATAAAATTATTTTCATGATATAAATATTTTTGAATTCATCCATTCTCTTACCCTTATTTATACTCTATGAATTTCTTTGAAAAAATATGGGATGCTCATAAAAATATGAGTGAGGTATATCAGATAAGGAAAGAAAACATCAGTCATTGAGTAAACACAAATCAAGGAAGTCATACTTTTCAATCATCAACATTATCTCTATTATATACCTCATAAATCATATGATTTATTAATAACACATATAAATCATGAATCATAATTCTAACTTGTGGCATCCATAACTGATATACATTGTAGCTTTCACAGATATATAGGGTGTTACCTTTAGAATACCCATCACAATATATTCTCTACATATCTTAGGAGAAACATTAATGTTTTCCTCCTTCACATTACCCAATGAATTAGTGAGATATCTCAAAGTCAACCGATCTAGGATTATCATAGAGCCACCCTTATATATAAATAATGACCATGAACTATAACATAATCATAACACATGAATAAGAATAATGGAAAGATAATATTTCCACATTCCAATCACAATATATCTGTTCAAGATATGGACATAATTTATCCTTTATGAAAACCATTTTAAATACCAAGATACGTAAAAAATTGTATATGGTATTTAGTTTTCCTTTTTAAAAACAATAAGGTATGTAGAGGAATCCTAATATCATAAAATTCTTGCTGTGGAAGATAGATCGTTGTCACCATGTACGTAAAAAAGAAACATTATTTTTTTCATTTAGTAAAATGATACGTAGAAAAAAGATTCCAAATGAATGAAATTAAAAGTAAAATGGCTTTATACACCATATAAAATCATGTAGTGTACAAATGAAAATATTCCTCAATGAAATGGGATTGATATGAAGCCCTTTACCTTGAGTCCAACTCGTCACGTATGTTCCTTGTTTTTCATCAAATAGGGTAACTCCTTTTGATTTAAGTTAAAGGCCTTATAGAATTGAATTTTTCCCATGTTAATGCATCTAGAAGGAATATAGTGATGTTGGGAGCTTATTTGGGTAGATTATTGACGATCCAAGGGGAATTGATAGGTGTGAATAAGGGTTAGAGGTGATACCCTATTATAAGAGTCAAGAGGAGCACATTAAGGAGGTATTGAAATATTATTTTATTATAAAATTATTTTGGGATTAAAATGGTCCTAAAGTCATTCATTTTAATGATAAGATGGTGTTGGGTCAAAAACCACTCAACCAATCGGTTTTAGAATAGTCTAGGATGCAAATTTAAACTTATCTTTTAGCTTTAACCCTTTGCTAACTAATTTAACTCATACCATGTCTTTTTGTGTATTCATACTATATGGTAAATATACATACTATAAAATGACAATAGAACCTCATGTGGTTTATTAATTCTATTTTCAAACTTATCGATGTCATTTCTCCAAATCATTGATTTTTAGGACTACTAAATCATTTAATAAAAAATATTTGTTTTAAAAACTCATTTACGTCAATTTTATACTATTCATATCATGACATTTTATAAAATACATAAAATATTGATTATTTTGAAAAAAAATAATTAATTAACATATAAAAACACATAACCATCCATAAAATTCATTGATGGCATAAAATGATTTAAAATAAAATAATTTTAATATTTATAATCTCAATTATTTAAATCATCCCATAATAAAGAAATCAATAAATCTTCACTGTGTCTTATATAAATTTATTTATTTGATGTCTAAATATTATAAATAGAATACAATTATGTAGGAAATATTTTTCTCTTTTTAATTAATATTTATTGTTGAAAAGATAAATTATATAACCCCATATAAATTTCTTTACTAAAAGAATCCTTCTTATGATACAGTTTTCTTTACAATAAATTAATTCTTATAAAATGTCATTTTCACATCCAAGTAGCTCAATAGGGTCCCAAAATCAACCAAAGGATATATATGGTTGGACATATCTCATCCAATAGAAATAATTCACTTGTTAGGGTAAGTAAATATTATTATAATATTATTTATTTACCCTTATTTACCAGATTTACCTTTAATCGTGTTAAATATAATATTTACATAAGTTACTATTCATATTCTCTAAAAATAATTGTTTACCATTTACACAATTTGAATATCCTGATTCCAAATATAGAATCCATTTTTCAAAATTCAAAATAGAGAATTTTCAGAAATTAATTTAAAATTATTTCTCATTGTCATGACCAAATAGCGTGTTTCTAAGATGTAAAAACAACCAAAATATTGATATGTGGTTATGTACAGTTTCAAAGTGAAATTACATAAAATGACCAAAATTGGACTAAATGATAAAACTATAATCTAATTAAATTTTGAAACAAATTAAATTACAATCTAACTATAAAAATAGATTAGATTAAAATTTAGTTTTGAATTAAAATGTAGTATTTTCACTATTCATTAAAAAAAGAACTTTGTCAGAATAAATATAAAATTTCATCCAAAGTAAATTTTTATGTTCCGCATCTAATGAATATTTTCTATTTTTAAATAGAACATATAAAAGTGACAAAAATAGATTTAAAAAGGGTTCTCCATCAAAAGGTAGTAAAATGATCTTTTAATGAATAATATAGTATTTCATTCATAAAATCGTATTCATTCATATTTTAAGCCTCTAAAATTTATTGTAAAAATGTAAAGGCATTTAACAAATATGTATAATAATATTTTAGTTAGTTCTGTGTATTCCGTCCAATACAATGGCAATGCATTAACCAGTATTTAAAATCATAATAATATTATATATTTTTTCGGTATGACTCAACGTTGTGTGAAACATAAGATCTATGAGAAATCTATTGTTGCGTGTTGTGTACGCAATTAGACAGAGTGTAACATTTAATGTAAAATTAATATTTTATTCACAAATATTAATAAATATTAAAATATCATATTCATTATTTACATGGGATGTTACATCATTCCAACTTTTGGAAATTGTGTCCTCACAATTTAATTAACATACCATATAAGTGGGTGTATTTATCCCTCATAGAATTTTCAGATTCCCATGTTTCCACTTCAACCATATGGGTTTTCTAAATAATTGTTACCAGGTGGATTACTTTATTTTGCAACACTTTATCTATTCGATTAAGAATCTACACTGGTTGTTCTTCATAATAATGATTCTCTTCCAACTTAACTACCTCTAGACTAAAAACCTAATATGGATCCAGTAAATACTTTCTCAACATTGAAACATGTAAAACATTGTTTACCTAGGATAAACATGGGGGTAAATCCACTATGTAGGAAACTGATCCCACATTCTCTATGATTTTAAAGGGTCCAAGGAACCTCAGACTCAGCTTCCCCCTTCATACCAAAACACCTCAAACTTTTCCATGGAAAAACTTAAATAAAAACATGATCACCTACCTTGAATGAAAGATCCTTCCTCTAGTTGTCTGCATAAATTTAATGCCTACTCTAAGCTGTTCAAATTTGCTTCTAAATTAACTGAGATTTTTTCTACCATATCGTCCACAAATTCTAGTCCCATCGACAACCTTTTGCATACTTCATCCCAAAAAGTTGGAGTTCGAGACTGATTTCTATAAAAGTCCCCATATGGTGCAATATGTATACTAGAATGAAAACTATTATTATAAGAAAACTCTACCAAATAAAGATTTTGGTCCCAACATCCCTGGTAATCCATTAGACTAGAATACATCATATCCTCTATGGTCTGAACTGTTCATTTGTACTGCCCACGTAATTGTGTTTCAAAAGGTGTACTAAAATTGAATTCAATTCCCAATTACTTCTGAAGGCCCTACAATAAGTTTGAAGTCAACTTGGGATCACGATCAGATACAATGGAGAGGGGAAATCCATATAACCTAACTATATCTTTAATATAAAATCGAAAACGTTGATAAGGAGACATATTATCTAAAATAGAATGAAAATGAGTAGATATAGTAAATCGATCAATAATAATGAAAATTTCATTGTTACCTAATGAATTCTTCGAAAATCCCACAATGAAATCCATGGACACATTTTACCATTTCTACTCTGGAATTAGAAAAATCTGAAGCATCAATTTCAGAAGATTTTGTTCTACATTAACATGTTGACATGTTAAAAATGTCCCAATAAATTAAAAAATATCTCTTTTTATTCCATCCCACCAGTAATACACCAGAATATCGATGTATATTTTATTACATCTATGTTGAACTGAATATAGAGAACTATGAGCTTCACATAATAACTCTTTATTATTCTAAGAATCCCGAGGCACATAAAATATCTTTCAAAATCAAAAAACAATGTCTCTATTAATGTCAATATTATGTAAATTACCCCTCTCAACTGATTTTACCATATTCTACAACTCACTTTCATCTTTCTATGCTAGATTTATTCTGTTTGGTAGAGAAAATTGTAATGAAAACTGAATCATAACAGTGGAATTTCCTACAACAATAACTATCATTATGATGTATATCAAATCAAAAACCAAAGGACCTCATTCCAAACATAGGGTGGTTAATGTATCATTTTTTGACTCAAAGCATCAGCCACTTTAATTTTTATTTCTCGATGGTAATAGATCATGAAATCTTAATACCTGATTAATTATTTCCATCTGTTATGTCTCATGATTAATTCATTTTGAGTGAATATATACATCAAACTTTTTTGATCAATATATACTTCACACTTTACAGAATTAAAATGATTCCTCCAAATATTTAATTCGAAATCAAAAGCATAAAAATTCTAAATCATGTGTTGGGTTATTTAACCCATGAGGTTTTAACTGACGTGAAACATAATAAATTACTTGATCATTTTTCATTAGGAAAATACAAATTCCTTTCGATGAAGCATCACTATAGATAAGAAACTCACCATTTCTGGATGGTAATGCCAATACTAGAGCTGTAATGGCCCATCCCCTCATGATCTATTCCTTTTCCAAATTCTAGGATCCTAAGGGGTCGCACCCTGTCGGTGTGACCGATCGGTGTTATCTAGCATTGTCGGGTTTTCCTTCTACAGTTTTTCCCATAACACCTATTTTAGGCCCTTTCTGACTTTTTAAGGCATTTCTAGGCCGTTTTAACCCATAATTAATATCTAAAAATCCCAGGAAACCTACCTATTAAATAACAATTAATTCAGTCTTGTGTAACCAGCCAACTGTGTGGTAGATCACCGACCCAACTTCAAAGGAGTTCAAATTTCGTAACACATAACTTTGGGATCTCATCTCTTTATCTGGCTAGATTTTTCTCTCCTTGCTCTTGGCTAGTCTCCTCCTTTTACTTGTGCATTCTAAGTCTTTTATTTCCCGCGGAAAGTGGTACACCTGTGCAGGAGCCCTGCGAGTTGCTCTTCCCCTATTTTGGTGCTTGGAGAAAAAATTCGACCTTTGATCAACCAAGTAGTGATTTTTTGCTTTGTCTCTCATTTCTGTGTATCATGCGTGGTGGGAATTCTTTTGCCTCTATGGAAATTGATGAAACCGAACTTAACGAAGATAATTAACGGACTTTCAAATAATTAAAAGGGGAGTGTGATCATTGTTCTATTGTACTCTTTATGTTGTTATGTGTTGTGAATTGTACGAAACTATGATCACTGGAAATCATGGCTGTTGGTGGTCTTTATCTGTGCACTATTGGACCTCGGTGCTCCTGGATGCTTAAATACCCATAACATGGTATTTTTTAATTACATATACTCGGTTAAATAAATTGAAATCTCCAGGATGAACCCTTTTCTGTGATAACCCCGGTTAAAGCATAGTGGAATTGAAACCATGGATTGTGTTAAATCTTTTAAATATGAAAATACCTGCATGGGCCTGCCTTGTGTTGGGGCTAGCGGTTTGGTTGTTTCTTCATGAGCCGATTACTGGGGTGATACGGGCGGGGATGGGATCCCCTATTGTTGTACTTTTTCTGGTTGTGAATTAGAGGCTGTGTGATTACTCTTCTTATATCACGAATTATGGTGGAATCCTCTATTGTTGAGAAACCATTGGCTCCTAGATTTTGGGAACATGGGGCTGTATCTTTGGGTTTTCTTTGGTTCCTGTACTTCGAGGGATCTCACTTATCCCTTTGTTCTTGTGACTTTGCAAGAGAATCAGGTGTGAATGCTTAAATTTCCATTTGGCTGTTTCTTTCCTTTTTGGATTGTGGTTTTGCCTGTTAGTTTCCCGGTAGTAAAGAATATACCCTAATGGGTCACTTGAACTTGGAAACATGAATGGATGAGTGGGGAATTAGTTTGGGAATGAGTTGCGACTCGGCCGCGATTTTCGTGACTTCTTTTATGAATGAATAGTAACAAGGGTGTTTGTGCTTAGGTTTTGGAACACCTAGGTTGGGATGAGTGTTTGTTACCAATACATATAACTGTACCTTTTATGTTTCTTATTCACTCCCCACCCAAGTCGAGCACTTCATGCCGAACACCCAATTTTATGGGGAGGGAATTTTTCCAACACTCCTATTAGTGGCTGCTTATTAGCTCCTTTTCTGCCCCCTTTCCCAGATAGCCCAAGACTCTTCGGGAAGGCCGTGATGGAATGAGGTCCATTATTAGCCCAAGAATCTTTGGGCGGTGTGGTTGTAGTGGTTTTCCTAGGTGTTTATGGGTAGGTTGTTTCCCAAGTATCTTCTGGATGAGGCCCTGGTGTCTTCAGGCATGACGATAGATTTCTGCCCAAGGTGTCTTCAAGCGTGGCAGTGGTTGTTCTAGACTAGGTGTTTGTGGACATGGTTACATGTGGTTGTTGTGGCCCAGGTTTTTTTGGGCGGGATGTGTGGTTGTGGCCTAGGTGTTTGCGGGCGGGATGTGTGGTTGTGGCCCAAGTGTGTGCGGGCGGGTGTGGTAGTGGGACTATGGTGAGAACGGCGGGATTGGTTTTATGCGTAGAATGTCTTCAATAAATAGTGGGAAAGCGGCGTGGGGTACCCAAACATCGATGTGCTATTACTATAATTTACTTGACTTGCGTTATTTGGGGAGTGTTACTTGGTGAGGTTTGGGTGGATAGTTACCTTGTTAGGTGTTTGGTTTTCTCTTTTTCCATTGGGCAATAGAATGTCTCCTCAGTTGTGCACGAGAGTCTTTGGTTTTCCCTACTGAGCTTACTTGTATGCTCAAACTACGTATATAAAACAGTTTTCAGGTTTCTAGGAGGACTTCAGGGATCGTGCGGTACCGTACTAGCGTGGACCGTGGGGCAGTTGATGTTGTCATTTTCTATTTTTTTCTCTTTCTCGATACTTTACCTTTGGAGTTTTTGGGCTTGTATCTTTTACTTTTGAACATGCATATGGGAATGGTTTACTTGTGGCTTTACCTTTACATTCTACTTTTGTAATGTTGGCATTGATATCTTATCTCCCGATCCTTTTAAATAAAAAGGGTAATGCCTTCCATCTTGTGATTCATTCTATACCCTTGTCACTGGTCACCACTGTGGGACCTATTGAAGGCGGATTTCAGGGGTCATTATCTCTCCTTAAATTTGAAGAAGGAAGGGTCTAAAAATATTCTGTCCCTTCCCTAATCTTGGTGAAGGCGGGTCATGACAGAATAGTATCAGAGGGAAGGGTTGAGAGATAGGATGGAGTCTGGAGTTAAGCATAGTAATGATTGCATGGGATGGTAGGGAAATAGTGTTGGGTAACCATGGTGCGTGAAATAGTCCAGGAAGACTGGCTAGGACACAGGATTTTAGGGCCCCCTGTGATCTAATGAAAGGACTCTATACCTACCGAACGACCAAGTGAGGTTACATTGATTGCAGGGTAGAGACCCTAGGAAAGGTAAATGCATCATACTGGCTCGTGTTCTCGTGTTTTTGGGATGTTTGGGGATTTAAATAAATAATAAGTTTAAGAAAATTTAAGAACAATATTCTGCACTACTTGGGCTTAGGCATTCCTTGTTTACCTTGCTACTATGGCACCTGGGAGATGACCACAAGTTGTGTAGGCAATCGAGGCCCAAGAGGTTGACGTGGCCGATCGGAAGGGGGTCGATCGAGAGGAGGAGGACGACCAGTGGAAGAAGACACTTTGAGCCTTCCAGCGATAGACCCTCGAAAAGTATGAGGGAAGCACCTCTGACATAAAGACGGAGAGTTGGCTAGAGGAGCTGGTAATAGCTTCCGGCTTGATCTGGGCTCTGATGGAGTACTGGGTTCCTTTGGCTGTGAGCCAGATGTGGGGAGAAGCACGTTAGTGGTGGACACTCTACCTGGGGGAAAGGAGAGAGGCTGAGGTGGTATGGGATGATTTTGAGAAGGAGTTTCGGGTGGAATTCCTCTCTTCTACGATGAAAGATGAGAAGAGGAAAGAGCTACTCTTCCTCCAGCAGGGGAGTAAGTCAGTAAGGGAGATAGGGATCAAGTTCAAGTATCTCCTCTAATTTTCTCCAGACCTCTTTCCAGATGAGGAGTCTCGGGAAAGTCATTTAGAGGAGGCGCTCCAACCTTCCCTCTAGTACGCGGTTACCCTCTTCACCATGCCGACATACTTGGAGGTCCAGATGAAGGAAGAGGTGGTGGAGAGGATGCACACGCTGGGAGTTGTGTCACGAGAGTGGATCCAGCTGGGATCATCAAAGTGTAAGGCCGTCAACACCAGGCCTCTAGCATCAGGGCCCTCTAGGTTTCAACCTGCAGCGAGCAGGCCCCAGTAGTTCCAGTTCCAAACTCCCGGCCCTCTCCCTTTCTTGTCGAGCTCAGGGCCGAGATGATCCATATGTGGGAGCCATGGACACCTCTGAAATTAGTGCCCAGATAGAGTGAAGTACGGTGATGGCGGGAAGGTTTAGCACCCGCCTCAGCAGTAGCAGTATCCAGCGAGGCCTTTCCAGCAGCAGCAGTAGGGTCAGCGAGCTCCCGCTCCTCCGAGAGCAAATGTTGCTGGGGGGAGGCCGACCTCAGGGTGCTCCTCAGGGACCTTGACCAGGGCGTGGTTGAAGAGGTGGCCGACAGCCGAGGGGCAGAGGAGCTGGGCACAGGCAGTTGTACGCCGCGTAGGAAGCAGTTTCAGTAAGATTGGAGGTCATTTGAGGTATGATCAGTTTATTCAGTACCCTTGCTTATGTCTTGTTCGATACAGGATCTTTGTACTACTTTGTTACACCCAGTCTAGCCCATTCTTCGGGTCTAGATGCTGGGAGACTTCCAGTTCACCTGGTGCTGAGCACACCAGTCGGAAGTCAGACTAAATTGATATATGTTTGTCAAGGATTCATACTGATGATAGGGCCACATCAGTCAGTCAGGGACCTCCTTATATTGCAGATACAGCCATACGATGTCATCCTAGTCATTGATTGGATGTTCTATGTATGTGCTGTCATCGATTTCTTCCGAGGAGGGGTCATGTTTTCATACATAGGAGGCCGAGGTGTTACTTTCACCGGTGAACGGGGTGGCCATAGGGGCACTAGGCGAGAGGAACCCCTCCTCTCCTTGTAAGCTGAGCTATCAGTGGAGTCAGCAGATGTAGAGATGGTGGAGGTACCAGGGATCGTTAGTGAGTTTATGGACATATTCCCTAAGGAGGTGAAAACTCTACCCCCTTGACGTGATGTCGATTTTGGGCTAGAATTGCAGCCTGGTGCTCATCTGATTTCTATGGCTCCCTACCGGATGGCACATTCGGAGCTAAAGGGGTTGCAGATTCAGATTGATGATCTAACGAAGAAGGGTTTTGTTCGACCGAGTGCGTTATCGTGGGGTGATCCTATGTTGTTTGCGAAGAAGGTGGATGGTGGTCGAAGGCTCTGCATAGACTATAAGAGACTGAATCAGTTAACATTCATGAATCCCTACCCTTTTCCAAGGATAGAAGATCTCTTTGACCAGTTGAAAGGGGAAAGATGGTTCTCGAATATCGACTTACGATCTAGATATCGCCAGTTGAGGGTGAAGGAGGGAGACATCCTGAAGATGACCTTCAGGTGCCGATATGGGCACTTCGAGTTTGTGGTCATGTCGTTCGGTGTTACAAACGCTCCAGCTATGTTCATGAGACTTATGAACTCCGTCATTCGGGAGTATCTGGATCAGTTCGTATTAGTGTTCATCGACGACATCCTGATCTACTCAAGATCAGTGGAGGGTCATGCTGAGCACTTGAGGACGGTTTTGGAGGTCCTCCAACATCACTATCTCTATGAGAAGTTGTCCAAGTGAAAGTTCTAGATGCGAAAAGTGCACTTCCTTGGACACGTGGTGTTCGAGTGGGGGATAGCAGTGGACCTGTCAAAGGTCGAGGCAGTTGTTTCTTGGGAAGCACCCAAGAATGTGGAAGAGGTCTGTAGCTTCCTTGGGCAGGCAGGTTACTACTGGAGATTCGTACCCAACTTTTCCCGAGTTGCAGCACCTTTGACAGCCTTGACGAAGAATTACTGGGCTTTCATAAGGGATGAGCAGTATTAGTTAGCCTTCAGCTATCTGAAAGAGAAGTTAGTGAGTTCCCCAATGCTGAGGTTTCTAGAAGAAGGGGCGGCGTATGAGGTGTACTGTGATGCTTCAGGACAAGGCCTCAGGTGTGTGCTGATGCAACGATAAGGAGTGATCTCCTATGGGTATAGACTGGTATGCCCCCACGAGCGTAATTATGCCACCCATGATCTGGAGCACACAACCGTCATTTTTTCACTAAAGTTTGGGCGGCATTACCTCATCGGAGAGCACTTTCTGGTCTTCACGGACCACAAAATCTTGAAGTATATCTTCTCCCAGCGAGATCTGAACCTACGACTGCAAAGGTGGATGGAGTTCCTCCAGGATTATGATTTCTAGATTTCCTACACCTCAGGGAAAGTAAACTTGGTGGCTGGTGCCTTTAGAAGAAGGTCACAGAGGGATGAAGTCTGAGAGTCGGAAGATGCTTGGATGGTGATGGAGGAGTTGGCTGCCCTACACCTGGATGTGAGGATGGATATTGGAAGGGGTTGCCTATATCAAATGACAGTACAGTCTTCTCTGTTATGTCAGGTGGAGGAGTTTCAGTGGGGAGACCCAGAGAGTGAAGTGATGCGTGATCGAGTTAGCCAAGGCGATGCCTCGGAAGGGAGGATAAATGATGGTTAGAACCGGAAGCTTTTTCGGGGGAGAATGTTCGTTCCGGGGGCGATGTATGAGAGGGTCCTTGGAGTGTTCCACAGATCACCCCTGGTGGTGCATCCAGGAGTTTCCAAGATGTACCAGGGTCTGATGGGATAGTTTTGGGGGCCTGGGGTAAAGCGGGCAGTGGCCGAGTTTGTGGCCAAGTGACAAGTGTGCCAGCAGGTGATGGCTGAGCATCGTGTTCCAGGTGGTTTGTTGAAACCCTTAGATTTCCCCGAGTGGAAGTGTTATGACATCTCGATGGATTTATTCATAGGGCTACCCAACTTTCAAGGAGGCTACAAAGCCATCTGGGTAGTAGTAGACAGGTTGACGAAGTCGACTAACTTTCTGGCGATCAGGGAGTCCAGTTCAGTGGATGCTCTAGCACAGAGGTATGCAGACATGGTGGTGCAGTTCCAAGGAGTTCCGAGGTCCATAGTCTCAGATAAGGATGCATGACTTACCTCACAAGTCTGTAGGGGCTTGAAGCATGCTTTTGGCACCCAACCGCGCCTTAGTTCTGCTTTCCACCGCCAGACAAATGGGCAGACAGAGCGCACCATCCAGACTTTGGAGGATTTGCTGCGAGCAAGAATCTTGGACTTTAGAGGATCATATGTCATACACTTTCGTCTCTTAGAGTTATCCTACAACAATAACTACCACTCTACCATTTTCATGGCTCAATTCGAAGCTTTGTATGGGAGGCTGTGTCGCTCACCTGTGTGTTGGACCGAAGTCAGGGAGGAGGGTGTTCTTGGCCCGGAGGTGGTACATATTACAATAGAGAAGGTGCAGCTTATACGAGAAAGGATGAATGCGTCTCAAGACTGGAAGAAGTCATATGCGGATGATAGGATATGTCCTTTGTAGTTCAAGGTCAGGGACCACGTGTTCTTGAAGGTCTCCCCTCGGCGTGGGAACCAGAGGTTTGGCAGGGGAAGTAAGCTCTCTCCCAGGTTCGCCAGGGCCCTTCGAGGTGTTGCACCGGGTTGGTGAGGTGGCTTATCAGCTGTCATTGCCACCATAGCTACAAAGGGTCCATGATGTCTTGCATGTGTCCCAGATTCTTTGGTATCTACATGATGATTCGCACGTCCTCGACTGGGGAGAGATAGATATAGAAGACGATGCAACCTTCGTGGAACAACTAGTGATGATCGAGGGTCATGAGGAGAAGGTTCTTCGTGGACGAACCATCCCATTGGTTCGCGTGTTATGGAGGAATGGTGGGATTGAGGAGAGTACCTGGGAGACGGAAGAGAAGATGCGTACCCAGTACCTAGAGTTGTTTTGAGTTTTATTGTGTTTTGTCAGTACTTGTTTGCTCTATAATGCTTTAACTTGTTGACTATTGGATGTGCAGTTTACTTTTTCTATGAATTTGTGTGAAGTGTCCTACAGGATGGGGAGTGGAGACCTGATTCCTAGATAGGACACATTAATGTGGATGCGCCTAAACCCGTGCAAGCGAGTCAGTGCTTCCAAAATTGGATAGTATCTTAACACGGAGGAAGGGAACCCCCTCTCCCACATGGCCATACAGTTTAGTCTTTTGGTTTACATGGTTTCACAGGGAATTGAGAAGTAGGACATCTGTGATTTTTCTGGAGATAAGGTGTTCCTATGTCAGAGTGGTTCACTCCTGAGAGGTATCTTCTGGGGTGGTTGTTCGGACCTCCCCCCTTTCCTTCGCGTCTGGATCTGGATTCTCGAGGGTGAGAATAGTTTGAGTGGTATCTAATGTAATGGCTCATACCCTCATGATCCATCCCTTTTCCAAAATCTAGGATCCTAAGGGGCCGCACCCCGTCGGTGCGACCGATCAGCAAGACAGGTCGGTGCGACCGATCTGTGTTATCTAGCCTTGTCGGGTTTTCCTTCTACAGTTTTTCCCGTAACACCTCTTTTAGGCCCTTTTTGACCTTTTAAGGCGTTTCAAGGCCTTTTTTTACCCATAATTAATATATAAAAATCCCAATAAACCCCCCTATTAAATAACAATTAATTCAGTCACATGTAACCACCCAACCATGTGGTAGAACCACGATCCGACTTCCAAGGCATTCACATTTTTTATCCCTTAACTTTGGGTTCTCATGTAACGCCCCGACCCTAGTTAACCAGAGTCGGTGCATTATTACATAACATTGGCATGATCATGAGAAAGATCAAGTCTCAAAAGACCGATTAGTTTAGTAGCCTTGGAATAACTAGATACATCCATAAATTTTTACATTACATCATAAAAAAAACATCTTGTCTTCATATCCCCTCATACTATCCCTGCAGGTCATTCATAAATTACTTCTTCATAATCCTGGGAAAAAATAAAACATTGAAAGGGGTGAGCTCGGATGCTCAGTAAGGATAACATTATAGCAGAAGCTTTCATAAATAATCATAAACACTTAAGGCAATTTATAACTAAAACAAAAGCCTTTTAAACTTGAACTTCAGCATAAAATGGCAAAGGTAAAATGAAATAATGCCATTTACTTACTCACATGGATATTCTACTAGTCGAATGATCACATGCAATATCAATAACCACTTTCATAATGATGGAATGCATAATGCCAGACTATCATAACCACATAGCCAAGGCCTCGTGCCAAGACTACAAATACGATTTTGCCAAGGCCTTGTGCCAAGACACTAGTTTGTCTCATGAGACCTACCGATGCATCGAGGAGCTATAGCGGGCTCCACCCGTCACTTATTAAGTCCAATGCATTCCTCATTTGAACATGTTTAAACATAACATAAACATTCGTATTAAAACTAGCATACGAAATGTCAATACTTTTACCACAAACAATGAATGGTATAAAAACAGCACATCCACAGTCAAACATAACTCATTCGATACAATATGGAAGATTGTATTGTATCACATTAACCTCAATCAATAATAATGAAGGATGTTTACATAGATGAAAATAATCATCAAGACTATTTGAGAGAAATATCCCCCTTTTCTTGAAAACATTTAAAAGTCACACTATTTGTCAAGAAGCCATTTAAATGTAGATTTTTGAATCAATGTGTCCCATACAACTTTGAAACTTTTTAAAAGGAGTTTTAATTTCTAAAACTTTAATGTACATATAAATAAATCCTTAAAACCATTTTTAAAACATGGACATTAATGAGCAAGATTTAGAAGAATAAGTCTTTAAAACATTTAAAAATGGTATTTTAGTTAGAGATTCTAACCAAAAGAGACACTTGAATACAAATAATTTAGGTAATCAAAACTTTGTAATATCATGAGAATAAAGGGATTCATGATATACTATGTCAAAGTACATTATATACACCACATAAAAGTGATTTGGTGTATATCAACAAAGAAGTCTCAATGGAATGTAAATTGAGATGAAATCTCTCATAAAGGCCGTATCCTTAGGTTAAGGATAAATCAACGACTTAATTATGTGTGACAAATATAAATAAACTAAATATGATTGGATATTCAGTGTAAAACAATCAAAGGATATTCACACATATTCTTGTAAAAACAACACCAACGAATTGGATGTTTAACTCAACAAATGGTGAATGAGTTAAAATTACTCTTATCAAATTCATATCAATGACTTGAGAATTATCAATGGAGTGATTATGTGTATCAAACTTATATCCACAGGAAGGGGAGTGGAAATTATGACATAATCAAATGAATAGTGATTTCACACATAATCTTGGGGTAATATAATCAATGAAATATGCGTAAAGCCAAATGAGTGGAAATTGAAATTTCAAATTCCCTTATCGATTAGGTAACTTTCGAAACATACAACCATGAAAGAAGTATCATACCATGATGATGTAAATACCCATAAATTAAAGTATATTACACAATGAATTCAATCATGGGCAGTACACATACATCACATGCAATAATTAAGTGGTGAACAATGGAATTCTCACGAAATTAAAAGTGAGATTAGAAAATCCCTTACCACGTTAATCGACTGAGTCGTATGGAAAAAAGTTAATAACCACCAAATGATTTACATAATAACATGAATATAAAGAGAATCATGATAATATATATCAAATGGCCATACACAATACACCACTTTCAATAATTTAGTGGCGAATAATGGAAATCTCACGAAATTGAAAGTGAGATAAGAGAATCCCTTACATTGTACTTTTTCCTTGGTCGATGGTAGGTTTACCTCCTGTATAATGGTGAAATAATTGTTATTTAATAATAAAAGAATCATTTACTTTAATATGATATCATATATGATCTTTTATCATTGATTTGTTAATAATATCTTAGAATTATCGTCATTTCGGGTGTTAACGGGTTCATTTTACTTTATATTCTTTGTTATGTGAGCCATATTCGTTATTAATGGGATGTATATTATTCATATCCAGAATGGTATCAAGTTCATAAACATCATTTTTAAATCATCAAATGATAATTATACTTGAATGGACACGATGGAGAATGAATCTCATCGCGTTCGTGGAGACGGTAGTCCGTACGTACGCACGAACGCTACTTCCATTTAATTTTTATTTTAAAAGAATCGAATCCAAATGATACATAGGTATATTAATATTCCAGTATAATATAATATTTTATATATGTTACTTAAGTTCATTAACACCATCCTTTATACGTTCCATGTGTGGTATGAACGAGTCATATCATTTTAAGGGGGCGGTAGTCCGCACTTCCTCAAAAGAAATTATCGTATGTATATACAACATGAAACGAATAATGGTATGAAATAAAATGGAATTATAGAAGCTTATATATAAAATATATATCATTAAAATTATATTTAATTACAGTTCCATCATAATGGCCACCATGAGAGGCGGTAAGATGTATTTGAACAATCATCGTTTCGTGAGGCGTTAGTTTGCCATCCACAGAAACATTATGTTCATCATCCATTAGATGGAGTTGTGTGTATGTGTAGTTTGAATAATTCTTATAACAACATCCTAGTATATTGAGGATACTGGTGTTGTTACAAAAGAAAGGAAATAAAAAGAGTTTGGGGTTGGAGAAGGAAAATAAATGAAAATAATTTAAGAGAAAACGTTACCTTTAATTTAGGTAACTCACTTTGGTTGGAACCAAAGGACTTGTTGAAATGCTTTCTGCCTAAGGGGAAGCTTCAAGGAGGAGGAGAGGGATGTGGGGAGCTTAGTTGGGCAGAGTTTGGACGAGCCAAGTGGCTTGAGAGGTGTGAAGAAATGAGAAGGAGGAGTGCCCTTTTATAAGAGGGGTGAGGGGCACCTTTGGAAAAGCTAGAAATATTAATTTATAATAAATTCATATTCGGTTTCCAATGGCTCCAAAGTTGATTATTCAAAGGCTAAGGTGGGGATAGGTCGAAAACCACTCAACCAATATAATTTAGATAGGTTTGGGTACTTATATTAACCTTATCTTTAAGTATTAACTCTAAGTTAATTAGTTTCACTTTTACAATGTCTCTTTGTATTTTTATATAATATGGTTAATAAAATTACTATATACATCCAAGCGACCCAAAAGTGGTCCATTAATGATGAAACTATCCTTATATAAGTCTTTTGGCCGAACCTTAGATTTTTAGGAATTTAATATCAATTAATAATATATTATTTGTTTTAAGAACTCTTTTATGTCAATTTTGACACTATTCAATAGTTGATTTTTGTGAAACTCATAAAAGATTGATTACTTCGAACAATGTCCATTAAATCAATCTTAATATATCATATTATCCTAGAAAATTAGTTTAATTCATTAAAAGTTTCATATTATATTTTTTTGGGTATTTATAATATCAATTATTTTAAATGTTCACTATTATAGTAATTACTGCATCATCATTGTGTCATAAATAAAATAAATTATTTAATGTCTAAAAATTATAAATAAAATATCATCATGTAGGAAATATTTTTAGATTTCTAATGAATATTTATAATCAAAAATCCAACATGTATAACCCTATGTAAAAATTGTTCTTCTAAAAGATGTAAGCTTATTCCATTTTTATTTTTATTTTAACTTTATTAATATAATGTGTCCCTACCACATACAAGTGGCTCCAAGGGGTCCCCAAATTGACCCAAGGATGCCCATGGTCGGGTATGTGTCCACCAATAAGGTCAGGACACGTTTTAGGGTAATTTTGTATTATTATAATATTATTTTTTAACCCTTATTTACCGGATTTACCCTTTAACCATGGTAAATAAAATATTTACCACAGTAACTATTCAAAATGTCTAAAAATAAAAGTTACCTATTTACACAATTTGAACATCCTGTTTCCAAATATGGAATCCATTTTCCTAAATTCAAAACACAGAAGTGGCAGAAATTAATTTAAAATTAATTCCCGCTGTCAAAACAAAAAGCGTGTTTTTAAGATATAATAACTATCAAAAGATTGACACTTGTTTATGTTCGGTTTAATTGTAAAATTATGTCCAATGACCAACATTATATTAAATGGTAAAAATATATTCTAAATATACTTTAAAACCACTCAAATTCATAATTTATCACTATTAATTATTTTGATTAAAAAAGTTGTTTTTAATTAAAATTTAGTAATTTTCACTATTCATCAAAATATGAAAGTTATCCGAAAAGTACCAAAATTTCACCTTAGGCTAAATTCGATATTCCGAATCCAAAAATGTAGTCAATTTTAAAATATAAAATATACATAATTTCAAAATTTAGGTATTACTATCCATAACGGTTAGTTTGATCGGTTGTGGTGTGTGTTAAAACTCGAAGTTGCGTACAACACATGCTACTGTTTTATTCAAAGGAAAGCGTACCGTGTAAGCTTGGGATGTTTCATTTTAAAATTTTTGATGTCCCCATTTAGTCAAAAAGTTTGAAATAATTTATTTAAAAAGGGTTCACTATTAAAAGTTGGTAAAACTACAATACTGAAGATGAATTTGTTCTTACATTATGTCTAAGAAACTCATAATATGGATTCTAAAATTATAAGGATTATATAAAGTTTAAAATTTTGTTAATACTATTCATAACCTTTTTTGAACGGCTTGTTTGGTGAGTCATGGTGCGCTTTAACTCGGTGTTGCGTGTAGTGCATGTTATTGAATTATTTTGAAGAAATAACACACTATGAAATCTTGGGGTGTTACATTCTCCCCTCCTTCAATAAATTGCGTCCTCGCAATTTGAAATTGTTCTTAGAAAATAAAAGGTTGAAAATAGAAAATATATTTGTGGGAAAACCCACATCGGAAATTGGTTTACTAAAATTTTGTCTTAATATGAGGAAAAGAGAAATGAAAGGGTCACCACCAAATTATGATCTCGATTAGGAGAACATTGGTGGCAATTAGAGACATATAATTGGAGGAAAAACGTAAATATTTATAGGTAGTGGTTGAGGTCATCAATCACAAACAAGTATAAAATTGAGGTCCTTAAACTCATCAATCTATGATGATTTGAAGTACCATCGGTTCAACAAAATATAGGGTATTGGGATCACATATTTTTGACATTTCAAAATATCTTAGTTGAAATCCCACATCGAAAAATGAATTAATGAGGCCTCTATTTAAAATAAAGAGTGGAAAGTATGAATATTACCGAAAATAACACATACTAGGGTTCCATGTAGGAAAATATGGATATGGAGGAGAAATCTAACCATCAATTATCTGATGGAGAGTGGTAGAGAACATGGCTATGAAAAGGCCAACAATCCCAAAGCCATAAATTAGTGATGATTTAAGGTACCATCTAGGACAACATTTTTTTTCAAAGTTACATTACATAAGGAAGATGAATTCATTTATGATATTGACTAAGAACATTATGAGATATACTTAAATTTTAAGTAGATTTTCATTCTTTAATAAATTTCCACCACTAACTCAATTTTTTTTAAACGATGAGTATTCCAAGAAGACTTGGTCACACTGGAAGAGCTAGAATAAACTTCTATAGAATCACATGATCCATGAAGGATAAACCATATATTTACATTGTCTTTGAAGATTAATCAAAACCAAAATGGTTAGTGAATGATCTAATGATCCCCCAAAAGAATATTCATTGAGATAAATATGCACTAATCTTAATTTCTAAAATTAAACCAACAATACCCCAAAGTTAAATAGATACCATTCAATAACCAATTGTCCTTAAAATCATTTAATATAATCCAAACTAATATTGAAACCCAAAACATAGAAGAATTTGATTATGTAGTCTCCCATGTTACATTGTATCTCCAAATTACATCAAATACTCTTAAAGTCACATACTTAAAAGTAATCAACATCATCACATATTCTCTGTTATAGGTTAATCATTTCCATAAATAACCCAAATCACTATAAATCAACAATAAAAATGTAGATAAAAATCCACTATTACTCTACAAATGAAACCTCATTGTATTCTATTTTCCTTGGACATATAGTGTTCCTAACAAAACGAACATCTTCCAAAATAACATTTATCACTTAATCACCAAATCATTTTCCTATACCAAGGGTATTCATTTGATAAGACATAAGAACCCAAATCATCTTATTATTGATCAATAAAATCATTTAACAAAAAAAATAGTCACACTAACCAGGGACTTCACGTAGTCCAGTGGTAGGCGATAAATCCCAATCACACTTTGGTTGTAGGTTCGATTCCCACAGCTTTGTCCGACGCGACGGGTTGTCACACGGTCTACGTGTTGTCCTTTTTCAAAAACTATATTCTATAATATTACCAAAATGAGATAAATTCCTCAAAATAACAAAATTTAACCACAAATGTTATATCATACTTTTCATTTTCATCCCAAATTATAATAACTTATCATTTTCTCAAACCCCAATGATCATATAAAACCAAATGGTTATTTATATCTATATCCACAAGGGAAGAGACAATTCTTACTCAAATATCATTCTCACATGGAAAACTGTGGGGTTACAAATACAAGAGAAAATTATTCCAAAGTAAACCCATCAACAAGGAGTGCTAATACTTTTTAAATTTTTATCCAACCATTTATTTCCACATATCTTCTTCTTTGACCAAGAAAATATCCTATAGAATAGGACATTCACTCGGGTAATGGCCAGGTCCCCTACATTTACGACAAATGACTGTAAATGGACTCTTGGGACCATTTTTATCTTCTTCCATAGTACTCTTCATTTTTCTTCGGCAATTCTTCACTTTATGTCCTTCCTTCCCGCACGTAAAACATTTCGTTGTCCCATTGAGACACTTTCATGGGTGTCTCTTTCCACAATTCCTGCATGATGAAAATTGAGGTTTCTTTTCTCCATGGTCTCCATTGCTGGAGATCTTATCATTTATCACCTTTCTCTTCCTTGTTGAGTCTGGGAGTTGGTTAATATATATGTTGTTGATCATATTTTTGGAAAACTGATTTGGCATAAAGACGATATCTTTTACGCCTATCAACATTCCATTTTGTTGCTCATTCCCACCACTGTTCCCAATTTGTACATCATTCTCAAAGTCACTATGACTTCCTTGGAATCCAGCCATTGACTAAAACCAGAAAGCATTGTGTGAATAATAGTAGTTGTAAAATCATTTAGAGATTAAAATGTCACCATTTTCTCAATTTGAAACATATTAGGATTAACCAAGGTCATTTACTCTCATCTTATGTATATATTACTTAAATCGGTTTGTAAAGAAAATGTAAATTATCCTAAGCATATCCCCCGGGAGTGTCGTAACCAAGAGTGCAGCAAGGCCCGTTGTCGTGCACCAGTTCCCGTTCGAGTCTAGCTCAAAGCGGTGTTTTCGGGTTTTACCCCTAGGTACATCTGTGCCAGAGCCGCCTCTACCTGATCGTATCCAGACAGGGATGTATTGCTCAGAAAACTCACAAAATCTCTACAATACCAAAATTCTAGGAAGTTCTTTTATACTAATCCTCAAAGTTCATCTTAGGTCTACGTGCTCTAATCAGAGTTTATCTAAATCTAGCTACCAAGGTTTGTACTAAACTTCCTCTGATACCAACTGTAACGCCCCGACCCTAGTTACCCAGAGTCGGTGCATTATTACATAACATTGGCATGATCATGAGAAAGATCAAGTCTCGAAAGACCGATTAGTTTAGTAGCCTTGGAATAACTAGATACATCCATAAATTTTTACATTACATCATAAAAAAAACATCTTGTCTTCATATCCCCTCATACTATCCCTGCAGGTCATTCATAAATTACTTCTTCATAATCCTGGGAAAAAATAAAACATTGAAAGGGGTGAGCTCGGATGCTCAGTAAGGATAACATTATAGCAGAAGCTTTCATAAATAAGCATAAACACTTAAGGCAATTTATAACTAAAACAAAAGCCTTTTAAACTTGAACTTTAGCATAAAATGGAAAAGGTAAAATGAAATAATGCCATTTACTTACTCAAATGGATATTCTACTAGTCGAATGATCACATGCAATATCAATAACCACTTTCATAATGATGGAATGCATAATGCCAGACTATCATAACCACATAGCCAAGGCCTCGTGCCAAGACTACAAATACGATTTTGCCAAGGCCTTGTGCCAAGACACTAGTTTGTCTCATGAGACCTACCGATGCATCGAGGAGCTATAGCGGGCTCCACCCGTCACTTATTAAGTCCAATGCATTCCTCATTTGAACATGTTTAAACATAACATAAACATTCGTATTAAAACTAGCATACGAAATGTCAATACTTTTACCACAAACAATGAATGGTATAAAAACAGCACATCCACAGTCAAACATAACTCATTCGATACAATATGGAAGATTGTATTGTATCACATTAACCTCAATCAATAATAATGAAGGATGTTGACATAGATGAAAATAATCATCAAGACTATTTGAGAGAAATATCCCCCTTTTCTTGAAAACATTTAAAAGTCACACTATTTGTCAAGAAGCCATTTAAATGTAGATTTTTGAATCAAAGTGTCCCATACAACTTTGAAACTTTTTAAAAGGAGTTTTAATTTCTAAAACTTTAATGTACATATAAATAAATCCTTAAAACCATTTTTAAAACATGGACATTAATGAGCAAGATTTAGAAGAATAAGTCTTTAAAACATTTAAAAATGGTATTTTAGTTAGAGATTCTAACCAAAAGAGACACTTGAATACAAATAATTTAGGTAATCAAAACTTTGTAATATCATGAGAATAAAGGGATTCATGATATACTATGTCAAAGTACATTATATACACCACATAAAAGTGATTTGGTGTATATCAACAAAGAAGTCTCAATGGAATGTAAATTGAGATGAAATCTCTCATAAAGGCCGTATCCTTAGGTTAAGGATAAATCAACGACTTAATTATGTGTGACAAATATAAATAAACTAAATATGATTGGATATTCAGTGTAAAACAATCAAAGGATATTCACACATATTCTTGTAAAAACAACACCAACGAATTGGATGTTTAACTCAACAAATGGTGAATGAGTTAAAATTACTCTTATCAAATTCATATCAATGACTTGAGAATTATCAATGGAGTGATTATGTGTATCAAACTTATATCCACAGGAAGGGGAGTGGAAATTATGACATAATCAAATGAATAGTGATTTCACACATAATCTTGGGGTAATATAATCAATGAAATATGCGTAAAGCCAAATGAGTGGAAATTGAAATTTCAAATTCCCTTATCGATTAGGTAACTTTCGAAACATACAACCATGAAAGAAGTATCATACCATGATGATGTAAATACCCATAAATTAAAGTATATTACACAATGAATTCAATCATGGGCAGTACACATACATCACATGCAATAATTAAGTGGTGAACAATGGAATTCTCACGAAATTAAAAGTGAGATTAGAAAATCCCTTACCACGTTAATCGACTGAGTCGTATGGAAAAAAGTTAATAACCACCAAATGATTTACATAATAACATGAATATAAAGAGAATCATGATAATATATATCAAATGGCCATACACAATACACCACTTTCAATAATTTAGTGGCGAATAATGGAAATCTCACGAAATTGAAAGTGAGATAAGAGAATCCCTTACATTGTACTTTTTCCTTGGTCGATGGTAGGTTTACCTCCTGTATAATGGTGAAATAATTGTTATTTAATAATAAAATAATCATTTACTTTAATATGATATCATATATGATCTTTTATCATTGATTTGTTAATAATATCTTAGAATTATCGTCATTTCGGGTGTTAACGGGTTCATTTTACTTTATATTCTTTGTTATGTGAGCCATATTCGTTATTAATGGGATGTATATTATTCATATCCAGAATGGTATCAAGTTCATAAACATCATTTTTAAATCATCAAATGATAATTATACTTGAATGGATACGATGGAGAATGAATCTCATCGCGTTCGTGGAGACGGTAGTCCGTACGTACGCACGAACGCTACTTCCATTTAATTTTTATTTTAAAAGAATCGAATCCAAATGATACATAGGTATATTAATATTCCAGTATAATATAATATTTTATATATGTTACTTAAGTTCATTAACACCATCCTTTATACGTTCCATGTGTGGTATGAACGAGTCATATCATTTTAAGGGGGCGGTAGTCCGCACTTCCTCAAATGAAATTATCGTATGTATATACAACATGAAACGAATAATGGTATGAAATAAAATGGAATTATAGAAGCTTATATATAAAATATATATCATTAACATCATATTTAATTACAGTTCCATCATAATGGCCACCATGAGAGGCGGTAAGATGTATTTGAACAATCATCGTTTCGTGAGGCGTTAGTTTGCCATCCACAGAAACATTATGTTCATCATCCATTAGATGGAGTTGTGTGTATGTGTAATTTGAATAATTCTTATAACAACATCCTAGTATATTGAGGATACTGGTGTTGTTACAAAAGAAAGGAAATAAAAAGAGTTTGGGGTTGGAGAAGGAAAATAAATGAAAATAATTTAAGAGAAAACGTTACCTTTAATTTAGGTAACTCACTTTGGTTGGAACCAAAGGACTTGTTGAAATGCTTTCTGCCTAAGGGGAAGCTTCAAGGAGGAGGAGAGGGATGTGGGGAGCTTAGTTGGGCAGAGTTTGGACGAGCCAAGTGGCTTGAGAGGTGTGAAGAAATGAGAAGGAGGAGTGCCCTTTTATAAGAGGGGTGAGGGGCACCTTTGGAAAAGCTAGAAATATTAATTTATAATAAATTCATATTCGGTTTCCAATGGCTCCAAAGTTGATTATTCAAAGGCTAAGGTGGGGATAGGTCGAAAACCACTCAACCAATAGAATTTAGATAGGTTTGGGTACTTATATTAACCTTATCTTTAAGTATTAACTCTAAGTTAATTAGTTTCACTTTTACAATGTCTCTTTGTATTTTTATATAATATGGTTAATAAACGTACTATATACATCCAAGCGACCCACAAGTGGTCCATTAATGATGAAAATATCCTGATATAAGTCTTTTGGCCGAACCTTAGATTTTTAGGAATTTAATATCAATTAATAATATAATATTTGTTTTAAGAACTCTTTTATGTCAATTTTGACACTATTCAATAGTTGATTTTTGTGAAACTCATAAAAGATTGATTACTTCGAACAATGTCCATTAAATCAATCTTAATATATCATATTATCCTAGAAAATTAGTTTAATTCATTAAAAGTTTCATATTATATTTTTTTGGGTATTTATAATATCAATTATTTTAAATGTTCACTATTATAGTAATTACTGCATCATCATTGTGTCATAAATAAAATAAATTATTTAATGTCTAAAAATTATAAATAAAATATCATCATGTAGGAAATATTTTTAGCTTTCTAATGAATATTTATAATCAAAAATCCAACATGTATAACCCTATGTAAAAATTGTTCTTCTAAAAGATGTAAGCTTATTCCATTTTTATTTTTATTTTAACTTTATTAATATAATGTGTCCCTACCACATACAAGTGGCTCCAAGGGGTCCCCAAATTGACCCAAGGATGCCCATGGTCGGGTATGTGTCCACCAATAAGGTTAGGACACGTTTTAGGGTAATTTTGTATTATTATAATATTATTTTTTAACCCTTATTTACCGGATTTACCCTTTAACCATGGTAAATAAAATATTTACCACAGTAACTATTCAAAATGTCTAAAAATAAAAGTTACCTATTTACACAATTTGAACATCCTGTTTCCAAATATGGAATCCATTTTCCTAAATTCAAAACACAGAAGTGGCAGAAATTAATTTAAAATTAATTCCCGCTGTCAAAACAAAAAGCGTGTTTTTAAGAGATAATAACTATCAAAAGATTGACACTTGTTTATGTTCGGTTTAATTGTAAAATTATGTCCAATGACCAACATTATATTAAATGGTAAAAATATATTCTAAATATACTTTAAAACCACTCAAATTCATAATTTATCACTATTAATTATTTTGATTAAAAAAGTTGTTTTTAATTAAAATTTAGTAATTTTCACTATTCATCAAAATATGAAAGTTATCCGAAAAGTACCAAAATTTCACCTTAGGCTAAATTCGATATTCCGAATCCAAAAATGTAGTCAATTTTAAAATATAAAATATACATAATTTCAAAATTTAGGTATTACTATCCATAACGGTTAGTTTGATCGGTTGTGGTGTGTGTTAAAACTCGAAGTTGCGTACAACACATGCTACTGTTTTATTCAAAGGAAAGCGTACCGTGTAAGCTTGGGATGTTTCATTTTATATTTTTTGATGTCCCCATTTAGTCAAAAAGTTTGAAATAATTTATTTAAAAAGGGTTCACTATTAAAAGTTGGTAAAACTACAATACTGAAGATGAATTTGTTCTTACATTATGTCTAAGAAACTCATAATATGGATTCTAAAATTATAAGGATTATATAAAGTTTAAAATTTATTTAATACTATTCATAACCTTTTTTGAACGGCTTGTTTGGTGAGTCATGGTGCCCTTGAACTCGGTGTTGCGTGTAGTGCATGTTATTGAATTATTTTGAAGAAATAACACACTATGAAATCTTGGGGTGTTACATCTCATATCTTTATCAGGATGGATTTTCTTCTCCTTCCTCTTGGCTAGTCTCCTCCTTTTCCTTGTTCGTTCAAAGTCTTTTCTTTCCCGAGACAATTTGTGCACCTGTGCCGGTGCCCTACGAGTCGCACTTCCCCTATTTTGGCGCATGGAGAAAAACATCGATCTTTGATCTACCAAGTAGGGATTTTCTCCTTCATCTCTCCTTTATGTGTATCATGAGGGGTGTGCATGCTTTTAAATCTGCGGAAATTGATGAAACCAAACTTAACAAAGATATTGAACAGACCATTAAAGAATTAAAGGGGGTGTGATCGTTGTTCTGTTATACTCTTTATGTTGTTATGTGTTGTGAATTGTACATGCCTATTGTCACTGAAAATCATGGCCGTTGGTGTTCTTTCTCTATGCACTATTAGACCTCAGTTCTCATAGATGTTTAAATAAACGTAACATGGAATTGTTTAATTATGTATACTCGGTTAAATGAATTGAAAACACCAGGATCAACCCTTTTCTGGGATAACCCTGATTAAAGAACAGTGGAATTGAAACCATGGAGTGTGTTAAATCTTTTAAATAAGAAAATACCTCCATGGGACTGCCTTGTGTTGGTGGTGGTGGTTTGGTTGTTTCTTCATGGGCCGATTCATGGGGTGATATGGGTGGGGATGGTATCCCCTGTTGTTGTACTTTTTCTTGTTGTGAATTTGAGGCTATGTGGTTACTCTGCTTATATCACGAATTGTGGTGGAATCCTTTGTTGTTGAGAAACTGTTGGATCTAGGATTTAGGGAACATGGGGCTGTATGTCAATGTTTTTTTCTTCCAGTACTTTTATGGATCTCACTTATCCCTTTTTTGTTGTGACTTTGCAAGAGAACCGGATGTTAATGCCTAAATTGATGTTTGGAAGTTCCTTTCCTTTTTCGCTTGTGGTTATGCCTGTTAGTTTCCCGGTAGTGAAGAATTTACCCTAATGGGATAACTTGAACATGGAAACAAGAATGGTTGAGTGGGGGATTAGTTTGGGAATGAGGTGTGACTCAGCCGTGAGTGCCATGACTTCTTTTGTGAATGAATAGTAACAAGGGTGTTTTTGCTTAGGTTTTGGAACCCCTAGGTTGGGATGACTATTTCTTACCTATACATAAAACTTTAGCTTTTATGTTTCTTATTCGCACCCCACCCAAGTTGAGAACTTCATCTGAACACCCCATTTTATGGGGAGGGTGTTTTTCCAAAACTCATATGAGTGGATAGTTATTAGCACGTTTTCTGCTCCCTTTCCTGGATAGCCCAAGACTCTTTGGGTAGGCGGTGATGGCCTGAGGTCCATTATTAGCCCAAGAATATTCGGTCGGGGTGGTTGTGGTGGTTGGCCCAAGATTTTACAGGCAAGTTGTTTCCCAAGTATCTTCAAGATGAGGCCCAGGTGCCTTCAGGCGTGACGGTAGCTTTTGGGCCCAGGTGTCTTCGAGCGTGGCAGTGGTTTTTCTGGCCTAGGTGTTTGTGGGAATGGTTACGTGAGGTTGTTGTGGCCCAGGTGTCTGTGGGAAGGATGTGTGGTTGTGGCCTAGGTGTTTGTGGGTAGGATGTGTGGTTGTGTGTAACACCCCAAGCTTCCACGGTACGTTTTCCTTCGAATAATGCGATAGCGTGTGTTGTACGCAACCTCGAGTTCTAACACACACCACAACTAATTAAACTAGCCGTTGTGAATAGTAATACCTAATTTTTGAAATCATATATATTTTATATTTCAAAATGGTCTTCATTTTTGGATTCGGAATATTGAAATTAGCCTAGGGTGAAATTTTGGTACTTTTCGGATAACTTTTATATTTTGATGAATAGTGAAAATTACTAAATTTTAATTAAAAACAACTTTTTTAATCAAAATAATTAATATTGATAAATTATGAATTTGAGTGGTTTTAAAGTATATTTAGAATATATTTTTACCATTTAATTTAATGTTTGTCATTGGACATAATTTCACAATTAAACCAGACATAAACAAGTGTCAATCTTTTGATAGTTATTATCTCTTAAAAACACGCTTTTTTATTTTAACAACGGGAATTAATTTTAAATTAATTTCTGCCACTTCTGTGTTTTGA
Organism: Viscum album; assembly: GCA_963277665.1. NCBI lineage: Eukaryota > Viridiplantae > Streptophyta > Magnoliopsida > Santalales > Viscaceae > Viscum > Viscum album. The sequence continues at coordinate 1,700,170,657 of OY728125.1, forward strand.
ATTTGGAAAAATGGATTACATATTTGGAATCAGGATGTCTGAATTATGTAAATAGGTAACTTTTATTTTTACACATTTTGAATAATTACTGCGGTAAATATTTTATTTACCATGGTTAAAGGGTAAATCCGGTAAATAAGGGTTAAAACATAATATTATAATAATACAAAATTACCTTAAAACGTGTCCTAACCTTATTTGTGGACACATACCCGACCATGGGAATCCTTGGGTCGATTTGGGGACCCCTTGGAGCCACTTGTATGTGGTAGGGACACATTATATTAATAAAGTTAAAATAAAAATAAAAATGGCATAAGCTTACATCTTTTAGAAGAAAGATTTTTACATAGGGTTATACATGTTGGATTTTCGATTATAAATATTAATTAGAAAGCGCAAAATATTTCCTACAAAATTATATTTTATTTATAATTTTTAGACATCAAATAATATAAATTATTAATGACACAATAATGATGCAATGTTTACCTCATTAATAAATCATTTAAATAAATAAGATTATAATGATTAAAATATTATCTAAAACCTGTCCAATTCTTATTGGTTGATGTTATTTAGAATATGAGTCATCTTATATTCGACCTCAATGATTTTTGGACCATTATAAACCGATTTTAATTATATTATAAAGTAATACTTTCACTCTTTCTTAAAGAGCCCCTCCTCTCCCTTATAAAAGGAGACCACTTCTACTCATTCCTCACACCTCTCAAGCCACTTGGATCAGCCAAACTCTGCCCACATACTCTTCCAACTTCCCTCACTACAACCTAGAGGCCTTAGTTTGATCAGAAATCCAACCTAAGGAGCCATTTTGATCAAATCAAAAGGAAGAACCCGAAGAAGAGGTAATGTTTTCACCACCCCTTTTCTAGTTCCTTTCTTCTTCCACTTATTCTTTCTTTGTTCTTACCATTATAAAATAATAACTCTAGTATCTCACATATACTGTGATGTTATTATAAATATGGTACGACCATATTCAGTATTCTATCCACCCTTTGAATAACATGTCACCATACGTGCGTACGTACGACTTACCGTCTCCACGTCGTGGTGTAATTTTTAATCAATATATTATTATTTAGGTGGGTATAATAATGATATGTAATTCATGTAAATAATAAATATAACATGATAATGATTCTGTATATATGATATACTATCCAATTATATATTATTTTAATATCAAAATAATGATATTGTCGCTCGTGCGTACGTACGGACTACCGTCTCCACAAACGCGATGAGATTCATTCTCCGTCGTATCCATCCAAGCATAATTATCATTTGATGATTTAAAAATAATGTTTAGGGACATGATATCATTCTGTATATGAATAAGATACAACCTATCCATGAAAAACACGACTTATGTAACAAAACATATAAAAAGAAAACGAGTAAGTTAACACCTGAAACAACGATAAATCTAAGATATTGTTAACAAAGCAATGTTAAAAGATCATATATGATATCATATGAATATATATGATTCTTTTATAATTTAATAACAATTATTTCACCATTATACAGGAGGTTAACCTACCCCAACCAAGGAAAAGTACAAGGTAAGGGATTTTCTTATCTCACTTTCAATTCCGTGAGATTTCCATTGTTCGCCACTAAATTATTGAAAGTGGTGTATTGTGTACTACCATTTGATATATATTATCATGATTCTCTTTATATTAATTTTATTCTGTAAATCCTTTGGTGGTTATTAACTTTTGGCCATACGACTCAGTTGATTAACGTGGTAAGGGGTTTTCATCTCACTCCTTATTCCTGTGAGATTCATACCATATTGCCACCATCACCTTTTGTGTGGTGTATGTACTTCCCATAATTATATTCGTTATGTAATACACTCTAATTTATGTGTATTTACATATTAATTGTATGATACCCCTTTCATGGGTTGTATGTTTCATAAGTTACCAAATTGGTAAGGGTTATTTCACAATCTCTTCATTATCCGAGGTTGTTTATACGTAATAATCTATTGGGATCTCGTTATCATCCACATCCATGTTTCTTCAAAATTTATTTCAAAAAATTTTTAATATTTAAAAGAATATGGGTTAAATTCATTTATACCCTTGTTTTAATTTTTATAAGAGGATTATAAGGGAATCTTTCCGTCGTTTTCCAAACAAGGTGCTTTTTAACCTTTTCGACAGAATTAAGATAAGAATGTTTTTTTTAACTTATACGGCGGGTGCGGTTATTTTCCGCCGTTATAAAATCGTCAAAGCTTCCCTTACAAGCTTATAAGAATATTTTCAAAGAAAATGTTTTATTTTATAAATATATGGCTCTTAAATGATTTCAAAATAGAAAGAGATATTTCTCTAAAAAGTGTTTTGATTTCATCTATGTCAACATCCTTTGATGGATTTTAAGATTATTTGAAGTTGATTTATTATGATACAAAACTTCTATATTGTATTGAAGGTTTTGTGATATGTTTGACTGTGGATGTGCTATTTTTATACCATTCATAGTTTATGGTGAAAGTATTGACATTTCGTATGCTAGTTTTAATACGAATGTTTATGTTATGTTTAAACCTTTTCATATGGGAATGCATTGGACTTAATAAGTGACGGGTGGAGCCCGCTATAGCTCCTCGATGCATCGGTAGGTCTCATGAGACAAACTAGTGTCTTGGCACAAGGCCTTGACAAAATTTTATTTGTAGTCTTGGCACGAGGCCTTTACTATGTGGTTATGATAGTCTGGCATTATGCATTCCAACATTATGAAAGTGGTTATTGATTTTTGCATGTGATTATTCGATTAGTAGAATATCCATGTGAATAAGTAAATGGAATTATTTCATTTCATTTATGTCGTACCTTGTTGAAAGTTCATGTTTGAAAGGCTTTTGTTTTAGTTATACATTTCCTTAAATGTTTATTCTTATTTATGAAAGTTTCCGCTATATTGTTATTCTTACTGGGCATTTGAGCTCACCCCTTTTCTATGTTTTATTTTTCCCAGGAAGTGAAGAAGTAAATTATGAATGACCTGCAGGGATATTATGTGGGGATATGAGTGTGGATTATGGAGACATTATGTTGTTGTAGTAGTTTTTCATTTTATGATGTAATGTAAAACTTATGAATATATCTAGTGTTTCCAATGCTACTAAACCAATCGGTCTTTCGAGATTTGATATTTTTGTGATCATGCCAATGTTATGTAATAATGCACCGACTCTGGGTAGCTGGGGTTGGGGCGTTACAGTTGGTATCAGTGGAAGTTTAGTACAAACCTTGGAAGCTAGATTTAGATAAACTCTGATTAGAGCACGTAAACCTAAGATGAACTTTGAGGATTAGTGTAAAAGAACTTCCTAGAATTTTGGTATTGTAGGGATTTTGTGTGTTTTCCGAGCAATACATCCCTGTCTGGATACGAGCAGGTAGAGGCGGCTCTGGCACAGATGTACCTAGGGGTAAAACCCGAAAACACCGCTTTGAGCTAGACTCGAATGGGAACTAGTGCATGACAACGGGCCTTGCTGCACTCTTGGTTACGACACTCCCGGGGGATATGCTTAGGATAACTCTCGTTTTTCTTTACAAATCATTTTGAAGGGATTATGAGTATATACTTCCTCAAAGAAAACATTATTATGATTATGGATTATATCCATAAATAGTTCAATTTATGTTAAGTGTTTTATAAGTATGGGATTATGTATTTTGATTCATAAACTGATCTAGTTTATGCCATTGTTTAGAAATGTCGCCTAGTGGAAGAAATGGAAACTGTATCAATGCACGCACTCCATGTAGGGATTTCTCTCCTGCTCAAGATAATTATAGTGGGGCTGGTGATGCAACTGGTGCCGATCAGCTAATCACCATACTGGGACAACTTACTCGGGTTATGAATATTAACCTTACCCGTATGGAGCACCCTGATCCACAGCGTGGAGGATCAATGTTAGATCGATTCATGAGGCAACAACCACCAACGTTCAATGGGAGTACAAATCCCTTATTAGCTGAGCAATGGATATTTTCCCTAGAGAAAATATTTCAGGCTTTGGGGAGCAGTGAAAGGGAAAAAGTTATCATGGCAGTTTACCGCCTCACTGGAGATGCTGATCAATGGTGGTCATTGATTCAAAATATGAAGGAAGATGATGAAGTATCAAATATGGAATGGAGGGAGTTCAAAGATATGTTTTTAGAAAAATACTTTCCTCGCGACCATCGAGCAGATATGGAAAGGCAATTTCTAAGTCTGAGACAAAAGGAGGATGAGAATGTCACAAAGTATGAGGATAACTTTACAAGGTTAGCAAGGTACGCTGGTGATTATATACGTAACCAAAGAAGTATGATTGATCGTTTCTTTGATGGGTTAAAACCATTTCTCCGTCGAGCATTAGTCTCAGAATCCTTTTCGTCGTACGTAGACATTGTCTCATGTGCTATCAAGACCGAAAAGGAATTCTCTAAGTCTTATGACTTTAAATCAAAGCAAGAGAAGAAGAGACCTGCTGATCAATCTGGGAATGGAAATAAGGGGAAGAAGGGAAAGGTTGAATATCCATCCTGTGGTAAATGCGGGAAGAAACACCCTGGTACTTGCTTGAAGGGAATGGGAGTCTATTACAAGTGTGGTGAAAAAGGCCACCAAGCTCGTGAATGCAAGGGGAAGAAGGAAGCTACCAACGTTCAGTGCTACAATTGCAGGGAGATGGGGCATTATGCAAATGAATGTCCTAAGCGTCAGGAGAACTTAACTCAGAAAAGGCCAAGGGATCAAGGCCAGGCTTATGCTATCACTACTGCTGAGGTAGAAGCTCCAAAAGACGTGGTGGCAGGTAATTTAATGGTTTCTCAAGTTTAGCAAATGCATTATTTGACTCTGGATCGTCGCATTGTTTCATATCTTCCCAGTTTTCTAAGAAAATTAGATATTTTCAATTTGATTTAATAAGGGAGTTGTCAGTTAAAACTCTTAAGGGAAGTATCATTGCAACAAAGTTTTGTGAATCAGTCCCCATTAGAGCACATAAATTTTCTTTATCTGCTGATCTCATCGTCATACCTATGATTGAGTTTGATATAATCCTCGGTATGGACTGGCTTTCGGACTATGATGCGAAGATTTATTGTAAGAAGAAAGAGGTTACGATTCTTGATGATAATGATAAGGAACACCTTATTTTTAGAGCAGAATCGTCACCACCTAATTCTTATTTAGATCCACCCCCAGTAGCTCAACATAATTCAATTATTGGGGAGGAAGAGAATGAAATAACTGTCGGTGAGGAAAGGAATGTTCAAATAGAGGATGTACCTGTTGTGAAAGAATTTGTAGATGTATTTCCGGAAGATTTACCTAGACATCCTCCAGAACGAGAAGTTGAGTTTTCCATTGATTTGATTCCTGGATCAAGGCCTATATCGAAGACCCCTTATAGAATGGCCACTGTAGAGTTAGTCGAACTAAATAAACAACTAGAGGAATTGAGTAATAAAGGATTTATTCGCCCTAGTGTTTCTCCACGGGGAGCCCCTGTTCTTTTTGTTAAAAAGAAAGATGGTTCTATGAGGTTATGTATCGACTACAGGGAGATCAATGCTATAACGATAAAGAACAAGTATCCCCTACCTCGCATTGATGATTTATTTGACCAACTGCATGGAGCTCAATACTTTTCAAAGATTTAACTTCGATCTGGATACCATCAGTTGTGTGTGAAGAAGGAAGACAATCCGAAGACAACATTTCGAACCAGGTACGGGCATTACGAGTTTACTGTAATGCCGTTTGGATTGACTAATGCACCCTCTGTATTCATGGATCTGATGAATAGAGTTTTCAAGGAGTATCTCGATGAATTTGTGGTGGTATTTATTGATGATATCTTGGTATACTCCAAAACCTACGAAGATAATGAAAATCACTTGCGCATTATCTTGAAGACTCTGAGGAGGCATGAATTATATGGGAAGTTTAGCAAGTGTGAATTCTGGCTTCAGGAGATTTCTTTTCTTGGCCATATTGTCTCTAAAGATGGAATCTTTGTTGATCCTTCTAAGACCAAGGCAATCCAAGAATGGCCAGCACCTACGAGTATAACTGAGGTACATAGTTTTATTGGTTTGGCAGGTTATTATCGACGTTTCGTCCAGAATTTTGCCCGATTGGCTAACCCATTAACGAAGATCACACGTAAAAGGGTTAAATTTGTTTGGACAAAAGAGTGTGAATAATGTTTTGAAGAACTGATGAGAATATTAGTCAATGCTCCTATATTGACTCTACCATCGGGGAATGATGGGTTCGTTATTTATAGTGATGCATCAAAGAAAGGACTTGGTTGTGTCCTTATGCAGAATGATAGAGTTATTGCCTATGCATCACGACAGTTGAAAATTCATGAACAAAACTATCCTACTCATGATCTTGAGTTAGAAGCTGTGATCTTTGCTTTGAAGATATGGAGGCACTACCTCTATGGTGAAAAATGTGAGATTTATACTGATTACAAGAGTTTGAAGTATATTTTCTCACAAAAAGAACTCAACATGAGGCAAAGGAGATGTCTTGAATTACTCAAGGATTATGATTGCACGATACACTACCACCCTGGGAAAGCAAACAAGGTGGCAGATGCTTTGAGCAGAAAAGACCATGGTGTTTTGAACATGATGAGAATTGAAAGGGATCCAATTTTCATGGATCTAGTGAAGATGGACATGGGAATAACCAGGGAAGGTGAAACATCAATGCTTTTTCAAATGGTTGCCAAACCATCTTTACTAGAAAGGATTAAGATTTCTCAGACCGATGATGAACAATTTTATAAAAAGATTAAAGCTGTGAATGATGGGAGATTGAGAGACTTTGTGTATGAAGATGGGATTTTGAAATTCCGGAAGAGACTTTGTGTTCCCGATTTACCTGATCTAAAAAGGGAATTGCTGGATGATGCTCATAGTTCCAATTTCTCTATACACCCTGGGAGCACCAAAATGTATAGAGATTTGAAGGAACATTTTTGGTGGGACAACATGAAGAGAGAGATTGCTGATTTTGTGTCAAGATGTATGGTTTTTCAACAAGTGAAAGCTATAAGGCAACAACCTGGAGGAGTCATGCAACCTCTTCCCATACCGGATTGGAAATGGGACAATATTATGATGGACTTTGTCATGGGGCTACCAAAGACTCCTAGAAGGAACGATGCAATATGGGTTATTGTTGATCGTATTACCAAGTCCGCACATTTTCTTGCTATAAGAGAAGATCTACCCCTGGAACGTCTAGCAAGACTATATATTAATGAAGTTGTGAGACTTCATGGAGTTCCCCTATCGATTGTTTCTGATCGTGATCCCCGTTTTACTTCTAGATTTTGGAAAAGTCTTCAGAAATCCCTGGATACTGAACTTCATTTGAGCACTGCTTACCACCCTCAGACAGATGGACAATCAGAACGGGCTATTCAAACCCTAGAAGACATGTTGAGATCTTGCTCACTTGACTTTCAGGGTATGTGGGATCAATATTTACCACTGGTAGAATTTTCCTATAACAATAGCTTCCATTCGAGTATTCATATGGCACCATATGAAGCGTTATACGGAAAGAGATGTCGTACACCAACCTGTTGGGATGAGGTTGGTGAAACAAAACTTGTAGGCCCAGAACTGGTGGAGGAAACGATGGAAAAGGTGAAGGTAATCCAAAATCACATCAAAGCAGCTCAAAGTAGGCAGAAAAGCTATGCCGATAATCGAAGGAAGGATTTGGAATTTCAGGTCGGTGATCATGTTTTCCTGAAGGTATCTCCATGGAAGGGAGTCATACGTTTTGGTAAGAAAGGTAAATTGAGTCCCAGGTACATCGGACCTTTCGAAATTCTAGAACGAATTGGGGCTGTCGCTTACCGATTGGCAATGCCGCCAAGTCTGTCCAAAGTTCATGATGTGTTCCACGTATCTCTGTTGAGAAAATACATGCCTGACCCAACGCATGTACTCACCTATGAGGAATTAGAACTAGAACCCGATCTGTCTTATTGTGAAGAGCCTGTCAGGATTCTTGATACAAGAGAACAAGTACTAAGAAACCGGACGACGCGTCTGGTAAAAGTTTTGTGGAGAAATCATAAGATGGAAGAGGCAACGTGGGAACCCGAGGAACTTATGATGAAGAACCACCTGAGTCTTTTTATGCAGTAATACCCTAGAAATTGCGAGGACGCAATTATTTGAAGGAGGGGAGAATGTAACACCCCAAGCTTCCACGGTACGTTTCCCTTCGAATAATGCGATAGCGTGTGTTGTACGCAACCTCGAGTTCTAACACACACCACAACTAATTAAACTAGCCGCTGTGAATAGTAATACCTAATTTTTGAAATCATATATATTTTATATTTCAAAATGGACTTCATTTTTGGATTCGGAATATTGAAATTATCCTAGGGTGAAATTTTGGTACTTTTCGGATAACTTTTATATTTTGATGAATAGTGAAAATTACTAAATTTTAATTAAAAACAAATTTTTTAATCAAAATAATTAATATTGATAAATAATTAATTTGAGTGGTTTTAAAGTATATTTAGAATATATTTTTACCATTTAATTTAATGTTTGTCATCGGACATAATTTCACAATTAAACCAGACATAAACAAGTGTCAATCTTTTGATAGTTATTATCTCTTAAAAACACGCTTTTTTATTTTAACAACGGGAATTAATTGTAAATTAATTTCTGCCACTTCTGTGTTTTGAATTTTGAAAAATGGATTACATATTTCGAATCAGGATGTCCAAATTATTTAAATAGGTAACTTTTATTTTTACACATTTTGAATAATTACTGCGGTAAATATTTTATTTACCATGGTTAAAGGGTAAATCCGGTAAATAAGGGTTAAAAAATAATATTATAATAATACAAAATTACCCTAAAACGTGTCCTAACCTTATTGGTGGACACATACCCGACCATGGGCATCCTTGGGTCGATTTGGGGACCCCTTGGAGCCACTTGTATGTGGTAGGGACCCATTATATTAATAAAGTTAAAATAAAAATAAAAATGGCATAAGCTTACATCTTTTAGAAGAAAAATTTTTACATAGGGTTATACATGTTGGATTTTAGATTATAAATATTCATTAGAAATATGAAAAGCGTTCCTACATAATGATATTTTATTTATAATTTTTAGACATCAAATAATTTAAATTATTAATGACACAATAATGATGCAATGTTTACCTCATTAATAAATCATTTAAATAAATAAGATTATAATGATTAAAATATTATCTAAAACCTGTCCAATTTTTATTGGTTGATGTTATTTAGAATATGAGTCATCTTATCTTCGACCTCAATGATTTTTGGACCATTATAAACCGAATTTAATTATATTATAAAGTAATACTTTCACTCTTTCCTAAAGAGCCCCTCCTCTCCCTTATAAAAGGAGACCACTTCTACTAATTCCTCACACCTCTCAAGCCACTTGGCTCGGCCAAACTCTGCCCACATACTCTCCCAACTTCCCTCAATACAACCTAGAGGCCTTAGTTTGATCATAAAGCCAACCTAAGGATCCCTTTTGATCAAATCAAAAGGAAGAACCTGAAGAAGAGGTAATGTTTTCACCACCCCTTTTCAAGTTCCTTTCTTCTTCCACTTCTTCTTTCTTTGTTCTTACCATTCTAAAATAATAACTCCAGTATCTCACATATACTGTGATGTTATTATAAATATGGTACGACCATATTCAGTATTCTATCCACCCTTTGAATAACATGTCACCATACGTGCGTACGTACGGCTTACCGTCTCCACGTCGTGGTGTAATTGTTATTCAATATATTATTATTTAGGTGGGTATAATAATGATATGTAATTCATGTAAATAATAAATATAACATGATAATTATTCTGTATATATGATATACTATCCAATTATATATTATTTTAATATCAAAATAATGATATTGTCGCTCGTGCGTACGTACGGACTACCGTCTCCACGAACGCGATGAGATTCATTCTCCGTCGTATCCATCCAAGTATAATTATCATTTGATGATTTAAAAATAATGTTTAGGGACATGATATCATTCTGTATATGAAAAAGATACAACCTATCCATGAAAAACACGACTTACGTAACAAAACATATAAAAGAAAACGAGCAAGTTAACACCCGAAACAACGATAAATCTAAGATATTGCTAACAAAGCAATGTTAAAAGATCATATATGATATCATATGAATGTATATGATTATTGTATAATTTAATAACAATTATTTCACCATTATACAGGTGTTTAACCTACCCCAACCAAGGAAAAGTACAAGGTAAGGGATTTTCTTATCTCACTTTCAATTCCGTGAGATTTCCATTGTTCGCCACTAAATTATTGAAAGTGGTGTATTGTGTACTACCATTTGATATATATTATCATGATTCTCTTTATATTCATTTTATTCTGTAAATCCTTTGGTGGTTATTAACTTTTGGCCATACGACTCAGTTGATTAACGTGGTAAGGGGTTTTCATCTCACTCCTTATTCCCGTGAGATTCATGCCATATTGCCACCATCACCTTTTGTGTGGTGTATGTACTGCCCATAATTATATTCGTTGTGTAATACACTCTAATTTATGTGTATTTACATATTAATTGTTTGATACCTCTTTCATGGGCTGTATGTTTCATAAGTTACCAAATTGGTAAGGGTTATTTCACAATCTCTTCATTATCCGAGGTTGTTTATACGTAATAATCTACTGGGATCTCGTTATCATCCACATCCATGTTTCATCAAAATGTATTTCAAAACATTTTTAATATTTAAAAGAATATGGGTTAAAGTCATTTATACCCTTGTTTGACTTTTTATAAGAGGATTATAAGGGAATCTTTCCGTCGTTTTCCAAATAAGGTGCTTTTTAACCTTTTCGACAGAATTAAGATAAGAATGTTTTTTTAACTTATACGGCGGGTGCGGTTATTTTCCGCGGTTATAAAATCGTCAAAGCTTCCCTTACAAGCTTATAAGAATATTTTCAAAGAAAATGTTTTATTTTATAAATATATGGCTCTTAAATGATTTCAAAATAGAAAGAGATATTTCTCTAAAAAGTGTTTTGATTTCATCTATGTCAACATCCTTTGATGGATTTTAAGATTATTTGAAGTTGATTTATTATGATACAAAACTTCTATATTGTATTGAAGGTTTTGTGATATGTTTGACTATGGATGTGCTATTTTTATACCATGCATAGTTTATGGTGAAAGTATTGACATTTCGTATGCTAGTTTTAATACGAATGTTTATGTTATGTTTAAAACTTTTCATATGGGAATGCATTGGACTTAATAAGTGACGGGTGGAGCCCGCTATAGCTCCTCGATGCATCGGTAGGTCTCATGAGACAAAATAGTGTCTTGGAACAAGGCCTTGACAAAATCTTATTTGTAGTCTTGGCACGAGGCCTTGACTATGTGGTTATGATAGTCTGGCATTATGCATTCCAACATTATGAATGTGGTTATTGATTTTTGCATGTGATTATTCGATTAGTAGAATATCCATGTGAATAAGTAAATGGCATTATTTCATTTTATTTATGCCGTACCATGTTGAAAGTTCATGTCAGAAAGGCTTTTGTTTTAGTTATACATTGCCTTAAATGTTTATTCTTATTTATGAAAGTTTCCGCTATATTGTTATCCTTACTGGTCATTTGAGCTCACCCCTTTTCTATGTTTTATTTTTCCTAGGAAGTGAAGAAGTAAATTATGAATGACCTGCAGGGATATTATGTGGGGATATGAGTGTGGATTATGGAGACATTATGTTGTTGTAGTAGTTTTTCATTTTATGATGTAATGTAAAACTTATGAATATATCTAGTGTTTCCAAGGCTACTAAACCAATCGGTCTTTCGAGATTTGATCTTTCTTGTGATCATGCCAATGTTATGTAATAATGCACCGACTCTGGGTAGCTGGGGTCGGGGCGTTACATTGTGGCCCAGGTGTGTGCGGGCGGGTGTGGCAGTGAGGCTGTGGTGAGAATGGTGGGATTGGTTCGATGCGTAGGATGTCTTCAATAACTAGTTGGAAAGCGGCGCGGGGTACCCAAACATCGATGTGCAATTACTATACTTTACTTAGCTTGCGTTATTTTGGGAGTGTGCCTTGGTGAGGTTTGGGTGGATAGTTACCTTGTTAGGTGTATGGTTATCTCTTTTTCCATGGGGCATTCGAATTTCTCCTCACTTGTGTACGAGAGTCTTTTGTTTGGCCTACTAAGTTTACTTGTATGCTCACCTTATGTATATAAAACTGTTTTCAGGTTTCCAGTAGGACTTTAGGGATCGGGCGGGACTATACTAGCACAGACCTTTGGGTAGTTGATGTCGTCGATTTTTCTTTTTTTCTTTCTTGGTACTTTACCTTTGGAGTTTTTTGGCTTGTGCCTTTTACTTTTGAACATTCATACGGGAATGGTTTACTTGTGGATTTACCTTTACTTTCATCTTCGGTATTGTTGGGGTTTCTATCTTATCTCCCGATCCTATTAATGAAAAAGGGTAATTCCTTCCATCTTGTGAGTCATTCTATACCCTTGGCACTGGTCTCTACTGCTGGACCTATTGAAGGTGGGTTTCGTGGGTCATTATATCTCCTTCAACTTGAAGATGGAAGGTTCTGGAAATCTTCTATCCCTTCCCTCATCTTGGTGAGGGTGGGTCGTGATAGGAGCATTCACCAATCTTCTATTTAATTATTGAAACTGATCATCACATTCTTTTGTCTAGATAAATTTAACAACTTTCCGAGTTAACTTCATCAGTGGGATAAATAACCATGAAAAATATTCAACAATCCTCCGGTAATAAAATAATAATCCAAGAAAACTACAAATATCGGTTATATTTGTGGGTCTTGGACATTCTTTTACAACATTTGTTTTAGTAGGATCAACAATTATTCAATCTTTAGAAACAATGTGAGCACGAAATGAAATTTGTTGTAACCAAAACTCACACTTTTTTAACTTCCCATACAGTTTCTTCTATTTTATGGTTTGTATGAAAACCCTTAAATGACTTTCATGCACCTATTTACTTTTCAAAAATACCAAAATATCTTCATTAAACACAACCACAATCTTATCCAAGAACTCATGGAAAACTCTATTCATAAGATCTAGGAATACAGTAGGTTCATTTGTCAACCCAAAATGCATAAAAATAAATTCATAATGGCCATATATAGTCTGAAATGCGGTCATCAGAATGTCTACTTCCTTTACTTGAAAATTATGGTACCCCAACCTCAAGTCAATATTTAAAAAATACTGATCTCTCTAGAGATAATCCCACAAATGATCTATATTAGGAAATTTATACATGTTCATAATTGTGATATTAATCAAGGCTCTATAATAAATGCAATGTCTCATTGAACCACATTTATTTTCAACAAACAAGATAAGAGGACCCCATGGTGATGTGCTAGGTCAAATAAAACCTTTATCTAATAACTCTTGAAATTTCATCATTACCTCTAAAAGTTTAATTTGAGATGTTTGAAAGGGGGTTTAGAAATTGGTTTAGCATCCAGAAATAAATCAACTATAAATTTAACTTCCTAGTCAGGTATTATACAAGGAAAATAATCCATAAAAACATCAAGACACTCATTTACCACTGGCACATCATTCAACTGAATAGGTCCCTTGTTTGCAACAATATTTTCAAGGTATCATTTATTTCCTTCTTTTACTAGTTTCTCAGCTTTCTAATATGTTTTCAAAAGTAAGGTTACATTCTTGTACACAAACTGAAATTCTTTCTGAAAAGAAACATCTTTAGATCTGCATTAAATCTTAGCATGACAAATGGAATGAAAATCTATACCCTAAATAATAACCAAGTATTTCAGAGGAAAATCAATATAGTTTGAATTTAGATTCATTATGCACACAATGATATGAAGAAGTTGCCAATGAACACCTGGTCATCCGCACACTCCATTTCCATCTTCTCCTTTCATCAAACTAGTTTTTCAAAACTATTGAACTCACGGGATCCTAAATACCTTTGATTAAAAAACTTTAATGTAGAAAGAAATTTATTCATTTTTCTATTAAGATTTTTATGATGTTTTGGAGATTATCATTCTAGTCGTGTAAAATTTTCTTCATAAACAACCACTAATCCATCCTCCTACCACAATTCAATGAATTGTTTTTCCATCCAAATTTGGACCTCATTAGGAAAATATTTCTCATGAAACATACCTTTGAAATCAACCCAATCAAGCGAAACAATCTCCAAACTATTCTTGCTATTTTTAACCATCGAACACCACTGATTATCTTCAACTTAAAAACAATAAACAGAAATACTAAATAGTTGATGTTATAAACACCCCATGACATTGAAATCTTTTCTAGTGATTTATTCCACCCTTCTGAAATCACGAGGTCATATGTCCTCTTAAATGATGGGGGGTGTTGCCTCATGAAATGCCTCACTACTGACATGTACCTATATGGTTGATGTGGTTGATCTCATGTATGGATACCACAACTATTTATTGCATGAGTCAACTATTCCATCACTGCAAAAAACTACTCAATTCTGATTCCAACCATCTTAATTTGCTGATATGGAAGGTAATTTTCTTCTTTATGTGTTCCTATAATAGTTACCCAATTTCCTCTATGAAAAACCATTCTAAAATAGAAATATCTTATCCGAATAAACATGATCATCTTCAAATTATATATCATTTCAATCTTACTATAATGTAAAAATAATTTATGGATATTAATTTAACAATATCCATTCTTTTAATGTTTTAAAAACTAACCTCTAATACCAAATATAAGGCCCGAACCTTAAACATGACATAATCTTGAATTAAGCCATGAATTTATCATTGTGGATCTTTTCAGATATAGTGTTTTAGAGTATTAGGCCATAACTATTACATTACATCTCAAAAATTACAAAGTAAACACTTTTACTCTATCCATTTTTTTTAAACATATAAATAAACATCCAAAAATAAAAAAGAATTATTTTTTTGATAAAAATTATCTTGAATTATCCATTTCTCTTACCCTTCCTTATTCCCTGTGAAAAGAATTTCAAAAACTCGGGATGAGCATAAAAAGCTCAGTAAGAGATATAAAATAAGGAAACAAAACATCAGTCAGTGAATAAATAAAATCAAAGAAGTCATACTGTTCAATCATAAAAATAGTCTATTTTAAACACCTCATGATATCATAATATTTTAAAATAACACATTAAAATCCTAAATCGTAATGTTTACATGTGGAATCCATAACATACTTACATTATAGCTTTCATAGCTATCTAGCGAGTTACGATTGTAATACCCATTATAGTATATTCCATAAATCTCTTTAGAGAAGAATTAATGATAGCTTTATCGTATAACCCAATGCATTGCAGAGCTATCTCACACTCACCCACCTTAGTTTTATGTCAAAACAACCTGTATATGTAAAAAATACATAATAACCATAACATAATAATAAAACATGAACTAGTATAATGGAAAGATAACATTTCCACATTTCAATCGAAAGATATCAGTTCAGGATATTGGAATAATAAATCCGTTATCAAAAACATTTTCAATAAAAAAATACATAAAAAATGGTATATGGTATTTAATTTTTATTTTGAAAACACTAAGGCATTTATAGGAATCCAAATATCAAATAATTATCCTGGGGGTGGAATGGTCATTGTCACCACATACATTAAAAAGAAACATTCATAGTATCGTTATGTAAAATGGTTCATTGAAAAAAGATTCCTATTGAATTAAGTTAAAAGTAAAATGCATTTATACACAATATAAACTCAATATATGTATAAATCAAAATTTAACTCAATGAATAGAGATTGAGACAAATTCCTTTACCTTGTCTGCGACACGTCACATATGTTCCATGTGTTTCCTCAGTTCGGTAACTCCTTTTGATTTAAGCTAAAAGGACTGCTTGAGTTTCCTTCATCCCAAGGTAAGGAATCTAAGAGTAAGAGAGGTATGTTCGTACATTATTAGGGTAATGGTTAGATGATCCAAGGGATATTGAGATGTGTGATTAATGGTTAGAGGTGATACTATTTTATAAGAGGCAGGAGGGGCACTTTAGGAAGGTATTTAATTATTATTTTATTATAAACTGATTTTTGATTTCAAATGATCCCAAAGTCATTTCATTCAATGATAAGAAGATTTTGGGTCAAAAGACACTCAACCAATAGGTTATAGACAAGTCTAGGTCTCAAATTAACCTTATCTTTTAGCTTTAACACTAAGCTAACCAGTTTAAGTCTTACCATGTCTTCTTATCTATTCATACTATATGGTTAATATATTTAATATAAAATTCTAATCTAACCTCAAGTGATTAATTAATGAATATTTTACCCTTATCTAAGTCATTTTTCAAAATCATATATTTTTAGGACTATAAAATCATTTAATAAAATTTATTTTCTTTAAAATCTAATTTAGGTAAATTTTATATTATTCATATCATGAATTTTTTAAAAATCCATAACAACATTATTATTTAAAAAAAAATCATTAATTCCAAGATAACAAGTCATAATCATCTATAAAATTCATTCATGGCACTAAATTGTTTAA
The DNA here is from genome assembly GCA_963277665.1 of Viscum album. NCBI lineage: Eukaryota > Viridiplantae > Streptophyta > Magnoliopsida > Santalales > Viscaceae > Viscum > Viscum album. The sequence goes on from OY728125.1 coordinate 1,700,187,417, forward strand.
AATAAATTTATTTTAATGTTTATATTCTCATTTATTTAAATCATTACTTAATAATTAAATCACTACATCATCGTTGTGTCATAAATAAACTTATTTATATGATGTCTAAAAATTACAAATAAAAAACCATGATGTAAGAAATCCTGTTAAAGTTTTAATTATCATTTATTTTTGAAGAGATCACTTATATAACTCCATATAAAAGTTGTTCTACAAACTGATACTTGTTTATGTTATATTTTTCATTATTTTAAATTAATTCTTATAAAATGTCATTTTCACATCCAATTGGCACCATGGGGTCCCTAAATTGACCCAAGAATGCCCACGGTCAGACATATCTCATCAAATAGCATGATGAAATGTGTTCGGATAATTTAATATTATTATAATATTATTTGTTTACCCTTATTTACCAGATTTACCTTTTATCCAAGGTAAATAAAATATTTAATGAGATAATAATCAAAATGTTTGAAAATAAACGACCCATATTTAAACAATTTGGATATCCTAATTCCAAACATGGAATGAATTTTTCTAAAATCGAAACATAGAATTTACAAAAAAATAATTTAAAATTAATTTCTGTTTTCCAAAGAAAAAAGTGGGTTTTTTAGAAGTAAAAACAACCCAATGATTGACAGTTTTTTTTCTCAAATTTCATATTAATATTCCAAAAAATGGACAAACATAGATTACATGATAAAAATATAATCCAATTAAAATTTAAATCAAATTATAAGTACAATCTAACAATCTAAATAAATTAAAATTAAAAGGCTATTTTGATTTAAAATGAAGTACTTCTCACTATTCATTAAAAATGAACATTATTAGAAAAATAACAAAATTTCATCAGAAGTAAATATTTATGTTCCACATATAAATAAGAATTTTATTTTTTCAAATAAAACTTATAAAAGTTAAAAAACTAGATTTAAAAAGGGTTCTCTTTCAAAAGGAGGTAAAACAACCTCTTAAAGAATGTTATCCCTTATAGAATTTTCTATTTCCCAAGTTAAATCTTCCCCCCATTTGGAAATTGCATCTTCATAATTTCATTCACCTCTCAAATAAGTGGGAAAGTTTATCCCTTATAGAATTTTCCATTTCCCATGTTAACTCTTCAACCATATCGGTTTTCCAAAAATCTTATACCTGATGGAATACCTTATTTTGCAATACTTTCTCTATTCCCTTAGGAATCTAGACTAGTTGTTCGATATATAAAATATTCTCTTCTAATTGAACTACCTCTAGACACAAAACATGAGATGGATCCAACATATACTTTTCCAACATTGAAACATGAAAAAAAATTTATACCTCAGATAAACATGGGGGTAAATCGTCTATGTAGGACACTAATCCTATATTCTATCGGATTTCATAGGTTCCAATGAACCTCAGACTCAGCTTTCCCTTCTTACTAAAACACATCACAATTTTCCCTGGAAAAAATTTAAGAAAAACATGATCACCTACCTAGAAATAAAGATCCTCCTCTGGTTATCCGCAAAACATTTCTGCCTACTGTAGGATATTATCACGTGCTTTTTAATTAACTGAACTTTCTGTGCCATCTTATCTACCAATTCTGGTCCAATAAACTACCTTTCACATAATTCACCCCAAAATATTTGAGTTCAACACCACATTCCATATAATTCCTCAAATGGTGATATCTGTATACTGAAATGAAAACTATTATTATTAGAAAAATAAACCAAAGAAAGATATCAGTCCAAAATTTCCAGGTAATCCATTGAAAAATACGTAGCATTTCCTCCAATGTCTGACCTGTTCATATTGACTACCCATCCAATTAAGGATATAAAGCTATACGGAAATGTAATTCAGTTCCCAATGACTTGTAAAGGCCCTTCCAAAAGTTATAAGAGAACTTATGATCATGATCAGAAACAATGAAGAGGGGAACTCCAAGTAACCTGACTATCTCATTAATATACAATCGAGAAAGTTGATATAGATACAAAGTATCTTGAATAGGAAGAAAATGAGAAGATTTAGTCACTCGAACAACAATATCCCAAATTCCATCATTACCTAGAGAATTCTATTATAATCCCACTATGAAATACATGGAAACATTTTTTCATTTCCACTTTAGAATTAGGAAAGGTTGAAGCATACATTTTGGTAACTACCATTCTACATTAACCTATTGGTAATTTAAACACTTAATAATAAATTCCACAATATGTTTTTTAATTTCACCCCACCAGTAAAACTATCGAAGATCTCTATAAAGTTTATTACTTCAGGATAAACTAAAAGTGGAGAACTATGATCTTCAAATAATAACTGTTTCTTCAACTGGGAATCATAAGGAAGACATAATCTCTTTCCAAACCTCAAAAAGTCTATATCAATGTTAAACTTAGGTAACATACCCTTGTGAACCTATTATATAATTTTTTTCAACTCACTCCCATCTTTTTGTGCGTGCTTTATTCTATCTGCTAGAGATGATTGTACTAGAAACCAATAACAAAACTAAGTAATTTCCAACACCAACAACTTCCATGCCAAATTTAATCATATAAAAAAAACCAAGGATCTAGTTCCAAATATAGCACGATTATTGTTGCATTACTTTTTCAACTCAAAGCATCAACCAATTTATTTTCATTTCCTAAATGGTAATAGATCATGAATTCATAATCCTGGATTAATTGTAGAAATCTTCTCTATCTCATGATTAATTTCTTCTGATTGATTATATACATTATTATTTTGTGATCGGTAAATATTTCACACTTAACGCCATCCAAATTATGCCTCCAAATTTTAAATGAACTAACAAGAGAACCTAATTCAAAATAACGTGTTGAGTTATTTAACTCATAAGGTTTCAACTGATGTGATGCATAAGAAGTTACATGATCACTCAACATTAAGACACAACCAATTACTTTCAAAGAATCATCACTGTTGATAACAAAATCACCATTTCTGGAAGGAAACTTCAATACTAGAGCATTCGAAAATCTCATTTTTAAATCCTAAAAACAATCATAACATTCTTTTTCCCAAATAAATTTAACACCTTTTTATGTTAACATAGTTAGTGGGCTAGATAATCATGATAACTTTTCAACAAACCTCTGGTAATAACTTGTTAAAGTAAGAAATCTACAAATATAGGTAATATTTTTGGGTCTTCACTATTATTTAACAACTTTTCTTTTAACAAAATCAACAATTATGCCATCTTATGAAACAATATGACCAAGGAATGAATTTTTTTATAACCAAAACTCACACTTGTTGAATTTACCATAAAATATCTTTTCTTTTAAGGTTTTTATGAAAACTATTAAATGACATTCATACTCTTATTTACATTTATAAAATACCAAAATATAATAAATAAACAAAACAACAAACTTATCCAAAAACTCAAAGAAAATTCTATTTATAAAATCCATGAATACAACACGTGCATTGGTCAACACAAAAGGCATAGATGGATATTACTAATTATAATATCTGGTAAGAAATGCATTCTTTAGAATGTATTCTTCCTTTACATTCAACTAGTGGTACCCCGACCTCAATCCAATCATGGAAAAATACTGGGCTCCCTGGAGTTGATCAAACAAATCATATAATTGAGTGAAATTATAATTGTTCACAACAGTGATATTAATCCAGGATAGATAATGAATACAAAGTCTCATTCAACCATATTTCTTTTTAATTTACAAGTCATGAGAACCCCATGGGTATGGGATAGGTTGAATGAAACCTTTATCTAGTAACTTATGTAATTTCATTTTAAACTCTAAAAGTTCAGTTAGAACCATTCGATAATGGGTTGTTAAAATTGGCTTAGCATCAGGATCTAAGTCAACAGTAAATTCAAATTCCCATTCAGGTATTATTCTAGGAAACTCATCATAATAATCATCAAGATACTCATTTACCATTGAGAAATCATTAATCTATACAATCTGTTTGTGTTCAAAAATATGTTCATGGTAACATTCATTTCATTATTTTACAAGTATTTCGGCTTCCTGATAAGTTATAAAAAGTAATGGTTCATTATTGCACACAAAAAAATTATTTGTAACATAAATATATTAATCTCGACATTCAGTATTAGCATAATAAATAGAAATAAAATCCATACCCAAAATAACATCACACACTATTAGAGGAAAATTAATAAGGTTTGGAGGTATATTCATTCCGCACACATGAATAAGAAGATTCTTATAATTTCTTTTTACCTCAACATTTCCTCATGGTGTTTTTACCACAAGTTTAGGATTTATATTTTGAGATGGAATTCCCAATTTACCAGAAAATTTCTCAGAAATGAAATAACGTGTTGACCCTGAATCTAACAAAAAATTGGCATAATCTGAGTAAATAAACAGTTTACTTGATACTAAATCATTTGATGGACCATCATCTACTGAATTAGTTGCAAAGGATTTCACTACCCATTTCTTCTTGTATCCCGACTTCTTTTTTAAATTTGAGTTCATAGTTGGACACTCATTTTCATAATGACCCATTTCCCTGCATATAAAACATTTTACTGACTGTAAATCAGATTGTGTCTTTCCATTACCCTACTCTTTTTTAGTTAAATTACGAACCATATGTACCACTTTACAACATTAGAAGTACTTACTAGAATTAAAAAGGCATTCCCCATTGTTTTTTACAACAATTTTCAAAAACTATAAACTTATATTTCTAACCATAATACCTTTTTAAGAGTTCTTTCCGTTCCTCTTCCACCTTGACCTCTTATTATTTTGATTTTCAAAGAACACATGGTCATCAAAAAACTCTATTTCTACCTTCCCCTCACATCGAACCAGTATTTCATAGCATTTGAAATAATGAGAAGCAAAATCCATTCAATAAGTTTTCATTAATCCTGAGAAAAAATGATTTAATTTACTATTATGATCCCATTTGAAATTTAGAGTGTATAATGCTATTAGAGTGATGTTTTCTTCATAAGCAGCCACTGAGTAATCATCCTACCTCAATTCCAAGAATTTTTTTTCCATTCTATGTTGAACCACTATAGGAAAATATTTCTCATGAAACATACCCTCGAATTCATCCCAATCAAGAGAATCAATCTCCCCACTATCCATGATATTTTTAACCATCGACCACCACTGATCGACTTCACAATAAAAATGATAACCAAAAAGACTAACCATTGGATGTTCTAAATTCCCATTATATTGAAAACCTTTTCCATTTATTTAATACACTTTTCATCCAACACAGGGTCATTTGATCCTCTAAGTGACGGGGGAATTTTCCTCACGAAATGCTCTAAAAATGACATGTTCCTCTATGGTTGATATGGTGAATCCCATTCATGGATACCACAACCATTTATAACCTGATTCAACTGTTCAATCACTGTAAGAAACTGTTCAGTTCCGATTCCAACCTTCTCAGATTGCTGATTTGGAAGGTTTTTTTCTCTTCATGTCATCCCATCATAGTTGTAGTATTTCCACTGTGACAAACCATTCTATAACAGAAATATCACGGGTGAAGAAAAATGGTAATAGTCAAATTATATATCATTTCAATATTACCATAATGTAAAAATAATATATTGATATTAATTTTACAATATCCTAAAACCTAAATTTGTCTAGAACAACCTTTGATAGAAAAAATAAATTCCCAACCATAAAGATAACACAATCTGGCATCAATTTAAGAGTTATACATTTAGGATATTTTCAATTTTATAGTTTTAGATAATTTTTCAAGAAATATTAAAATACATATCAAAAAATACAAGGTATACACTTCTACTCTATCCAATTTCTTTTCACAAAAAATAAAACACCTAAACTAAAAAATTATTATTGTTTTTATATAAATATTCCTGAATTCTTCTATTCTCTTAAACATCCTTATACCCTATTAATGCAATTTCAAAGACATGGGATTAACATAAAAATCATAGTAAGGGATATAAAATAAAAAAATAAAACATTAGTCCATGATTCCATAAAAATGAAATAAGTAACACATTTCAATCAGAAACATATGCTCATATAGATACCTCATGAAATCATAAGATTTATGAATAAAAAATAAAAAATCATAAATCATAATGTTAACTTGTAGAATCCTTAACATTCTTACTTTTTAGATTTCAAAACTGTATAGGGAGTTATGTTGGGAATACCCATCACAATATATTCACTAAATCTCTTAGGAGTAACCTTAAAGATTACCTTCATCACATTACCCAATGCATTGGAGAGATATTTTGGGCTCACCCACCCTAGGTTTATCTCAGAACCACCCATATATGTAGAAAATTCCCATGAACCATAACATAATCTTAACATGTGAACAAGAATAAACAAAAAGATAACATTTCAACATTGCAATCACAAGATATCAGTTTAAGATATTGACATAATAAATCCATTATCAAAACCATTTTCAATAACCAAATATGTAAAAAAGTGTATATGGTATTTAATTTTCCTTTTAAAACACTATGTCATATAAAGGAATCAAAATATCAAATAATGTTCGTGGCAGTCGAGAGGTGTTTTCCACCTTGTACATTAAAAATAAATATTCTTGTTTGTTATTTAGTAAAACGATATGTTGAAAAATGATTCCCTTTGAATGAAATTAATTTTCAAAGGGGTTTATACACCATATAAAAGAAAGCTCTGTGTAAATAAAAATATTCCTCAAGTAATGGATATTGAGACAAAATCCCTTACCTTGAGTCCGACACGTCACATATGTTCCTTATTATTCCTCAACTTGGGTAAGTCCTTTTGATTTTAGCTAAACAAACATCTTGAATTACCCTCATCCCAATGTATGGCATCAAGGAAGAACAAATGGATGTTGGGAGATAATTTTGGCCAATTTTGGATGATCCATGTGTTCATGAGTGGAGTGAAAAAGGGATAGAGGTGATTTTCTTTTCTAAGATGGAGGAGGGGAACTTTAGGATGGTATTGAAATATTATTTTATTATAAAATTATTTTCGTTTTCAAATTGTCCCAAATTGCTTTATTTCAAAGATAAGATGCTTTTGGGTCGAAAAACTCTCAACCATATGGTTTTAGATATGTCTAGGTACAAATTTAACCTTATCATTTTGGATAAACCCTTAGTTTTCTACTTTTACTCTTACCATGTCTTTATGTGTATTCAAACTATATGTTTAATATAGTAACTATAAAATTACAATAAAACCTCAAGTGGTTAATTAATAAAATTTTCATTCTTATCTAATTCATTTTTTGTAAAATTTTATTTTTAAAATTATTAAATCATATAATATAATGTATTTTTTTTCAAAAACCCATTTATTTTAATTTTATACTATTCATATCATCACTTTTTAAAAAAACCATAACAACATGATTAATTCGAAAAAACATCATTAATTAAAATATAACAGGTCATACACATCCATAAATCTCGTGAATGACAAAAAATGTTTAAAAATAAATTTATTTTAATATTTATATTCCTATATATTTAAATCATTCCTTGATAACAAAATCAGTAAATCCACATTGTGTCATAAATGAATTTATTTATTTTATGACTAAAAATTATATATAAAATACCATGATGTAGGAATATTTTTAGATTTATAATGACTATTTATAGTTTAAGATAACACTTATATGTCTCCATATAAAAATTGTTTTACTAAAATATACATGTTTATGATACATTTTTCATTACGTTAAATTAATTATTATAAAATATCATTTTCACATTTAAGTGGTTTCATGGGGTCCCATAATCCTCCCAAAGATTCCCATGGTCAGAAATACCTCATCCAATAGGACTAGGACATGTGTTAGGGTAAATTTATATTATTCTAATATTATTTTTATAACCATTATTTACAAAATTTACCCTCTAACCATGGTAATTAAAATATTTACAAAAGTTACTATTAATAATGTCTAAAAATAAAAGTTACCTATTTACAAATATTGGACTTCATGTTTCCAAATTTTGAATACATTTTTTCAAATTTGAAACAAAGATTTTGAAGAAATTAATTTAAAATTAATTCTTGTTGTCAAATCCCAAAAATGTGATTTTAAGAAGTAAAAACCACAATAAGATTGACATGTGTTTATGTCCAATTTCAAAGTAAAATTACATAAAATGACCAAGATAGGATTAAATGATAAAAATATAATGCAATTAAAGTTTAAAACAAATTAAATGACTAATCTATCTTTATAAATAAATTAGATTAAAAGGCAGTTTTGAATTATAATGTAGTTTTTTTCACTATTCTTTAAAAAAATGAACATTATCTGAAAAATACTAAAAATTCATCCTATGTATATTTTGATGTTATGATTCTAAAGGAAATTTTATTTTGTCATTTAGAACATATATAAGTGACAAAAACTAAATTAAAAAACGGTTCATTATTAAATGGTGGTAAAATGACCTTTTAATGAATATTAGAGTATTTCAGGATTAGAATCAGATTCATTCTTATATTAAGCCTATAATATTTAATGGATAAATTTAATGAGATTTTAAAAAAAATATAATCATATTTTAGTTATTTCTATTGATTCCAGCTAATACAATGGCTATGTGTTAACTACCATTTAAAATAATAATAATATTATATTATTTTTCCGATATAACTCAACGTTGTGTGCAATATAAGATTTCAGAGAAATCCATTGTATCATATTGAGTATGTTATCGGACATAGTATACCATTTAAAGTAAAATTAATATTTAATTCAAAAATATTAATAAATATGAAAATGTTATATTATTTATTTACCTGGGATCTAATAGTGGACAACTTGGTAGTTGATTGTTATAGAAGAACTAATGATTTAATTTTAATAACATACAATTAAACACAAAATTACTGGATCTAATTAAATTTGTGATGATGGTTTGATCTATGGCTGCTGTTAGGATTATAATGGATGTAATTTTTTTCTTAATGATTTTTAGTTCACTAATTCAAGATGTATCCAACCAATATGACAACCCCCCAAAATCATTCACTAATTTAATTGATAAATTATCATAATTATAATCACCAAATCACTTATAAAATCACCATCATGATCAATCAATGAAATTCTATCATACCACCAATAAAAATGGGTATTCATCAATGATAGTGAAGATGATGAAGAAAATATGTCAAAGAATTAAAATATTTAAATAATGAACCGATTAAATAATTTATGACAATAAAATTACATGGAATCCAACCCATGAATCACTATAGTATTAAGCCATAAAATTTAGACCTAAATTGATTCTATTATGTCAATGGAAGTGGTAAGTTAACTTAATGAATAAGTATTGAAGAAGTTAAAACAATGATATAAAAAAGAAAACACAATTGTGTGAAGAATTTCCAAATTGTAGTGGTGAATTAATTCCATCATTGATTCAATAGTATAAATATTTCATTGAAAAGGAAAAAAGAAATAAATTAAAGGGTTAAGGAAGAAATATAATTTTGAAATTAAGGTAAAAAACATACATGGGGAAAATATGCATATGCTATTACAAAACAAAGAGTAAAATCACAATTGAATGAAAAACATGGATCCCCAAATCTCTTCAACACCAAATCATTAAATACTAAATTTTGGGTCCTAGGTTAGATCCCATGTCAATCAATATCTTCAGCATTAATTGGAAGAGTCATAAAGAGGGTGAGAAATGAGAGGAAATTTTACTTCTCAATGTTGACCATAAAAATTCACCAAGATTCATACCAATTTTTAAAAGTAAAATATGTCATTGATTATGGGTAAATATTTGATGGTCATATAAGAAACATATATTCTTATTGGATTTCTATTATATTTGAAAAAATTTCATTCCAATTATATCATTCATTCATACATTATTCTCGAAATTGTGGGATTCATTTAGGTGCCATAAAATCTATCCCAAAAAATAAATGTCAACTAGGTCTCAATGGATCTTCATGAAAACACAATATCTATCTTTAGAAAAAATATAAGGAAATGATAACCATTTTTTTACATATATAAAGTTAAAAATTTATCTTTATTGGGCTTGAAATATGGCATGCACGTAAGCCCCATTATGATTTGACTATAAATTCATGTATCCATAGCCACAAATGACCACATTTCCAAGTGATTCATCTATTGATCCAAAAAGAAAAATTATTTTTTGGATATTTATAAATAGTATAAAAAAATATCAATATTAAAATTATAAAAAAAAATGAATTCCACAATTTGAGGTTTTATTTGTACCGAATTGACACCTTGTACATGAATTCCATAATGCTTTGAAATGAAGTTCAATTTATAAAATTATCTAAAATTTGTGTTTATAGACATTAAAACACAAGAACATTAAAATATAATCGATCAATATTATCCCCCATCATTGGCTAATAACACCCCAACATGAGTTTTTCCATTATCGAGTAGAGAGTATCTCAAAAATATGATATTAAATCCATTTTTTTAAAAAATTTCAACATACAATTGTAACCAAAATACCTAATTCCGAACAACTATGAAAACCATAAAAATAATTTCACAAAATATTTTTTCACAAACATATCCCAATCCCAAAACCATTATTTTGTTTAAATTTACCACAACACATATTCCAATATGAATTAAGAAAGATGATGTGTTCTGTATCACAAAAGACATTGGGTATATTTTCTTGTTCAAGGGAAAAATTGAATCACTAGGTTCCAATCACATTAAACATTAATATGAGTATCCATTTTTTAATGTTTTATATTTTTTTATATTTAATTAATTTATTTATATATTTATTTTTTATTTATATGACCAAAATAGAGATGAAAATACTAAATCTAGTTAAGAAAACAATGGAGTCACGATCCCCAAGTTTCAAACGCCAAACATATTATCAATTCCATGATTTAAAATTGAGATAGAAATCCTATCTATTGGATGGAAAACTATGGAGTCATGATCAACTTTTGAAGAACGCCACCCATTTAGACAAATAATTTCTCTACGTGGTCTTATTTTTTATTTTCTAGATTCTGAAATTAGACAAAAAGATTCCTCGAACCATATTCTATGATCAAAGGGACACAAGAACAAAAACATAAACCCAAAATCTAATGGATTTTAATTTCCAAATTTTGACTAAGTGGATGAAAATTTAAACATTGAAAAATCACATTAGACAACCCCAATATCCAAAAACATGGAGCATGAATATAATAATGCATTAATATCATTATAAAGTCTTCAAAATTTATTTGATGTTTAGTTTCCATGTTTCAAAATTTAAATTGATTTATGAAAGGATAATAAATTTAATTTTTTCATTGTTTTTAATTTTTATCATAAAATCCCATTTTTTCCAAAATCCTATATTTTCACTCCCCAACCATAGTATGAAATTGTCATCTGTTTTGAATGACATGATATCAGGGAGATTAGAATTTTGAATAAGGAGGATAAGATGTGCTTTTAAATGAAATAATGAAACAAAACCACATGGTATTTAGTTGATGACCCATTAGTAATAAATTTGACACTTTGGCTTCATGAAACATGTAGAATCCTTCCAGTGATTGAATATTGGGTTTGGACATTAGAATTAATGGTTTTCATTTGGATATATTAAAATGCTGTGGGTGCTAAATCTCACACAATAGAGACGTTATATCACATTGGAAACTCAAAAGGGCTTCCCTAAATGAACAATAACACAAAAACACATAAAATAAATAAATAAATAAATAATATATAGAATCCATGTTACCTCCTAGAATGAACTTAGTTTATAGACGTATGGTCAACTTGGACCCCAATCTTACCAAGTTTAAAATTTAAAATTTTTATGGATTTCAATTTTCACTACTTATACTAGATTTAGATTGAGGCTACATTGGTTTTGGTGGGAATATTTCTAAATTAAATCATTTAAAATCATATAGATCCTAGAAAATGGGATAATCCTGAGAATATTAAAAACCAGATCCATAAAATTACTTTTTAACTTTTTCTAATACGTCACATATGATTTATTATTTATTTCATTCAATATATGATGAAAGGATGAGAAAATGTTTTTGATTATCCCCTCTGATGGAAGGCTTGAGAGAGGATGAATAGACATTGAATTCTAGATCAGGTTGGTTAGCACTTTCTAGAATAATTAGGGATATTAATTGAACCTAGTATAATTTGAAAACATTCTCAATATAATTGGATCCCATTGGATAGAAAATTCGACCATGAAATTTCTATATGGGTATTAATATTGGGTATTGAATTGATGCTCAAAATTTCACCCAAGGATCAATTTTGTGGTAATTTTAAAAATCACTATAAGATCAATCTAAAAGTTATTCAAGAAATTGATAGATGTTTATTTCATGGGAATATAGAATATTAATTTCTTCGTGATTTTGACACACTTATATAATTCCATCTAGTTCCTCTGGTTGACTTTCAATACTCTCTGACAAATTCCCTTCATTTTCCAGCTCTAATTTATAATATTTTAGTTTTAATCATCCAATATTTTCAAATGGTTTTGAAAACTCTGAAGGTTTTAGAATCAATGGTTAAATGTTTTCAATTAATTTTCCACTCTTTGAAATAGTCATAGCTTGTAGTTTTTCATGACAGGTTTGTGTGTGACAAGATTCTTCTATCAATGTTAGGTAAGGGAACACATGAGTCGGCAAGGGTTCTATAATTGATTAAATAAAATTTATTTCCAATCTCAAGGATGAAACTACCAAATTCATTTTATCCATTTCTTTTAAAAAAATTCATGATTTTTTGGGGATTGGGATGGATAAGAGTTTTGAATTCACAAAATTCATTAAGTTTCATCTCTCTAACTAAACTAGAGGGGGAGGGAAATTTATCCTTTTAATATTCATCATCCTAATTCATGTACATTTCAAGGGGTGTGGGGTATTCATTTAGTGGTTGATAAAATAAATTTACTAAGTTAGGGTATTCTGAATACTATTTTCTAATTTTATTCGATCCTCATTTTTTGTAGGAGTAATGATGCTGAAAATCCATTATAGTACATATAAATTTTAAATTTATAATTTCAAGAAAGATCCAAATAGAAAGGGTAAAATATAAGAGAAAATGGTGTGAGAATATAGAATTTGGGTTGAGAAAAGGCTGTGAGTATCTAAGATAACTTGGGACCCAAAAAAAGTGCCAATATTTGGGTACATCCAAATTTAAACTACTGGTAGAAGTTGTTATTGTAGTACATGTTGGGATCGAATCCACATCGAACAAAGAAGAAACATTCGGAAGGATAAATTCTTTTGAGGATTTGGCTATGAAGTTGAAAGCTTGGGTATTGTAGTAATTGAATAAATAATGATTTAATATAATGACAACAAAATACACAATTAAATGATCTAATGTAATAAATAATGATGATTTTCTTCTTGTTTGTTATAAGGAATAGAATGTGTTTGATTTTTTTATTTTGGATTTTTTAGATCAATAGTATAAGAGGTATACAATCAATGTGCCAAGTCCCCAGAATAATTCCCCAATTTTATCCAAAAAAAATCCAAAGTATAATCCCAAAAAAATAGAGGATAAATTTCATTATCACTCTAAGGAATTGTTTTGAAATATCCATCAAAATATATTTTCCTTATAGTCGACAAAGACACAGATGAAAACAATCCACCAATTTAAAGGAGTAAAATACTAAACTAGTTAATGAATTTTAGATAAAAAAACATTCAATACACCCCATGAAACTACAACGGAGTAACTCATAAATGTTTATCCTTCCATTTATTGTACTCTATCCATATAAGTGGGAAGTTGGCTAAAACAAACAATATTGGAGAAGTTAAAGTAATTTAATAATGAACATTCCACTATTCTGTGTGGAATTTCACAGTTGTTGGTCTGAATAAATTCAAAACTATATTAAATGGTAAAAAATTATGGGTCTTAGGGTCAAGACCATATCAATCAATTCATTTCCCATTAATAAGGAGTGTCAAAAGGAGGGATAGAAATCTGAGGAATTTTTTATTTTTCTAAGATAACCACATAAATATGGCATGATTCATCACCTTTTTGGAATTTGAATATCTCATTAATGATGGAAAAATCTAAGATGGTTATAGATTCAAGATTTATTCTTCCAAGTATCTAATAATATAATGAAAAAGATCATGCCATTTGGATCTTCCATTTAGATTTTATTCTCAAAATTGTGGGCTACTTTTATGGGCCTTCAAATCTGGCCCAAAAATTAACAGTCAAATTGTGATCCATGGTTTTTCTAAAAAACTTATGAATTAGCTCTTTACATAATTTAATGAAATTATCCCCATAATTTTATATGTCTAATGTTAATATTTTATCTTTTTTGGGCTTGAATTGTGGGCAGAACTTTTATTTGATGCGCCAAAGGCCCATTAATCGTGGTCAAGAAATTCTTGCATTCATGGAAAAAATGTCCATCTTCCATTATGATTCATTTGTTGATAATAAATGAAAAAGTGTTCCATAAAATGTGAAAAATTATATCCCAAAATATAAAATTATAATAATCTATATAATTAATTTCACAGTATGATGATTTCATGGGCTTAAATTGACTCTTTTGATAGAAATTTCACAATGTTGTGAAATGAAGTTCAAGAAGTATATAATCAATGAGATAAGTCCCCAAAATCATTCATCTATTTTGATTATAATAAATTCAAATTATATTAACCAATTAAATTACATTATCACTTTCATGATCACTCTAAGGAATTGGATCATAGTAGAACTCAGAATGTGTTGTTGTTAATGTTGGTGAAGACAAAGAAGAAAATAATTCATCAATTGTAAATCATATATTAATGAACTGATCAATGAATTTAAGATGATAAAATAACATTCAACACACACCAGGATACTACCTAGGATAATCTCATAAATTATTATCCCACCATTCAGGTTATTCTATTAATGGAATTAGGAAGTTGACATAATGAAGCCGGACTGAAAAAGAAAAAATAATGAAATAATGAACACACCACCATTGTGTGAGTAATTTCACAATTGTTGGTGTGAATAAATTTCTTCCATTATAAAATGGTATTAACATTTTATGGAAATATAAAAAATTAAATTAAGAAGGATATGTTGAAGAAATTTTATTATAAAATTAATTTGAAAGAAAACAATTAATTGGAATAAATAAAGATACGATTATAAATTAAAACCATGAAATTTCTATTGAATGAAAAACATGGATCCCTAAATACCATAACCACATACTTCTTAAATAGGTAATTTTGGGTCGTAGGTTAGATCCCCTATTAATCAATTCTTTCCCCATTAATTGGTAGTGTCAATAAGAGGGATATAAATCAATGGAAATTTGACATTTCAATGTTGACCAAAGAAATCATCATGATTCATCCTCTGTTTTTTTGAAAATTCAAATAAGTAATTAAATATGGAAGAATATGGGATGGTAATAGAATATAAATATCTTATTACAAGTTTCATCTAATATCTATAAAACTCTGATCCAATTGGATCAGCCATTCGGATGATATGCTCAAAATGGTGGGCTTATTTTATGGGTCTTCAAATATGGCCCACAAATTAAATGTCAGCTTGGGATCCATGGATATACTTGAAAACATAAGTATTTTCTATGGGCATAGTTGAATGAAATTATCCCCATAATTTTATCTATCTAAACATAAAATTTATGTGACATTGTTCATGAAATGTGGGTTCATTGTTTATTTGATATACCTAAGGCCATTTTTCATTGTCCTTAAATTCCAAGATTCATGGCCTCAAATGTAGATCATCCCTTATGATTCAACCATTGAAAATATAATAAACAATGTTATAATAAAATGGATAAATCATATTCCATACTATCTAATTCATTTAATAGAAATTATTGATTCCATAATATGATGATTTATACGGCCCAAATTGAAACATTATACTTGAATTTAATAGTGTCATGAAATGAAGTTCAATTTATAAATGGAACTAAATTTGGTGTTTATAGATTTTTAATCACATGAATATAAATATATAATCAATTATTATTATCCTTTTTCATTGTCTAATCACACCCCAAACATGATTTTTTATAATCCCTAGAAAAAGTATCTAAAAAATATGAAATTTAATTCCCTTTTTTCAAAAAATATTTAACATAATAATCTCACCAAAAGACACCATTCCTAAAAATCCAGAAAAAAACCAGAATAATTTCAAATAATTTGGGTTCATAATCATTTCCCAATCCCAATCCCATTGTTTTGTTCAAATTCATCATCAAATTTTACTCAATTTCAATTAAGCTTGATGATGTATTTTTTATCACAAAAGAAAATGGTAGCATTTTCTTATTCAAGTTGAAAAAATTGAAGCATTATGATTTAAACACATTAAACCATATGATGAGTATCCAATTTTTTTATATTTTTTTTATTTTTTCCCCTTTTTGTTTTGCATTTTGAACATCAATAGGGATGGACAAACTAACTATGGGCCAGAAAAATATGGCGTCATGATCCCCAAGTGCCAAACACCACCCTTATGGTCAATTCCATGAACCAAAATAGAAATATAAAGACAAACTATCCATAGTAAAACTATGCATTCAAGATCCAAAAGAGTTGATTTCCACACATTTGGAAAAAGCATTGCTCTCTATGGTCTATTTTTTATTTTTTTTAATACTCAAATTAAAATGACATTGCTCCCAAACGTTATGCTATGATGAAATGGACTCACGAAATTCAAAATTACACCCCAAAACCAATTGATTCACATTCGGGAATTTTGATTAAGGGGATGAAAATGTAAATGTTGGAAAATCAGATTGGATAATGGCACATTCCAAAGACTATGACCATAAACATATACATGATATAAAATCATAATGATGGAATTAATAATCATTTAAAAATCACCTTCCATGTTTCTTGATGTACATTAATATATGAAAGGATAAAAATTTTATATTTTCATTGAATGTAATTTTTTTTAAAACCAATTCTTTTCCAAATTACTATATTTTCATTCCCCACAACATTGAATGGAATATACGTAGGGTTTTATAGAAAATAGGTGAGGAAGATTAGAGTTAGGCAGAAATAGGGAGATATGTGATTTAAAATTAAATCATAGAACAAAACCACCTAGTTTATAGTTGACAACCCATGAATAAGAAATTGAATACTTTGGCTTGACATCACAAGTAGACTCCACACAGTGATTTAAGGTTGGGTTTGGACATTATAATGCATGAGTTTCATTTTGAAATATTAGTATTCTTCGGCTACTTAATCTCACTAACAAGATACTTTATATCACATTGGAAACCTGATGGGATTATCATAACAAAAATAACTAGCGAAACACACAAAATAAAAAACCAATATGTAAAAAAATGTAGAAGCTGAGTAACCACTTTTAAAGAACCTAGATTAGGGTCTTTAGATGGACTTGGACCCCCCCCCCCCCCAACTTACCCAATAACAAATTTCAACATTATATGGATTTAATTTTTCAATACATCTATAATATTTAGTTTGAGACTCCATTGGGTTTGGTGGGATGGTTTAAAAATTAATTCATTTAAAATCAGACATGTCCCATTAAATGGGACAATCCCATGAATATCTAACTGTGTCCATCCAATTTTTTTAATCATTCTTAATACTTCACCAATTATTTTCAATTTTTTTATTTAATAGATGAATAAATAACAAAAAAATGTTTTTTATTATCACCTATGATGGAAGGATTGAGAGAGGATGAATTGACTATGAATTTGAGATCTGGTTGGCTTACACTTGTAGACATAGTTAGGGACTTAAAAATGAACTTGGATTCATTTTCAAAATTTATCAATAAAAGTTATTCTTTTTCAAAATATGTTTCAACCACTAAATTTTCAATATGGGTGTCCCGAATGGGTATGGAATTGAAGGTTGTGATTTTCCCCATTGGTCCATTCATTGGTGATCCAAAAAAAATCACTATTAAGGAAATCTTAATGATATTTAATCCATTGATAAATGATTCACTCATGTGATTACAGAAAATTATTTTCATCATGATTTAGACACCTTTCAAAAATTCCCTACAGTTACATAGGTTGACATTCAATATTCCCTAACAAATTCACATCATTTTCAAGAACTTATTTATCATATTTAAATGTTTTTTCCTTTATTATTTTCTAGGGATTTTGAAGCCTCTAATTATTTTATAATTACTGGTTTAGTTTTTTCATTACATTTACCACTCTTTGAAATATTTACATTAATGATTTTTTATGATATGTTTGTGTGAAACATGATTATTCTACAATGTTGAGGATGTAAAACCGTACTGCGTATGGGTTACATAATATTTTTATTATTTTGTTGTTATAATCTCAATTATTAAACATATGAATTTATTTTATCCATTTGTAAACACAATAAATCAATAATTTATTTGGGGATTGGTCCGGATAAGATTTTGTACATTATGAACATCATTAAGATCAATATCATTAACAATTATTAAGTGGGATTTAAATTTATCTATTAATCAGTCATCAAAATTTTTTTTACATGTAAATGGGTGTGCATATTCATTCAATGGCTTATCAAATAAATTACATTAGTTATGGGCTTCCCAACATTGATTTCTAATTTGATTCAATCATGAGATTATGTTAGGGTATTATTGTATATAATCAATTGGAGAAGATATAAATTCAAAATTTAGATTCTAAAGACTCACACAAATAGAAAATTTAAAAAATAAGTGAAATTTGGGTGAGAATAATGTTTATGGGGTGGGAAAAGAAAGTCAGTGCCTAAGATACCTTACTTGGGTCCCTAAAAATAGCACCCAATCATTTTTTCACCCAAATTTACCCAACTGGTAGAAGCAATTTTGGTAGTATAGGTATGGGTTAAATACACATGGATCTAAGAACAATCCTATAAACACATAAATTCTATGTATTATTTGGATATATAGTTTCCAACATGAGTATTTATTTTAAATGAATAAGTAATGATTCATTATAAATAGAAAACAAAAAACATGAAATTTCTTGATATAAACATTTAATAAATATATATTGATCATAGATTGTTGTTTGTAATAGATTGGTGGAAATTGTTTTCATATGTATATTTAGTTCACCAGTTCAAGAGGTATCAAATAAATGAGACTAGCCCCCAATGTCATTCGTTGATTTAATCTAGAAATAATATAAATTATAATAAAAAATGAACTTTGGCAAAAACATTCATGATTAGTTGAAGAAATTGGATCATTCTAGAACTCAAAATGTGTAATCCTTAATTTCAGAGAAGATGAAGGAGAAAATAAGTCATCGAATGGTAGTGTTAATATAATGAACTGATTACTGAATTTAAGATGAAAAAAATCATATTCAATCCACACAATTAAATTACCTTGGATAAAGACATAATATTTTATCTCTACAATAATTCTATTGTATTAATGGAAGTACGAAGTCAACATAATAAAGCGAGATTATAGAATTGAATTCAAGGTTATAACAAACTCTACACCATTGTGTACGAAATTTCACTATTGATGGTGTGAGTATTTTCACACCATTATTAAATGGTATAAATATGTTAATGAAAATGAAAAAATAATAGAATTATAAGAATATGAATATATTTTATTATGAAATTAAGTTGAAAGGAAATAGTACATTAGAAAAAAATGAAAATGCAATTACTAAATAAATGTATAAAATTACAAATAATATAAAAATATAGATCCAAAAATCACTCTAACAAGAGATCCTTTGATAATGAATTTTGGGTTCTAGGGCCTATCCCCTATCAATAAATTCCTTTACCATTCACTAAGAGAGTCAAAAGGAAGTAGATAAATTAAAGAAAAATTGAAATTTCATTGTTGTCCACAAAAATTCATCCAGATTAATTCTGTTTTTTGGAATTTGAATATTTGATTAAATATGGCCGAATATGGGATGGTTGTAGAAGATAAATATATTTTTCCATGTGTTATTTAATATTTTTAATAATTTCATTCCAATTTGATAAACCATTTAGACGGTATGATTGAAATGGTGGGTTGATTTTATGGGGACTGAAATCTAGACCGTAATTAAATGTCAACTTTGGCTCATAGATATTCTTGAAAAACTCATAATTATCTCTGACCATAAATGAATGAAATAATACCCATAATTTTTATCTATCTACAGGTAAAATAATAGAATCATTGGATTATAAATATGGGTTCTACAATTATTTGATTGACCTAAGGCCCATTATGTTTTGTCCATAATTTCTTTCAATCATAGACAAAAATGTCCATATTACCTTGTGATTCATCCATTGATCATAAAGAATAACATTTTCACAAAAATTGAACAATAATATAACAAAATGTAATTTTTAAATAATTAACGAAATGAATTCCACAATCTGATGATATATTGGCCCTAAATTGGCACTTTAGACTTGATTTGTAAAACACTTTTAAATGAAATTCATTTTATAAAATTTAGTAATATATAATTTTATGGCCTTTGAAACACATGAATATTAAAATGCAATCAATAAATAGCATCCTATTTCATTAGATTATCAGTAGAACTACCTCTATTATGTAAACCATCAAATATTTGGTCACCCAAGTAGTAGTATATATTTTAGTATGGTAGACCCATATGGCATGGATGAGCTTTCAAGGCCATAAATTCATATTATTGTTCACCATTTTATGGATAATGTTTAATAGTGATTTTTTAAAATTCCATGTCTTTGTATTTTCCACTGCATGATAGTGGGATAAATGGTTGACTCAATGTAATATTAATAGTGTATCCTCTACTATAAAAAAGAATAGAAGTTAGTATCTTTGTCCATGAATATTGCGTGAGGGGAACCAAATCTGATGATGATATTGGTATTAATGAAATTTATAATTCTTTTAGTCCAAAAATCTCTAAAGTGTACTTATTTATCCTATTTGGTTAAGTAGTTAGTAGTAGTTATGATGCATTTTAATATCATGGTAGTAACTGGAGGTTACTACCCACATCATCCACTTTCTATTTGGATAATTACCATGAGTATTTTTCCATGTATAGAAAATATGGGTATTGTTGAATGAAGTTGGTGTGTACATGGTAGAAATGAATCGTTTTGATAAATTGTGTGAAATACAGTGTAATTGAAGTCCAATATTACCCAAGTCTCATATTAGTTACCAAATCTTGGTTCCTGATTGACAGGAACCACATGTGCCTACTTGAACATACTTCATGCTAGAAGTCGTATCCTCTCTTTCAATGCATCTACGGATAACCCAATCCATTTTTTTATTATAAATATACCTCTAATATCCTAGGATATCATAGAGAGTGAAATTAAATTCAATTAATAAGATCAATTATTTTCTAGCACTATATGATATAAGGGCCCCAGTTTGGAGGTAATCTAGGATGGGAGTCATCCAAAAATATGTAGAACTATCAGGTTTAGTGTAAAAGTCATCCATGTTCATATTATACATAATAATTGAACATATGACAATAAAATTCTAAAATGGGTGATACTGAGGTCTATTGCATCCTAATCTGGATGTATTAATGTGCTAACAACATTTACTAATCCATCTTTCTATGAATTTTGTGAATGTGGGATGTTATTTAGTGTTTTATCCAAAGGGGATGCTTCCATAATCCTCATACACAATTGAGTAGCGGGTTATCTATTTTTTTAAATTAAATAATCAAAATTTATCTAATTAATCACAATGTAATATGCACTATTGATTCTTAGTCTAGACACTTATATTCGAAATGAAAATTCCTAGTATGCAATGAGGGTTTTTTATTAGTAATAATTTTCACGACATCATTTTTATATTAGGAAGGAGCAGGGAAGAACTATGTTTACTAGAGAAATTTATTTGAATCCCAAGCCATATTTGAATAGCATGATTTCTTCCATCATCCTTTTTAGTTGGGATTATTGATTCCCCATAAAACTAAATTTTCCATATTTGGGTTGTGTTTCAAATGAATAAGTTCTCCTCATTTGGAAGTTCAGTACTCACCGCCACTTATTCTATAGAGGGATGTTCGATAAAGAAAATTTTGGAGGTTTCCCTATCATCACCTTATATTGTATGAACTAGATGTCTAACAATTGAAGAATGAATACTCATCACATAAAACGTCGATTCAACATGGGACGACCGAGGATAAATTTGAGAGGTTCATTTCTAGAGATCAAATGGATTTCCAAAAACAAATTATTTCCAAAATTTTTAAAATTCAGTGATCAATTTCAAATAGTTGTTCTTGATATCGGAATACTGAGTATGTGTAAATCATGTTATGATTGACATAATAAAGGTTATTTTTACTATCAACATCATTTATCTATTTGAGGTAGTCTACCAATGATCAATCCCAAGACATCACATATATGATGAGAAACCTTCCTTCAACTGGAATCCATAGAACTGGTGGGATCAAGAAATTTTATTTTAGGTTGTCAAATTCATCTTGGTAGTCATCAATACAATGAAATTTGATCATTTTCTCAACAACCTAGTTAAGGGAAAACATATTCATAAGAGTCTTTCTGCGACATATCGAATATATGAAATGTGTACCAATAATCCACTCAACTCATTGAGATAAAAATGGGGTGACATACTTTAGATTCTAATTGTCTTATCGTTCTCAACATTGATACAATGATCTCACAATGTGATGCTAATAAATTTCCTTGAGGTAACATTAAAAGTGTATATCATGGGGTTCATTTTTAGATAATGTTATCATTTTGTGTCATATATGATTCTAAATCAGAAATATGATTACAATTTTTCCATGATTTTATCACCAAATAGTCAGTATAACACTCAAATAATTTTTCCAAATATATATTTGATGAGGCGATTCCTGAAACATTAATATATAAAACCATCATTATTTAGTCCAAAGGGAGTCACCTAGTAGTAGAATACTCCATGGGGTCCTAAAGGTATTAGATTCTTCATCATCTGGAGTTATTCATATTTGGTTGTATCCTGAATAGAAATCCATGAAAGAGTGGGACTGATATCCAGTTGGTGAATCGATCATAAGATCTTTTATCTGAACCAGAAAGACCATTTTTGGAAAATGATAAATGAGGTATTTGGAATCGAAGAAATCTTTGATATTCCCATTTTTCTTTTTGAGTAGAAATTTATTGGTGTTCCACTTCAGGTATCAAAATCACAAAATGAAGTTTACTATTTTAAAAATAATTTATTTGGATTCAACCTTGGAAGCATGGGTCAGATGCGTCCCTCTGGCTACCTACATGTTGCCAAAATGGTAATATAATAGTCTCAGTTGATAGTTATACATATTGGTACTGAGGCCTAAAAGTTATTTATAATTCCAAGAAAACACACCTCAATGCTGCTTCAGAATGGAGGTTTAAATTTTCTTCTTATCGAGGGGTACAACGATGCAGATCGACATTAGTTACAAATCCTCCTCGGTCTCAAGATTTTTATATTAGAGTTCATAAACTGTGGTGGTGAATCTTTCCATGAATGTATGAGGGGATTCTTTGAGGTCATATTCATCCACTAAATCATATATATATTCAATCTATAATTCTTCTATGTCCATCTCATGATTGATTGGAGAAAAAAAGGAATTATTGAGGTTTGGTGGGATATAATTTTTTTTAGATAGTATTTTAATAAAAAATATAATGTCTTCCTTATATTTTTATGATGAAAAGGATACCTACCAATGTTCTATGGATTATGCTGGTGCATTTTCAATTAACGTGTCACCACTAGTGGTGAAATTAAATAATTATTCAATGCCATCAGATTCATCTGTTGTGCCCGATACCATAATGACTGATTAGTATAACCTAGAATCCGATCTTATATATTTATCCTCAGTGATGGGACACACAAATTTATCAGAAAGGTCTTTTAATGGGTTATCCACGATCATTTCTAGGCCATTTGGTGATGTAAACTTAGTTACACCATGAGTCATGGGTTATTTTCCCTCCCTTCAAATGAATCGTACATAAATATATTAGGATTTAGAATATTCAAATAGATACTCATCACCAAATAATTTCCTAATATTCTCTTTTATATAGTATTTGTGGAATTGATGATATGATAATTGGTCCACCACATGTTTGTGTATCCAAGACATTCCTAGAAATAAATTGAATGTTATAACATTCTAGATGACTAGGAATATAGATTTATCCACCATATCTCTAAAATGATCTATGAGATTAATAAAACTTTGTGGTTTCTATTCTATTTTATCATACCCCAATGAATTAGAGGGAAACTCGATAAATTATCTTCAACATGTCCTAATAAATGAAGTGTTATAATTGAAAAAGGTTTACCCCTCATCCATTTTCCATAAAATATTAAAATATTCTTATTTCATATAATTTTCTAGATACATACCCAAGCATGATATGTCTAAATATAAAATCATCTGTGTCATGTTCTATGAATGTGATAGTAACATGAAATTATTTATGATCAGCCTCGAGACAGTATAACTTAGTAGAAGTAAATTCAACACCATATTATTATTTGTTTTTAGATCCTCCATAAGTGTTTCTCATTGATCATTTAATATATTGAGAGCATTGAAAATCCATAGTTTCAGTAGAACTGAGTCTAAGTGCTTTACGATGACATTTTTTTTTGTCAAAGGCCTATATTTTTATATGGGGTTTTTTTACCTTTTTAGAAAAAATAGGTATCGACATGCTTGTAGTAGATGATTTGGGTGGTTTCATTTATGATGAAGATATCTTTGATGTATGATTTGACAATTTTATCCTACCTTCCTATCAGCTTTGAGGAGAATATTTCAACCCTTCTTTTAGATCTTTTAGATTTATCAATCCCAGATGACCATTTTTGATGGTGAGTCCATTTACATGTTATTCTAGTTATTACTGAAGGGATATTCCAAGAGTCTTCATATCATAAACGGCCCGGGTAGGGATGTGTTTGGGATATTACTTCTGACCATGACTACACCTACCACCAACTCTGTGTATTTTGTGACCAATGCCTATGGCTTCCAAGCATGGAGTAGGGAATTAAATATCTTAACCATGATGGTCATGAGAGAATGGATCCCATAATTGAATGAAATTAATGGAACCAAAAATATTTTCTTTATCTAATGAGTGTTTTCTCTTTCCAGATGATTCCATCAAACTATTTTGAGGGGTGATGCCCATACATCCAGGTTTGAAGACATAAATACAGAGAGAGTTAATTTCATATTTAACCTCAGTGAAATTTCAACCTCATGATTTTTTCTATTCTTTGATATCCATTTTATTTCAATAAATTCAAGACATTGTAGGGTTTTGGAGGTGATGCAGTCAGTTGTTCCATAGTAAGAGAAAATGGGAAAACAATTTGATGTTTTAATTGTGCTCATAGGATTTCAAGAGTCTGTTTGTGTATTATTTAATTCTTGTAATAAATGATAGATATGAATTATTTCTAGAAGAATCCTTACATTTACCTCCTTATTTTATAGTTGCAGTGGAGGCACAGACATCCTAAGCTAGTTGTCGTCCCAACTTAACGTTCTTATAATCAACCTCACATTACAGGATATCATTAAAAATAAATATTACTAGATGGTGTGTCCTTGAATTTTATGATAGGATCAGTAATCTCAGTGGTCATTAATGATATGTTTTTTGGGTCTCTTTGGCTCTGAAAACATGATCATTTTTTATGGCCATTGAAAAGCCACGTGGATCTTGTTAATCTCAAATGGAATAAAATTTATTCTATATGTTCTTAAATGGGGAATGTTTAAGCTCATTTCTCTGATCCTAATGTGGATAATTCTACTTATTAATCCATTGAGGATGAGGTTTCACTTGTGTAGGTAGGGAATTTGGAGTTTGAGATGGCATAATGACTGGTTTTAATGTAACAATTTCATTTTCTAATCTAACCATAGTTTTTTGTAGAGATACCAACACATAATGCGAGTTAACTGTAACGTACCGGAGCAGGGTGCCACGCAACGGGTGCCCCGAGCCCAGTTCGCCATGTGACCTCAAGAAAATTTCCCCAAACGCCTGAGGCTGCCGACTAGCTGCGAGGGCCCAGGTCTGATAGTGGGGAAACTATGCCCTCGTCTGTCAATGTGTAGCGCATGGGAATTTAAATAAAACATACAACTATAGCGGAAGCAGTAAACCATACACAACTGAAATAAACTACAACATTGGATATAACCAACAGTATATAAATGATTATGCTACATGTTTCAAGTTCTAAGAAAACATCCAGAACATGTTATACATCAATACAGTACAACAAATACAGGGTACAACAAAACAAGAAAAAGCTGGCAGCAGCATCGCGAGCCTAGGCTCGGTCCCGTGCCCTTCTACTCCTTGGCAACAGTCAAGTACCTGTATAGGGACTCTTTCCCCTCTATACACTGACAAAAATGTAATCTGTTTGGGCCGAAAAGCATGACCCAAATAGGGTGTGATAAATATATCTCAGTAGGCACCCACCAAAGGCTCGTTCCCAATTGCCTGTAAGCATGCAACAACAGTGTGCAGTAGTAAAATGCAATAAAGCAAGCAGTACACAAAAGTAACTAAATACCAGTCATATTTCCATTTTATTATTCATTTAATCATTTAAATAAGTAACATTCTGTGATCAACATCACCAATCCCTCAGGCCAACCAGTATCTCACCCTGAGGATAATATATTGAACCACACCCTCAGGCTATACAGAATCTCACCCTGAGGCATTGTAACCGAATTCTCTCCCTCAAGCATACAAAGTGTCTCCCTCAGTCACAAAAGTCAAGCCTTCATGCACGAAAGGTTTCCCTCAGGAGAAATAGGATGTTTCCCTCAGGCTAATACATTCACGCCCTCAGGCTAATACAGTGCAGTGCCGACA
Organism: Viscum album; assembly: GCA_963277665.1. Lineage (NCBI taxonomy): Eukaryota > Viridiplantae > Streptophyta > Magnoliopsida > Santalales > Viscaceae > Viscum > Viscum album. The sequence continues at coordinate 1,700,214,491 of OY728125.1, forward strand.
AGCTAATCACAATCACGACCTCAGGCTAAACACAACAACAACCTCAGGCTAAACAGATAAACGGGCCATGCCCAACAGGTAAACAAGCAGTAACAAGAAATTCCTCTCAAGTCAATTCTACAATTACTACTTTAAAGGCATACCCTTGGGTATCCTGTCCAAATGGATAAACAGTGAAACACACCCCTGGGGTGGTTCAGGATCCAAACAACGATCCCAAACAGCATTTTATTATCACAATTAAATATCTAATAAATTCTAGGCATTAATTATAACAATGGCCTCAGCCACAGGACACCCCAACATGGGTTTGTGGCACAAAAACGCACAAAAACGCCCAAGAGTTAGAAAATAAACACAAATCCACCTACCTTATGCTCCAACGAACGTTATACTCAAACGCCAAATCCCAAAACGCCCAAGAATGACGTAGATCTGATGAAGAACAAAACTAATTCAAACAAAAATAACTTACGTTAGGAGAAGAATTGGTAAGAACGGTACCAGGAGAGGAGAGGGCTTACCCGTGCGGTTCCAACGAGATCGTCCGAAGCTGAATCAGATTCCAGGCGAACACCCAGCAGATCTTCAAAGGGTCAGCCATCCTCCTTGGCTCCAAATCAGCTCAAGTGTCTCCTCTGCCAAATGAGGAGGCTACTGCCAATTTTAATCTGAGAAAAACATAGTACACGGTGTGTACTTCTGAGTACACGACGTGTACTTCTTTCATTTAACTGTTCATTTGGCAGCAGCACCACACTGTTCATCTGTCGACATGAGTACACGACATGTACTCCCAAGTACACAGCGTGTACTGTTGCCCAGCTGGCGGCGACTCCACCGTCTTACTGTTCCAGCCTGCCAATTGACTACACAGCGTGTAAGGTACCACTATACGGCATGTAGTTGGTTCCTACACCCCTCGTTGCCGACAAAGTTACACGCCCTGTGTACTCATCCCAACACGGCCAAAAGTACACGGCGTGTGGACATAGTACATGGTGTGTAGTTTCGAAATTTAGCATTTTTCACCATTTTCCATATTCTCTAAAAAACACTTATGGAAAAGGAAAAAGTTGAAGCCCATACATCAAAACAAGAACCAGCTTCTTACAAAATTCCCCCCTTATAGCAATTCGTCCCCGAATTTCCCTTCCAAGGGTAGAGAAGATAAATCTCAGAACAGCTCTGGCCACTGAGCACGTACGTCTGTCTTTCGCTCCCAGGTCTCGTCCTGCACCCGGCCATGCCTCCATAGCACTTGTACGAGAGGAATCGACCGGCCTTGGAGAACCTTCGTGCTCTTGTCAATGATACAGATCAGAAGCTCCTCAAAAGACGCATCTGCCTACAGCTCAACCTCCTCAGGATGAAAGACGTGAGACTGGTCTGAATGGTAGCGACGAAACTGAGACACGTGGAAGACGTCGTGCATGGATTGGTACCGCTGCGGTAACTATAACCAATAGGCAACCAGCCCGACTCTCTCTAGAATCTCGAATGTACCCAAATACCTCGGTGAAAGATTACCCTATCTCTTGATCCGTTTGTGTCCCAGTCTCAGCGAAACACACAAGAAAACCTGATCCCTGACCATGAAATCCAAAGGTCGTCTGCGGCGATCAGAATAGGATTTCTGATGAGACTGCGCGGTTGCCATCCCCTTCCGAATTAACTAGACCTGCTCAGATGTCTCCTGTAAGAGTTGTGGCCCCAGTAAAGCTGCCTCACCTGCCTCTAACCAGCAAAAAAGTGATCGGCATGGCCTACCATATAAAACCTCGTATGGTGCCATCTCAATAGTCGCCTGAAAACTATTTTTATTGGAAAACTAGAGTAAGGGTATATGCTTCTCTCAAGAGCCCCCAAAGTCTAGGACGCATGTTCACAACATGTCCTCTAGCACCTGTATCGTCCGCGCTGACTGGCCATCTGTCTGAGGGTGGTATGTTGTGCTCAGAAGCACCTGTGTACCCAGCACCCTCTGAAAACTCTGCCATAAATGAGACGTAAAGTGGGAATCCTTATCCGAAATGATAGAACGAGGGACCCCATGAAGACGTAAGATCTATCGGATATACAACCTTCCATGCTCGTCAACACCGAAGGTCTCCTTGATCGGCAAGAAGTGAGATAACTTCGTGAGTGTGTCCACAACAACCCATACGGAGTCATTGACTCTAGGTGACCTTGGTAACCCAGTCACGAAATACATCGCGACATCATCCCATTTCCACTCTAGAATGGGAAACTTCTGTAACAGCCCAGCTAGCCTCTGGAGCTCTGCCTTCACCTGCTGACAGCTGGAACACCTCGTAACAAAAACAACTATCACTCTCTTCATACCAGGCCACCAGTACTGACACCTCAAGCCACGGTACATCTTGGTAACCCCGGGATGAAATGTCCAAGCTGAATCATGAAACTCCTGCATCCGCTCCTCGCGTATATACCCTGGAACCCATACTCGTCCATGGAAACGCAAAAACTCATCATCGCCTATCGTCTAACCGAGAGGAGGGTCCACACTCGCCACCGACTCTCGTCGAACTAGGCCTTCTAAATCAGATAGCTGTCTCATCCTCACTCTACCCAGGAGGGTAGATGTCACAACTAAAGAGGTAAGATAAGTCTTCCCCCGACTGTCGTGCACCTCCAGATGCATCTCAGAGAACAAATCCATAAGCTGCCACTCACCACTGGCCTCCTGCACTGCCTGTATCTATGTCTTTATTCTCAGTGCATCAGCTACTGCATTACCCTTACCAGGAGCGTAGGCAAGCTCAAAATCGAAGGACTGTAGGTACTTGACCCACCTTCTCTGCCTCAAATTCAGGTCAAGCTGTGTAAAGATATACATGAGGCTTTTGAGGTCGGTGATAACCACAAAATGCTCTCCCAACAGATAATGTCTCCAACAGCGCAACACATGCACAACTGCAGCCAACTTGAGATCATGCGTCGGGTAATTCCTCTCATGTGGCCTCAACTGCCGAGACCCGTACGCAAAAACTCGGTCGACCTGCATCAACACTACCCCCAGCCCAATCCCTGATGCATCACAGTAAACTGTATATCTCTTCCCCTACTCTGGGAGTATTAGGATCGGTGTTGATGTCAACCTTCCCTTCAGGTCCTGAAAAGCTGTCTCGCATGCTTCGGACCGACGAACTTCACACCTTTCTTAGTCAGTCCCTTTAACGGTGCTGCTAAGCGGGAGAAGCCCTTTATAAAGCATCTGTAATAACTAGCCAGCCCTAAAAAACGCCGTATCTCAAACAGGTTCTTAGGATTCTCCCAGGAAACTACTGCTCTCACCTTTTATTGGTCTACTACAACTCCTGCCTCTGAGATAATGTGACCCATAAATTGAATCTGGTCCATCCAAAAGTGGTACTTTGAGAGCTTATCATATAGCTGATGCTCTCTCAGTGTAATCAATACGATCTCAAGATGGGTGGAATGGTCGTGTCGAGTGTGAGAGTACACTAAGATGTCATCCACGAATACTACAACAAAAGAATGAAGATACAGATGGAACACATGATTCATCAGATCCATGAAAACTGATGGCGCGTTCATCGGTCCGAACGACATAACCAAGTACTCGTACAGACATATCTGCTCCGAAAATATGTAAGCGATATATCCAATGGTCTCACACGTAGCTATTGATAACCGGATCTCAAGTCAATCTTTGAGAACACTCATGCTCCATGAAGTTGATCAAACAGATCATCTATCCTTGGAAAGGGATATAGGTTCTTAACCGTCAATGGGTTCATCTTCCGATAATCCATGCAATGTCTGAGGGTACCATCCGCCTTCTTTGCAAAAAGGACTGGAGAACCCCAAGGAGAAGCACTGGGTTAGATAAAACACTTCACCTGTAGCTCCTCTAACTGCCTATTGAGCTCCTGAAACTCAGGCGTGGAAATCCTATAAGGAGAAATGGACACCGGTGCTGCTTCTGGAAGTAGCTCTATAGAGAAATCCACCTCACGCACTGGAGGTAGACCTGAAAAGTCATCCGGGAAGACATCCCTGAAACGATCAACAACTGGAGGAAAATCCGTCTGACAAGTCCCCTGATCTTCCAGATATAAGCTTGCTATCTGGGATGTGATTCCACCTCACCCATGATGCTCTGGTCTAGGTCAACTCTCCTGAACATCCCATTTACCCTTGTATATGAACTCTTCGCCCTCTGGTGATGTGAAACACACACTGCGACGATAGCAGTCTACAAAGGAATGGAAGGGAACCAACCAGTCCATCCTGAGAATGACATCATAGCTCGTCATCTCCAAGACATATAGGTCCAAAGGAATTGAAACCCACCAACCATAAGGGGGAAATCCTTGCACTGATGCACACCAGACGTTCTAGTCCCCAATGGAGTGTCTAGCATCAAGATATCAAAAGAAGAAGAAGCACCGAGCCCAAGGCTTTCCACAACGGGTACAGATATGAAACTATGTGTAGCACCCATATCAAAAAGCACTGAAGATAAAAAAGAAGCTACTAGAATAGTACCTCTGACTATAGAAGGTCCGGGATCCTTCTCCCGCTGGGTCTCCGGCACTGCATATGCCTGCCCAGTGCCACGGCCCTGCGACACAGTCTAGCTACCCTAAGCTGTCCCGTACTGCTGCCTCTACAATCCTGGTGTCTGGCTACCACGGCCACGACCACCATCTCGGCCTTCACGCCCTGATGTATTCAAGTTCCCCAACGGGTAAGAAGCCACTGGACCTACTCCTACATGCGGAGTCTGTCCAGAACCCCTCTCACTAGCCACTGGTGGAACCGCCCTGCAAAAGCGCTGCAGATGACCCATCTTGCCACATGCTCGTCACTCCACTGGGTTTCATGGACACTGCGGCCTCTTGTGCCCATCTCTGCCACACTGGTAGCACCTGACTGGTCCACCTGAAGAAGATTCCGGGCTGGTACTGCCGCCCAGAGAGAAGTCCATCTGTATCTTCTTCTTGCCCCTAGAAATAGTACCCGTAACTGGTGTTGAACCGCCCTGTCCCACACCACTAGCTTCTCGTAGGTTCCTCTCATTAATCTGCACCTGCTCACGATCACTTGTACAATAGGTAACTTGAAAAAATTCACCATTGTTCAGATGTCATACCGAAGACCATCCTCAAAATGTCTGGATCTCAACGTCTCATCACCCACTAGCACAGGTGAAAAACGCAGAAGCTATGTAAAACGAGCAGAATAGTCCATCACCGACATGGCACCCTGCTGCAGATTCATGAACTCTCATGCTCTATCTTCCCTCAATGTCTCGGGAAATAAGAATTCATAGAAGACTTCCTGAAAATCATCCCATGCCATGTCTCTATAATTCTCTGACTAGGTGGTTACATCCCACCACCTCTTGGCAAAATCACGCAGCATATAAGTTGTGAGCTTGACCCTCCACCCTGGAGGCGTCTCAAGATGCTCAAAAATAGACTGCATCGATCCTAGTCAAGATTCTGCAGCCTGTGGTCCACCATTCCCTGAAAACGTGGGTGGATGCTGCTGCTGGAAGATACGAGTCAGCTCAGCCATAGATGTAGCAGCCTGCGGTGATCCCTGAAAGGTCTGCATGAACCGCATAAAGCCTTTACGTAACTGATCCTCAGCGCCTGTGTCCGGTATAGTAGCTAGTGCCGCATATGGCTCTGTTGGAGGATCCACTGGTTGCCCATGGCCCACCATCGCCGGAGTATAACCATCACCACTCTCCGGGAAAACAACTCGCGGTCGTCTAGGCGGCATGACACTACAATGTCAAAACCACGCCTCAGATTCAAGATTGTTAAGACCAAAAAGAAAAGGAACCACAAAGGAAACAAGAGGAAGAAGACATTTAAAAATTTGAAAAACAAGACTACACGGCGTGTACACTGACTGCACAGCGTGTACTTGACTTCTGTTCCCCTGCCCGGGTCCTTCTACATGGCTAATCCACACAGCTTTCGTCGAAAAAAACTACACGGCATGTATAATATCTACACGGCGTGTACGGTGTAATTTTCCAACTTCCCATGTCATCTGTGACACGGTTGACTACCCGGCTTACAACTAGACGGCGTGTTACACCCATACATGGCATGTACAGAACCCTATTTCCCAGCCACACAACTAACTCCACACGGTCTGTCCTCAGACAATACTACATGACGTGTCCCATAGGTACACAGCGTGTTCAGGGAGAGGTGACACCGACCCGTGTTGTTAGCTACATGGACGAGTCCGCATGTCACACTACACGGCGTGTCTATAATTGACACGTCGTGTTCTGTCAAGGAGTTCACCAACCTGTGTTGTTAGTTACATGTCCGAACTCCGGGTCACACTACAGGGCGTGTCTATTCGGTACACAACGTGTTTTACCCAAGCCTTTCCCAACCCCGTGTCGCTGCCCACACAGTTTGTGACACGGGAAGAGACTACACGGCGTGTACTCAGGGTACACGGCGTGTACTCAAAAAGTTCATTTTTCTTCTCAAACAGAAGAGAATACACGTCGTGTATAAAAATACTACATGACGTGTATACTGGGTTTCTAGACAGTATGCCTCATAAACTTCTCCGGAACCCAGAAAATACCATAAAACAACACCTAAGTGTAAAATTCTGACCCGTGGGGGCCCATACTCCCCAAGAATCAAATGTTGACATCTTATATGTGTTATAACAAATAAACAATCAATGATCCACCAAATTCCGGTCAATGGGGGCCCATAGCCCCCAAAAACCAATGTTTGGCATCAATTCTATAAAAACCCCATATCACAAGGCAGGTATTTATCAAGCAGTTATCACAACAACATGCTTTTCTAGTACAACAACTATCAAAACAACATGAGAATTTATAACGCACCTACATGGCATGGAAACTATGCATGGCAGGTGATATCTAGCATGTGCCTATATGATGCATGAGACGACATACCCTAATATCATCTGGTTGCAACTAAATAGAAACCAAAGATAAGATATAAACAGTACAATCTCAAGTGCGTCAGCCAACGGTGAAAAAATCTCAACCGTAACATTTGAAAAATCAAAATAATGCAAAATATGAGGTAGACTGGCTTTTCCTTGTACACGGGTTAGCTACACCCAGGCACAACTTATTACCAACTACCGTTCCATCCTATCCCTAACTACATGTCACGAACCGAATCTGGTCGCCTTCAAAATTGGCACCTGACCAGGTCTATGGCAAGACCCGAAGGGCGTTCCCGTTCCCCACGAGCTGGAAAAAGTTCCCAAGTATCATAAAATGATGTTTTGGAACGATTTACCTAAATTTTTAAACATAAAACAACAAACAAAACCAAGAAACCAAAACTGGATTTTTCAAACAAAAACATCTTTTACTAAAATTCAGAACTAAATTACAGAAATTTAAAAAATGTATGAATATGATTACAATGGTACAAAACCAAGAAAAGATATCCCAAGAACTTCCACATGGCAAGATGCACCTCCCTCAAGCCATCCCCACAAGACTTCACCACCAAGGACCTGCTAGAAACCCGAACCAATGGTACTAAAAACTGTACCCAACCTGGAAAAAAAAACCATGTCTACGTACACCCAATGGAGTAAGTAGGGTGTAAGACAATGCCCAGTAGTATACCACCACTAAGAGATTCCATGTGATAAACATTTAATGACGAAAAACATGCAAGTTTTCAAAAACATGAAAAGCTAGTTACAATTTATAAAAGATGCGACATTGAATAAAAACAGTTTTCAAGTGGGCTATTTTAATGGGTTAACACTTTTAAAATAAACACCAAAGATACTGAATTTTCCTTCAAAATTTACCTTATGCCTACGGTAAGTATAAATAACTAATGATCACAAGAAATAGGAAATAACCCCTAGGCACTAGCTAACTGTGGGTCCTAGGTACCTCGTAACTCGGTGAGAGTAATCATCACAAATATCCATTCTCGTGCACGAACCACTAGTAGGGAACATACCCATAACCAAGTGGTCCCCAATCATCATCATCATAGTTTAGTTATAGTTGTAAGCGTCAATCTTGCTAAGTGAAACTGAGGCCAAACCCCACGGATTCACTAGCATACTAGTACATGTCCACCCACCTAGATACCCAGGTTTTCCCCTTGTGCTGAAAAAAGTTCAACAAGTCAAGAAATATACATTGAACATGAAAATATAATTTCCACATCACAAATTCACCAAACATCCCATATGTATACCACACAAGTCACAAAAATCCATTTTTCATTCAAAATGATTTTGAAATCCGAATCACAACCAAATAGCCCACAACACATTTTACATTTCTTCAACACTTGCACAAAACCATTAAAAAATTTTATAAAACAATTATAAAATATTTAAACTCATATAAAGCACACACACAAGGAAAATAACACTTCTTTCATAATCAAAAATTTAATTTTTCACATCACACTCACACAAAACACTCTACATCACTTTTACATCACTTTCACTCCTAAATATCTCCTTCAAAAAATTTAATAAAATATTTCCAAGATGATACATATCACATAACAAACTTTTCAAAAATGAATTGGACCTTTTAAAAAATATACTCCTACCAAAACAGTTTGCTGATATAGTTTCACCTATTACACAACCCAATAAACCATTCAAAACTTTCATAAAACAATTATAAAGAGTATACCCAACTTTGCACATAAAACCCATTTCAAAAACCTCTCTTTAATCCAAAAGCACCCCAACACCCTACCAAAATAGAATTGGCAGCCCAATCAACATGTAATAATCCACTTTCAAATGTTATATAATCACCTTGAATAATATCACAAAAGATACACTTGAGAACACACAAATCCATAAAACACTTTCAAGGAGTATAACAAGGTTATACACATAAAACCATTAAAATACACCCCCTTTTTAGGCCCACATGAAACTATATTATTACCCAACCATAATTGGCAGCCCCTTTCAACAACTAATAATTCACTTCCACATTTTACAAAACTACCACAAGAGATAACACATGAAATACATTTCGAAAATACACATTTCAAACAAAAATGTATCTTTAATACCAAATGCTTTACTATTGTTACCAAAAATGGTTTTCTCATAATGAACAGAACATAAGGAACATGTAAAATTATTTAATCAAGCAAACTAACACATCATTAAATGGTTACCCACGGAATTACCTACCGAAATTGTCGAATTCCTCAAAACATAGTGCGAAACATCAACTGCACCAACCCGACACCACAAGGATGATAAATCCAGCCCTAGACAACAAATTTTTTCCTAAAAGACCCATGGTTCAACCCTAGGTACGAAACCTAGGATCTGGACACTTTGGAACATCAAGAAAGAGGGACGAAACCCTAAGGAAATGGAAGAAGTGGAAGGGAGGAACACTCACCTTTAAAAATATTGAAGCAATTACCCCCAAATTAACCATATTTTGAAACTCAAAGCAGCAAAACCTGATAGTTAGGCTCTACCGATGAGGAGGGGGTCATGTGGGGACTTAAATGGGGGAAAAAGAGTAAATATTTAAGGAGATATGGAGGAATGAATTTACCTCATCAAATCTGCCCGAGTTTTGAAACCCCAATAAGTTTAGTATTCAATCGCGATGACGAAGAGCTTCAAAGAGGGGAGAGAGTGCTTGGGCGCGTGACTGGGTTCATGGGGCGCGTTTGAGGCTTGGAATCACCGAACAATCCATAAAAATGTATAACTTATTAATTAATCAAATATTATTTTTAAAACTAGAATTGGTCATTCGGGCAGGCCCAATCCCTTAAAAAAACAATATAAACCTTGGTTATGGATTTATAAAGGATCCAAACTACAATGGTGGTGTTAATAAGTCAGTGTAGACCATTTAGGAATTAAATTGGTTGAAAAATATTAAAAAATGAAAATGTTATAAAAGAAACAAAATTTATTTTTAAATCTAGAATTGGGCTCAAGGTTTGGCCCAATTCACGAATACTCACCCATTCCACCATAAAAGCTTGAGAAACCCAAAAAAAACAAAGGATAAATGAAAATTAAATTAAATTTAACTTAAAATAAGTCATTTATGTGACAATTCTCTCCACCATGAAAACTTTCCTCCTCGGAAAGTCACATCAAGGCCAAAGCAACAACCAAACCCAACTGAGAAACCAAGAGGTACTCCCTTGTCAGGCTTCACCCCCAAAGGCCAAAACACCTCCAGTGATCAATTAATGAAGGATTACTATAACAAAAAAAACTTACACCACATTCCTAAAATTATAAATCACATTCATAATTGATCCCAAAATAAAACTCAGTAATCACTATCTGAACAAGACTCAAGTAATTCACCCAAATGAATAAAAACATCGAAGAAGGTTACACTTACCTTAGTTTAACTAGACCATTGGTTACACCCCAATCCCAATGTTTACTAAAGGAAGATGCAGGTATATTGATATCTCTGAATGAGACTACCTACTACCAAGCCACGACTATGGATAATTCTGAGTTACTGGTATGGGGGAACAAAAATATCCTCCCCACCATAAGAGACATCCTATATTTTTTTTCCCGAAAAGAATCAGGACACTAACAGGGTGAGGCCTGAATGGAATCCCCAGTACAAAGGGTATACTTCCATCAAAAAGTTACAAAAGAACTTATATAAGACTCATAGTGTGTCTCCCCACCATAAGAACCAACCATCTTAACCGACCAGCATGGGACGGTACAGAAAGCCCCCAGAATTTAAAGAGTTGGGACGACCACATGGTTAGTCTACAGGGTTTGGGAAACCATGCACTAAAAGTGGGGATCCTTCTATCTACAAGGTTTTCTGGGGCATGGTCACTACTAACTAAGTGAAAATCATGTGCCCAACCTGTCTAGCCAAACTTCAAACCTTTCTCCAAAGACTCAATAGAAACCAAAGGGGGTGGAATAACATTGGGCGATGACATGGGTACAAGACCCTTTACCTATTTCCACTGAACATGAACAACATAAGAAAGATAATGAGACCATAGGTTTAAACTCTTCCTATTATTAATACTAAGGATAGGACTTTGTACAAGGGTTTAAACGACCCTGTGATTTCCCTTGACTACGAGCCAGCTTCTCTCTGAGACCTATGGCTGGAGCTCAAATGATTGAAGCATCTTTGACCTCACAATTAGGCTTTGGAAACCCCTTGAATGAGAATTCTTTTTTCGGTGCAACCAACAACTACACTACGATCCCCGATAAGTTTTCCAAGACATAACATATTCCAAACTCACTTTACCCTAACCTTATATTTCACTGAAACAAGGGCTTATAAGATGCACACACATCACACCTTGTTTGTTCGGGTGAGAAATAATAGTAGTAAAGAACACCTATACTAAACATCCTCTAAAATGGAATATTTTTTTTAAAGTTTTTTCCAAGGGATAAATTCTCCCAACATAACAAAGACTCTAATTTGATTTCCCAACTTTCACCTTTACGGTCAATTGATCACATGACATCATAAGGCATCACCGAACATGACCATTGCGACTGATATAAATAATTCATGGAGAGGGGCATTATATAACATCGCCAAACAACACACAATTATAGATAGTGGCCACAATATCCTATTGTGACCATATTTCCCACACTGGTGGTTTAACATAAACTCATGCTTCAACGAAACTGTGAAGTACCCAAAGGCCCTCTTAGACGACATTGAGACACTCATCCCCACTAACAACCCTAGACCACTTCCATATTTGATGAATTAGGAAACATAAGAAACTAAGGTCTCTTTCAACCTTCCACAAGAACTCTTCCACTATAAGAGGATCTAAAAATCAAAGAATGGAATGGGTGTAGACTCAATCCACAAATATCGGTAAAATATTCTTTATATTGATCAACTGGAGGTTTTTCCAATGGCGAATCAATCCAGATTGTAGTTCATTTATGCATTATCCCTTAATGGGGGCATACCTTATCCAATGAGAGAACCCAAGGACCCAACCAATCTGGTCCATTGGTCAAAACAAGCCATAAACTAGATCCAAACACTTGAAGGGAACCACCATAAAGGTGTCCCGAAACATATCTCATGGGAGACTACTAACCGGTCCTTCTACCCAGCTTACCGACCAAACATAAACCCAAAACACAGTTCGAACAGGAGGGGTTCTTGGACTCAAAACCTCCCACAACATCAACATTTTCCAAAAACACATAATATAAGCCATCACAAAAAATTCATCCAGACATCATGTTTTTCTTTAAAAAATATTTCTTGAAAACAAACGGTTCAGCATTTAGCGTATCCACCAATGGTACCCCATGGGCCTTACACATGCATGTTTATGTGCAGCACTGGGCACCCTCCTCATATCAATCCTGACACTCATATAGTCATGAAATCAATCATCCATCATCCTATAAAACCCCATGCATGTGGTTGCCCATGGAAATACCAAAGGATAAAAGAATAAATTATTTACACATTTCAAAACCAAAAAAGTCAACCAACACATCCTTTTTCTCAAAACTACTAACCACAAGATCAAAATCCCAACTCACATCTTAGAAAACTTTTCAGAAAGACACAACCATTTAGAAAATAACTAACTTTCAAGATATTTAAATCAATTTCAAAACATCTCATCCCATTAAAACACCCTTTGATTATTTAGAAAACTCTATTGGAAACACTTTTCAAAACCAAATTCAATATAATTCTTTCTTTTAAAGTGGTGTAAGCACACCATTTTCCATTTCAAAAAAATTCTAAAAATTCACTTCCACCAGTTCATAAATCAAACCATTCCCACTTTATTTGAAAATCATTTCACAAAAACTTTACACTTCTTAAAACCAAAGTGCCAAGATTTCAAAACCTAAGCACAAAACAATGCGAGAGGAAACTAGTTTCAGTGGGTGATTGGAAATATGGTTGGCGGCCATATTCCAATCACTTCACTGTCACATAGAGTTTTATAGGGAATATCCTTGGCTCCACATGGCTTTCCAGGCCCTGCGAGCCCACTAGGACCATTAACCCAACTCTCTTTTCATTTCCCTTAATCATCATCGAACCAAGAAAACCAAAGAACATAGATAAATCCCGACTTCTCTTGGAAACTTGAATCCCATTATGAGGTTTGGTGATCAGGAACACTACCGATAACTAGAATTCCATATCCCAACAATCCTAACTCCATACTATCCTGACTCTTCCCCAAATAACATGACCCGAAGTGTTAACCTGAACCTCCTCTGATACCATTTTGTCACGAACTGAATCTGGTCGCCTTCAAAATCGGCACCCGACCCGGTCCATGGCAAGACCTGAAGGGCGTTCCCGATCCCAACAGGCTGGAACAAGTGCCCAGGTATCATAAAATGAAGTTTGGGAACGATTTACCTGAATTTGTAAATATAAAACAACAAATGAAACCAAGAAACCAAAACTGGATTTTTCAAACAAAAACATCTTTTACTAAAATTCAGAACTGAATTACACAAATTTAAACAATGTATGAAGATGATAAAAAATGTACAAAACCAAGAAAAGATATCCCAAGAACCACCACATGGCAAGAGGCACCTCCCTCAAGCCATCCCCACAAGACTTCACCACCAAGGACCTACTAGAAACCCGAACCAATGGTACTAAAAACTGTACCCAACCTGCGACAAAAAAATAACCATGTCTACTTACACCCAAGGGTGTAATTACAGTGTGAGCTAATTCCCAGTAGGATACCACCACTATGATATTCCATGTTATAAACATTTAATGATGAAAACCATGCAAGTTTTCAAAAACATGAAAAGCTAGTTACAATTTCTAAAAGATGCGACTTTGAATAAAAACAGTTTTCAAGTGAGCTATTTTAACAGTTTAAAAATTTTAAAATAAACAGAAAAGCTAATGAATTTTCCAGACAAATGTACCGTATGCCGATGGTATGTATAAAGTAACTAATGAGCACAAGCAATAGGAAATAACCCCTAGGCACTAGCTAGTTGTGGGTCCCAGGTACCTGGTATCTCGGTTAGAGTAATAATCACAAATGTCCATTCTCGTGCACGAGCCACGAGTAGGGAACATACACATAACCTAGTGGTCCCCAATCATCATCATCATAGTTTTATTTGAGTTTTAAGCATCAATCTTGCTAAGTGAAACTGAGGCCAAACCCCACGTATTTAGTAGAATACTAGTACACGTCCACCCACCTAGATACCCAGGTTTTCCCCTTGTGCTCATACAAGTTCAACAAGTCAAGAAATATACACTGAACATGAAAATATAATTTTCACATCACAAATTCACCAAACAGCCCATATGTGTACCACACAAGTCACAAAAATCCACTTTTCATTCAAAATGATTTTGAAATCCGAATCACACCAAAATAGCCCACAACACATTTCACATTTCTTCCACACTTCCACAAAACCATTAAACAATTTTATAAAACAATTATAATATATTTCAACTAATATAAAAGCCCACACACATGGAAAATACCACTTCTTTCATAATCAAAAATTCAATTTTTCACATCACACTCACACAAAACACTATACATCACATTTACATCACTTTCACTCCTCAATATCTCCTTCAAAAAATTTAATAAAATATTTCCAAGATGATACAAATCACATAACAGCCTTTTCACAAATGAAATGGACCTTTTAAAAATATACACCTACCAAAACAGTTTTCTGATACGGTTTCACCTATTACACAACCCAATAAACCATTCAAAACATTCATAAAACAATTATAAAGAGTATACACAAACATTGCACATAAAACCCATTTCAAAAACCTCTTTTTAAGCCAAAAGCACACCAAGAACGTACAAAAATAGAATTGGCAGCCCAATAAACATGTAATAATCCACTTTCAAATGTTATATAATCACCTTGAATAATATGACAAAAGATACCCATGAGAACACAAAAATCCATAAAACACTTTCAAAGAGTATAACAAGTTTATACACATAAAACCATTCAAATACACCCCCTTTTAGGCCCACATGGAACTATATCATTACCCAACGATAATTGAAAGCCCCTTTCAACAACTAATAAATCACTTCCACATTTTACAAAACTGCCACAAGAGATAACACATGAAATACATTTGAAAAATACACATTTCAAGAAAAAATGTAACTTTAAAACCAAATGCTTTACTATTTCTACCAAAAATGGTTTTCTCATAATTCAAAACACATAAGTAACATGTAAAATTATTTAATCAAGAAAACTAACTCATCATTAAATGGTTACCCACGGAATCACCTACCGAAATTGTCGAATCCCTCAAAACATCGTGCGAAACATCAACCGCACCACCCAGAACCATAGGGATGATAAATCCAGCCCTAGACAGAAATGTTTTACCAAAAGACCCATGGTTAGACCCTAGGTACTAACCCCAGGTTCTGGACACTTTGGACCATCAAGAAAGAGGGATGAAACCCTAAGGAAATGGAAGAAGTGGAAGGAAGGAACACTCACCTTGAACAATCTTGAAGCAATTACCCCAAATTAACAAAATGTTGAAACTCAAAGCCGAAAACGTGATAGTTAGGCTCAACTGATGAGGAGGAGGTCATGTGGGGACTAAAGTGGGGGAAAAAGAGTAAATATTAAAGGAGATATGAAGGAATGAATTTACCTCATCAAATCTGCCCGATTTTTGAAGCCCTAATAAGTTCAGCATTCAATCGCGATGAAGAATAGATCCAAAGTGGGGAGAAAGAGCTTGGGCGCTTGACTGGGTTCAAGGGTCGCGTTTGAGGCTTTGAATCATTGAAAAACCCTTAAAAATGAATACGTTATTAATTAATCAAATTTTATTTTTAAAAATAGAATTGGGCTTTCGGGCAGGCCCAATCCCTTATATAAAAACCCATATAAACCATGGTTATGGATTTATAAAGGCTCCAAACTACAATGGTGGTGTTAATATGTCAGGGTAGACCATTTAGGAATTAAAATGGGAGAAAAACATTAAAAAATGAAAAATTTATAAAAGAAACAAAATTTATTTTTAAATCTGGAATTGGGCTCATGGTTTGGCCCAATTCACGAAAACTCACCCATTCCACCATAAAAGCTTGAGAAACCCAAACAAACAAAGGATAAATGAAAATTAAATTCAATTTAACTTTAAAATAAGTCATGTATGTGACACTATGGCTCCAAATAGTAAGTCAAATAAAAGAAACCCTCTGATACCACTTTGTAATGTCCCTGACCCAGGTGCCACGCAACGGGTGCCCCGAGCCCAGTTCGCCGCGTGACCTCAAGCGCATTTCCCCAAACGCCAGAGGCTGCCGACTAGCAGTGAGGGACCAGGTCTGATAGTGGGAAAACTATGACCTCATCTGTCATTGTGTTGCGCAGCGGAATTTAAATAAAACATACAACTACAGTGGAAGCAGTAAACCATACACAACTGAAATAAACTACAACATTGGATATAACCAACAATATATAAATGATGATTCTCTATGTTTCAAGTTCTAAGAAAACAGCCAGAAAATGATATTCATCAATACAATACAACAAATACAGGGTACAATTAAACAAGAAAAATTTGGAAGTGGCATCGCGAGCCTAGGCTCAGTCCCATGCCCTCCTACTCCTCGGCAACAGTCAAGTACCTATATAGGGACTCTTGCTCCTATCTACACCTGCAGAAATGTAATCTATTTGGGCCGAAATGCATGACCCAAACAGGGTGTGAGAAATATATCTCAGTAGGCACCCAGCAAAGGCCTATGCCCAACTGCGTGTAAGCATGCAACAACAGTGTGCAGTAGTAAAATGTAATAAAGTAAGCAGTACTCAAAAGTAACTAACTACCAGTTATATTGCCATTTTATTATTCATTTACTCATTTAACTTAGTAACATTCTATGGTCAACAGCACCAAGCCCTCAGGACATCCAGAATATCACCATCAGGCTAATATAGTGAACCATGCCCTCAGGCATATGAAGTGTCGCCCTCAGGAATAGAAGTCAAGACCTCATGCACGAAAGGTTTCCCTCAGGCGAAATAGGATGTTGCCCTCAGGCTAATACATTGACGCCCTCAGGCTAATACAGCGTAGTGCCCATAGACTAATCACAATCACGCCCTCAGGCTAAATGCAGCAACACCCTCAGGCTAAACAGATAACCGGTCCATGCCCAACAGGTAAAAAAGCAGTAACAAGCAATTCCTCTCAAGGCAATTCTATAATTACTACTTTAAAGGCATACCCTTGGGTATCCTGGAAAAACTAAAAAACAGTGAAACACACCCCTGGGGTGGTTCAGGATCCAAACAATAATCCCAACCAGCATTTTATTATCACAATTAAATACCTAATCAATTCTTGGAATTAAATATAGCAACGGCCTTAGCCACATGACACCCCAACATGGGTTCGTGGCAAAAAAATGCCCAAAAACGCCCGACAGTTGGAAAATAGACACAAAACCACCTACCTTATGTGCCAACAAATGTTATACTCGAACACCGACTCCAGAAATGCCCATGAACGATGTATATTTGACAAAGAACAAAACTCATTCAAACGTAAATAACTTATGTTAGGAGAAGAATTGGTAAGAATGGTACCGAGAGAGGAGAGGGCTTACCTGTGCGATTCCAACGAGATCGTCCGAAGCCGAATCATATTCCAGACGAACACCCGGAGGATCTTCAAAGGGTCGGTCGTCCTCCTTGGCTCCAAATCGGCTCAAGTTTCTTCTATGCCAAATGAGAAGGCTACTACCTGTTTTAAGCCGAAAAAAACAAAGTACCCGACGTGTACTTCTTTCATTTAACTATTCATTTTGCGGCATCGCTACACTGTTCATCCGTCGACATGAGTACACGACATGTACTCCCAAGTACATGGCGTGTACTATCGTCTAGCTAGAGGCGACTCCACCGCCTTACTGTTCAAGCCTGCCGACTAACTACATGACGTGTAAGGTGCCACTACACGGCGTGTAGTCGGTTTCTACACCCCTCATCGCCGTCAAGGTTACACACCTCATGTACTCATCCCAACACGGCCAAAATTACACGGCGTGTGGACAAAGTACACGACGAGTAGTTTCGAAATTTAGCATTTTCCCCATTTTTCAGATTCTCTCAAAAACACTTAAGGAAAAGGAAAAAGAAGAAGCCCGTACCTCAAAACAAGAACGACGTTCTTACATTAACATTTTCAAAAAAAAGATAATCTTCTAAAAAATTTTATACAGTTGAAACATCCCCAAATAGATAAGGATAAATTATTATCAATATATTTGTTCATACCTCATCAATAATATTCTAAATCTAAATACAAAATACATCATATTGAGAAAACTTCATGTTCAGGTAATAAGTCAGACTGTTAGACCTGGAAATGAAATCTAAAACACTATCATTTCAAAAAAAATTACATTTTTAGATATCAAGGACTTGTTTCCTCTAAAACATAGATATAAATAGATAATTAAACTATTTCTGAAGATCTTCATACCCCTTGATTGATTTGATAGGTATAATTGTATACAAGGTGAAGGCTCATCCCAATAACTTTTTTACAAAACATCTGATCTTAGATACCTCTTTCTCCTCACTGGTCCCCATCATGGGAATGCATAAATTTGCAAAGTGAATTAAAAACCATTAAAGATCCTATAAACCATTGAATATTGGTTATTTTATATTCCAAAAGTATCATGGGGAAGATTTTCATCCTCGAATTTATGGTATGGATTCATATATGGGTTTATAGGTTAACATCACACTTATAAAACTTCTAATATATGTTAGAGTGTAGAAATAGTGTCAATGATCAAGGGAGGAATTCCCAACATGGTAGGAGCCTTAAAAAGGGGATCTACAGTTTGGGCTAGCTGTGGTGGTTCTTTTCGTGCTCATGGTGGGTTACATACATGGGTTTGCCGGTAAGGGTTCATCTAACTGAGATTTAGTTTTTTATCCAATGAATTTAACACCCATTATTTTGTTTCCATGGGGTCCAAATATATTGGTTATTGGTGCCCCAAATTGATTAGGTTTTTGGACTATAATTAATGTGGCTATGAAGAACCATATTTCTTATGGCACACTGACAGGGATAGTGAGGCGAGGCTCCCCTTGTAGAATATACCAATCATGGATGTTTCATTGAGTTAATCTAAATTTATTTTTCTTAATTCATTCTTCTCTTAATCATAATGATCGAATCATTCCTCAACTATGAGGAGTTAAACTATTTTGGTAGTGGGTGAGATTTGACCACAACATTTACCTTTTCATTGGAAGATGACAACAGAATAGGTTGTTGTGGGGAAGTTTAAGGAATAAAAAAAATTCATAACAAGCATCTGGTATCAGGTAGACACACTTCTTAAATCATTTTAGTGTGGGAAATATTATTACTATAAAACTCTTCCTCATGTTTCTCAGTATTGGTCTAATGTTTTGTCAAACCTGATTGAGTGGTACTATTGATGTTGACCAATGCATAACACATTTTAGGTACATTAGTAGAAGAATTAAATGAAGTTCTATTGTATTAAGGATATATGTTGAATGGATTTTGATAACATAAATTAGTCGTACCCTTTTGAGAATACTTTTTTTCCCTCCACTGAACCTCATCCTTAACTTGTACTCTTAGAATTATTTGACGTATTGTGATCCAAAGGGTATCATTGAGACATTTTTTCAAGAATGATGTTAGTGAGGATGTTGGGTCATGGGATATGATAAGTTGAGAGTATTTGTTTTGTAGTGCACCACCTAAATTTATGTGGACATAAAAATAAATTTCTTCCAACATCACCTGTGAAATATTATATTTTTAAGTGTCTAAAGGTGGGAAAATTAATGGTATATTTTCATTAGATAACTGTTCCATCATGGGAAATGTGTATTCTTCATATTTTTAAAGTAGTTCCTCAACATAATCTGAAAAAAGTGGAAATTTTCCCACTGGATTATTGTCAACAGTAGGGTTGATTGGGATTTCCTCTATCATATTTGGTATGAAATTAAAGGACGGTTCTGATAATGAACATTCCCTTGGGATTTCTTTTTTTTTATAAAGAATATCATTACTCAATGATTATTAATAATGCATTATTGGACAAAATTTTAAAAGAACCTAAAGATATGAGGGATTTATCTTATTTGATTCAGAATGGGGAGTACTTTCATAGTGAAATGATGTGTAACCACCGAGAAGACCTTCATCAAAATTCCATCATGGGGAGGACTAACTTCAAAACATGACATTTGACTATAAGGATAATAACATACATATATAACCTTGAGATAACATTCAAGGATTATGATAAAAATGGTAGGGCCTTTTCTATCTGATCTTTTAGAAGTAAGGGGAATTGCAAGAATAATAATCAAGAGATGGTATCTAATGATTGATCAGATTATAAAAAAGAAGTAAGACTTCATGTTATATTGTTTACGGTTATCTCTATAATTTTTTAATGGATGATTAAGATACTGAGCCTCCATAGATAAACATTTCAGGGAATCAATAACACTATAATTGACCATAGAAGAATCATTGATCAACTCTTCATTTAGAATTACCTTTGGTGAGGTTTTTTTAGATTATCTCCCATGGGAGACTATGGTGGCTTTCTATTGGTAGTGGATTTCACATACGGGGGCCTTTTTCAATATCTCACGTGTTTCCTTTGGAACATTTTGATATATTTCATGAATTTTATAATGGATATATGCCTTCCCTATAAGGGCCGCTATGATGGAATGGTGAGCTCTAGTTGGAATGTGGATATGGAAATTATCTGGTTATCAGTTTATGAAGGGATTTTTATAATTACATTAATGGATGGGAAAAGAGATTTGTGTCTTCTCTTGGGTGACTATCACATTATGTTGATGAGTTTCCCTAATTATGGGGATGGGTATTGAACCCTCCATTCAACAACTACCTCAACCATAATTTTATCTTGACTTGTGTTTATGATTCGGATATAAATTTGCATCTAAACTATAATCATTTTCAAGATATATTTGGTGAGTTTAGTGGATGGAAGAGAGACATATTCTAACTCCTTGGTTGGAGTAGAGATTTAGGCCTTCTCATATCCTCTATTTCATGTTGGTTTCTACATAAAAAATTTATGGGGGTGGCGGTAGGTGTATGATTTTTTATGGTGGTTTCTTCATGTTATGACTAGTCATATTCGACCGGTTGATATACACAAGAAATGATATTCATCTTCAGCTCTGATATCACTATATTTTTTGACAGGTTCCTTTAGTTTCTTCTAAAATGTGTTGGCATTATTGAGGTGTATGCGCGGGAATATGTATCTTCTTGTATGTTTCCAACATGTTTTCATGAAATGATTTTTAGCACAAAAAAGGATGTGGGATTTTTCATGTTTATTTTAAAGTTGCACTTATGAAACATCCCTAGTTTCCAATGTTATATTTACCTGATATAGAGCCCATGGTGTGGTATTCCCACTACGCTGGGGTTCTGTTGTCACAGAACGTTAGTGAGAGTGGCTGCTGAATAGAGACCATTGGAAAAAACCTTATGTAACTGGAATAAGGTTTATTTTTACCTCCTGATATTCTTCACTAAGACAAGTGAGGAAATATTAATTGAATTTTAGGGATAGACCCCCCAAAATAAGATGAAATAAAAACATGTGTTGTCGTCTTATTCCCCACAATCCATTGTTTGGTGGAAAACAAGTGGGGATTCATTATATAGAGAGATTTTCAGGTAGCCTCAATTGTAGGGACAATAAAATTACGTTGGTACCCCTCAGTCAATGAATTTGATTCTCGGTTTTACACCCCAATATTTCATAGTACGTTAGTTCTTCAAAGTAATTCAATAACTTACACTACACACAACATCGAGTTCAAGCGCACCCCGACATACCAAACTAGCCATTCAAAAGAGGTTATGAATAGATATAACATAATTTTAAACTTTATATAACCATTATAATTTTAGATTCCATATTACGAGTTTCTTAGACATAATGTAACAACACATTAATTTTTTTTTTCAGATAAAAGATGTATTTTAAAAAAAATACAATTTTACCGCCTTTTAATGGAGAACATTTTTTAAATCCAATATTTCAAACTTTTATATAATGAATTTGACTAAATAAACTTCTTCTTTTGGATTTAGACATAATAATTTAGTTTCAATAAATTTTTGGTGTTTTTCTGATAACTTTTATATTTGGGTGAATAGTGGAAAATAATATATTTTAACTGAAAACAACTTTTTTAACCAAAATAATTTATAGTGCTCAACCATACATATGAATGGTTTGAATGTATAATTATATTATATTTTTACCATTTAATCCATTGTTGGCCATTATAAGTAATTTCAGTTTGTAATTTGACATAAAAAATATCAATCTTTTTGTAGTTGTTATTTCATAAAAATATGCGTTTTGGTTTTGAGAATGGGAATTAATTTTAAAATAATAAATAAAATTTCTATAATTGAATTTGGTTAAATAGACTTCATTTTTGAAATAAGAATATCAAAATTATCTTAGGGTGAATTTTTTGTATGTTTATGAAAACTTTTAATTTTTGATGAATATTGGAAAATACTGAATTATACTTTAAAATAGAATTTTTATGTAAATAATTATTTAATTTATTTAAATTTATTTTTTGTCAAAATAGATACATAATACCCATATAATTTCAGTTGAATTCATCAGACATATTTGTTAATAATATTAGATATATATAAAATTTTATTAAACTTTTCACTGTCTTTTACCCACATCCTAGGAGAATTTGTAAATTCAAATAAAACATTATTTTACCACTTCTGTGAGTTTAATTTTAAAAATCCGAGAGACATGGTTAATATCAAGGAGTAAAATTTGGTCTAGTAAGATAAAAATAATACTTGGTGAATAGTAACTTTTTACTTTTATTTACCACTGTTAAAAATAAATAGGGTAATTAAGGGTAAAATGATATTATTATTACCCTAACACATGTCCTAATTATTTGGGATAAGTATAATTAGACCAAAAACAACCTTAGGAATAAAATATTAACCTATTTGGTCCACTTGGATTAGATTAGGACATTTATTATTATTTAATTCAAAGAAGAATTAAAAGAGTTAAAATCAATGTTTAATAACTAAAACATTTATAATATAGGGTTACATAGAAGATAAATTTTACTATAAATATTCATTAGAAATATAAATCTATTTCCTATATAATGGTATTTTATTTAAATTTTTTAGACATTAAATAATTTAATTTATTAATGACACAATGATGATGCAGTAATTACCTAATTAATGAAATATTAAAATAATTGATATTAAAAATATCCAAATAAATGTAATCTATGATTTTTTATGCATTCAACTAATATTATAGGTTAATAATACATATTAGGGTTGTTTATATGGATTTTTTTGAAATAATACTGCTGTTATGAATTTAGAAAAAACAAAATACCAAATAGTGTCAAAATTGACAAAAATGAGTTTTTAAAACAAGTATTATATTATTAATTGATATTCTATTCCTAAAAAACTAAAGACCGGCCAAAGGACTTATATAATTATAGGTGTATAATTAATGAACCACTAGGGGTTCTATTGGAAGTATATAGTATTTTTATTAACCATATAATATAAAATTACAAAGAGACATGATAAATGTCAAACTATTTAACTAAGAGTTAAATCTAAATGTTAAGGTTAATATAGTTACCCAAACCTATCAAAAACATATTGGATTAGTGTTTTTCGACCCATCCCCACCTTATAATTTAAATAATATACTTTGGATCCATTATAAACCGAATATTATTTTATTATAAAATATTATTTAATGTTTTTCCTAAGGTGCCCCTCACCCCTCTTATAAAATGTAACTTTCCTTTATCTCACATTCACACCATCAATGCATTTCGGTTCAGCCAACCCCTACCCAAATATACTTTAAACATCCATCAAATCATCCTAGAGGCCCTTATTTGGTCATAAAGCCAACTTAAGGAGCCCTTTTGATGAAATCAAAAGGAAGAACACGAAGAAGAGGTAATAATTTCACCACCCTCTATCAAGTTCTTTTCCTCTTCCACTTCTTCTTTATTTGTTATTTCCATTATAAAATAATATATCCAGTATATTCTATATACTGTGATGTTATTATAAATATTTTACATCCATATTCATTATTCTATCCATCCTTTGAATGACATGTCACCATACGTGCGTACATACGGATTACTGTCTCCACATCGGGGTGTAATTGTTATTCAATACATTATTACTTGGATGGGTATAATAATGATTTTTAATTCATGTAAATAATAAAATATAAAATGATAATGATTATGTATATATGATATAGAATCAAATTATAAATTATTTTTATATCAAAAGAATGAGATAGTCCCTCGTGCGTATGTACGGTTTATCGTCTCCACGAACGTGATGAGAATCATTCCCCATCGTATCCATTCAAGAATAAATTTCATTTGATGATTAAAAATTATGTTTAGAGACATGATATCATTCTGGATATGAATAAGATATATCCCATCCATAAAAAATATGTCTCACATAACAAATAATATAAAGGAAAACGAATCATTTACCAACCGAAACGACGATAATACTAAGATATTATTAACAAATAAATGTTAAAAGATAATATATGATATCATATTAATGAATATGATTCTTGTATAATTAAATAAAAATTATTTCACCATTATATAGGTGGTTAACCAGTCCTCGAGCAAGGTAAAAGTACAAAGTAAGGGGTTTCTTATCTCACTTATAATTTTGGGAGAATTCCATTGTTCACCACTTATTTATGACATGTGATGTGTGTACTTCCATGATTGTATTCATTGGGTAATATAAAATAATTTATGGATAATTACATCATCATTGTATGATCCTTATTTCGTGGGTGTATGTTTCGTATGTTACCAAATTGATAAGTGAATTTGAATTTTAAATTTCCACTTATTCCGCTTTATGCATACTTCATTGATTATTTTACTCCAAGATTATGTGTGGAATCACTATTCATTTTCATATGTCATAATTTCCACTCCCCTTTATGTGGAGAAGCGTCTGAGACACATAATCACTCCATTTATAAATTCTCAAGTCATCAATATGAACTTGATAAGAGTAATTTGAACTCAATCTCCATTTATTGAGTTGAACATCCAATTAATTGGTGTTGTTTTTTTACAAGAATACGTGTGAATGTCCTATGATTGATTTACACTGAATATACAATAATATTGAGTGTATTTATAATTTTCACACATAATTATGTCGTTTATTTATCCTTAACCTAAGTACATGGTACTTATAAGATATTTCACCTCAATTTACATTCCATTGAGACTTATTTGTTGTTATACACAAAATCTCTTTTATATGTTGAATATAATGTACATTTACATAGTTTATCATGAATCCCTTTAATCACATGAAATTACAAGGTTTTTATTACCTCAATTATTTATATTCAAGTGTATCTCTTTTTTAGGAACTCTAACTAAAATATCATTTTAAAAGTTTTAAAGATTTATTTTTCTATTTATTTCTCAATAATATACATGTTTTAAAAATGGTTTTATTTTTATGGACATTAAAGTTTTAAAATTAAAAATCATTTTAAATGTTTCAATTTGGTATGGAACACTTTGATTAATAAATCAATTTTTAAATGACTTCTTGACAAATAGTGTGACTTTTAAATGATTTAAATAAAAAGAGGGACATTTCTCTCTAATCGTTTTGATGATCATTTTCATCTATGTAAATATCCTTCATTATTCTCGATTGAGGTTAATCTAATACAATACAATATTCCATATTGTATCTAATGAGTTATGTTTTCCTGTGGATGTACTATTTTTATACCATTCATTGTTTGTGGATAAATTATTGACATATTTTATGCTAGTTTTAATACGAATGTTAATGTTAGGTTCCAAAATTTTTATATAAGGAATGCATTTGACTTAGTAAGTGACGAGTGGAGCCCGCTATATCTCCTCGATGCATCGGTAGGTCTCATGAGACAAACTAGAGTCTTGGCACAAGGCATTGAAAAAATATTATTTGTAGTCTTGGCATAAGGACTTGACTATGTGGTTATGATAGTCCGGCATTACAAATTCTATCATTATGAAAGTGGTTATTGATATTGAATGTGATTATTAGACTAGTAAAATATATATGTGCATAAGTAAATGGAATTATTTCATTTCATTTTTTCCATATTATGCTGATGTTCATGTTTAAAAGGCTATTGTTTCAGTTATACATTGCCTTATCATTTTATGCTTATTTATGAATGTTTTCGCTATATTGTTATCCTTACTGAGCATCAGGGCTCACCCCTTTCTAGGTATTATTTTTCCAAATATGTGAAGAAGTTAGTTATGAGTGACTTGTAGGCATAATATATGATGCTAGGATTATTCTAATGGAATAATTTAGTGTTGTATTTCTTTTCAAGTTGTAATGTCGACCTTATGAATGTATCTAGTATTTACAAGGCTACTAAACTGATCGGTTTTTCAGAACATGATTTCCTTGTATCATGCCAATGTTATGTAATAATTCACCGACTCTAGGTAACTGGGGTCGGGACGTTACAATTTGTATTAGAAGAAGTTTAGTACATACCATGGAAACTAGATTTAGATAAACTCTGATTAAAGTACATAGACCTAAGATAGACTTCGAGGATTAGTATAGAAGAACTTTACAGAATTTTGGTATTGTAGAGATTTTGTGAGTTTTCCAAGAAATACATCTTTGTCTAGATACGAGTAGGTTGAGGCAGCTCTGGCACAGATGTACCTAGGGGTAAAACCCGAAAACAATGCTTTGAGCTAGACTCGAATAAGAACTGGTGCACGACAATGTGCCTTGCTACACTTTTGGTTACGACACTCATGGGGTATATTCTTAGGATAATTTACATTATCTTTAGAAACCTATTTGAAGTATTTTAATATAATATGAGAATATATGACTTTGGTTAATCCTATGGTGTTTCAAATTGAAAATATTGTGTCATGTTATTTTCTAAATGATTTTATGACTACTGTTACTCACACAATGGTTTCTCTTTTTAGTTAATGGCTGGATTCCAAAGAATTCATAGTAACTTTGAGAATGATGACAAGGTGGGAATGGTGGTGGAAATGAGAAACAAAATGGAATTTTGATAGGTGAAAAAGATATCGTGTTCATGCCAAATCATTTTTCCAAATATACGATCAACAACATATATATTAAACAACTCATGGACTCAACCAAGATGTGAAAGGTGATGAGTGATAAGAGCTCCAGTAGTGGAGACCATGGAGAAATGAATCCTCAATTTCTATATTGTAGGAAATGTGGAAGGATAAACCCAGGAATGTGTCTTAGTGGAACAAAGAAATGATTTACGTGTGGTAAAGCATGAGATAAAGTGAATAATTACCGAGAAAAAATGAAGAGTACTCTGGATGAAAATAAAAATGGTCCCAATAATCCATTTGCAGTCATTTTTCGTAAATGTAGGGGACCTGGCCATTACCCGAGCGAATTCCCTATTCAATAGGATATTTTCTTGGTCAAAGAAGAAGCTATGCGGAAATAGATGGTTGGAGAAATTTTTAAAATTACAGGTACTCCATGTTGATGGGATTACATTGGAATAATTTTCTCTTGTATTTGAAACCATGTAGTTTGTCATGTGAAAATGATATTTGAGGAAGGCTTATCTTTTCTATTGTGGGTATAGTTATAAATAACCATTTGGTTTTGTATGATCATTGGGTTTGAGGAAATATCAAGTTTTATAATTTTGGATAAAAATGAAAGGTATAAGATAACATGTCTAGTTTGATATTTTATGATTATTTTGAGGAATTTAACTCATTTTGGTAAATTTATAAAATATACTTTCTGAAAAATGACAACATGAAGACCGTGCGACAACCAATCGTGTTGTAAAAAGTTGTGGGAATCGAACAGAAAACCAGACTACAATTCGGATTTATCACTTACCACTAGACTACGTGAATTCCCTAGTTAGTGTTAATAGTTATTTTTAGTTAAATGATTTTATTGATCAATAATAAGTTGATTTGGGATGTTATGTCTTATCAAATGAATACCCTTAGTATAGGATAGTGATTGGGTGATTAAATGATACATGTTATTTTGGAATATGTTCACGTTATTGGAAACACTATATGCCCATGGAAAATAGAATACTATGGGATTTCATTTGAGGATTAATGTTAGATTTTTAGATATGTTTTTATATTTGATTTATAGTGATTTGGGTTATTTATGGAAATGAATAACCAATAATAGAGAATATGTTATTAGGTTAATTACATTTAAGTATTTGACTTCAAGAGTAGTTGATGTCATTTGGAGATATAATTTAACGTGGAAGAATACATAATAAAATTATTCTATGTTTTGGGTTCCAATATTAGTTTTCATTATATTGAAATATTTTAAGGGAAATTGTTTATTGAATGGTATTTATTTACCTTGGGGTATTGTTGGTTTAATTTTAGAAATTATGATTAGTGTTTCTTTCTCTAATGGAATATCCTTTTGGGGGATCATCTGATCTTGTTCTAACCATTTTGGTTTTGATTAATCTCTAAAGACAAGGTAAATATATAGTTTGTCCTTCGTGGATCATGTGATTCTGTAGATGATTATTCTTGCTCTTCCAGTTTGACTAAGTCTCATTTAATACTCATCGTTTAAAAAAATGAGTTAGTGGTAGAAATTTATTAATGAATGAAACTCTACATAAAAAGAAAGTATATCTCTTTATGTTTTTAGTCAATATCATAAATTAATTCCTCATCTTTATAAAATGTAATTTAAAACAAAAAAAATGTCGTCCGTTTAATTTTCCTACAGGTAAACTAATGACCATTTGTCCCATTACAAGTTTGTGGTTTTCTTGTGGTTAACTTTCTCCTGATCTTGCTTTCTATCCCTCTCCATCAGAACATGACACTTAGTTTATCATCCATACCCTTGTTTTCCTACATGGAATCCTAGTATGGGTTATTTTGGGTGAGCTTTGTACTTTTATTTCTTTCATTTAATGTGATAGTTTTATTGACTCTTTTTTCGATGTAGGAATTTCTATTATATTCCCAAGTACAATTTTAAAAATTGTGAGGATGCAATTTATTGAAGGAGGGAATAATGTAACACCCCAAGATTTAATAGTATGTTAGTTCTTCAATGTAATTAAATAACTTAAACGACACACAACATCGAGTTCAAGTGCACCATAAATTAAAAAACTACTTGTTCAAAACTAGTTATGAATATTATTAATAGAATTTTGAACATTATATAACCCTTACAATTTTGGAATCCATATTATGAGTTTCTAAAAAAAAATGAAATTTTACTACCTTTTAATGGAAAAACTTTCTTAAATCCAATATTTAAAACATTTATATATTAATTTTGACAAAATAAATTTTTTTTTCTGGATCGGGACATAATAATTTAGTTATAATAAATTTTTTGTGTTTTTCTAATAACTTTCATATTTGGGTGAATAAGGAAAAATAATATATTTTATCGTAAAACAAATTTTTTAATCAAAATAATTTATAGTGTTCAACAATACATATGAATGGATTGAATGTATAATTAGATTATATTTTTACCATTTAATCCAATTTTGGTCATTGGATTTAATTTCACTTTGAAATTGGACATAAACAAATGTCAATCTTTGGTAGTTATTATTTCATAAAAATACATTTTTTGGTTTTGAGAACGGGAATTATTTTTAAACTAATAAATACAATTTCTATATTTTTTATTTTGAAAAACATTCTTCATTTTTGAATGCAGAATATCAAAATTATCTTTGGGTGAATTTGTTGTATATTTCTAAAAACTTGTTATTTTTGATGAATAGTGAAAATCACTGAGTTATAGTTTAATAAAGAATTTTTATTTAAATAATTATTTATTTTATTTATATATATTTTTGGTCAAAATAGATAAATAATACCCACATAATTTCAATTTAATTCATTGGAGTCATTTTTTAATAATATTAGATATATATAAAATTTTGTTGAACTTTTGACCATCTTTTACCCACATCCTAGGAGAATTTGTAAATTCACATAAAACATAATTTTACCGCTTCTATGAGTTGAATTTCGAAAATCCAAAAGACATGGTTAATATTAATTAGTTAAATGTGGTTCAATAAGATAAAAATAGTATTGGGTGAATAGTAACTTTTTTACATTTATTTTCAACGGTTAAAAGTAAATATGGTAATTAAGGGTAAAAATGATATTATTATTACCCCAACACATGTCCGAATTCTATTGGATAAGTATAATTCAACGAAAAACAACCATAGGAATAAAATATTAACCTCTTTGGTCCACTTGGATTAGATAAGGAAATTTATTATCATTTAATTCAAAGAGGTGTTAAAAGAGTTAAAATCAAAGTTTAATAAATATTTTTTTTAATATATTGTTACAAATAAGATAAATTAGACTATAAATATTCATTAGAAAGATAAAATGATATCCTAGCTAATGGTATTTTATTTTTATTTGTTAGATATTAAATAATATAATTAATTAATGACACAATGAAGATGCAGTAATTACATAATTAAAGAAATATTAAAAAATTGATATTATAAATATCCAAATATATGTAATTTGAGACTTTTTATGAATTACAGTTAATTTATAGGTTAATATGAAATATTATATTTGGTTAGATAATTTTTTTTCGAAGTAATAATGATGTTATGAATTTACTAAAAACAAAATACCAAATTGTGTCAAAATTGACATAAAAGAGTTTTTAAATAAAATATTCTATTATTAATTGATATTCTGTTCCTCAAAATCTAAGGTTCAGTAAAAGGACATATATAATGATAGGTGTATCATTAATTAACCACATGGAGTTCACTTGGAAGTTTATAGTAAGTTTATTAACCATATAATACAAAAATACAAAGAGACATGGTAATTGTCAAACTATTTAACTAAGAGTAAAATCTAAACGTTAAGGTTAATATAGTGACCCAAACCTATCTAAAACCTATTGGTTGAGTGGTTTTTGACCAATACCCACCCTAGACATTAAATAATCTACTTTTGAGAAATTATAAAATGAAAATAATTTTATTATAAAATAATATTTTAAGATTTTATAAGGTACCCCTCACCCCTCTTATAAAAGGGCATTTCCCCTTCTCTAAAATTCACACCATCAAAGCCTTTTTCCTCAACCAAAACCTGCCCAAATATCCTCTAAACATCCCTCAATTCATCCTAAAGGCCCTCCATCACTCAGAAATCCATCTTAATGATCCATTTTGAAAAAATCAAAAGGAAGAACCTGAAGAAGAGGTAATAATTTCACCACCCTCTATTCTTCCACTTCTTATTTCATTGTTATTTCCATTCTATAATAATAAATCTCGTATATTATTTATATTGTCATGTTATTATTAATATGGTACAACCATATTCATTATTCTATCCAACCTTTGAATGACATGTCACCATATGTGCGTACGTATGGATTACCGTCTTCACGTCGTGGTATAATTGTTATTCAATACATTATTATTTGGATGGGTATAGTAATGATTTGTAATTCATGTAAATAATAAAATATAACATGTTAATGATTATTTATATATATGATATACCATCCAATTATATATTATTTTAATATCAAAAAAATTATTTTGTCGCTCGTGTGTACATACGGATTACTGTCTCCACGACGGCGATGAGATTCATTCCCCGTCGTATCCATTCAAGACCGAATTTCATTTGATGATTAAATATAATGTTTAGAGACATGATATCATTCTATATATGAATAAGATACATATCATCCATAATAAATATGTCTCACATAACAAAGAATTTAAAGGAAAACGAATCCGTTAACACCCAAAATGATGACAGTAATAAGATATTATTAACAAATCAATGTTAAAAGATCATATATGATATCATATTAATGTATATGTGTTAGGTCTACAAGGCTGAATAACCTAAGAGGGGGGGGGGATGAATCAGGGTATGACTAATTGAAAATTAAAGAACGTTCTGATCTAGTTTTGTTGTTATGAAAAACACTCTTCTCTCTCTTTCCTATTGCACAATATAAAAAAAATGTAAAGCAAAACAAGAGACATCAATTTTTACTTGGTTCAACGCTAAGGGATACATCCAAGGAGCATACAACGACATGTTTTCAATCATTCCAAATTCCACTAAACTTCACTAGCTGGGGATTACAAGGTTCGGACACAATCCCTATGTCGCAGTCTCACTACCTTTACAAGGTTTAGGGTCAACTCATTACTTTCCCAAGGGTCACTGCCGATTTCTCTCTCTCTGGCTCACTGCCGGTGGAGAGGATCACCTTCTTCCTCTTCCTTTGCTCGCTGCACTAGAAAGGATACACTCACAGTTTATAGATATGTAGCTCTTTTCATTATCTCTAATGAATGCATCCTTTGATGTTTGTAGATGCTCTGTTGAAGTCCAGCTTTCACGTGTAGATGAATTTCTATTTGCACCGAAGGTGTCGGGCGAACACCAATCTCCCACGCAGCCCGAAAACACTGCCAGGGAATCAACCTTACTTGGCACGCTGGTCTAACCCGAAGCGCAAGTATCAGTGCGCAAGTGACAACTGGAGAGCAAGTCTGCCTCTTCTACCTACGCAACACAATCTTCTGAAACTCCATACTTTCAAGACTAAACCCCTTTTACGCCCAATCCAATATTGGCGTGCAACTACCAACTGGCGCACAACTTCCAACAGTGGTGTACAGGTCCACCTACACGACCACAAACCACTTGTGTGAGTTACACACCTACATGACAAGAGAATTGATTTTTCTAAGTGTTTAACTCCATCAAAAATGAGAAGGGGTGGTCCTGTATTTATAGGAATTTTGAACACCCTGCGCGACAGTGCGCAAATCTACCCTCGGTGCGCAAGTCTCAGCACACATGTCTCTTCCCCTGCAAGTAACTTGCGCAACCGAACTGTAACAGCCCAAGATTTTATAAAAAAATATTCTTTTTAATTTTATTAATGTCTTGTGTTGTACGCTACACCAAAAGGAGCTTGCACAACACACATCCTTGACTTAACTTGCATTACACGCAATCGCGACCTTCCTCGATAGCGTGTGTAGTACGCAATACCGAGTTTCACTAAACAACGATATGCTATAAAAATATTATTAAAACTAGCCGTTATGAATAGTAATAACCACTTTTTGAAATCCAGTAAATCTTATTTTTCAAAATGAACTTCATTCTTGGATTCGGAGTATCGAATTTAGCCTAAGTTGAAATTTTGGTACTTTTCGGATAACTTTCATATTCTGATGAATAGTGAAAATTACTAAATTATAATTAAAAACAACTTTTTTAATCGAAATAATTAATAGTGATAAATTATTAATTTGAGTGGTTTTAAAGTATATTTAGAATATATTTTTACAATTTAATACAATGTTGGTCATTGGTTGTAATTTCACATTTAAACCAGACATAATCAAGTGTCAATCTTTTGATATATATTGTTTCCTAAAAACACGCTATTTATTTTAACAGCGGGATTTAATTATAAAATTAATTAATGCAACTTCTATGTTATGAATTTGGTAAAATAGATTTCATTTTTGAATTCGGAATATGAAATATAGCTTAGGATGAAATTTTGGCATTGTTCTGAAAAACATCAATTTTTGATGAATAGTGAAACTACTAAGTGGTAGGTTAAAAACTGAATTTTGCATGAAACTTAATTTTACCGCTTCTGTGAATGGAATTTCGAAAATCCGAGAGACACGGTTAATATCAAGGACTAAAATGTGGTTCAATGAGATGAAAATAATTTTTTGGTGAATAGTAACTTTTTACTTTTTTTACCGCGGTTAATAGTAAATAGGGTAACTAAGGGTAAATATGATATCAATATTACCCTAACACATGTCCTAATTCTATTGGATAAGTGTAATTCGACCAAAAACAAACTTAGGAATAAAATATGACCATTTAGGCCCACTTGGATTAGATTAGGACATTTATTATTAATTTATTTAAAGAAGGGTTAAAATAGTTAAAATCAAAGTTTAATAAGTAAATCATTTTTAATATGGGGTTATACATAAGATAAATTCGACTATAAATATTCATTAGAAAGATAAAACGATTTCCTACATAATGGTATTTTACTTGTAATTTTTAGACATCAAATAATTTAATTAATTTATGACACAAAGATGATGCAGTAATTATCTTATTTATGAAATATTGACATAATTGATGTTATAAACACCAAAATAAATGTAATTTGAGATTTTTTATGAATTCCACTAATTTTCTAGGTTACTATGATATATTAATGTTGATTTAATCAACTTGGTTCGAACATTTAATTCTGTTATGACTTTCACAAAAATCATATATCAAATAGTGTCAAAATTGACACAAAATAGTTTTTAAATAAAATATTATATTATTAATTTTTATTTTATTCCTAAAAATCTAAGGTTCGGTCAAATGACTTAGATAAGGATATATATATTAATAATAAACAATTTTGGGTTCGTTTGGCATGTTATAGTAAGTGTATTAACCATATAGTGAAAGAAAACAAAAAGACATGGTAAAAGTTAAATTATTTAACATAGAGTTAAATCTAATTGATAAGGTTTAAAATAAGATTCAAACATGTCTAAATTTAATTGGTTGATGAGATTACAACCCTATATAATCTAAGCTTCGAATATGAGTCATTTTTGGAGGTTTTTAAGTGGGGTTAGATTTATTATAAATTAATATTTTTAAGAATTCCTAAGGTGCCCCTCTCCGCCCTTATAAAAGGACACCTCCTCCACCTTCCTCCTCACACCAATTTGAGCACTCAAGCTCGGCCAACCCCTGCCAAAATCTCTTCTCCACTTCCCTAGAAACATCCTAGAGGTTCTGGTATTCCTCAAAGACCAATTCTAGTGCCCTAAGAGGAGGTCTCAAAGAGGCACTTCAAAGAAGAGGTAATTACCGTTACCAATTCTTTCATCTTTATTTCTTCTTCCACTTCTTCTTATTAGGTTGTTTCATTATGATGTAATAACATCAGTATCACTCATATACTGATATGTTATTATAAGTATGAAACAAACCTATTTCACCATCTATCCATCCTACGGAAAAAGAAATCACCGCGCGTGCGTACGTACGGAATACCGTCTCCACGCCGTGGTGTAATCTATTTTCCACCACCACCTTACATGGATGGGTATAATGGTGTAAAGAATAACTATACATAGTTATTACAACATCATATTTATTCTGATATATTGTATAATCCACTCCAATTCAATTCAATATTTATAGAAATGATATCATCGCTCGTGCGTACGTACGGAATACTGTCTCCACGACGCGATGAGATTCATTCTACATGTTAATCATTTAAGAATGATTATAATGTATATATAAGAAATAATAATGAAATATATGACATTATAAATCTACTGGATTTATGTATATATATACATATGTATGTCATCTACTTACTTCCATTTCAAGACAATAAGGAAAGGAAAACAACGTTCATGCGTACGTACGGACTACCGTCTCCATGAACGGTGTTTTTCATTTTATTTATCTACCTATTATATATATATATATACTGAATATATATGATATATAAATCATATTTTATATTCTGGAAGTAAGTAAATCATGATATAAGTAATAATGATGTCAAGAACAACAAGTCAAAACACCTACGATAAATGAAACGATTTTACCCAAAACGCTTCTTTAACATGGAATTTACAAAAGAACGGGTAATATAATGTCATAAGTGAACCATATATGATATCATAACAATGAATATGATTCTGTAATAAGTCAATAACATGATTTAAATCATTATACAGGAGGTTCGGACACTTACAAAGCAAGTCGGACCTAAGGTAAGGGAAATATCACAATCTCATTTTTATCCGAGATTGTTTATTCGTAAGTATTTACTGGGGTGTATTTTATCATCCACATCCATGTTTACTCAATATGTAATATTATTTCCATCCACCTAAAATTGTTTAAATCCATTTTTACCCTTCGGTGAGTTTTTAGTAATACGTATGAAAGGAATCTTTTGTCGTTTTTCGTACGAGGTACTTATTGACTTTTCCGACAAAAGTACGAAGAATGTTTTTTTTAACTTATACGGCACGAACGGATTTCTACTGTTTTATAAAGCCTTATTTTCATGAAGCTTCCTCTAAAAGATTTCATGACTATTTTCAATAAAATCTCTTTCTTTTA
This sequence comes from Viscum album, assembly GCA_963277665.1. Taxonomy (NCBI): domain Eukaryota; kingdom Viridiplantae; phylum Streptophyta; class Magnoliopsida; order Santalales; family Viscaceae; genus Viscum; species Viscum album. Next base: position 1,700,250,992 of record OY728125.1, read on the forward strand.
AAATTTCATGATGTTTTGTGAAAAGAAATTGATTTTGAAGAAGAAAGGATATTTTCCTCAAGAATTCAATTCAAGTGTTTTATCAAAATTATTTTCCATCTAAGATAATAAAGGGTTATGTTTCTATCCATATTTTTACATTGATTTGACTATGTTGTGATGGAATTATGTTTATGAATTCCTTTATCTTATATGAATGGTTTTATGATGTCATGTTGTTTATGAATCCCATTTTTGTTACATGGGTTATGAAATGATGTATGATTTATGATTTTGTGGCACACATAAGAATGGTATCATTATGAGATGGGTGGGACCTATATCTCCCTCCAATGCATTGGGTAAAGATTTTATATCTCATGAGATAGACATGGCTGGAATGGTAGGTTATACCGGTTCAGTGAAACAGGACTGAAACGAGGATTACTCGATTCAGAAAGGGACTTTGTCCACTAAGATAGTCTTGGCAATGAGTCTTGACTAACAAGAAATGATTCTCTATGATTATGTGTGTATGCCACAATGAGTAATGTTTTAAGTAAGGGTTTCATTTTCACTACTATGATTTATCTCATGTTATGAAATTATGCTCTCTTTTGCAGGTTAAGATTTCCAAAAATGTTATGTCCTTATGAAAATTATGTGATTGATATTTCTTTTGTTTACCCTTACTGAGCATTTGAGATCACCCTTTTATGTTTTCTTTTCCCCAGGATATAAAGAAAGGTTTTAGGTAAAAAAAAAGGAAGATCTTTGTGGGAGATTTTGAAGATCTTTCACCAGGATTAGAAGATTACGTTCCGAGTTTCCAAAGACACTAAACTATTACGATCCTTGTGTGTATATTTTTGTTATGTATTAAGTATTCCGCAAAAGAAATGTAATGTTCATGTACGTCAGGATTCGGGTCTCTACAGTTGGTATCAGAGGAAAGGTTTAGTCAACCTTTGGAAACTAGGACGCGAAAACGTTAGTGAGATCCCTAGAGATATTTCTAAGGTATGTCTAGGGATTCCCCTAAGGATAAGTATACGTATAGGATATAGTTCTAGAACTATGGTAACAATATTAGATTAAACCAAAGATGATAGATATTTAAGTTACTCCCCCTTTATTACGATTTTTTCATCTAACACTATTCTGTTTGGGTTTTAGAAAATGGCTGGAAACAAGATGATTCACAATAATGGAGGATATGATGGACAATGGAATGATATTCTTCATGAGCAACCAAATGAAATGGGATTTGGATGTCCAAACATCATTATTATGCCGAATCAGCAATCTCACAACATGATCAATAAAGTAAAATTTGGTATGTTTCCTGACTCGACTAATAAGAGAAAGATGGAGTTCCATGATGATCATAGAGGAAAGAAAGTTCAATTTCCCCTATGTACATCATGTGGGAAGAGGCATCAAGGAGAATGTTTCAAGGGAACTGGAAGATGCTTTGGGTGTGGAAAAGAAGGACACAAAGCAAGTAAGTGCAAAGGAAAAGGGTCAGTTAACACCATGGATGAGGATAATGGTATTGCTACGACATCAAAAATGGTTAAGTGTTTTAAATTTGGAATGTATGGGCATTATGAAAACAAATGCCCTAAGGGAAAGACTCATGAAGAGAATCAGTATGGTCATATGGGTAGTATTTATGTGGATGATGATGAAGAGACTACAAATGATATGTGAGATGAAAGAATTTTTGAAGCTCAGTCAATGGTTTGAGAATGTAGTGGAATGATTACATGTTTATCATGTGTAATTTTGGAATAAAGAGACATCTATGGATTGTTACACTGTTGTCTTTCCTTGTGTTTTGAAAGTGTATGATTAATGTTACCAGTATCCATGAAAGGTTATCCAGATAATTTTGGAATGTAGATGATATGCGCATAATGAAGGGATAAGGAGAAAATTAAATGTTTGATAGTATTCATGAGCTCATGATTGATATAAGGACTAAGTGATATCATGGTTTGAGTATATATAATTTTGAGGATTTTGGTATGTGGAAAGTGTTAACTTTTAACTGCACTCATGTTTTCACTAAGGTATTCAAGAGAATACACGATTAAGGACTTTGAATGTTTGGAATGTGACCAACAAGACATATCTTATGATCAACGACAGTATTAAATCTCTGGTAATCGTTGTCACTATATTATGAGAGTGGACTGCAGTATTATAAGCCTAAAGATTAGACTGGATTATGTTGGACATAAGTTAGTATTGTTTAAGGATAGAAGATTTTCGATATTATTGATGGGATGTTATAGTAACGTAGTTTTAGAAAAAGGGACAACCTGTAGGACGGGCGACAGCCCATCGCTTCGGACAAGGCTGTAGGAATCGAACCCACAACCAAAGTGCGACTGGCCTTTATCGCCTACCACTGGCCTACAGGAAGTCCCTGTCTAGTAGAAACTAGTTTTATTATATTAAGCAGTATGATATATGAAGTATAAGTCCATTTTAGGAACTATATATGATTAATCTCACTATAGAATGACTTATGTATATTTAATAACTTTTGCTTACCTATTGTTTGAGACAGATGGAATGACCCATCATTCTATCACATGATCTGCTAACACTTCACGAATAACAAATTCAACTTCATTTATTTAAGAGATGAAGTGGAAATTGTTCAAGGCACGAACAACAGTGATATTGTATCAAAATAAAGTAAGTATTTATTCTAATTCAAATTTTCAACTTTAGGGAAATGATCTTGAAAACCAAAAATGTTGTCCTAGTGATCTTATACCTGATGAATAAGATGGTACCTTAGATCGTCACAAATTTATGGATTTGTGATTACTGGATTTTCCATAGCCATGTTCGCTACCACTCTCCATCAGAACATGATGGTTAGATTTCTCTTCCATATCCATATTTTCACCTATGTGGAAACTCAGTGATTAGTTTATTTGGGTAATCGTTACATTTCATACTTTAGTTTTTAAAGCCAAGTTTTGGTATTCCCTTTTACGATGGGGGTTTCTATTAAAGAAACTTTCAAATAGTAAACCATTTATAACCCCGATGAATTTCGAGGGCGAAATTCATTTTAAGGGGGGTAGAATGTAACAGCCCAAGATTTTATAAAAAAATATTCTTTTTAATTTTATTAATGTCTTGTGTTGTACGCTACACCAAAAGGAGCTTGCACAACACACATCCTTGACTTAACTTGCATTACACGCAATCGCGACCTTCCTCGATAGCGTGTGTAGTACGCAATACCGAGTTTCACTAAACAACGATATGCTATAAAAATATTATTAAAACTAGCCGTTATGAATAGTAATAACCACTTTTTGAAATCCAGTAAATCTTATTTTTCAAAATGAACTTCATTCTTGGATTCAGAGTATCGAATTTAGCCTAAGTTGAAATTTTGGTACTTTTCGGATAACTTTCATATTCTGATGAATAGTGAAAATTACTAAATTATAATTAAAAACAACTTTTTTAATCGAAATAATTAATAGTGATAAATTATTAATTTGAGTGGTTTTAAAGTATATTTAGAATATATTTTTACAATTTAATACAATGTTGGTCATTGGTTGTAATTTCACATTTAAACCAGACATAATCAAGTGTCAATCTTTTGATATATATTGTTTCCTAAAAACACGCTATTTATTTTAACAGCGGGATTTAATTATAAAATTAATTAATGCAACTTCTATGTTATGAATTTGGTAAAATAGATTTCATTTTTGAATTCGGAATATGAAATATAGCTTAGGATGAAATTTTGGCATTGTTCTGAAAAACATCAATTTTTGATGAATAGTGAAACTACTAAGTGGTAGGTTAAAAACTGAATTTTGCATGAAACTTAATTTTACCGCTTCTGTGAATGGAATTTCGAAAATCCGAGAGACACGGTTAATATCAAGGACTAAAATGTCGTTCAATGAGATGAAAATAATTTTTTGGTGAATAGTAACTTTTTACTTTTTTTACCGCGGTTAATAGTAAATAGGGTAACTAAGGGTAAATATGATATCAATATTACCCTAACACATGTCCTAATTCTATTGGACAAGTGTAATTCGACCAAAAACAAACTTAGGAATAAAATATGACCATTTAGGCCCACTTGGATTAGATTAGGACATTTATTATTAATTTATTTAAAGAAGGGTTAAAATAGTTAAAATCAAAGTTTAATAAGTAAATCATTTATAATATGGGGTTATACATAAGATAAATTCGACTATAAATATTCATTAGAAAGATAAAAATATTTCCTACATAATGGTATTTTACTTGTAATTTTTAGACATCAAATAATTTAATTAATTTATGACACAAAGATGATGCAGTAATTATCTTATTTATGAAATATTGACATAATTGATGTTATAAACACCAAACTAAATGTAATTTGAGATTTTTTATGAATTCCACTAATTTTCTAGGTTACTATGATATATTAAAGTTGATTTAATCAACTTGGTTCGAACATTTAATTCTGTTATGACTTTCACAAAAATCATATATCAAATAGTGTCAAAATTGACACAAAATAGTTTTTAAATAAAATATTATATTATTAATTTTTATTTTATTCCTAAAAATCTAAGGTTCGGCCAAATGACTTAGATAAGGATATATATATTAATAATAAACAATTTTGGGTTCGTTTGGCATGTTATAGTAAGTGTATTAACCATATAGTGAAAGAAAACAAAAAGACATGGTAAAAGTTAAATTATTTAACTTAGAGTTAAATCTAATTGATAAGGTTTAAAATAAGATTCAAACATGTCTAAATTTGATTGGTTGATGAGATTACAACACTATCTCATCTAAGCTTCGAATATGAGTCATTTTTGGAGGTTTTTAAGTGGGGTTAGATTTATTATAAATTAATATTTTTAAGAATTCCTAAGGTGCCCCTCTCCTCCCTTATAAAAGGACACCTCCTCCACCTTCCTCCTCACACCAATTTGAGCACTCAAGCTCGGCCAACCCCTGCCAAAATCTCTTCTCCACTTCCCTAGCAACATCCTAGAGGTTCTGGTCTTCCTCAAAGACCAATTCTAGTGCCCTAAGAGGAGGTCTCAAAGAGGCACTTCAAAGAAGAGGTAATTACCGTTAACAATTCTTTCATCTTTATTTCTTCTTCCACTTCTTCTTATTAGGTTGTTTCATTATGATGTAATAAAATCAGTATCACTCATATACTGATATGTTATTATAAGTATGAAACAAACCTATTTCACCATCTATCCATCCTACGGAAAAAGAAATCACCGCGCGTGCGTACGTACGGAATACCGTCTCCACGCCGTGGTGTAATCTATTTTCCACCACCACCTTACATGGATGGGTATAATGGTGTAAAGAATAACTATACATAGTTATTACAACATCATATTGATTCTGATATATTGTATAATCCACTCCAATTCAATTCAATATTTATAGAAATGATATCATCGCTCGTGCGTACGTACGGAATACCGTCTCCACGACGCGATGAGATTCATTCTACATGTTAACCATTTAAGAATGATTATAATGTATATATAAGAAATAATAATGAAATATATGACATTATAAAGCTACTGGATTTATGTATATATATACATATGTATGTCATCTACTTACTTCCATTTCAAGACAATAAGGAAAGGAAAACAGCGTTCATGCGTACGTACGGACTACCGTCTCCATGAACGGTGTTTTTCATTTTATTTATCTACCTATTATATATATATATATACTGAATATATATGATATATAAATCATATTTTATATTCTGGAAGTAATTAAATCATGATATAAGTAATAATGATGTCAAGAACAACAAGTCAAAACACCTACGATAAATGAAATGATTTTACCCAAAACGCTTCTTTAACATGGAATTTACAAAAGAACGGGTAATATAATGTCATAAGTGAACCATATATGATATCATAACAATGAATATGATTCTGTAATAAGTCAATAACATGATTTAAATCATTATACAGGAGGTTCGGACACTTACAAAGCAAGTCGGACCTAAGGTAAGGGAAATATCACAATCTCATTTTTATCCGAGATTGTTTATTCGTAAGTATTTACTGGGGTGTATTTTATCATCCACATCCATGTTTACTCAATATGTAATATTATTTCCATCCACCTAAAATTGTTTAAATCCATTTTTACCCTTCGGTGAGTTTTTAGTAATACGTATGAAAGGAATCTTTTGTCGTTTTTCGTACGAGGTACTTATTGACTTTTCCGACAAAAGTACGAAGAATGTTTTTTTTAACTTATACGGCACGAACGGATTTCTACTGTTTTATAAAGCCTTATTTTCATGAAGCTTACTCTAAAAGATTTCATGACTATTTTCAATAAAATCTCTTTCTTTTAAAATTTCATGATGTTTTGTGAAAAGAAATTGATTTTGAAGAAGAAAGGATATTTTCCTCAAGAATTCAATTCAAGTGTTTTATCAAAATTATTTTCCATCTAAGATAATAAAGGGTTCTGTTTCTATCCATATTTTTACATTGATTTGACTATGTTGTGATGGAATTATGTTTATGAATTCCTTTATCTTATATGAATGGTTTTATGATGTCATGTTGTTTAAGAATCCCATTTTTGTTACATGGGTTATGAAATGATGTATGATTTATGATTTTGTGGCACACATAAGAATGGTATCATTATGAGATGGGTGGGACCTATATCTCCCTCCAATGCATTGGGTAAAGATTTTATATCTCATGAGATAGACATGGCTGGAATGGTAGGTTATACCGGTTCAGTGAAACAGGACTGAAACGAGGATTACTCGATTCAGAAAGGGACTTTGTCCACTAAGATAGTCTTGGAAATGAGTCTTGACTAACAAGAAATGATTCTCTATGATTATGTGTGTATGCCACAATGAGTAATGTTTTAAGTAAGGGTTTCATTTTCACTACTATGATTTATCTCATGTTATGAAATTATGCTCTCTTTTGCAGGTTAAGATTTCCAAAAATGTTATGTTCTTATGAAAATTATGTGATTGATATTTCTTTTGTTTACCCTTACTGAGCATTTGAGCTCACCATTTTATGTTTTCTTTTCCCCAGGATATAAATAAAGGTTTTAGGTAAAAAAAAAGGAAGATCTTTGTGGGAGATTTTGAAGATCTTTCACCAGGATTAGAAGATTACGTTCCGAGTTTCCAAAGACACTAAACTATTACGATCCTTGTGTGTATATTTTTGTTATGTATTAAGTATTCCGCAAAAGAAATGTAATGTTCATGTACGTCAGGATTCGGGTCTCTACACGAACCAATACCTATGCGACCCTCTTTCAATTTCCATATTATGATCTTCTGATCTTGAAAAACAACAAGCTCACAAGTTCTCAAGCACCCAAGGAATCAGAGAATACGCCAACAAGTTGTCAGTCATACCAAATTTTACTAAACATCACTAGCTGTGGATTATAAGGTTTAGGCACAGTCACTATGTACCAGGCTCACTACCTCTACAAGGTTTAGGGTCAGCTCACTGCTTTCCTGAGGGTCACTCCCTATTTCTCTCTCTCTGGCTCACTGCCGGTGGAGAGGATCACCTTCTTCAACTTCCTTTGCTCAGTAAAATGGAAATGATCCACTCACAGTTTATAGACCTATAGGTCTCTTCATTATCTCTAATGAACATATCATATGTTGTATGTAGATGCTCTTTTGAAGTCCAACTTTCATTTTTAGATGAATTCCTATTTGCACCGAAGGTGTCGGGCAAACTTCCTGCTTCCACGCAACCCGAAAAACTGCCGGGGAATCAACCTTACTTGGCATGCAGGTCTAACCCGGCGCGCGAGTATCGGTGCGCAAGTCACAACTGGCACACATGTCTACCTCTACCACCTGTGCAGTATAATCTTCTACAACTCCAAACTTGTGCGACTCAACCCTTTTAATCCCAATCCAATATTGGCGCGCAACTACCAATCGTCGCGTAACTTCCAACACTGGCATGGAAGTCCACCTGCGTGACCTCACACCACTTGCGTGACTTCCAAAATTTCACGATGGGTGCTCTGATTTTTCTATGTGTTGAAGTGCATCAAAAACGAGGAGGTGTTGTCCTGTATTTTTAGGCATTTGAACACCCTTCACGACGGCGCGCATGTCTACCCTTGGCATGCAAGTCTCGGCGCGCAGGTCTCTTCCCCTGCAAGTCACTTGCACGACCGAACCAATACCTGCGTGGCCATCCTTCCTTTTCCATATTATGATCTCATAATCGTGGAAAACAACAGGTGTGCAAGTTCTCAAGAATCCATGGCATCGGCACGCAAGTCTCTTCACGACGTGCATGTCACCTGCGCGACCACACCAATACCCGCGCGACCCTCTTTTCGGTGAAATATTTTAATGTTCTGATCTTGAAAAACATATGGTGTGAAAGTTTCTTCTACTTCAAGTGCATGGCGCTCAAGACCCTTTTCCAAAAACCACTTTTCATTATTTATCGATTTTCAGGCCCAAAAATTTGACAAACACTGGAAAACGGTTCCACCATGTATCTGCTATTTTTGTACCGCTTCCAGATCATCCATTCCTTTGTCGATGTTATTGAATCAAACACGGATCGTTGACCACATATCTTGAACTCGAAATTCCACCATGAAATCCCCTTTTTCAACAAATTTAAATATCATGGTTTCCTTTGAAAACAATCACAACATAGATGTCCACATTCTCAACAAACACAATCACCTAAAAAATGCTTCAATGATAACTTGAGGGATTTTTTCCCAACAATATGAGTATTTTATAATTCAAAAAAAAATTATTTCACTATTATACAGGAGGTCAACCAACCCTAAACCAAGGAAAAAGTACAATGTAAGTGGTTTCTTATCTCACTTTTAATTCCGTGAGAATTCCATTGTTCACCACTTATTTATTTGCATGTGGTGTTTGTACTACCCATGATTGTGTTCCTAGTATTATATAATTTAATTTATGGATATTTAGATCATCATTATATAATCTTTATTTCATGGGTGTATGTTTTATAAGCTACCAAACTGATAAAGGAAATTGAGATTTCAATTTCCACTCATTCGACTTTACGCATACTTCATTGATTATTTTAGTCCACGATTATGTGTGGATTCACTATTCATTTGCTTATGTCATAATTTCCACTCCCCTTAGGTGGATATACATCTGATTAAGATAATCCCTCCATTGATCAATTCTCAACTCATCGATATAAACTAGATAAGAGTAATTTGAAATCAATGTCCATTAATTGAGTTGAACATTCAATTCATTGGTGTTGTTTTTTACAAGAATATATGTGAATGTCCTCTGAATTATTTACACTGAATATCCAATCATATTGAGTGTATTTATATTTTTCACACATAATTATGTCATTGATTTATCCTTTACCTAAGGATATGGTCTTTATAAGATATTTCATCTCAATTTACATTTCATTGAGACTTCTTTGTTGTTATACAGAAGATCACTTTTATATGGTGTGTATAATTGACTTTGACATAGTATATAATGAATACCTTTATTCTCATGATATTATAATGTTTTGATTACCTAAATTATTTTTATTTAAGTGTCTCTCTTTTGGTTAGGAACACTAACTAAAATATCATTTTAAAAGTTTTAATGATTTATTATTCTAAATCATTCTCATCAATGTCCATATTTTAAACATGGTTTTAAAGATTTATTTATCTGAGAATTAATGTTTTAAAATTAATATTCCTTTTAAATGTTTTAATGTGTTGTGGGACACTTTTATTGAAAAATCTATTTCTAAATGGCTTCTTGACAAATAGTTTGACTATTAAATGATTTAAAGTAAAAGGGGGATATTTCTATCTAATAGTTTTGATCATTATTTTCATCTATGTCAATATCCTTCATTATTCTCAATTTATTTTAATATAATACAACCAAATCTTCCATATTGTATCGAGTGGGTTATATTTTATTGTGGATGTGCTATTTTTATACCATTCATGGTTTGTGGATAACGTATTGGCATTTTGTATGCATGTTTTAATACGAATGTTTATGTTATGTTCCAGAATTTTCATATGAGGAAGGAATTGGACTTAGTAAGTGATTGGTGGATCCCACTGGAGCTCCTCGATGCATCGGCGGGTCTCATGAGACAAACTAGTGTATTCGCACAAAGCCTTGACAAAATCTTGTTTGTAGTCTTGACACAAGGCCTTGACTATGAGGTTATGATAGTCTGGCATTATGAATTCCATCATTATTGAAGTTGTTCTTGATATTTCATGTGATTATTTTACTAGTAGAATATCCATGTGAATAAGTAATTGGAATTATTTCATTTCATTTTTTCTATATTTTTCTGAAGTTCATCTTTAAAAGGCTTTTTTTTTATTTAGACATTACATTTAATGTTTATTCTTATTTACGAATGTTTCCACAATATTTATATCCTTACTGAGCATCTGAGCTCAACCATTTCTATGTTTTATTTTTCATAGGATGTGAAGAACATAGTTATGAGTGACTTTCATGAATAATCTAGGAATCATGGAAGTTTCTAATGGAATAATTTAGTGTTGTATTTTTTTCAAGTTGTAATGTTAACCATATAAATGTATCTAGTATTTCCAAGGCTACAAAACTATTCGGTCTTTCGGAACCTGATTTCCTTGTATCATTCCAATGTTACGTAATAATTCACCGAGTCTTGGTAACTGGGGTCGGGGCGTTATAGTTGGTATCAGAGGAAGTTTAGTACAATCGTCAGAAACAAGATTTAGATAAACTCTTATTAGAGCACATAGCCCCAAGATATACATTGAGGATTAGTATAGAAGAACTTCCCAGAATTTTGGTGTTGTAGAGATTTTGTGAGTTTTCCAAGCAATACATCCCTGTTTGGATACGAACTGGTAGATGCGGCTCTAGCACAGATGTACCTAGGGGTAAAGCCAGAAAAAACCACTTTGAGCCAGACTTGAATGATAATTGTTTCACGAAAACGGGCCTTGCTACACTATTTGTTACGACACTCCCAGGGGTTATGGTTAAGATAATTTATATTTTCTTTACAAACCATTTTGATGTATGTTAATATAAGATGTGAATAAATGACCTTGGTTAATCCTAAGGTATTTCAAATTGAAAATATGGATTCATGATATTCTATAAATGATTTTATGACTAATGTTACTCACCCAAAGTATTCAGGTTTTAGTCAATGGATGGATTCAAAGGAAGTCATAGTAACTTTGAGAATGATGTACCAGGTGGGAAAGGTGGTGGAAATGAGAAACCAAATGGAATCTTGATATGTGTAAAATAAATTGTGTTCATTAAAAATGAGGTTTCCAAAAATATGATCAACAACATATATATTAACCAACTCCCGGAATCAACAAAGAAGGGAAAAGTGTTGAATAATAAGAGCTCCAGCAGTGGAGAACATGGAGAAAAGATTCCCAAATTTCCATCATGCATGAAATGTGGAAGGATACACCCATGATAGTGTCTCATTGGAACAAATAAATGCATTATGTGTTGTAAAGCAGGACATAAAGTGAAGAATTGCCGAGAAAAAATGAAGATTACTATGGAAGAAAATAAAAATTATCCCTAGAATCCATTTACTATCGCTTTCTGTAAAGGTAGGTGACCTAGACATTACTCGAGTGAATACCCTATTCTATAGGATACCTTCTTGGTCAAAGATGAAGCTATGTGGAAACAAATGGTTCGGGATATCTTTAAAAGTACTAGTACTCCTTATTGATGGGATTACATTGGAATAATTTTCTATTGTATTTGTAACCATGTAGTTTGTCATGTGAAAATGATATTTGATGAAGGCTTATCTTTTCTCTTGTGGATATAGTTATAAATAACAATTTGGTTTTATATGAACATTCGGTTTGAGGCAATTACATGTTATTATATTTTGGAATGAAAATGCATGGTATGAGATAACATTTGTTGTTAAATTATGTTATGGTTATTTTGTGGAATATATCTCATTTTGGTAATGTTATAAAATATAGTTTTTGAAAAATGACAACACGAAGACTGTGTGACAACCCATCGTGTCGGACAAAGCTGTGGGAATCGAACCAACAACCAGAGTGCGATTAGGATTTATCGCCAACCACTGGACTACGCGAAGTCCTTGGTTAGTGTGACTAGTTATTTTTAGTTATATGATTTTATTGATCATTAATAAGTTGATTTGGGATGTTATGTCTTATCAAATAAATACCCTTAGTATATGAATATGATTTGGAGTTTATGTGATAAATTTTATTTTGGAAGATGTTCGCTTTGTTGGGAACACTACATGCTCAATGAAAACAGAATACTATGGGTTTTCATGTGAGGATTAATTGTAGATTTTTATCTATGTTTTTTTTGTGGACTTATATTGATTTGTGTTATTTATGAAAATGTATAACCTATAATAAAAAATATGTGATTAGGTATATTAGTTTTAAGTATGTGACTTCAAGAGTAGTTGATGTAATTTGGAGATAAAATTTAATGTGGAAGATTACATAAAGAAATTCTTCTACATTTTGGGTTTCAATATTAGTTTGGATTATATTGAAAGATTTTATGGACAATTTTTTATTGAATGATATTTATTTAACATTGGTGTATTTTTGGGTTAATTTTAGAAAGTAAGATTAGTGTTTCTTTCTCTAAAGGAATATACTTTTAGGGGATCATCAGATCTTGTACTAACCGTTTTGGTTTTGATTAATCTATAAAGACAATGTAAATATATAGTTTATCCTTCGTGGATCATGTGATTCTATAGAAGTTTATTCTTGCTCTTCTGGTGTGACCAAGTCTTCATGAATACTCATCGTTTAAAAAAATGGTTTAGTGGTAGAAATTTATTAATGAATGAAACTATACTTAAAATGTAAGTATATCTATTTATGTTATTAGTCAATAAAATAAATTAATTCGTCATCTTTATGAGATGTAACTTAAAATAAAAAAATGTTTTCTGTTTACTTTTCCTTCTGGAAAACTAATAACCATTAGTCCCATCACAAGTTTATGGTTTTCTTGTTGTTAACTTTTCCTGATCATGTTTTCTATCCCTCTCCATCAGAACATTAGACTTAGTTTATCTTGCATAACCATGTTTTCTTACATGGAATCCTAGTATGTGTTATCTTGGGTGACCTTTGTACTTATCTTTCTTTATTTTAATGTGATATTTTTATTAAATATTTTTCCAATGTAGGACTTTCCATTATATTCCCAAGCCTAATTTCAAAAATTGAAATAAAGAAATTTATTGAATGAGGGAAGAATGTAACACCCCAAGATTTCATAGTACGTTAGTTAATCAAATTAAGTAAATAACTTACACTACAGACAACATCGAGTTCATGCGCACCGCGACTTACCAAACTAGCTGTTCAAAAGCGGTTATGAATAGTATTTATAGAATTATGAACTTTATATAACCATTATAATTTTAGAATCTATATTATGAGTTTATTATACATAATGTAAGGACACATTAATTTTTTTTTTCAGATAAATAAAGTATTTTTAAAAAAATGCAATTTTATCTCCTTTAAATAGAGAACCTTTTTTAAATCCAATATTTCAAACTTTTATAAATTCAATTTGACAAAATAAATTTCTTCTTTGGGATAGGGACATAATAATTTAGTTTTAAATTTTTTTTGGTGTTTTTCTGATAACATTCATATTTGGGTGAATAGTGAAAAAACTATATTTTAACTGAAAACAAGTTTTTTAATCAAAATAATTAATAGTGTTAAACTATACATATTAATGGTTTGAATGTATAATTAGATTATATTTTTACCATTTAATCCAATGTTTTTCATTAGAAGTAATTTTACTTTGAAATTGGACATAAAGGAATGCCAATATTTTTGTAGTTATTATTTCATAAAATACACTTTTTGGTTTTGAGAACATGAATTAATTTTAAACTAATAATTTCTATTTCTATGTATTGAATTTGGTAAAATAGTATTCATTTTTTAATTATGAATATCAAAATTAACTTAGGGTGAAATTTTGGTTTGTTTATGAAATCTTTTAGTTTTTTATAAATATTGAAAAACACTGAGTAATAGTATAAATCCGAATATTTATTTAAATATTTATTTATTTTATTCAAATTTATTTTGGTCAAAATAGATATATAATACCCATATAATTTCAATGTAATTCATTGGATTCATTTAGTAATTATATTTGATATATATAAAATTTTATTGAACTTTTCACTGTCTTTTACCCACCTCATTAGAGAATTTGTAACTTCACATAAAACATAATTTTACCACTTCTGTTAGTTGAATTTAGAAAATCCTAGAGAAACGGTTAATATCAAGGAGTTAATTGTGTTTGAATAAGATAAAAATAATTTTTGGTGAATAATAACTTTTTTACTTTTATTAACCACTGTTAAAAGTATGTTGGGTAATTAAGGGTCAAAATGATATTATTATTACCCTAAAACATGTCCTATTTCGATTGGGTAAGTATAATTATACCAAAAAAGACCGTAGGAATAAAATATGAACCTCTTTGGCCCACGTGGATTAGATTAGGATATTTATTATTATTTAATTTAATGAAGTGTTAAAAGAGTTAAAATCAAATTTTAATAACTAAATTTTTTTTAATATAGGGTTAACAATAAGATAAATTCGACTAAAAATATATATTATAAATCTAAAATAATTTCCTACATAATGGTATTTTATTTATATTTTTTAGACAATAAATAATTCAATTTATTAATAACATAATGATGATCTAGAAATTACCTAATTAATAAAATATTAAAATAATTGATATTATAAATATCCAAATAAATGTAATTTTAGACGTTTTATGAATTAAACATATATTCTAGTTTAATATGACATATTAGGGTTGGTTAGATGAATTGTTTTCTAAGTAATAATGCTGTTATAAATTTAGAAAAAACAAAATACCAAATAGTTTCAAAATTGACATAAAAGAGTTTTTAAATAAAAAATTATATTATTAACTGATATTATATTCCTAAAAAACTATGGATTGGCCAGAGTACTTAAATAATGATAGGTGTATCATTACTGAACCACTTGGGGTTCTCTTGGAAGTTTATAGTATGTTTTTTATCCATATAATATAAAAATACAAAGAGACATGGTAAGTTTCAAACTATTTAACTAAGAGTTAAATCTAAAATTTAAGGTTAATATAGTGACCCAAACCAGTATAAAACCTATTGGTTGACTAGTTTTCGAAAAATAACCACCTTATCCTTTAAATAATAAACTTTGATGCCATTGTAAAATGAATATTAATTTATTATAACATAATATTTTATGTTTTTTCTAAGGTACCCCTCACCCCTCTTATAAAAGGGCACTTCCCCTTATCTCAAATTCACACATTCAAAGTCATTTGGATCGGCCAACCCCTACCCTAATATCCTCTAAAATTCTCTCACTTCATCTTTTAGGCCCTCCGTTTATTAGAGAGGCAACTTATGGATCCCTTTTGATCAAATCAAATTGAATAAACCGAAGAAGAGGTAATAATTTCACCACCCTCTTTCAAGTTCATTTCTTCTTCCAATTATTCTTTCTTTGTTATTTCCATTATAAAATAATAACTCTAGAATATTCTATATACTGGGATTTTATTATAAATATGGTACATCTATATTCATTATCGTATCCATCCTTTGAATGACATGCCACCATACGTGTGTACGTACGGATTACCGTCTCCACGTCGTGGTGTAATTGTTATTCAATACATTATTTTTTCGTTGGGTATAATAATGATGTGTAATTAATGTAAATAATAAAATATAACATGATAATTATTCAGTATATATTATATAAAATCCAATTATATATTATTTTAATATCAAAATAATGATATTGTTGCTTGTGCGTACGTACAGATTACCGTCTCCACGAACGCGATGAGATTAATTCCCCATAGTATCCATTCAAGACTAAATTTCATTTTATGATTAAAAATGATGTATAGAGACATGATATAATTCTTGATATTAATAAGATACATCCTACCCATAACAAATATGTCTCACGTAACAATGAATATTAAGGAAATAGAATCCGTTAACACCTTAAACGACGATAATACTATGATATTATTAACAAATTAATGTTAAAAGATCATATATGTTATCATATTAGTGTGTATGAATCTTTTATAATTTTATAAAAATTATTTCACCATTATACAGGAGTTTATCCTATCCTTGACCAAGGAAAAAGTACAAAGTAAGGGGTTTCTTATCTCACTTTTAATTCTGTGAGAATTCCATCGTTCACTACTTATTTATTGCATGTGGTGAGTGTACTGCCCATGATTGTATTCATTGTGTAAAATATTTAATTTATGGATATTTACATCATCATTTTACGATTCTTATTTCATGGGTTTATTTTTCATAAGATACAAAATCGATAAGGAAATTTCAAATTTCAATTACCACTCATTCGGCTTTACGCATACTTCATTGATTATTTGACTCCAGGATTATGAGTAGAATCACTATTAATTTGATTATGTTATAATTTCCACTCCCCTTTATGTGGATATACTTTTGATACACATAATCAATCCATTGATAAATTCTCAAGTCATCAATATGAACTTGATAAGAGTAATTTGATCTTGATCTCCATATATTGAGTTGAACATCCAATTCATTAGTGTTGTTTCTCTACAAGAATATATGTGAATGTCCTCTGATTGATTTACACTGAATATAAAATCATAGTGACTGTAATTATATTTTTCCCACATAATTATATCGTTGGTTTATCTTTAACCTAAGGATATGGTCTTTATAAGATATTTCATCATAATTTACATTCCATTGAGACTTTTTTGTTGTTATACACAAAATTAATTTTATATGGTGTATATACTGTACTTTGACATAGTATATCATGAATCCATTTATTCTACTGATATTACAAATTTTTGATTATCTCAAATATTTTTATTCAAGTTTCTCTCTTTTGGTATGGAACTCTAACTAAAATATCATTTTAAATGTTTTAAAGATTTATTATTCTTAATCTTTCTCATTAATGTCCATGTTTTAAAAATGGTTTTAAATATTTTTTATATAGAAATTAATGTTTTATAATTAAAATTCCTTTTAAAAGTTTAAAAGTGGTATGGGATACTTTGATTCAAAAAATATATTTTTAATGGCTTCTTGACAAATAGTGCGACATTTAAATGATTTCAAGAAAAAGGGGGATATTTCTCTATAATATTTTTGATGATTATTTTCATTTATGTCAATATCCACCGTTATTTTTGATTGAGGTTAATCTGTTACAATAAAATATTCTATATTGTATCGAATGAGTTATGTTTGATTGTGGATGTGCTATTTTTATACAATTCATGGGTTGTGGATAATTTATTGACATTTCGTATGCTAGTTTTAATTCGAATGTTTTTGTTATGTTCCAAAATTTTCATATGGGTAACGCATTGGACTTAGTAAGTGACGGGTGGAGCCCGCTATAGCACCTCGATGTATCGGTAGGTCACATGAGACAAACTATTCTCTTGGCAGAAGGCCATGAAAAAATCTTATTTGTAGTCCTAGCACAAGGCTTTGACTATGTGGTTATGATAGTCTGAAATTTTTCCTTCCATCATTATGAATGTTGTTATTGATATTGCATGTGATTATTCGACTTGTAGAATATCCATGTGAATAAGTAAATGGCATTACTTCATTTCATTTTTTCTATATTATGCTGAAGTTCATGTTTAAAAGGCTTTTGTTTTAGTTATACATTGCCATAAATGTTTATGCTTATTTATTAAAGTTTCAGCTATATTGTTATCTTTACCGAGCATCTGAGCTAACCCCTTTCTAAGTTTTATTTTTCCCAGGATGTGAAGAAGTTAGTTATGAGTGAATTTCAGGCATAATTTATGAAGCTTGGATTTTTCCAATGGAATAATTCAGTGTTGTATTTCTTTTCATGTTGTAATGTTGACCATATGAATGTATCTAGTATTTCCAAGGCCACTAAACTGATCGGTCTTTCCAATAATTATTTCCTTGAATCATGCAAATGTTATGTAATAATGCACCGAATCTAGGTAACTGGGGTTGGGGCATTACACTTGGGGAAGATTTCATTGTTTAGGTAACAAAATCCTTTTATTTTATGAAGACCCTTCTTAGGAAATAGTGACTGTATAAATCGAAACTATTTTTTAGGATTCCATTATGGTTGAATGGAGTTATAATGAGAATTTATGATTATATAAAGTAGTCACAAACATGAAAACACATAATAGGGTAATCTAAACAAAAAAAATGCCTAATTGATTATTTTAGATCCACGTTTGGTCCACATCCTTTTTTTGAGAACATGAAATGGGCATGACATGTGGGAGGTGTAATCATTTTGGTTAGGGATTCTTAATGGGATCAACATTTTTGGTTCACTCCCATCATCAATAAGGGTCAGTTTCCAGTTCAGTTTATTTGTAGAACAAGAAACTACGAAAAATTCCATTATTGGATTTGTTCATGAATCCTCTTTCCAATAACAGGTGGTCATTGGAAAATTTTTATAAAACACATAATGACTCAAATTGATCTATAAGATGGGAGGATAATCTCATCACAACATTTTGGGGGAATTACTGCATAATACGGGACCCTCTAATAGATTTCTGACGTATTCTTGAATTATTTATTAAATACCAAATATAGTATGGGTCACCGTTATATAAAAAATTAATTGATATCATATATTTTCTTTAGATCCATTAAGATGTGTATGCGGTTCTTAATTGATGGAAACATTTTTATATATATGATTTTCTCCTATGAAGGTACCATTTTTATATATGATAGAGTATCATATGTCATTTATTATCATGAAGTTGGTTTTAATCCATGTAATGGGTCGTTATGGAATTTATCATTATTATGAAATGTGGGAGATGTTTTGATGTATGGATTATTCCCATGAGAAGGGTTTCCTATTTATCTTTATTAAATGTACCATAATGAACTAGTTTGACTCCACTTAACTAGACACATTATACATTTCATATTCATGTGATGAGGACCATAACATGACGTTTCATATCTTGCATCAATGTCGTGTATGTGAAAAGGGACAAAACATGTCTCTATCGGACTTATAATAAAGCGGCCTAAAGGAATCGAAAGGTGTATAGACCTATGGTTTGATTATGAAGCTACTAAGAATATGAACCAGAAAAGTTTATGGCGAGTTTGGGGTGCATGGTTTGATGACAGAGGTGTTGGATCGAATAGTAGATATAAAAGTCTATTAGATGGAACAATACAAGAGGGGGGGTGAATTGTAGGTTTAAAAACTTGAGTTTTAGTAACAAAGAGATTAGTTTAAATGATCTTAAACTAATACAAATACAAACACCCACAATTGTATTGAATGTAAAAGGTATGATGTGTTGTAATACTATTGTAAAGTAAAACAATTGTATTCAAGATGAACACAATAATCAGAGTAATACAGATATAAATGATTCTACCTTAAAGCGTATAGAACCAATCAATACAATATGTAATAGAATGATTGTAATTGAAACAATTACAATTGAATATGTAAAGAAGAAAGGAAACAATACAAATCCCTTTCTAATACAAGTAACAACGGAAATGTAAAAGTAATACAATTCTTTTAACCCAAAGAGAAGGGTTATCCTTTCACCTAGGATAAAAGGTCTGTCTCACCAACACCTTGGTGAGCCCTCGATACGATGATCGGCACGTATGTCTGCCTATCCCCGGCAGCCCTCGATACGATGATCGGCACGTCTGTCTGCCTATCCCCGGCAGCCCTCGATACGATGATCGGACCGTCTGTCTGCCTATCCCCGGCAGCCCTCGATTTTGCAGGTAATCGGCACCTCTGTCTTTCAATTACTTGAAATCCCTCGATACGATGATCGGACGCACAAGGCTGATGAGAGAAGTCACAGTGTCTCTCTCTAGAATCTTTGTAGTTCACAGAGTCTCTTCATTCGTTCTCTTCGTTCATCATTGTATTCTCAGCTTCAAATGACCTCCTATTTATAGGCCTCAGGTTCCAACGGTCATATTGCCTCCAACGGTCATATTGAAACAGAAAGCACGACATCGTTTTGATTAGTTTGTAACTAACTCAACGACATCGTTTTGTTAGGACAAGAGATATATAGAAATGTAAAACATGAGTACGATTCATATGCAGAGAGAGTTTTTGACAAAGTACCAAAACAAATAATGATCATCTGAATAGCAGAGTCAGTACGATACGATTGACAGAGTCTGTACGATACGATTGACAGAGTCAATACGATACGATTGACAGAGTCAGTACGATACGTTTGACAGAGTCAGTACGATATGATTTGGTCGGTACGATCAACATCGTACGATACGATAAACATGATAAAAGACAATTGTAATATACAAACATATGATAGAATACATTTGTGATTTCCAAAACATGATATAGAAGTCAAAAGAAGACTTTTGACTTAACAATCTCCCCCTTTTTGGAAAGCACAAATACACAAAGTAAATGAAACAAGAAATACTTATCTCCCCCTGAGTTTAAAAACTCTTCTGAATAAGAAAATTGAATACAACTAACTCCCCCTTAGGTATTTACTTTCCTAAGGATTGTATTCGTAGATTTTCCTTAAGAGCATTGTAATGCATTCTCCCCCTTTGTAAAACAATCTTTGCTTTGTAAATATTCTCCCCCTTTGTGATTTACAAAAAGAAAGGAGTAATCTCGAATTGTCTGAAAGAGTTAGTGAAGTAATACAAGACAATGGATAAAAGAGAAAGGATTATAAGAATTATTACAAAACAAACAAGTTCCAAAAGAAACAAATACAACAAACATTTGTTTTCTCTTTCCTTCTCTTTCTTTATAAGCTCATGACGCACAGCTTTCATCTTCTTGATCTCCTTCTTGTCTTCAGAAATTGATTCACCCTGAGTTTTGAGAAGCTCTTGTTGATCCGCAAAAATCTGATCTTGATTTCTGATGGTCTCCTCCTGTACTCTGATTACTTCTTCAAGGGTATCAATTCTGTTTTGCAGAGTCTTGTTATCCTTGGACAACACAGAATTTTGATTCTTCAGTAAAACCATTTCATCTTTGAAAGATGAAACTTTCGAGAATTCAGATTGGAAAACATTCATCCTATCTTGCAAGTCTTTTACTGAAGGAACATCGGCTCTTTGAGAAGATAAAAGGTTCACCCTTTCAACCGTTTCTTTATCAAGCTTGTTGAAAGCAATTGCTAGCTCATTTGATAACCTCCTTATATCTTCAATAGCTATTTCATGATCATTGATTGAGCTCTCTGTTTTGTATGACCACATGGTCATCTTATTGCAAGCCTTCTTATGAGCAACTGAGCTTTCTGAAAGAACTTTCAGATCGGCTTCTACTGACAAAACTTTCTTTCTCAATTCTTTTACATAGCCAAACTTTTTCCTTTGATTTTCAGTAATAAAATCAATCTTCCCTTCCATCCTCGGTAAATAAGGAATGGTTTTCTCCATCCTTCTCAAAACATGAACAATGTAATCACTCTTCTTGAGAGAGATTGTATGCTCTGAATCAGTATCTTCATCATACGATGCTAGTTCATACGATCTGGTTGAATCAACAACTGGCTGTTTCCCTTTCGCTTTTTCTTTCTGTTTTCTTTCATCTTCCACTTTGTCACTAATGACAACTACTTTATCAGACTGAGAATATTGAGCATCTTGCTTTTCTCGAGATGACATCCTGTCCGGAGATCTTTCCTAATCGGCATGAGGAGTTTGTTGAACACCTTCGCTGAGCTTTTGAAGCGATTCCTCTCTACTTTTCTTTGAACTTTGAAGAAATTCTAACAGAAAATCTCCTTCTTCTACTTCCACTTCTTCTATCACTTGTTTTCCTTTTTCTTTCTCAGGCAGACTCTGTACGATGGGCTCTTGGTGCACTTCCACAGTTAGTTGAGCACTAGCATCTTCAACTGCTTTCAAGACTTTAGAGATATCAAAGTCCTGAGCCTTTCTTTTCAAAATAGTCTTCTTTTTCTTTTCATCTTGAAGGGTTTCTTCTACCCTTATTCTTTCTGCAAAGGCCTCAGTAGGGTCAAGACCAAACTTCGGATCACCTTCCTTTCTCTGTTCCTTGTCCTTTCTCAATTTGGCTACAACTTCCTTACTGTACCTTGGCTTCTTCTTTGGTTTTGAACTAGTTTGAGGATCAGACTTTCGAGTAACACCGGTGGATTGATTGTCCTTGGCTGGCATAGGTGCCGATTGATTTTGAGCCAATTCAGCTTCTACATCTCTGACAAAAAGTTTTGAATTTGAATCAAAACAAACATTCAGCTTTTTCATCGTACTCTTATTAATCAAAGATGGCCTCAAATCCATAGGTTCTCCTTTCAAAGGAATGTTACAAAACTTCATACTCTCAAGAATGAATTTCGTAAGGATGGCTGGATACATTATTATCTGGGATTTAATCCCTCCTTTCTTGACATTCTTGATGGTTTCAAAAACATATCCCATGAGATTTACTTTCCTCATATTCACAAGATAGTCGAGCATAAAGACATCAGAAACTTTAAGGGTTTCTCTATCCCCTTTCCTTGGGATAAGAAAACCTTGCATCCATAAAGTGACAAACCGATTGTCCGGTGAAAGATGAGAAACTTTCCTCTTTTCCTCATTAATAACAAACAAAGTTTTTTCAGCACATTCTCTATTAAACGTACCAACTTCCTCTGGTAGTTTGTGAGATGGACAGAATGCATCGCCTTCTATAGAAACATTCAGAAAATGTGCCGCTTGTTTCACAGACATAGATAATTTTCTATCGTACACAGCGAAGTTTATAGTCATATCTTTGTCGAAAGAAACGGTTTTGTAAAATTGACAAACTTCATCAAAAAGAACTGGATCTTGAAAATCAGGCTTTTCCACACAGAGATGTTCCCATCCTTGAAACAGAATGATCCTCTTGATTGTAGAATCGTACGTATCGAAAAAGTCTCGGGATACTAACCTTTCTCTGTTAAAGTCTTTCTCTGTAAAAGTCTTTGAAGACATTTCGGCAGGAGTATTAGCAGAAGATTGAGACATAAAGGTTCTGCCAATGAGAAGATCGTACGATTTTTTATAGCTTGTGGAGCAGAGCTTCGCCTCAATTCCTGGACAATCAATGTGGGTTTGGGGAGGGGAGGGGGGGTATTTATAGGCAATAAAGAGATGACCGTTGATATTCTACGGTCAAGATTAGATAAAACTAGATCAATGGTTAGGATTAAAGCAAAAAAAAAAAAATTTAAAAAAAATGAGAAGAGTGAAAAGAAACCTGTCGGAGAACATAAGGTGAATGCTGGTTTTGGTAAGAATCAAAAGTAAAAACAATCGTAAGGAGAAAAAAAAAATCATGATGCCGATGGAAAACAAAGTCATTACTATGATCGGACCGTACGATAGAAAATAGTCTTGTTACCATGAACTGACAGTACGATGGAAAACAATCTCAATACTATCTTCGGTCGATACAAAACTATTTGAATGGTACGATGGAAAAGAATTTCAATACTATCATCGGTCGATTCAAAAACTATTGAATGGTACGATGGAAAAGAATTTCAATACCATCATCGGTCGATTCAAAAACTATTGAATGGTACGATGGAAAAGAATTTCAATACCATCATCGGTCGATTCAAAAACTATTGAATGGTACGATGGAAAAGAATTTCAATACCATCATCGGTCGATAAAAAAAATTTGAATGGTATGATGGAAAAGAATTTCAATACCATCATCGGTCGATAAAAAAATTGAATGGTACGATGGAAAAGAATTTCAATACCATCATCGGTCGATAAAAAAATTGAATGGTACGATGGAAAATAATTTCAATACTATAAACAGAAAAATTGAAATGGTCAATACGATAAACAGGAAAACTAAAATGAAACGATAAAACTGTTAATACGATAAACAGAAAAAGAAACATATATAAATAGAGTAAATAGTTAAAGATTAGAAACATAAAGACAGAAAGAAATGTCCTCCCCCTTTCTACGAGGAGTTTCTTACTATTAGGAGAGATGTAAAACATGAAGTAGATATGAATGATTATTTTAATGTAATCATTCCTAGCTTCTGTTTTATAAATTCAAATCTATCGGAAGGTAAAGGTTTTGTAAAAATGTCAGCAAGTTGTTCTTGCGTTCCGATAAATTGTAAAACAATATCTCCTTTTTGTGTGTGATCTCTAAGAAAGTGATGTCTAACATCTATGTGTTTTGCACGAGAGTGATGTGCTGGGTTTTTACTAAGAGCTATGGCACTTGTATTATCACACAGAATTTGAGTTTTGGAGAAACTCAAACCATAGTCAGTGAGTGTGTGCTGCATCCAAAATACTTGGACTTTTAGGTTCAAATTGGGAAAGAAAAGCAAGATGTTCTATTTCATTTCTTAAGGAATTTCTGGTCCTTACAGGTTGATTTATATCACCAATGATGTTATCACTGGGATGATTCCTAAGAAACAATTGATTTGGGTTTTGTAAAACCTGTTCATCAACATATGGTAGAAAATCTTCTGTGGTAAATGTTTCAGGAATACTTTCTTGAACATTTTCCTTATCAGAATGTTCTTCTAATAAAGGTTGATAAACATTTTTAGAAAACACATCCGAGGATGTAGGATTGGGTTGGTTGAAAACAAAAGGGTTAGTTTCATCAAATTTTACATGTACTGTTTCTTCAACAGTACAAGTGTTTTTATTGAAAACTCTATAAGCCTTAGAGGTTGTGGAATAGCCTAGAAAGATTCCTTCATCAGATTTTGGTGCAAATTTGTGTAAATTATCTTTTGTATTCAGAATGAATACTTTGCATCTAAAAACTTTGAAGTAAGAAACTTTAGGTTTTCGTCCAGTCCATAACTCGTAAGGAGTTTTATTAAGAAATGGTCTAGTTAAAACACGATTTATAGTATAACAGGCAGTACTTACAGCTTCAGCCCAAAAGTGCTTAGAAATTGAGTATTCACTCAACATGGTTCGAGTCATTTCCTGAAGAATAAGATTTCTTCTTTCAACAACCCCATTTTGCTGAGGAGTTCTTGGAGCTGAGAAATTGTGAGTAATACTTTTCTTACTACAAAAAGTTTCAAAATCCGAATTTTGGAATTCACCACCATGATCACTATGAATAGTTATCAATGGTAGGTTTTTCTCATTTTTAACTTGGGCTCTAAAAGTTTTGAAATAGGAAAAGGCTTCATATTTCTTTGTGAGAAAGTAGACCCATGTAAATCTAGTAAAGTCATCAACTAAAACAAATACATAGTATTTGCCTCCAATGCTTCCAGATTGTGAAGGACCAAACAGATCCATATGCACAAGCTGTAATGCATTAGAAGTTGAAACTTCATTAATTGGTTTAAAGCTTGTTTTATGTTGCTTGCCAAATTGACAAGGATCACAAACTTTTGAAGAATCATATCTAAGATCCGGTATCCCTTTTACAAGTCCTTTCTTTGAGAGTTTTCTTAGGTTTCTCAAATTACAGTGTCCTAGTCTCCTATTACATAGCCACGATTGGTCTTCTATTACACTTAAACAAGGTAAGTTTTGGTTCCTAAGGTCTTCTAAGTTAATAGTGTAAACATTCTCTTGCCTATGGGCAGATAGAATGAATTCATCCTTGGAATTGTGAACTAGACACTTATCATTTCTAAAATTCACAAGGTAACCTTCATCACATAATTGACTTATGATGATGAGATTGTGCCTAAGACCTTTTACAAATAAAACATTTGAAATAAGAACTTTTCCAAGAAAAACGATATTACCTATACCAACAATCTTTCCTTGAGCATTATCTCCGAAGGTAACTTTTCCACCTTTTGTTTTGATAAACTTTTCAAAGAAATCTTTGTTTCCAGTCATATTTCGAGAACAACCACTATCCATGTACCAAATGTTCTTATTGATACACTTCTCGTTTCCCTGAAAAAGAAACAATTAGATTTTTGGAATCCAAACTTGTTTGGATCCAGAAGGGTTAGATAAAAGAATTTTAGGAATCCACATTTTTTTAGAAAAATGAGCTTTATGAAATCCTAAGGATTGAGTTTTGTTAAGAGAACAATCTCTTCTCCAATGTCCACCACATTGACACTTGGAACAGAAAATGGTTTTTTGAGGAACAAAATAGTTATTACTAAAAACAGGTTTGGAATAAGTATAACCAAGACCAAAACGATTTCTCAACGGTCTAATTTGAGAATACATCCTATCAAAGTTTTCTTTTCCATGAGTAAAGTTTGACAAACACTTTTTCAAGGATAAAATCTCTGACTTTAGTTTTAAAACCAAATTCTTGTTTTCTAAAACATTTGAATTTGAACTAGAGTTAGACTCTAAAATATTTTTCTTTGAAATAGCAGTTTCAAGATCCTTAGAAAGTTTATCCTTTTCAGATTTGACTTTCTCAAGGGTTTTCAAAATACTTTCAAAATCAGAAGTTTTCCCATCAAGATCTTTAGAAAGATCTGATACTTCTTTAGTCAAAGTAGAAATTCTAGAATTTGCTTTTTCAAATCTCTTTTTGAGTTTAGAATTTTCATTTTCAAGTAACTTAGCAAATCTAGAAACTTCTTCAAAAGAAGGTAATGTATCATCTTCTGATGATGAGGGTTCATCATTCGAAGATTCATAATATCTATTATCAACATAATTTGCATTTAAAGAGATATTTGTAACAGCTTCAGCATTATGTACCTTAGCCATGAGACAATGATCTTCAATTGGTAGTCTGGATAGAAGTCCAATATTCCTTTGTCCTGACGTCTCATATTCTAAAGAATCATCTGAGGAATCACTACCACTTGCACTCCATGTATCATTTGCTTTCAAGCCTTTCTTTGTCTTATAAAACCTTTTCTTGTTTCTTTCAGAGTGTTTATCTTTTCTATCTTTCCTCTTTAGTAAAGGACAATCAGTCCTTATATGTCCTGCTTTCTTGCATTCATAACAAGTTACCTCTGAATCTTTCCTATCTTTCCTGTCTTTCTTTTTGAATCTATATTGAAAATCTTTCTTTCCCACAATCTTGTTCATCCTTCGAGCAAGATTAGCTAACTCATTATCCGAAAGATTACAATCACTTGAATCAGATACAACAACTTTCTTGGATTTAGACCTTGTAACCCTTTCAGGTGTTTTAGCTTTAGATGCAAAAGCTACACTTCTATTCCCATTCTTCTTCTTCTTGAAATCAGCATCTCTCTTCATTCTTGTCTCGTGCTGTAGAAGAGTTCCAAAGAGTTCATCAAGAGTAATCTGGGAAACTTTTCTATTTTCATCAATAGCTGTTCTTTTTGACTCCCATTCATTTGGAATAATATCTATAATCTTATCAACAAGAGCTTCATCATCAAGACCTTTTTCTCCCATAGATTGTAAGCTGTTGACAATTGTCATAAACCTTTGTTGCACTTTACATACTGGCTCTCCATAAGGAAAAACAAATCCATGATACTCTGCTCGAAGCATTGCTCTCCTTGTTTCTATAACCTTGGATGTACCAAAATGAGTGACTTCTAATTTCTTCCAAATACAGTTGGCTGCTTCACATGAAGATATCTGACTATATATATTCCTGGTCATAGAGCATAATAATGTATTGCGTACCTTGTAATTCAGTTGATATTCTTGCTTCTCTTGGTTGGTGAAAGTGCTAACTTCTTTGTCAGGAATTTTGTAACCCCCAGTAAGCATAAAAAAATTGTCTACACCGGTATTGATGACGAAAGTCTTCATACGATCTCTCTAATACTCATAATCATTCCCATCGAAAATTGGTGGTCTAGAAGGATTCAGATTATCTATTGATCCGATATTCATTCCTGCCATCTAATATAACAAAAAAAACTTTTCCACTCCACACGTTAGTGTAGTAAGTATTCAAGATAGTAATAAGAAGTAAAGATAGTAATACAAGTCAGTGGAAAACCTCCTTTGATACCAATTGTTGGATCGAATAGTAGATATAAAAGTCTATTAGATGGAACAATACAAGAGGGGGGTGAATTGTAGGTTTAAAAACTTGAGTTTTAGTAACAAAGAGATTAGTTTAAATGATCTTAAACTAATACAAATACAAACACCCACAATTGTATTGAATGTAAAAGGTATGATGTATTGTAATACTATTGTAAAGTAAAACAATTGTATTCAAGATGAACACAATAATCAGAGTAATACAGATATAAATGATTCTACCTTAAAGCGTATAGAACCAATCAATACAATATGTAATAGAATGATTGTAATTGAAACAATTACAATTGAATATGTAAAGAAGAAAGGAAACAATACAAATCCCTTTCTAATACAAGTAACAGCAGAAATGTAAATGTAATACAATTCTTTTAACCCAAAGAGAAGGGTTATCCTTTCACCTAGGATAAAAGGTCTGTCTCACCAACACCTTGGTGAGCCCTCGATACGATGATCGGCACGTCTGTCTGCCTATCCCCGGCAGACCTCGATACGATGATCAGCACGTCTGTCTGCCTATCCCCGGCAGCCCTCGATACGATGATCAGACCGTCTGTCTGCCTATCCCCGGCAGCCCTCGATTTTGCAGGTAATCGGCACCTCTGTCTTTCAATTACTTGAAAGCCCTCGATACGATGATCGGACGCACAAGGCTGATGAGAGAAGTCACAGTGTCTCTCTCTAGAATCTTTGTAGTTCACAGAGTCTCTTCATTCGTTCTCTTCGTTCATCGTTGTATTCTCAGCTTCAAATGACCTCCTATTTATAGGCCTCGGGTTCCAACGGTCATATTGCCTCCAACGGTCATATTGAAACAGAAAGCACGACATCGTTTTGATTAGTTTGTAAGTAACTCAATGACATCGTTTTGTTAGGACAAGAGATATATAGAAATGTAAAACATGAGTACGATTCATATGCAGAGAGAGTTTTTGACAAAGTACCAAAACAAATAATGATCATCTGAATAGCAGAGTCAGTACGATACGATTGACAGAGTCAGTACGATACGATTGACAGAGTCAATACGATACGATTGACAGAGTCTGTACGATACGTTTGACAGAGTCAGTACGATATGATTTGGTCGGTACGATCAACATCGTACGATACGATAAACATGATAAAAGACAATTGTAATATACAAACATATGATAGAATACATTTGTGATTTCCAAAACATGATATAGAAGTCAAAAGAAGACTTTTGACTTAACAAGAGGAGCCTTCCCATGTTTCCTATTTGGTCAAGAATAAATTATTGGAATTTACAACTATAGTGGAGGCCCATTGGGAATACTTATTGGAAAATTTTTCCATTGAGGTGGTGATTACACGGTTGGGTCTTATATTTAATAGGAGGCCAATATGAATTTTTTTTCATGTAAAAAACATGATAATAACTTACTTATAATCCCATGTGGTTCATGACTAGTGTGTTTAATATATAGAAGTGGAGGATTTGACAATACACACAATCTGTATCATTTTCTAGTTGATGAGGGAGAGGCTATGGAAGGTGGGGGAACACCCCCAAATGGAAGACGTGGAGTTTAATCCATGAGGTATTCCTAATAAATGATCCTTCAATCCTCCCATATAAATACATGTATGTGTGGAAGAGGGTGGGGAGACATATGAAAAGTGGGTCCTATCATATGATTCAATTCTTATTTCATGCAACTGATGTTGCAACCCATCCTGAGAATACATTCCACACCATCCATATTTTTGGTTCCTCATTACCATGAGAATGAAATATTGCGAACATATTGAGGATCCCTCCGACCAAGAGGTTAAATGTTAGTATCTGATTATATTAGGAATGAATGACTGGATGGGGGATACACTCATGTGTACTATCCCTATGGTGAATGAATCCAGTGGCCATGGAGGAGGAAATAAAACATTATTCTTGTATTATAGTAGGAAATGTTTTAATTTTTTGAAACAGTTCACGATGGGGACAACATAGAGATGAACTCTACATGAAAGGTGGGCATGGAGGTCATAAGGAAAAAATATGATATGGATAATAAATTCCATATACTATTCATTAATATGTGTGGAGGAGTATTAAAATTATTTACACGAAGCGGACTAATTCATGTTATGATTCATTTTCAGGTACAACGATACCCTTTTTGGGTGGCTATATAGGTCCTATTTTGAAGGATCCCATTTTACAGATCTCCTTCAGGGAATGTGATTGGTGAATTTACTGAAGGAGTCTTCTCTAGTATTCTTTGTTTTATTTATGTCTCTCCCAATTTTTTTTGAAAACAATGTATTTATAGGGATGATAAATAACCATTTTCTTAGGATATTCATTATTCTACATAGAATACCTAAAACAATAAAGATGAGTTATGAAACCATCTTCCATATTAATGTTTTTTGTTTGCGAAGTTTTTGTGAAGGATAATGTGTGTTTTAAATGAAAAATTTTCTTTTGGTGGACTTTAAATCAGTTCATGGTCCCACAAATATAAAGGAAGTATCTGAGTTTTTTATTTCACTATCTTCTCCCAAAAATTAAATGGTTTTTAATGGGGGGAGTTATTTCACAACCTTATCCAATAACAAAAAGTTCATTTATTGGTGGTGTTGTTTCACAACCTTCTCTCAAAAATGAAAAGGTCATTTTTGTGGGGTGTTACTTCACCACTTTCTCCCTCAAACTAAAATTTCATTTTCGGGAGGGTATTGTCACCATCTACTCACACAAAAAATTCCAATTGCGGTAGGGGGGGATTATTTTACAATCTTCTCCCCTAAATGAAATTGTCATTTGTATGGGGATTTATTTCAACTCCTCATAATGTAAATGATTTCTGTTCATTTTTCAGACTTCCATACAAGGTTGTGATCCTGCATAGTCTTTCAGTTATGTTGGAGGAATGGGTCCCTTTTTCACATATAGTTAAATTACTTATTTTAAACTATGTGAATTACTAATGTATTTAAAATTTTATTTTAACAAAATTCATCACATCTTTATCATATTATTTATTAATTTTATTTAGACTAATAAGATCTTATCACCTTGAAATTGATAAATAGTCCAAAAGAACTGTTAAAAAATTAAAAAAAATCAGAGGTCATGTTAACATGACACCCAATGTTTTTGGTATCATTATTAACATATGGTAGATAATTTATATAATAATAACTTCCATTAAAGAATTCAAATGGTTCTATATGAATCATTATATTGAAATAGATTTCATACTCCAACATTTTGGAATAAATTAGTGAAAGAATTATTGAAGGACCATAACTTGTTGGGGAGACAACAGAAATGGTAAAGCTTAATTAGACTCAGATTAAATTTTCTCAAATAAAAAAGTGTATTGCTAATAACTAATGGAATGATTTTGAATTTCAAGTGGAATAATTTTTTTTTGAAATTCTCTCCATTTTAGGGTTTTATAATGTTTAGTATTAATATAAAATGGATCTATAGTTAAATCATACCCTTCAAAATTAGAAAGAGATTTGAAACTATGGCTTAGCATTTGGCAATTTAAAAAATCATATATAAAGTATATAATGTGTTCCATATCAAATTATTAGGGAAGTATATTTCTATCTCAACACATGTTTTTACCTCTAATGAAATACAATTAGAACATGATCAATCATAATGTGATGTGACTAAAATGTTTTTGATAAAAGAGAACAAGTAATTTTGAATTTGTTGAATGAAATAAAATGGTACTTTAGAGAATTCCCAAAATGGTGGATGAAACATGGGATCCTAAAGATGTTATGAAGAATAATCACCCTCATTATTTGAAAATGAAATATCCATGAATTTTGTTTAGGAAAAATATTTGAATGTGGGGAAAATGTAACACCAAATGTTTAATTATAGTAAGTGCAGATTTTAAATTAAAAAAAATTAATAAATGAAAATTTAAATACTTCAGGGAATAAAAAATCAAGTTTCATAAGATGGATATATTTTTTTGACTTATTAGGTCTAAATAATTCATTAATGAAACTTTAAAACATTCCCATAGAAATAATATTTTATGAATAATTGAAAATATATTATTTGACTATTACTCCTTTTAATTATAATAATTAGTTATAAAATTTTTAATTAATAGAAAAAATAATAAATTTTTTTTATTCAATATATGATGATTTAATCATGATTTTAAATGATAAAACCCATGAATTTTAATGTTTTATTAAAAAATTAGTTAATTTTAATTATAGAATGAAGATGGCCTAAAATATGAAAATTACATAATTTTGTAATTTTTACAGATTTTAATAACTTTATTATTTTTATCCTAACATTTATAATCATAAATCCAATTTGTTTTATTTCTTTTTTTAGCATTCCCTGATTTGTGAGATAACAATTTTCCTACATCAGCAAGATGTGATACAAACATATAAGGGCCCAAAAAAATCAATCATCTTGGGATGGTGTTCAAGAGGATAATATGGATCCCACTCCAAAATAGAAGCATAGATCAAGATGAATGCCTCCAATTAAAGTGATTTCAGCCGGATTCAAAAGGGAAATCATATTCTAGTTTCTCCCTTAAATTTTGTTGAATTATTCAATCATTAAGTCATTCATTAGATGCTCAACATTGGTGGATTATTTAGGATGAATTTAGATAGAATAAAAACCAAGAATAAAGAGTGTTATGAACCTTTATTATTAGGGGAGTTTGAATTAAGCGTGATTATGCATTCAATGATATCCCAAAATTTATAAATATTTAATAGTAGTTAAAACAAGCAATTTAATGATTGGATTGTCAATCATAAATTAAACACATAAAGGATTATAATTTTTGGGGAAAAAATGAACCCCCAATCCACGTTATTTCTTTTCTAAATAAAATTTTCCATTTCATGTTAGTTTCATTTTATCATTCATTTAAATACCATTACATTCCATGATTAAAAAAAGAGAATAAAATATATGTAGTTCTGGGTAACTGGATTAAGTTGTGGAACAATTGTGAAATATCTTCATGTGAGAAGAACCCGGTAAGCCTCTATGTTGTATTTGGAAAAATTAAAATTTCTTTTGGCCATTCACCGTGACAAGCTTGCTTCAAAGCAGGCCCCGTTTCTTGGGATCTAATTTTTAGTTTATGTATTTTTTCTATTTTCAAATTATAGATATATTTTTATTTTTTTTCATTAGAAAAATAAAAAATCCCACTTTCTGTGATGTATTCAATTTAAGATTTTTATTCATGGGTAAAATACTTATAGGTTCATTACAAGAATAAAAATAAAAACAAGAAAAATATTCTAATATAGATCAAGTGAGACAACATAGAGAAATCATTGAGTAACTGACATGAAAATATGATATAGTGTTAGAATATGTTGGCGAATTAATGGAGCCACCAAACCTTGAGCTGGAGAAATAACTTGAGGATGTGGTGGAAGAAATTTCACCATTGGTATTTGAAATTAATGAACATGAGGATGTAATAGTAGAGTTAATTAATGATTTATTCTACCTTGCTCAACCATTTCAGAGGGAAAGAGTTAAAAGTTTATTTCTATTTATTTACAAGTGATAGTACTTGTGAATTTTGATAATTTTTGTTTAAAATATGTATAAATCAAAATTAAAAATTATCTCATAACTCTTTAAAAAGTAAATGTGAAACCACCCTTGCATATATCTCTTGCCTTAGAAGAATATGAAGAGGCCCATGAGTTGGAATTTGATGAAAGGATGGAGGAGTCTAAATACCTGACTCTATGTAGTGGAGATCATTTTAAGTGTAACTTTCAATTGATGTGGAGATTCCGGCTTAAATAAATTAGGGAGTTGAAACCTTTGTTAACTACTTATCTTCCAATTTCATTAAAATTGAATTTAGTAACACTCTCTAGTAATTTTATTTTATAGATTTGGATGACTCATATTTTTTCATGGAGGAAGATAATGAAAAATAAAATGTACCTATTGAGGAAGACATAGAGATCATTGACCATATTGATCATCCACTAGAGTAAGCCCTAGAATAGATACCAGTGGAACTACTTACAGAAATAGAGACACATGATGATTGTATACAATAAGTCCTATTGTAGACACTAGATGGAGAAATAAAGGTTAAAAATGTCACAAAAAAAGAGAAAGAGGTTCCATTTATATCCTACCTCTACCATGAATGTTATACGACATTACTACTGGGGATGATTTAGTTTACTCTATTAATGGATCATTCATCACCTAGAAGTTTCATGATTAAGTTGGAAAAATCCACATGTGGTGGTTAAAATTGAATAAGATTAATCTACTATTAGAAATTGTATAGTAACTAGTACATACCTATAGTGGTAGTAGAAATTCAGTACCCACTAGTGATATCATATATAACAACCCAAGATTCATGTACATGAAGCCAAAATTATTTTTATGTAATACTAAATAATCTACACAATCATATTCCCAAAGACCACATTAGTTTGGTGAATTTAAAAAAATGGAACATAAAATTCTATTATAGTGAATGATCGTTATATTTCTCACAAATATCTTACCCCTTTTGTAATCCTATATAAAACAACTCATTATAAACTGGGGAAATGAAAAAATAAGAAATGCTGAGATAGATGATATGTAAGACTATACAAGGCAGATATTTAAAAATAAAAATGATCATAAAGGGTATAAGAATGTGATCATAACATTATAATACCATTCCCCACATATCAAATGTAAACATGAATTATAAATAAATCAAAGAAAATAATACACAAGATCATAAAATTTAAACAAGGCTTGAAATTGTTGCATAAAAATAATCTTATAGCATTGTGAACATGTTTAAATAATAAAAGATTCACTCATTAAATTAAGGGCATGAAATCAGGCCCTTTAATAAACCTATGGTCATGAAAACCAGGCCCACACATAAAATTATGGACATGATAACCAGGACCAGACATAAAATTGTGAACATGAAATTAGGTTCATGCATAACATATATAACTCATGTGTTATTATAATTTATCAATTATTAGGAGGGAGATATAGTTCGCACCCATATAATAATAAAATCATGCTTATTTGTTACAAAAAAACATAATTCATTCATCATAGCATAACCCAAGGAATGAAATGGGATTATTGAAAATAATTTTATCATAACATTATACATGTAAACAAATGGATTTCATAAATTTCATTTCATAATAAAAACTATAAAACCATTGGAATAATATGGATAGTATAATTGAAACGTAACCATATTAATGAATAAAACCTTGGATGGAAAATAATTCTGATAGAATGCATGAGATTAATTCTTTTGGAAAATACTATTTATTCTTAAAAAATGTTTTCTTTTATAAAAATTCCATGTAATTTTAAAAGAAAAAAAATTATCAGAAGAAACATGAAATATAGTTAAGTAATCTTCATGGAATAAGGTTTTATGAATGAATAAAAATCTCTTCATGAAATAAAATTTAAGAGAAAACATTCTTTGCGTACTTTTCAAGATAAGTCAAAATGTACCTTGTTTGTAAAATGATAGAAAAATTCTTTTCAATTCATGTTGAAAAAAGTCAAAAATGGGTAAAATGACAAAAAAAAACCATAAGATAATAATAAATAATTTATTAAAACCATTTTTCATAAAACATTGAAATGGATGATAAATATACCCTCGTAAATATATATGTATAAATAACATCTGATAATAATCAGATTGAAAAATTATCCATTACCTCATGTTGGGGTTCCTTCATATGTTTCCAAATATCCTTCATAAGGGTTTAAATAATGATTTTAAATTATTATATAATTTTTTTTAAAACATCATATATGATCATATTATCGTTCATTTATAAATAACATTTCCTTATTCCTTATTAGTCGGGTATTGACAACTTCATTATCTTATGTATGTTTTTTCAAATATGTTATGGTTCTCCTTTATAATTATATAATTTCAAAAATGATATTAATATAATATATATTATATTTATTCATTAAAAAATTTATTTAGTAATTCATACGGGATATTATGTAAAATGAATCATACCACGTCGTGGAGACGGTAGGCCGTATGTACGCACAAGCGGTGATGTCATTTCTAAAATTGTGAAATAGTATGAAAGTGGATGGTATATATTTCTTCCAAAATCTATATAAAGTCAAAATATTCATATGTAGTTTTTACCTCCATCATTATACACCACCAAGTTAGTGGTGGTAGAAAACATATTACATTGCAGTATAGAGATAGTAAGCTGTACGTACGTATGCGTAGTGATTTGATTTTTGTAGGTTGAGTAGAATGTTGAATATAGTAGTTTCATAAAAAAAATAAAAACATATAATTATAAAAATGATACTATATTGATTAATTTATTATGGAAACAACACATGGATAAGAAATAAGTTTCAAAGTATCGGTAGAGGAGATTACCACTTCTTCGACGATCTCCCTCTATATCCCCTATTAAAGCCACTAAAGTTGGTCTTTTGAGATGATAATCACCTCTATAATTCTGTTAATAAATTTAAAAGGTAAATGGATAGGTTTTGGTATTTATTTATGTCTCAATATAAATAGAAGAAGGGAGAGATGATGTTCCATTTTATAATTTAGGTGAGGGGCACTTTCAGAATCTCCAAAAATATTAATTTATAAAAAATCAATGCCCATAAAAATCTGAAAAATTTACTATTTTCTAATATTATATTATATAGGTTTTTTGTCTCATTAAAAAATAAATTTTAGACAATTTTCTCTGTTAATTTAAACCTTATCCTTTAAATTAACACTAACTTATTCTACATAATTATTTACTTAGGTAACAAATATTTCAATATTAAAGGGGTGTAATATTTACTTATATAATGTAAATTAAACCATAAATTAATACTTTAGATCATTTTATAGCATATAATAATTATTATATATTTTTAAAAATGTTTTCTAGGTTTTAAATAATTTAATAATACATTATTTTGATAAAAAAATTTGTAATGTGAAATTTAACACTAAACAATTTATTAATTTTTAAAAATATTAATATTAGATGGTATCATAGAAAATATATTTTATTATATCCCTAATGGTTAATGTTAATCTATAATCATTATTACATAAATATTAATTACCCAAAATTTTATATATTTTAATATTTTTATAAACATTAATTTTATATTTGAATTAATAAAATAATTATTACATAAGTTTTGTGTAATTATTAAGTATAATTATTTTTTGACTAAAAATTAATTAAAAAATAGTATAATGATGATAAATTATATATATTTTAAAAAAATTCTAACATTCAAATATATGTTCTAGAAAATCCCACATTGAAAATGTCATATATATTAAAACACGAATGTGAAATTTGAACCATTCAAGTAACATCCAAAGGATACAAATTTGAACCATGGTTGATTTTGGTAAAATAATCATCTAATTATATTAGGAAATGTTTTAGGTTAATTTTATTAAATTATTTACATCATTAATTTCCAAATTTACCTACATTTGGTAAATAAAATTTTTAAAATTATACTATTCATATGCCCATAAAAATAAAACCCCTTTTATATAATTTATACCCTACAATTCCAACTATGGAATCCATTTTTTGAAAGTAAAAATTTATTATTATTATTAATTAATTCAAAAATATCCTCTTTGTTCGAATGAAAGAAAATATTAAATGTTAAAACATTAAAAAAGATTGAAATGTGTTTTAAATCAAAAATCAATCTAAAATTAATACCAATGAAATAAATTATATTAAATAATAAAAAATTTAATATATTTATATTTTAAAAAAATTAAAGAATTCTAATAAACCACATAAATTATTTCACTGAATTAAGTTGTTTCCAGAAATTTTTTTGTATATTTTTACTATTCATCTAAACATCAAATTAATTAAAATATATGAAAAAATATTCCAAATTAAATTTTTATATACAAATTCCAAAGTGGAATTTTATTTTTTTGAATAGGATATTAAATGGTATTAAAAAAAGATTTAAAATGGGTGCTCCATAAAAAAGAAGCAAGCATACATTTTTTTTTAAAATACATCTTTTTCTAAAAAATTGAATTTATTCTTATATAAAAACTTGAAAACATATAAGATGAATTTAAAAAATTATAATTAATATATTAAATATATATATTAAATTAATATAATCCATCTAGAGTGATTTTATTTTTTTATAAACTCTCTTATTTTTAATTTAAATATTTTTTCAGAAAAAATATCTTCTTTTATTTAAAAAGAGATTTATTTTCATTTATAATCAATTACATAAAAAATAATAAATTATAAATATACATTTGTAAATAATAATATCATAATTAAACTAATAGTTTTCTTATCCACCATTTTAATGTTTTGGTTAATTTTTTTTTGTATGCTTAAACTTGGTATTGAATGAAGTGAAATCTATCAAAACAACATGAAATTGTGTGTAACACAAGACAAGAATACTATTTTGTATACTGCAAGACAAGTTGGAGATGCATGTAGCAGAATATTATATTGGTGTATTGAACAACCAAATAATAAAGGACATTAAATAAACTATCTAACTCATAAAAATTTCTAGATTTTACATTCTACCCCGAAAAAATGATTTTTCCCTCAAAATTCATTTGGGTTATAAATGAATTAATACTTTAATGTTTCTTTCATAGAAACTAACATCATAAAAATTAATTCTAAAACCTCTTTTAAAAAAATTAATGTTATAAATATAATGGTTAAACAATGTAACTTATCAATGGGATTCCACATAAGAGAACATAGGTGGAAAGTGAAAACATGGATTTATAAGAGTAATTGAGAATATAAGTAAGAGAAATTTAACAATCAAAATCCTTAAATAAGGGATTATTTAAGAGATAATCCAACTCATTGGAAAAGAAGGTACTTTGAAAAAATTTATTTTTGATCCTTCCAATAGAATTTAATAATAAGAAAAAATATTTACATGATTGAGTATAATCTCATCCTTTAGTCGCGCCATGATCAATTTCCACAACATCTCTTATTCCATGAAATGAAAGTGAAATTTTCAAAACATAAAAATTAGCAGATCATGAGAAACAAAAATAGAATAATAGGTCATTCCATCTTTCTTTATCCTAACCAAAAGGTTAGAACAAGTTATTAAATATTCATAATCCCAACAATAGTGAGATAATATTTTAATCTAACAAAAATCATCCAAAGTATGAATTTTACCTTCAAGAATGATGAAAATACAAATCTTTCGAATGAGGTGAACTAACATGGTTTTAAATTTCTCTCCCATATATCATAATGCATCTCTTGGGGGGTCACATTCTAAACATGTGAATTCATTCATAATTTATTTTCTTGAGACATAGATGTAACTCCAATTTCCTTAGTGAAAATTTTATTATTTATAAATGTTAAGACTTTTACACCTACCATAATTTATAAATTATTCTATGATGTCAAGATATCAATCCTAAGGTCATTAATAATATTAACAATATCTATATTTTCTTACCCCAACATTATACACATATTAAGAAATATCCTTCTAATAATTAAGTGTTTTCCAAAAATATCTAAATCAATTATAATGGTAACTAGTACCATTAAACATATAAAATTAAATACATAAGGAAAAATATAATAGACCAATTATTACATAATACTCTAAAAGATATTCTATAACATTCTTCTGGAATCCCATTACATAAGCACTCAATCATTCCACCACTTCATTTATATACTCTATATTTCCAATAATGATTGTAAGAAATTTTGGTTTGTCTTTGGTCATAATAAGTTTCTAATGTCGATCATCATTGATAATCTTAGTATTAGGGAATTGGATATCATAATTCCCCATTTACATGAACGTGTATAATTCAAGTGTGGACGGTACATATTCTAAGCTTTCTCTCCATTGAATGACATTTTTACATTACTACAGTACTCTATTTCTTTATGGATCAGTTTTCCACACTTATAGTATCATATAGTTCCTTTCAGAAATTTCCCTGAGTGCTCTGTTCCAAATTTTTGGCAAGTAAGAGGTTGAGAATTTTTCTTCTCTCTTTGTGGAAATCCCATGTAGTTTCTATTAAGATCAATCATCCTTTTCTTATATCAAGAACTATGAGGGTTACTGATTTCCATTTCCACTTTTTATGCACAATGAAATAATTCTTCATAGATACCAATGTCTTTTATGGATATAGCCTTTTGGAGAATCTATTTTCGGCCAACATGGAATTAGTCAATTTTAATTTTAGTTATGATGATTATCCAAGAAGCATAACATGCATATTTTATAAAATCTTCATC
This sequence comes from Viscum album, assembly GCA_963277665.1. Lineage (NCBI taxonomy): Eukaryota > Viridiplantae > Streptophyta > Magnoliopsida > Santalales > Viscaceae > Viscum > Viscum album. The sequence goes on from OY728125.1 coordinate 1,700,291,522, forward strand.
ATAGGTACCAATAGATTCATCATCCTTTTTCTTAAGATCAAGGAATTCTTCTCCATCTCTCTTCGTAGAATATGAGGGAAGTAATAAATAAAAAATATTCCTTTAAACTCTTCACATTATATATATTCAATTTCTTCTTGATCACTCATGTTCTAAATAGGAGTCCACTAATGATCGTCTCGCCTTCTGAATGATAAATATCCAACACATGTTTTTCATGTTCAGAACACTTATGGATGGAAAATAGATTTCTATAGGTACTGATCCTTTTTTGGAAACATTTGGATTAAAAGACCCACTAAAATAAGATGGAAAAAGCCTCATGAAGGACTCAATATAAAGTTATTCCATCCTCCACTAATTTGGATATCCATTATGCATTATAGCCTTTGTGAGTATGACGATATGATTTTTCACTGCAACTATCATAACATTTGGTTTCTAAAAAGTACAATTGTTTGATTTTCTAAAGAATTATTCATTAACATGAATGATTTAGGTTCCATCCCTTCTCTAAAATAGTAATTAATAGCGTGAACAAAACTAATCAAACTGGAAAACCACATAGTCATAGGAAACATATTAGGTTTAGTCCTTGGTAATCCGTAATCATTAATAAATTCTAAGATTATAGCCTATACATAGACATATCCCTAGGGACATCTCTAGATATATCCTTATAAATATATTATGGTATCTCACAAACTTTTTCACATCATAGTATCCAATGGATAACTAAACCTTCACTCTGAAACCAACTCTAATGACACAAGCACGACATATATGGACATTGTTTTACATTTACAAAATAATTAATACATTATACAAATATATGACCAAATAATGTGTAATTTTGTGAATTTGTAATTTTGAAACACAAAATTCTTGTCCAGGGAAAGAACATCAATGTTTCACACAATTATATTCCATTTTTTAATCCGACCTAAAACCTTTCATTATAAACTAGGGAAAAGAAAACATAAGGAATGATGAGCTCATATACTTAGTTAGAGTAAACATGGGTGATATATAATAAAAAACATGAGTATAAGGGGTATGATAATGTGATATTAACATTATATTATCATTCCCTATATATCAATCGAAAAAATGAATCGCAAGGAAATGAAGGAACATAATCCATAAGATAATAATATAGGCATATGCAATGAAATTTTGGCATACACACAAACTTATAACATTTTGAACACATATAAACTGTAATATGCTCCATCAATAAATTATATTCTTGAAATCAGGTCCTCAAATAAAAATATTGACATGAAATCATTGTCTACTTATAAAAGTAGGGACATGAAAACTAGGTCCACACATAGAATCGTGAACATGAAATCTGGTTGTCACATAACATATATAACTCACGAGTTATTAATTTTACCCAATTAATAAAAGGGAGTTATAGTTTCCATCCCACTCATAATGAAATCATTATTATGTTTTCCAAAAAAACATAATGCATTAATCAAAGCATAACCTGAAGAATAAAATGTGTTTCATAATCATAATTCCATCATAAAATAATCCACATCAAAAAATGGATTTGATAAATAACATTCCATCATAGACATAATCATACCATATTAATAATAGGGAGAGTATACTTTAAAAATAACCCTTTTAAAAAAATTCCATCTTAGTTAGAAAATAATTTTGATAGAACACTTGAAATCAATTCTTGAGGAAAATATACATTCTTCATGAAAAATAATTTTATTCCTCAAAATTCCATGAAATTTTAAAATAAATTAATTTAATTTAGACTAAATTTTTTTTAAATGATTATTCATAGAAATAAGGTGTTATTAAAAAGTAAAAATCCTTTCATTGTGTATATGTTAAAAGAAAATAGTATTCTTTTAATTTTTCCAAATAAATAAAAAAGTACCTTTATTGGAGAACGAAAGATATATTCTTTTCAAACCGTGTAGTACAGAGTAAAAAATGATTAAAAATGTATGTAAAATCCCTTATGAAAAATATTAAAACTTTTTATGAAAGCATTTATCGAAAACATGGATATGGATGATAAATATACCACAGTAAATACTTATATATAAACAATCTCAGGTAATAATGAGCTTCCAAAATTATCCCTTATAGTGGGTCTAGGTTCATCCGTCCATCTTCGAACCTCATGTATAACTATTTAAATATTGTTTTTATATTATTATAGAATCATATTCATTTTTATGATATCATATATGGTAATATTATCATCCATTTTTAATAAGATTTCATTTTTCATTGTTATTCGGCTGTTAACAACTTCATTTTCATATGTATTTTTTTTGAATATGTTATGGTCCTCCATTATGATTATATCATTTCCATGAATATATTAACATAATATATATCAAATTTATTCATTCAATACTTTTATATAATCATAAATTAATTGATATTATGTATAATGAGGCACATCACATCATGTAGACTGTAGGTCGTACGTACACATGAGTAGTGTTGTCGTTCCCATAATTTTGAAATGGTATGGTATTGGATGGTGTATATGTTTTTTATAATATATGACATGTTATAATAATCATATATATATATATATTATCTCAATAATTATATCCATCCATGTATAGTGGTGGTGAAAAACAAATTACACCACGATGAGGAGACGATAAGCTGTACGTATGAATGTGTGGTGATTTATTATTTTATAGGATATATAAAAGGTGGAATATGTTTTTTCTATAATCATATTAAAATTTTATTATATGAGTGATATTGGGTTTAATACTTTGTAATGAAAACAACTTAGGAATAATAAATAAGTTGGAAAGAATCGGTAGAGGAGATTACATCTTCTTCCATGAGCTCCCTGTAGATCTCAACTTAAAGGAACTATAGACAGAATTTTTAGAGTAAAAAATCCTATATAATTCTAATAGGAAATTTTATAATGGATATGGGCATGGTTTTTATGACCCGTAAGTCACAATGTTAAGTTACAAAGTGAGGGGGGATGTGCTATTTTAAAATTGAGGTGAGGGGAACTTCAAGAATCTCCAGAAATATTAATTTATAATAAAATAAGCACCATTACAAAAACCCCAAAAATTTCATAATTTAGAATATTATATGAGACACTTTTTTTATATCATCAACCCATTAATTTTTAGACATGTTTTTTGTGAATTTAATGATTATCGTTATAATTAACACTTAGTTATTCTATATACTATTTTACTAATGTATCAAATATTTCAATATTAAAAGGGTAAAATATTTACTTAATAGATATAAATTTGACAATAATTGAATAACATAGGGAAATTTAATAAATATATAAATTATTCAATATGTTTAAAAATGATTTATTATTTTTAGATAATTTAATAATTCATTATTTGGATATTAATCAATGCTGTCAAATCTGACACTATTCAAACTTTTTATTTTAAAAAATTCAAATATAATATTTTATACATGAATAAAATATTTTATTATATAAATAATTGGTCATGGTGTTCTATGAAATTTATTAGATATATTTATTATCTTTATTTTAATATTTTTAATAAAAATAATTTGATATATACATTAATAAATTAATTACTATATCAGTTTTGTGTAATAATTTAATATACATATTTTGGATTTAAAATTAAAAATATAATATTACGAACATATATCATCTATATTTCATTAGAATACTTACATTCAAAAATATATTCTAGAAATAAAAACAGTAAAATTTTATATATACTAAAAAATGAATGTGACAACTTTAACTTCACTTTAAATGAAATATTATAAGTGTCATAATATTCTTTATAGGGGTTGAAATAGCCAATAACTAATCCCTTGGATGAATATGGTCGATATATACATAAAAAATAATATTTTTAATGGTTTTTTCTTTTAATGGATATTGTAATTTCAATTAATTTTTTTCAATTAAACCATTTCTACATCATCAAAGTGTAAGTATTTATTGTCATTATTTATTTCAAAAAAATTAAAAATCATGTATCATGATAATGAAAAACATTTTATATTTCAAATGAGTATTTATAATTCAACTTAATTATGTGTTACTGTATAGTAATAATGATATAGTTATTAAAATTTCATTAATACATATTGAACATTTATTAAACTATATTAAATGTCATAATATTATCCAGGTGGTTTCCTAAGGATACCATTTCATCCCAATGATGATTTATGTCTAAAAAAGTCTTCTAATGAAATTTGGGCATGTGTTAGGGCAATTTTAAAATTTAATTACGTGATTACTTTTTTACTGTGGAAAATAATAATATAATAAAGTTATTATTCATACAACCAAAACAAATTGAACACTATTTAAATTATTTGTTCCCATTGAAACTAATTATGTAATCCATTTTTAAAATTCAAAACATAGAAGTTTCATTAATTAATTTAAAACTAATCCCATTCTATGAATGGGAAAATGCGTTTTTAACAATGAAAACCTTGCCAAAGATTAAAACGTGTTTACAAAAATATTCAATGTAAAAGTAATTCCAATAACCAAAATTATAAATAATGAATAAAATAAAATATATTTATTTATTAAAACCTTTTAATAATATAATTTAACCTTAAAAATTATTTCGATTGAAAAAATTTCAACTAAATTTTAATGTATTTTTATGATTCATCATAATATAAAACTTATTAGAAAAATATCAAAATTTCATCCAATTTTTATATATATAGCTTTTAGAGATGATTTTTATTTTTCTAATAGAATATAAAATGATATTATAAACTATAATTAAAATGTGTTCTCCATAAAAAGGTAGTGATAGTGCATTTTCTGGAAAATATTTATTTTGAAAAAATTAATTTGTTCTTATATGATATATAGAAAACATATAATTTGAAATATAATCATTACATTAAATATATTAGATATATATTTCATTAATATAATCCTTTGAGAACGATTTTATTAATTTATAAACTCACTTTTTTTTTCTTTTAGACATATTTTTCAGAAAGAAATATTTCATTTTGTTTAAAATGAATTTATATTCATTTATAATTAATTTCTTACCAAATAATTAAATATATATAAACAAGTGTAATGAATATTTTAATAATTCAGAAAAAAATATCCATAACTTCCCTCATAATGGCTTGGTTATAAGGTATGTTATTTAATTAAACTCGGTCTTACATGAAATCAATTATATCAAAATAACATTAAATTGTGTGTATCACAAGAAAAAAATACTGTACTGTATACTTAAATATTAGTCAGTGTTTTTTGTATCAAAATATTATCTAGGTGTAGTGTACAACACAAGAAATTAAATAAATAAAAAAATATAAATCTCATAAAAATATCATGGTGTTACATTGTAAAAAGACTTATTCCTTTTTAATTGATTTATAGGAATTTATATTTCTATTCCACTTCAGTAGAAGTATTCTATCATGAAGCCCACTCCTCTAAATATTTTTTAGGTATAATGACATGATACTTGTTCTTAATTGAGTATTTCTATTTTGATGGTTTATAATCAGTAAAAAGAATCCTCAAATAGATTATGAGAAGGACTATGCATCCAGAGAAAGGGAGTTCATTTTTATTGTTTCAAATTCATAGCTCCTTACATATTTTTTCAAATAATGTTTTGATATTTAATGTAAAATTGCATGCCTGCACATAGATTATTCTTCACTTAACTAATATATCTGATAAGAGTCTTTCTGAATCCCATGATTCAATGGTTTAAATTTCAATTTCAATGAGATTCAATTATTAAAATGGAAAATTTAATGAATAAATTAAAGCATGGATATTAAAATTACAAGTCATGATTTGAAATAATTAATTGATTCATCAAAATGAAATTTCCCAAACATTTTTCATGACTTTATTTTCTTAAATTCTTTTTAATTGATATATTATTGTTAATAATTTGTTATGTTATTTTTCCAAATAATATATTCATTCTCAAGAGGTTTTCTAGACCACATACTTAATATTTTATCTTAAGAATATTTCTTGAGTGATATTGGTATATGACACCAACTAGATATTTAATTTGAACTAAAAAAAACTAGGACTATAAATAAATATATTTAAAATTATTGAGTCATCTTTGGATAAAACCCTTATCCTTAAAATTCCCACTTGATGTTAATCTTTCATTAGGCCATAGAAACTATGAATGGCCTTGTTTCAGATACAACATGATTCAAGGAATTTTTATCCATTTCTATCCAACTCTTTGTAATTGGATGTTATTTTAATGTTGAAGTGTTGGGGTTATGGGAATCAAGGTAAATGAGATGATTTACAATGTATGGAAGAATTTTGGGTGTTAATATTGTGTGCATTTTGAATGATTGGGAAATATTTCATTGTAATCTATTATTTTTCTTTATTTAATATATTCAATGAAATTTTAAAATGACTAAAAGATCAAAATAAAAAGGAAAAATATGTTCATATTTTGGAAAACTAAAAATTTCCATTACTAGAACTATTATTTTTATCATATGTGTTTAGTTGTGGGATTTGTTGTTTATTATAATCATAATTTTGAAAATAATAAAAAAATGAATAGGTACATTGAAAAAGAAAAAAATATAAAATATTAATAAATATTCCATAGAGGGAACAAATCATTCATTTCGAACAAGATAATCATGATATTTACTTTGTGTCTTTGGGAAAGTTGGGCCTTGTTATAATTTTTAGAGGATAATATTAGTAATCATTTTACTTTGAATATCATGCTTCTGGCTTTGATATTTGAACCTCCCTCATGAACTTTATTTTAAAACATCAAATCATACTAATCTTAAGCCATAGAGTCATCAGAATATTTATTGCACTCCCTCATGATTTTTTGTGTCTTTTTAATTTATAAAGTAGAGAATGTAGTTCTTTTAAAGCCTTTGTAAATGGACAATTTTGTCATGATATGATCATAAATATACTTGAATTATATCATGAGAGATTAGTGAAAAAATTCTGGTGTGGTAAATCAGGATATGGTATGTTTAATAATAACGAATTGAGGATCACAAATGAAAAGATAAGTTCCATAATTTTTCAAAGGGGAAATTTAAAATGCGTGCTTTTATTTTTTCATTGAAAATTGAGAAATTAAATTGATATTATATGTGTAATTTAATAATTTTTTTTATTTTTATAATTTTTTAATGTAATTACATTGAAATTTGTATATTGATAATAGTAGTGCCTCTTTTAACAAAATGTTGATATTTTATGCTTGAGGAAAATAATTGTTTAATAGTAAAGGTACTTGAAAGAAAAAATTTATGTACATATTTTTATAAATTTTTTTATAGTTTATTCCTTATTTTGACTGATAAAACCCAAATATTTTAGATTTTTAGTTAAATAATGTGTAATTTGAATTATAGAATGAAAATGAACTATAATATAAAAATTTCATTATTCTAGAATTTTGATAGAATTAAATCACTTTGTAATTATGATCATAAGAAATTACAAATTCAGTTTATTTGATTATAAATTTCTAAGATTAATTGATACATGGGATACAACATTGTCCTCTAGACTGTAATCTGATAGAAACATCTAGAGGGCCAATAAAATTCAATAAAGTTGAGAATTTTTTGGGGATGATTGTATAGACCCTACTCCATAAATGTGGCATAAATCCTGATATGTACGTCCAATTGATGTGATTCTAAATGCATTGTAAATAGGATACACATGTTTTTTCCCTTTTAAATTTGAACGAATTATTCAATCATTAAGGCAGAAATTGGATTCTCATCACTGAATGATGATTCAAGATGAATTTAGCCACAATAAATACCTGGAATAATATTCCAATAATATCTTCAAAACATGGATGACTAAGTTGAAATGTAGAGTAAAAAATTGAAAGGAAAATTGGAAGAACTTTTATGAAGACAACATATCCCAATTAATCCATTTAATGGGTCTAACACATGAAAACTTATAGATGAAGAATTTTTCTGACAAAAACTCACCCTCTTTAATTATAAAGGAGGTGAACCAATCAATTAAAATGAATCATTGATCATAAGTCGACACCAACAAGAAGATATCTTAAGAGGATGTTTCATTCTATTTTTCCACCCCCATTTCCTTCCTTTTTTTGTTTTCATTATATTTTTAGTTTTCAATTGTTTTTTGATTTTAAATAAATTCATTCATTTATAAAATTTTTCTACCATTTTATTCTTCTTCCTTTCATTCTTATTCATTAATAAAAACAATAATTAAAAAAATTATTATAATAATATTAATTTTTAATTTTATATCATTCATATTTTACGAATATATTTTATTTTTTCTTCTCTTCTTCTTCTACAATTAAAATTTTATAATTTATAATAATTAAATAATTATTAATATCATTACTATTATATTTATTTATAAATTATTTATAAATATTATATTAATTTTCTTTTCAAATTTTATATTATTTTATTTCCCTCTATCTCTCATTATCCACCATTAGTCCATTTTTATTATATTCATCCACCATTATTCCATAATTTCTTTCTATTCCTCTAATCTTCTTATGAATTCCACCATTGTGATCTCTTACTCTTAGAAATGATACCCTAACCTCAAGCCTTTTTTTGGGGGAGTTTAAAGTGTTTTTGAATTTTTCTTAAAGCTTAATTTTAGGATATTGATAAAATTTGGATGCATGCATGGTGAGGATAATGTCTCACATTAGATGATTTTTCACTAATGACATGAAACTCAATTAATTTTTACTATATTAGTTAAATAATTTCCCCCCTCTCTATTGGTTAACCCTTCATAAAATATTAGTAGAGTTAATTAATGTATAAAACATCATTGATTGAGATGTGTGCAGTAATATGAAACCACATACACATAAAAGTTTCAACAACCTTGATTATAGGAGGATGGTAAATTCGGTGTTCATAGGCCTTCAATGGAATTCCAAAATTTATAAAAAATGAAGTGAAAGCTAAATGTGAGATTTTATGCTTGGATTATCAAACTGAAATCAAACACATGAAAGAGAATAATTATTCAGCCCAAAACTAAACCCCAAAACCAAGTTCGTTCATCCCTAATTATTTTTTTTAATAGAAGGTAACTTTCAAATTAACATTAATTTAGACCACATTACATTCATTTATTAAATAATAAACGTATAAATAATTATTTTTGGAGAATTAGATTAAGCGAGTGAACAACATACAAACCTCCTCCAATGAGACCACCCTAGTCAGCCTTTCAGGTTCATTAGAAAACATTATAATTGAGTTTGACCGTTCCCCACAATAGGAGTGAATAATTAACGATTTATTTTTTTATCAATTTTATATAAATAAATATAAGATCCTTTGATGGTAATATGTTTTATTATAAAACTGTTTTGTAATGCATAATTTCTTTCTATTTTAATTAATTAAAATAATATTTAAAAATAAATGATTTGAATTAAAAATTTAAAAAATATATAAAAATATATGTATTTAAATATATATAATTATTATTAAATTTTATTCATATAATATAATATAATCTTATTCTGGAAAAATTAATATCATGAAAACCTGTTTTTTTGTCAGATTTTTGAAGTTTATATTAAAATTTACTTCCAACACTTTTTGGAATTGAATTTGGTTAAATATAATTCATATTCTTAATAAATATAATTAACATCACATAAAAATGTAAACTAAATGTTTTTTCATATTGAATAGTAAAATGATTAATTATAGGTTACCCTAATTAGGTCAACATGAGTTTACCAAGTGGTTTATCTAAAAATATTAAGTTTAAAAGGATATAAAATCTTCATTAATCCTCATTTTATACACTTTCTATGGGTTATGGTATTTCCAAATGTCCAACCCTATATTCCATTAGAAGAGATCCATATGAGGTTTCTCTAAGATAGGCTTATCGCCAAAATGAAGCCCTTAATTTTTTTACATATTAATTTTCCACATACAATTATATCCTTAAAATTACAATTTAATAAATATATTATATAATTTATAATAAAATTTTATTATTTTTATTTTATAGTATTTATACATATCATTCTTTACCCAATATAAATCAAAACCATTGCTTGTGTGTATGGTAGACTACCTCCTTATAAACCAATGTAATTTATTTTCCATTATCGACTCACATGGAATGTAATATTTATTATTTTGATGAATATATATGATAATTATAAAATAATATTGTTCTCCAAATTTAACTTTTCACATAATTATATATCCTTTTTTCTATAATGAAATGATAACTTCGGTCGTGTGTACGTACGACCTACCATCTCTACGAAGCAATGCACAACAGTTTCCCTACACAATATTAAGGAATAAATAGTAAATTTTTTATAATATATCAATATTTTATTTATAAAATTAATATCATTCTATATATTATTAATATATAATATATGTACATGAACCATAATATTTTTGATTAAATAAACATGAGAAAAAAGATCATTTTACACCCAAAAAAATAATAATAAAAAATTAATTTCGAAAAAAAAGTTATAATATGTCATACATGGTTCGTATATGATATTATAAATGAGAATATAGTAATGGTATTAATTAATAACACGTTCCAATCTATTATAAAAGATGTTAAAAAATGTATAACAGAACATAGGCATGATTTAAGGGATTTCATCACCATTTCTACTCCAATGAGTCATATTTTGTAGGATACACTTTTTTTATTTTATAGAGTTCATATAGTTCCCATTTGATGAATCTGAAAATAATAAATATTTATTTATGTTGATTAATGTTGTAATACATGATTCTATTTTTAGGTAATATAATCTATATATTACTAAAGAGGTATGATTTAAAAAAATCATTTTTTCTAGGGTTTCTTAAAATTTTAGTTAATGAAATTTTATAATATATCCTATATAAAACCTATAAATTTTTTATAATATAGTTATTTATTGTGTTACCATATTTTCATCCAACCATTACTCTATTTCTGACTTCAATTATTCAAATAAAATTTTAATAGAAAAATAGGTCATTTTATCAATTTTGATTGAATATATTTTTCATAATGTCAAATTTTTTTAAAATTAGTTTTCAAAAGTGATTTTAATTTAATCAATTTATATATGATGAAAATTTTATGATATCTATTAAAATTTAAAATTATTCAATGGAAGAATTTTTATATATTCAGAATGGTTCATTTTCAATTGTCTTTATAAAAAGTCAAAAATGACGTTTTCATTTAATGTATATAGTTTTAACAGAGTTTCCTACCACCCTACCAATTTTATGATATTTTCCTTCTTCTAAAATATTTAAATGGTTATAAAAATAAGATTTTCATTCATCATTATGTTAATAATTTCTTCAATTATATTTTATTTTCTAATGGAATTTATTTTATTAAAAAACATATATCTCTTATGAATATATTGACATATTTTATCTATTATGAGAATGAATAAGCTTCATGGGAAAGAGATTTAAATTTTATTGTTTAAAATTATAAGCTCCTTGGTCGTTTTTCCAAATCTTGTTTTGATATTTATTGTAAAATTCCATGTCTATTTATATATTATGCATTATATAACATATAAAGGTGAAATAAGTATTTTATGAATCCCATTATTCCATGGTTTAAATATCAATTTCAATGAGATTCAATTTTTAAAATGGAAAATTTAATGATTATATTAAATCAAGGATATTTGAATAACATCTCCTGATTTGATGCAATTAATTGATTCACATAAATGAAATTTCCTGAACATTTTTCTTGATAAGATTTTCTTAAATTCATGTGAATTAATATTTAATTATTAATAATTCCTTGAGTTATTTTTCCAAACAAAAATCATTAACAAGAGGATTTCAAAAAAAGGAATGTAGTATTTTATCTTAAAAATATTTCTTGAGTGATATTGGTACATGCCAGAAACTAGATATTTCATTTGAACGTGAAAAAACTAGGGCTATGCATAAACACATTTAAAATTATTGAGTCATCTTTAGATAAACCACTTATCCTTAAAATTTCAAATTTACACTAATCCTTCTTTAGACCATAAAATATTTTAATGACCTTGTTTGTGATGTACCATGTTTCATGGAATTTTTATCCATTCCCACCCAATTCATAGTAATTGGATGTTATTTTAATGTTTATTTGTGGGGGTGAATGGAATCATGGAAAATGGGATGATTTATATTATAAAGAAGAAGTGGGGGTGTTTATATTGTAACAATTTTGAAATATTGTCAAATATTTCATTGAAATATTTTATTTTGATTTAACTAATATATTTAATTAAATTTTAATATGACAAAATGATTAAAAAATGGGAAAAAATAGTTGATATTTGGGAAAACTAAAAATCACCATTACTAAAACTATGATTTTTTTCATATGTGTTTAGTTGGTGGATTTGATATTTTTTATAATCATAATGTTCAAAATAAAAATAAAAAGTGAAATTGTACTTTGAAAAAGAAAACAATTTATAAAAAATTAAAAAATATTCCAGAGAGGGAACAAATCATTCATTTTGATCGTTCTATTCATGATATTTAATCTGAGTCTTCAAGAAAGTTTGTCGTTGATACAAATTTTTATGGGTAAATATCATTAATCATTTTACTTGGAATATTATGCTTCATGTTTTGAGATTTAAACCTCCTCCATGAACTTTATTATTAAACGACAGATAATACCAATCTTAAGCTATAGAGTTATTAGAATATTTTTTGGATTCCCTCATGATTTTTTCTGTCTTTTATATTTATAATGTGATGAATGTAGTTCTTTTACAAGACTTTGGAAATAAAGAATGTTCTCATGTTATGATCATAAATCTACTTGAATTTAATCATGAGAGATGAGTGAAAATATTCAGGTGTGGCAAATCATGCTTTGGCATTTTTAATAATAATTAGTTAAGGATCTTAAATAAATAAACAGATAAGTTCCATCATTTCTCAATGGGGAAATGTAAAATGATTTATTTTATTGTTTCATAAAAAATTGAGGAAATAATTTGATTGCATATGTGTTATGTCATAATTTTATTTGATTTTTAAAACTGTTTCATATTATTACATTAAAAAATGGATATTGATAAAAGTTGTGCCTTCTATAACTCCTTGTTGAGATTTTATTCTTGAGGTAAATCATGGTTTAATTGGGATTATACTTGAAAGAAAAAACATATGTTTATATATTTATCAAAATTATGATGGCTTATTCATTATTTTAAATGATAAAACGCCTTTATTTCTACTATTTATTAAAATAATGGGTAATTTGAATTATAGAATGAAAATGAGTTAAAATATAAAATTTCATGATTCTGGAATTATAATAGAATTTAATCGCTTTGTAATTATTATCACAAGAAATTACTAATTTAATTGATGTGATTATATATTCTTAATATTAATTGATATGTGGGATACAACATTATCCTCTAGACAGTGAATTGATACAAACATCTAGAGGCCCAAAAAAATCAATCAAGTGGAGAATGTTTTGGGGAAGACAGTATATACCCCACTCCATAAAAGTTTCATAAATCTTGATTAGTACATCTAATTGAGGTGATTATAAATGAATTATAAATAGGATCAAATAGTTTTTTTCTTAATAAATTTGAACGGATTATTCAATCATTAAGGTGGACATTGGATTCTCATCATTGAATTATGATTCTAGATTCATTAAGACATAATAAAAATGTATAATAATTTTCCAATAATATCATCCAAATGTGGATGATTAAGCTAAAATGTAGAGTAAAAATTGAAAACAAATTGGAACAACTTTTATGAAGACAACATGTCCCAATTAATCCATTTAATGGGTCAAACATTGTGAAATGTTACAGAGGAATAATTTTGGAGATAAAAAATCCCCCTTCTCACCAATAATAGAGGTGAACCTCTCTATTACAAAGAATCCTACATCATCAGTCAACACCAACAAGTTGATCTCTTAAGAGGATATTTCATTCTATTTTTCCACCCCCATTTTTTCCATTTAATTTTTTTTTTCATTATTTGTTTTTACTTTTCAATTTTTTTAGATTTCAAATAAATTAATTCATTCATAACTTTGTTATAAAATTTTATTATTCTTCCTTTCATTGTTATTAATTAATAACAATAATAATTAAAAATATTACAAGAATAATATTAAATTTTATTTATATATCTTTCCTATTTTGAAAATATATATTCTTTTTTTCTCATCTTCTTCTTCAATTAAATTTATTGTATTTATAATTATTATATAATTATTAATATTGATATTATTAGATTTATTTTGACATTATTTATATGTGTTATATTTATTTTCCTTTCTAATTTTATACTGTTTTATCTTTCTCTATCTCTACTTATCCCTCATTATTCCATTTTTATTTTATTCATCCACCATTATTTATCTTATTTTATTTTTATTGCTTTTATCTTCTAATGACTTCCACCATTGTGATACCTTACTCTCAGAAATGAGACTCTAACCCCAAGTATTGTTTGGGGGGAGGTCAAACTGTTTTTTCAATTTTTCTTAAAGCTTAATTTTGGGATTGCGACAAAATTTGGTTGCATTCATGGTGATTATAATGTCTCAGATTAGACGATTTTTCACCAATGACATGAAACTCAATTTATTTTTACTATATTACTTAAATAATTCCCCCACCCCAATATTGGTTAACTCTTCATACAATAGTAGTGAAGCTAATGAATGTATAAAAAATCATTGATTGAGCTGGGTTCCAAAATATGAAACCACAAAGACAAGTGAGATTCATCAACCTTGATTATAGGAAGAGGTTGAATTATGAGTTCTTAGGAATTCAATGAAATTACAAATTTCTTAAATAAATAAATGTTGGCTAAATGTGATATTTTATGCTCGGATTATCAAACTGAAATCAAACACATGAAGGATAATAATTATTGGGCCCAAAATTGTACCCCAAAACTAAGTTCTCCCACCCTTAATTATATTTTTTAATTGCAGGTAAGTTTCAAATTAACATTAATTTCAATCCCATTAAATTCATATATTAAATTAAAAATGTTAAAAAAAATTATTTTGGTGAATTAAATTAAGAGAGTGAACAACTTACAAACCTCTTCAAATGAGACCACCCTGGTCAGCCTCTCTGTTTTATTAGAAAAATTTATAATTGGTTTTGACCATTTCACACAATAAGAGAGAGTCATTAACCATTTATTTGTTACCAATTTTATAGAAATAAATATAATACCATTTGAAGGTAAAATGATTTTATGTAAAATTGTTTTGCAATGCATAATTTCATTCGATTTTAATTAATTAAAATAATATTTAAAAATAAATTATTTAAACTAAATATATATGTTATATATAAAAATATATTTATATAAATCTATATAATTATTATTAATTTTCATTCATCTAATATAATATAATATTATTCCTAAAAATGAATATCATGAAAACCCATTTTTTGTCAGATATGGAAGGTTTTTATTAAAATTTATTTCTACCACCTTTTGAAATTGAATTTGGTAAAATAGAATTCATTTTTTTAATAAATATAATTAATATCACATAATAATGTAAACAAATTTTTTTGTCATATTGAATTGTATAATGAGTAATTATTAGTTACCCCAATTTGGTTATCTCGAGTTTACAAAGTGGTTTATCTATAAAGATATGGTTTAAATTGACATAAAACTTCAGTAAACCTCATTTTATGGTTTTATTTCATACTTTCCCTTATCAACATGTAATATTATTTTTTAGTGACATTTTTCCATGAATTAAAGTTATTAATATTTTAATCCTTTGAAAAATTACACGTTTTCCTCTCACATAAATTGTAAAAGGGAACCTAATCCCAACACATAGACTTACCTATTGATCCTTTTAGCATGAAAAAACTGTAAAACATTTCTCCCAACATCCTTATACACATTACAGAGGTTATGGTATTAAAAAAAGTCCAAACGTATAATCCTTATGAAGAGATCCATATGAGGTTTCTCTAAGGGAGGGTTATCTCTAGAATGAAGACCTTCATTTTTTAACATATTCGTTTTCCGCGTAAAATTATTTCCTTAAAATTGCAATATAATAAAAATAATATATAACATCTAATAAAATGTTATTATATTTATTTCATAGAATATATCCTTATCAGTCTCCATCAAATGGGAATCCAAACCATTGCTTGTTTGTATGGTAGACTACCTCCTTATGAAACAATGCAATTTATTTTCTATTATCCACTCACATGGTAAGTCATATTGATTAAACTGATGAATATATATGATAATTACGAAATAATATTTTTTCCCAATTCAATATATCATCTAATTTTGTATCTTTTTTTTTCTATAATGAAATGACAATGTAGCTCTTGTGTACGTACGACCTCCCATATCTATAAAGAGATGCACACCATTTTCCATGCACAAAATTAAAGAATAAGTATTAAAATGTATATAATTTATCAATATTATATTTCTAAAATTAATATCATTCTATATATTATTAATATATAATATATGTGCATGAGCCAGAATATTTTTTATAAAATAAACATGATAAAAAAGCAGTTAACACCCGAAAAAATAAAAATAACCAAATATTTTTAATAAAAAAGTTTTAATATGTCATCCATGGATCATATATGTTATTATAAATGTGAATATAGTTATGGTATTAATTAATAACAAGTTCAAAACTATTATAGAAGTTGTTAAGTAATGTTTAACAAAGCATATGCTTGATTTAAGGGATTTCATCTCAATTTCTACTCCACTAAGACATATTTTGTATTGTACAATAATTTAATTTCATAGAGTTTATATAGTACCCATTTGATGAATCTAAAATTAATTTATATTAATTTTTGGTGATTAATATTGTAATACATGATACTATTTTCCAGGAATATAATCTATATTTTACTAAATAAGTAAGAAATTTTAAAAAATATATTTTTTCTAAGGTTTCATATATATTTTGTTAAGGAAATTTTATAATATATCCTATATAAAACCTATATATATTTTATGCTATGATTATTTATGGTGTTACCATATTTTCATCTAACCATTCCTATCTCTCTCACTTGAATTATGCAAATAATTTTTTAACAGAAAAATAGATCATATTTTCTTTTTTGATTGAGTATATTTTTATTACATGCCAAATTTTTTAAAGAATATTTTACCTAATTCAATGTAATTTAACAAATTTATTATTAAATGTTATTTTATGATATCTTTTAATTTTTAAATTACTCAATGGAAGAATTATAATATATTCAGAAAGGTTCATTTTCAATTGTCTTTATAAAAACATAAATAGTTATAAAAATAGAATTTAATTAATGATTTTGTTAATATTTTCTTAAATTATGTTTTATTGTCCAAGGGAATTTATTTTATTAAAACTATTATATTTCTTATGAATTTATTAACATATTTTATCTATTATGATAAGGAATAGGCTTCATGGGGAAGGGGGTTCATTTTTTTTGTTTAAAATTATAATCTCCTTACATGTTTTTTCAAATCATGTTTTGAGATTTAATATAAAATTGCGGGCCCACACAAAGATTATTCTTTACATAACTTATAATGATGAAATGAGTTTTTTATGAATTCCAAGATTCCATGGTATAAATTTCAATTTCAATGAGATTCAATTATTAAAATGGAAAATTTAATGAATAAATTAAAGCATGAATATTAAAATGTCAACTCATGACTTTATAAAATTTATTGATTCACAGAAGTTAAATTACCTGAACAATTTTCAAGATTTTATTTTCTTAAATTCATTTGATTTGATATATTATTGATAATAATTCCATGAGTTATTTTTTCAAATAATATTTTCATTTTAAAGAGGATTTCAAAACCAAGTACTTAATATTTTATCTGAAGAATATTTCTTGAGTGATATTGGTACATTCCCAATACTAGAAATTTCATTTGAACTAGAAAAAACCATGACCATATATAAAAACATTTAAAATTATTGGGTAATATTTGAATAAACCACTTATCCATAAAATTACAACATTACACTAATCCTTAATTAGACCACAGAGTCTATGAATGACTTTTTTTGGGATGCACCATGTTTCACGGCATTTTTATCCATTCCTACCCCACTCTTGGAAAATGGATGTTATTTTAGAGTATAAGTGTGGGGGTGAAGGGAATAATGGTAAATGGGATGATTTATATTTTAAGGAAGAAGTGTGGTGTTAATATTGTTGGTATTTTGATATATTTTGAAATATTTCATTGTAATATATTGTTTTTCATTATTTAATATATTAATAGAAATTTTAAAATGTCAAAAAGATCAAAAAAATGGAAAACATTCGATGGTATATGGGAAAACAGAAAACCCCCATTACTAGAACTATGATTATTATTATATGTGTTTATTTGGAGAATTTTATGTTTATTATAATCATAATATTTAAAAAATACAAAGGTACATTGAAAAAGAAAAACAATTATAAAATATTAAATTATATTCTCCAGAGGGAAAAAATCATTAATTTTGACCAAACTAACCATGATATTTTCAATGAGTCATTGGGTAAGTTGGGAATTGTTACAAATTTTTAAGGGAAAATATCGTTAATCATTTTACATTGAATATCATACTTCATGCTTTGAGAATTAAACCTCCTCCCTAAACATTATTTTTATACATCAAATCGTACCAATCTTAATCCATAGAGTCATTAGAATCTTCATTGCATTCCCTCATGATTTTTTGTGTCTATTGTGTTCATAAAGATGAATATTTAGTTTTTTTACAAGCTTCTAGAAATATAGACTGTTTTCATGATATGATCAAAAATCCACTTAAATTTAATCATGAGAGATGAGGGAAATGATTTAGGTGTGGTAAATCATAATTTGTCTTGTTTAATAAAAATTAATTGAGGATCAACAATAAATGAAAAGATAAGTTCCGTCATTTTTAAAGTGGAAATGTAAAATTATTGATTTTATTGTTTCATTGAAAATTGAGTAATTAAATTGATAATATATGTGTAATTTAGGAATTTTTTATGTTTATAATTGTTTGATGCTATCACATTGAAATTCGAATATTGATAACAGTAGTGCCTTCTTTAACTCTTTGATGAGATTTTATTATTAAGGAAAATAATGGTTTAATTGTGATGGTACATTAAAGAAAAAATTTTGTTCATATTTTTATAAAAATTATGATGGTTTATTCATTATTTTCAATGATAAAATCCCTTTTTCTGATTTTTATTAAAATAATGGATAGTTTTAATTATAGAATGAAAAAAAACTAAATTATAAAAATTTCATAATTCTACAATTTTGATTGAATTTAATCGCACTTTAATTATGATCATAAGAAATGAAAAATTCAATTGATGTGATTAGCTATTTCTAAGATTAATTGATACATGGGATACAACATTTTCTTCTAGACTGTGATCTGATACAAACATCTCACTGCCCAAAAAATCAATCAAGTATAGAATGTGTTGGGGAAGACATTATAAATCACACTCCATAATTGTGGCATAAATCATTATAAGTACCTAAAATTGAGGTGATTCCAAATGGATTATAAATAGGTCCCAAGTGTTTTTTCTTAATTGAAGTTGAACGAATTATTCAATCATTAAGGTGGATATTGGATTCTCGTCGTTGAAAGATGATCCATGATGCATTTACCCAAAATAGAAACCTATAATAATATTACAATAAAATCTTCTAAATGTGTATGATTAAGCTGAAATGTAGATTAAAAATTGAAAGACTATTTGGAACAACTTTTATGAAGACAACATGTCCCAATTCATCCATTTAATGGGTCAAACACGTGCAAACTTGGAGAGGAAGAATTTTGGAGACAAAAACTCCCACTCCTCACATATAAAGGAGGTGAACCAGTCTATTATAATGAATCCTAGATCATTAGTCGACACCGACTAGAAGATATCTAAGAGGATGTTTCATTATATTTTTCCACCCCCATTTTTTCTTTCTTAATTTTTTTTGGTTTTCATTATTTTTTTAATTATCATTTGTTTTTTATTTTTCTAATAAATTCATTCATTAATTAATTTGTCCAACATTTTGTTCTTCATGATTTAATTCTTATACATTAATAACAATAATAATTAATAATATTACTATAATAAAATTAATTATTATTAGTATATCATTCAAATTTTAAAAACATATTTTTTTATCTTCTTCTTCTTCAATAAAATTCATTTTATTTATAATAATTATATAGTTATTTATATTGTTATTATTATATTTATTTTGACATTATTTATAAATTTTATATTTCTTTTCTTTCCTAATTTATTAATTATTTTATTTCCCTCTTTCTCTCATAATCCCCTATTATTCCATTTTTATTTTATTCATCCAGTATTATTTCTTTTGTTTCTATTTATTCCTCTTATCTTATTATGACTTCTACCATTGTGATCTATTACTTTGAGAAATGAGATAATAACCATGAGTTTTTTTGGGGGAAGTCATTGTGTTTTTTAATTTTTCATAATGCTTAATTTTAGGATTGTGATAAAATTGGGTGGCATTCATTCTGAGGATAATGTATCTAATTAGATAATTTTCCACCAATGACATGAACCTCAATTTTTTTAGTATATTACTTAAATAATTTCTCCCCTCTCGATTGGTTAACTCTTCATACAACAGTAGTTGAGCTGATCAATGTATAAAACATCATTGGTTGAAATAGGTTCTAGAATATAAAATCTAATAGACTAAAGAGTTTCATAAACCTTGATTATAAGAGGAGGTTGAATTAAGATTTATTAGGCATTCAATTAAATTCCATAATTTTTAAATAAATAAAAGTTTGAGAAATGTGAGATTTTATTCTTGCATTATCAAGATGAAATCAAACACATGAATGAGATTAATTATTGGGTCCAAATTTCAACCCCAAAACCAAGTTCATTAGTCCCTAATAATATTTTTTCATTACAAATAAGTTTCGAATTAACATTAATTAAAACCCCATTACAATCATAGATTTAATAAAAATCATAAAAATAATTAGTTTTGGGGAATTAGATTAAGGTACTGAAAAACATACAAACCTCCTCAAATGAGACCACCATAGTTATCCTCTCTGGTTTATTAGAAAACATTATAATTGAATTTTACCATTCCCCATAATAAAATCAAGTCATTAACCATTTATTTGTTATCATTTTTCTAGAAATAAATATATGACCATTTCATGGAAAAATGGGTTTTTAAATTCATTTTTTAAATGCATAATTTCATTCAATTTTAATTAATTAAAATAATTTTTTTAAAAAATTGATTTAAATTAAAAATGTATATTATATATAAAAATATGTGTCTTTAAACCTATAAAATTATTATTAAATTTTATTCTTATAATATAATATAATGTAATTCTGGAAAAATTAATCTCATAAAGACCCATTTTTTGTCAGATTTTTCATGTTTATATTAAAATTTATTACTACAACTTTTTGGAATTGAATTTGGTAAAATTGAATTCACATTTTTAATAAATATAATTAATATCACGTAATAATGTAAACTCATTTTTTTACATTAAATAGTAAAAAGTGAATTTATTGGTTACCCCAATTAGGTTTACATGAGATTACCAAGGGGTTTTTATAAAATGATATGGTTTAAAAGGATATAAAAACTTCATTAAACCTCATTTTATGGTTTTATTTCATCTTTTCCATTATAAACATGTAATATTATTAACATAGTGACATTTTTATCTGAAATAAACTTATTAATATTTAAAACCATTGAAAATTTAAAGTGTTCTTCTCACCTAAATTTTAAAAGGGAACATAATCTCTCCACTTGGATATTCCAATTGAGCCTTTTAGCTTGAAAAGACTATAAAACATATCTCCCAACATCATTGTACACTTTATTAAGGTTATGGAATTTCTAAAAGTCCAACCATATATTTTTTAAGAAGAGATCCATATGATGTTTCTCTTAGAGAATGTTGTCTCCATAATGAAGCCCTTTATTTTTTATTACGTAGTCATTTCCCACATACAATTATTTCCTAAAAATTACAGTATATGAAAATATTATATTTTAAATAATAAAATTTTAATATGTTCATTTCATTGTATTTATCCTTATCATTCTCCATCAAATGGGAATCAAAACAATTGCTTGTGTGTATGGTAGACTACCTCCTCATGAAACAATGTAATTTATTTTCCATTATCGACTCACATGGAAAGTCATATTGATTAAACTAATGATTATATATGATAATTATAAAATAATATTGTTTTCCAAATTTAATATACCATCTAATTATATATCCCTTTTCTTATAAAGAAATGTTAATTTCTCTTGTGTGTGCGTATGACCTACCATTTATACGAAGAGAATCACAAAATTTTATGTGTACAAGATTAAGGAATAATTATGTGAAAAAAATAATTTAACACCCAAAAAAATAATAATAACAAAATATTTTTGATAAAAAAGATATAATATGTCATACATAGATTATATATGATATTATAAATGTGAATATAGTCATTCTACTAATTAATAACAAGTTCAAAACTGTTACACAAGACGTTAAATAATGTTTAACAATGCATTGGCACGATATAAGGGATTTCATCTCAATTTCTACTCCACTGAGATATATTTGGTATTATATTCTTATTTTATTTTAATGTGTTTATAAAGTACCCATTTAATGAATTTAAAATTAATATATATTAATTCATGGTGATTTCTGTTTTAATGCATGATGCACTTTTAAGGAAATATAATCAATATATTACTGAAGAAGTAATATTTTTTGAAAAATATTTTTTTTCTAGGGTTGCTTATCTTTTTTGTTGATGAAGGTTTATAATATATAATATATAAAACCTATATATTTTTTTAACCTAGGGTTATTTAAGGTGTTACCAGATTTAATTACAACCATTCCTCTCTTTCTCACTTAAATTATACAAATAAAGTTTTAATAGAAAAATAGATCATTTTCTTTCTTGATTGAGTGTATTTTTCCTCCATTTCAAAATTTTTCAAAATTACTTTACAAAATTTATTTTGGTTTAACCAATTATTTAATGAAGGAAATTTTATGATATCTTTTAATTTTTAAAATTACTCAATTGAATAATTCTAATATATTCAGAACGGTTCATTTTCAATTATTTTCATAAAAATATAAAAAGGATGTTTTCATTTAATTTATATAGTTTTAACAGAGTTTCCTACCAGTGTAACCATTTTATGACATTTACATTCATCTAAATGTTTTAAATGGTTATATTAAAAAAATAATTTAATTACTGATTATGTTAATATTTTCATCAAATATATTTCTTTACCTAGGGAATTAATTTTATTACAAGACCTTTATTTCTTATGAATTTATTGACATATTTTATTTATTATTTATTTACTAGTCATTAATATTCAGTTTAAAGATTAATTTTCCTGGGATAATTTTTGATTAGTCAATAAATTTATATTAAATATAAATATTCATGCTATTATGGATAATATTATTTCCTGAAACCTAAATTATATTTATATATGGTGTTTTACTATGAAAATTATTTGATTGACTAGTGAAATAATGATATTTGGTATCCTTTAATCATTATAGATATCTCTCGAAATAGAATATTTATTATGAATTAAATTAGTCATTCAGTATATGTGGACTGAATTGGACATTATATGATGGGTGGTGCTCCAAATTCTATGTCCCCATGATGTATCAATAGGTCCAACGAGATAAACCAATTGAAAAAACATATAACATGGTTTTTTGATGTATACCTACCGATATATTCTACCATATTTGCACGTAGACTTAATTGAAAAATAAATCATGATGAATGATATCATCATATCTAATAATATGAATTTATGTAATTTAGAATTTATTTATTATTATCCATGATGTTAGTTCATCAAAATTATATATGAACGAATTTAATTCTCTAGATATTTATTAAATGACTTGTGCTTTTAGTTAACTTCCTTTCAATATTTATTTTTTTTATTTACTCAAGATAGCTTCCACTGTACATAACCATTAATGGTAATTTTATATCCCTGTTATTTTTTCCTTTCCTTAGTATATGAATACAAAAACTATTAATGAGTTTCAAGGATGAATACTATATTTTTGGTATGATTATATTTAATTTCTAATGCAATAAAGGATGGATGACAATATCTGGTTTGTAAATAATACTAAATTAATATATACATGGTTATTTGATCCATTGAATATTATTCTAATGTAATAAATTATACATTCACTTGGGGTTATTATATTTGGGGTTTTTACCTTAGTTTCGTTTATGTTGCTTAAGAGTTTTAAATGATGTATAGAAAGTGAGTTTTTTTCAATTTAGGATGTTGTGAATGAAAAATGTTGATAAATAAAATTCATATTTTTATGAGTAATATCTATATACGTATTGTAGTATTTAGTAATTACATACATTATATACCCCATAAAAATGGAATTATTGAATGGTCGAATATGAGTATATTTTAAATATCCCTCATCGTGTTAGTGGATCATGATACATTTCAAATTTTCTAGAGGAACACAATTAAAAAAATGGAATAGATTGAAAACCACTATTTATCTATCCCAAATTTATATTTAACTATATATGGTAAATATTATAATAAAATACAACTCTTGAAATACTTTAATTTTTTTGGAATCTTTTATATTATCATCCTAAAATCTGATGACTCAGAAAATTTCATGAAAAGTGATGATTAAATCAACATCATTAGTTATCCTAAAAATATAAAGGAATATTATTTTTATATGAGACAGTCGGAAAATATTATTTATAGTATTTGTTTTAATGTTTTATAACTCTCAATTAAATTATTTACACCTTAATAGGAATTTTCTATAAGAATACATTAAGGAGAATAATTTGTTAAAAAGCATGATAAAGAATCTAAGAACAATTATAATGTTGATGAAATTTTCATTGAGGATAAAAATTAAGTCATAAAAAATGAGTAGTAAAATCCATATTCAACTCATATTATTATATAAAATATTTTTAGGTCCATAATATTATCATTTATTAATTAAATTTTATTCAAACAAGGAGAAATTTGGGGATAGTAAAACATAACTTAGGATTTTCTGTTGTTAAACCAATTAATAAGAAAGCTTTTTTATACCATCAAGAGTATATTAGTTATATGAATGAGTAGTTGGATTATATTTCAAATTATAATATTTCTGATATATTTTCCATATGATCTAATAAGAATGATATTAGAACAATGTGGAATTTCTATAATAAGATTAATAAAAATGGGGAGTTGATGAAAAACAACCAAATTATAACTTGTAATAGATTTTCATAGGATATAAGATTTGATTTTAACGTTTCATTTAAAATGGTTGTAGTATTGAATAAATTTGGACCTTTATTTCTATCAATATATAAAGATGATAAAAAATCATATTAATGGATGTCAAGTGATCCTTCCTTAATGGAATTTTATAATAAGAAATATTCATTGAGAAACCCAATGAATTATTTTTAGATAATATGATGTATATATTTTCATGTTAAATAATCCCTTAAATGGGATAAAAAGTTCGCAATGTTATGGTATTCTATGTTAGAAACCTTTTTGATGTCATATAAGTCTCGGACAGAAAGACAATACAAAAACCTATACATCATAGCTGATATTGATTTATCATTAATATTTATAATGTAAGTAGACATTATCATTTTTAAAGGATATAATAAATGTTATCGAGATGAGTTTTAAATTTATATGAAGAAGATATTTGTTCTATACATGTTTGTAGAGATAATAAATATCGTTTTCTTGAAAATTTCTCAAGGGAATCATTGAATTTTAATTTCTCAAGATAATATATTTTAATGTTTAAAATAAGAAACACATCAAGAAACTATTATTTGGATTCTTATATAAATAAAATTATTCATGAATTATATTTTTTTTCAATCCCAAAATTTGATTAGATACCCTAGGGATAAATCAAGGTATGTATATTATTTTCTAAATTCGACCTACCCCAATGGGTCTTAACTTATTTATTGTTAGAACAATTATTTTTATATTTAGTTTTTATTTTGATCATATCCTTTATAATGTTATCGGATGATTATTAATTGAAGGAAAAGATATAAAGAAATAATAAATAGAAATATATTTGTACTTGGTTCACCACAACTAGGTTATGTACAAGGAAAATATAATTGTAATGTCTGAATTTAACAAATCAGCTAAACTACAAAATCGTTTGTTAAGGATATGTAACTTCTTATTAGGTAGACTACCCTTAAAATGTTTGGAGTATATTCACTATCTCCCAAGGATCACCTCCAACATACATTACTCTTATACTCACTACTTTACAAGAAAAAACAATTTCATGCAGAACTATGAACAATATATTTCATTATTGAGTGTCATAATGAATGTTCCTTTCAACATTACATGATCCTTCAAATCCTTGATGTGAACATACCCTGGAGGGTCACCGTTCTATGAGATGTCTTGGAAACTCCTCCTCACTTTGTAAAGATACTCTAGTGGTTACAAGTCTTTCATTCACTTCCTTGGCCAGAGAAGTGAATACACTCCTTTATCAAATACTGTCAGACGATGCATATCCCCAATTGTTCTCTTATTCTTCACAATTTAGATATAAAAATGATCTGGTTCATTAAATAGCCCATGTCCATGTCACATTAAGTTAGACTGTTACATGTAATTCATTTATGAGACCTCTTCTCAAGGTACTTTTATATATTACTTCATAATAATTCATCATGATATCCCTTAATATGAACACTCTAGGATACACCTTCATGGGAATCCATTGAAAGATCCCTAAATGATACATCTCTGTATGACTCCTCTATGAGACTCCACTAAAATACCCTATTCTATTCATTTTAATTACATCACTCCAGCTATATACCTTTTTCATGTTACAAATATCATTTAATACAATTAATTCTTCCTATTCATAGTTCATAAATCAATTTTATAGATTACTACACAAGAATACACCGTGAAACCATTCCACGAGACTTCTATGTGTGACCTCTGTAGGAGGCTCCTTCATGATACCTCTTTTTGAGACCCCATTATAAGAAACTATATAGATAACATAGATTGCATGTTTCCATTACTAGTCATTGTTTTTTTTGAAATAAATTTTATTTAGATTAAACCTATTAAGAAACCTTATCTACTTCTTAAGTATTAGTTATATGGTACTTGTATGCATAAATTCACCACCAGTAGTCCAAAAATCTGGGTTATCCATCCATTCTAATACATTAAAATCCATCCTTACACCTTAATTTTATTTCTTCGTGTGATCACCGGCTACTTGTCTCAAGAGACTCCTATGATCACTATCATTTTATTTAGTTACTTGATGTGATCCCATTAAATGATCCAATGAAAATCATGTGGTCGGTGACATTGTTTTCCAAAACCTTGCATAATCTCACAATAAGATCCAAAAATAATCATGCGGGTAGAACCATTGAATTCTTGTGATTTGTGGGATCTCATGGTGGGATCCAATGAAAATAATTATTCCACATGATTTCATGTGACCAAAACACATCAAAATCATTTAAAACCACTTTAAATTCATTTACTTTGTTTTCATATTTTTGTGAGATCCATTGACATTATGTGATGTCTTCATGTTAATTAAATGATATCTCTTAATGACCCTCTGAAAATTATGTATTGGTTTTATATTCATCAAATGGTCATTCCTCACGATCCTATGGGTCTTTCCCACTCCTCATGATCCTTTAATTTTATCATTTAGGATGTTCATACTTCAGGATACCCTATAGGTAACTTATTCCTCATATGACCCTTCTACATGATACTTTTGGAAATAAATTCATCGCTTGATCCTTCCACATATTCCTTCTATGTGATCTATCCATGTGATCTTTTAGTACATTAATTCCAACTTTTCATGCCCCCTTCAAGGAAAATCATTTTTCAATAATTTTTATGCTTTCCAAAAGACAAAATCATCCAAAAGGAACCATGAAGATGAATTATGTTCAACAATAATCACCTTTGGTTTTGATGAAAATACTTCAAAAATTCACGAACTAACTGGTTCACCAGGATTGAACATGAATTTTTTTTACCTTTTACATCCATAGATAGTGGTCAAAGAGTTACATAACACATACTATATGACTAAACGAGTCAAGATTAGTGTGATAAGAAAGAGTAGAATAAAAATTACATCAATGAATAATGTTTTAATAAAATGTACCTTTGGAAATCTTATCAACACCAAACGATAGAAAAAAATAAAACATAGAGATACATTTTTATGCTTTACATGTATCCATAGTTGGGTTTGATGAAAATACTCCAAAAAATGAAGAACTAACTTGTTGAAATTTACTGAACTTGAAAAACCATTTTCATTAAGCAACCATATATTGTTATCAAGGAGTTCTTTAATACATTCTATAATCCCAAATGAGTCAATATCAATGTGAGAAATAAGAGTAACATACAAATTTAAGCAATTAATCACTTCTTTCTTGAACCTTACACTGGTAAACATTTGAAAACCAAAATATTGAAAAATATCTACCATTGAGATCACTTATTATCTTGCATAGGTCAACTGATCACATCGGGAACCCAACACTCATGATCATGAATCTTGTTCATTTTTTGACCATATATGTTGTCAACTTATTTAAAACTCACATTCTCATACTAATATCCTTATATGCTACTCTTTAATCTTGATCATGAAATCACCCCTTTCAATAAACCCAACAGTGAATATCTTTTGTTCTAGAACGTTCTAAGGAACACACATATTTTAATAGAATACATTTAACCATACATCTAAGATATGGGGGGTTGGAAATGTTATATTTTCATGTTTGGGGAGTCCAAAGAACTCTAATATCCAGTTTATGGAATTCAAATGACACCTTTGTTAAGGCACTCATTATGATGTCTACAATCTATAGTTCAACAATCATATACTATTGCTTCAAAAGTCCATGATCCAATATCTCTTTGATAAAGTGATATATAATTTAAATTATTGTTTTTACAGGAGTTATGGAAATTATTTTTTAAATGATTTATAGAACATGAATTTTCATAATTGATTTTGAAAGGATAGTTTACTTCAACTCCTGTATCCTCAAAATACATTTTGATCCACAATAATTTCATTCAAGATTGAGTAGATGCAATGTATTCATATTTTTTGGTTCTTAATGAAATGAAATATTTTTTATTATATTACAACAAATACTGAGTCCTCCAAGATAGAATGCACCACCTAATATTGATGTTCAGTCATCTGCTAAATTGTCCCAATCTTCCACTGTGATACCCAATATATCATACAACATTTTGGTAGTTTAGTTAACTAAAATCCAAAATGAAATTGATATACCAAAGTATTCTTTTAAATATATGTATGTGGATTTATTTAGTATTACATTTAAAACATTCCACCTAGAATTTGGAAAAAACAATAACTGACTATGTAACTATAAGTACAATTGACTATCAATGATCCATTTGTATTACATGATATTGATATTATTCTTTTGTCTTTGAATTTACTACCCCTTAATCAACGATCACCATGTATCATATTTTCAATAATCAAAATAATAATGAGGGAACACACATTTTTCTTCCAACATTTGAAATATAGATAAATTGATACTGTCTACCCCATTGTGTCATTCCCTTCAACATAGACAATTTCATACAATTGTTTGACATTCGATGACCACTAGGCTAGGCCAACTATATATAGTTTCATTTTTTTCTCACTTAAATAATTTTAATGTTTAGTGACATATCCTTATTTATAACTATACACTACTAAAACGTTTTATAAAATGAAATTACCACATGACATTGAGTCATTGATAGATCATCTATGACTACTGAGTTAGAAATCACTATAAGAAACAAGATTCTATGCCACTAAACACCTACATTTTCTATGTCACTCACTTACATTCATGGATTCCAGTAGCTTGAACATGTTCACTTGTTCATTGGAATATTTTGTATAATACAGCTATATTATCTAGAATAAATGATTCCAAATATATATGAAAAAACCTATTTTAGACTAAAATGATTTCTAATATCATGTTTTCAACTAGGATAGATGTTGAATTAGTCTTAAAAATGAGGACATGACTTGTTAGATATAACATTGAGTTCATCTAAAAGATTCATTACATCTTGAAAATTGTAAGTTGTTACAGTATTATTAGAAAAAATAGATAATATTTCATTTCCACATCATGAAGAATCATGATACATATTAGAAAAAAGAGTGATTTTATAACAACAAATGATGAATTTGACATAATATGTGAATCTATGAAATTCTAATACTTCTTGTCCCATGAATCTTTGTTTTATATAATCACCTATTCTCTTTTAACACACAAATACCATATATCATATCTCTCCATTTATCCTATAATGTTGTAAACACATATTAGAAATAGTTAAACACATGGGTAGAGGGGTTCCTCTGGATTCCAGAAGAAGAGGATTGTGATTGTTCGTGGTGGGATGACCCTTTATTTTCTTGAATAACATTGTAGTATTTTCTAGGTTGTTCCAACATCCCATAAAATTTCAAATGATATGTTAATATAATAATACATTCATTACCCATATGCCTAGTCTTTTTTTGTGGTGTGTTAGTTCTATAGGCCTGGATTTTTATATAGTTTGGTGTTTAAACCCACTAGTAAAAATTTCATTCCTTCCTGCTTCAAATATATGTAAATTTTAATGAATAAATCTTTGAGAAGTAATATTTACACTATTAATCTTCTCATTATTATTCCTACATAAGACAAATCTTTCATTTGAAATCACTTATAACCTTATGTAATGAAACTGGATTGTTTTGTCAAAATAAATAATCATTTTTCGTTTATCAATTATTTATTTCACCACACCCTTTATTATGGAATGTTACTCAGTTACTGTTTTCACATTTTAATATCATAAAATTATTGAAAAGCATCTCATTTTCACCTATGTTTGATAGAATCCCATCCAAGATATCTATTGCGAGTTTCATATCAGAGGTTCTTGGTATATACTTTAAGATGATTCCATTGTTTTCTATGATATTTTGAACTTATTTTTCAACATAGTAGGTTTTATTCTTTTAGAATATTTCTTATTAAACATCATAAAAGCTAGGTGTATCCTTTTAGGTTCATATTCCTTCCTAGCTTTATTTAGCTAAAATATCATTCCCAATTCCCATGATTAGAATATATAATATATATCCCATTTAAAAAATACCTTACATCATCATTTCTTGTCGGGGGTGTTGATTTATATAGATATATACTTAAATTATTGAACCCATAAGAAGCTTGAATCATAGTCATTGTGTATCTAAGACTTCCAAAATAATATAATTTATGGATATATGCTTTTAAGAGATTAATATTTCAGATTTTAGTAGAAGATTATACATTTTATAATATTTAAGATCATTTTTTTTTCAAAATAAAAAATAAATTACAAAGAATCAAAAGAAACGTGAAATATGACCATGCAACCAACAAAAATAGCGTCTGTTTCCAAAATATATTATATAATAATTTTTATTTATGTTTCTAGTACAAATTATATTTTACTAATTTATGGAATCGTTAACTACCCTCTTCAACTATTATGTAGTGGAGGGTTCATCACATCCAATACATTATTTTTTTGAATTTAAAAGACTTTGAGATAATAAAGTCACTTCATGTTTTTCCTCAAAGAGATACTATTTATTATTCATTTAATTTGACCTACTGAAGTAGTGTAAAATAATAATTGAAAATAATCCTTCAATTTGGGAATTCCTTTTTAATTATATTCCTCCACTTCATTCTATATTGACTCGATATTTTTTTCCTAATTGTTGAAAATCATTATATCATGATATTTGATTATAATTAAGTTCCCTCTTGAGATCATTCTCACTAGTTATCTTATCTTATTATTATTAAGAGAAATTATCCCAAATATTGTATTACGACTTTTTTATAGAATTCATATGAGAAAAAAATCATTAATGAACACATTCTAAATAAAATGTTTCAACATGTTGACATTAAGATCATTATTTTTGGCTTCAAAATTCTTATTTTATTTCGAGTTTATAATTTTTTTCACCTATAATAATATTTTAGTTTATCAATCTTAATGGATATAAGATATAGTTTCTCAGTTTGAGAATCATTCTTCACAATTAGATCCGTGGAAAATTTAATTAGAATTTTATTTAAAACATTATGTTTATTGAATTCAATTCCTTATTCATGGATCTAGATATAATGATACATATTTTCATCAATTAATTATTGGCCAATTATCCTTATCTTGTAGAAAAAACTCCCCATTTTAATTAACTGAATTTATTCATAATTTATAGGTATAGTATTACATTGAATATCAAGTAATTTACTCTTTCTTATAGAAACATTGAATGAGTGAATAGTCTCAAAGTCCAATTCATTAAACCTTTATTTAGTAAATTATCTTTTCTCCTTTATCTTAATCACTCTATTTCAATAGACACTTCTGCTCCATGGAATTCGACTACACTTCTTCTTATTTGTTAATTTTTTTTTCATTTTCAATGTTATTGAGATACTAGAAATAATGAGACTTTAATTAAAATAGTATAATAAAACTAGAAAAATAAATCAAATTTAATTAATGAAACCTATTCTATGATATAAATTATTCACCCTGAAAGGTGATAAAATTGAGAAGATTATTGAAATAAGTATTGATATTACATTCAAAATTATTCTTTTCACATTGGTTATTTGTCCCTTTATTATGGGGGGAACTTATTTTTCTCTTAAGTGATTATGTTGATTTTACCATTCCTATAATTTCTGATCATGATTCATTGTATATAAATTTTGAACGAAATAACAATGAGACAATTATTTTATCTTGGTCCACTCTCTCTATGATACTTTTAATGATCTTACAAAGGCAATGTGCTGATATAAAAAATTCACAAAACCACACCACTATTGGATTAGGCTATGCCAATCCTTCTAGGTCTCATTTATCATAATCTGTTTTGGTTAAAGATTCACTATCTCCCTAGAATATATTCCCTTATACTTCCATCTTATTCTCACTACTTCATAAAAAATCAATTGGAACACAACACAATGGGAAATATCTTCTATAGATGAGTGTTTTAATGAATGTGATCAGTTCATTTTAACTTCACATACTATTTTATATCCATGATATGAATATTGATGTGAGAACCACATTTTTATGAGTTATCATGGAAAATCCTCCCCACTTTGGCAAATTCATCAAGTAATTCCATGTCTTAATTTGACTATCATGTATGTAGTAGTGAATAAAATCCTTCTACTAATATTTTTGTCCGGTGTAGATACTCATTATTATTATTTTACATTATTGTTATCTTTATTATTATCCTTTAATAATTATATATGATAATGAAACTATTGATTGGGTAACCATAGAACTTATCACATTGTTTAATTCCTTGACATGTAGCCCTTACATGGGACCCCATTCAAGTAGTCCATTGTGTGATACATTCACAGGACACTTCCAGAAGATCCCTTCAAGTGGAATCTCTTTAATACCTCTTCATTAGAGTCCAACATGGGATATGACTGTAATACCTCTCCATTAGAATCCCCCACGAGACTCCTCTACAATACCTTCTTTTATTCATCCAAATTTTGTGACTTTGGATGTAGGCATTGGTTAGGTTATAGAGATCATGTAATATCAATTTGTTATCCTACCCCAATGTATATATCCCTTCATAAGATGACATCGTGAGACTCTAACATGATACCTCTCTACATGACTCTTTTATGAGACCTCTATGTTGGACTCCTTCAAGAAACCTATCTATAAGACCCCTTATCAAGACTCGATTCTAATTATGAAGATCACATGATTCTAAAATAATAATATTTTTCTCCTAATGTGAAATACCATTTCATTGGATAAAAACACTTAAAATAACTCTCTCCCAATTAAATATTTGTTAATGGGTATTTATATTTATAGATACACCTCCTTAACTCCATCAATTATTGTCATCCATCTAGTCCACCACCTTAGTAATCATCCCCACATGCTTCATCTGATTTCTTCATGTGATCACCTTCCACATGTCATAGGCTACCCACACGACCAACATCATTTTCTCAAACTGATTCACATGAACCTATGACATTATCCAATGCTAATGATATGGTTAGTTCCATTTATTCTAATGCTTCACATGATCCCAACACAAGATGAAAAAAACAATCATGTGGATAGAGTTATTAAAATCCAACACTTCACATGATCCCACCATGAGATCCAATGAAAATGATGTGGACAATTGATTTCAATCAAACAATATATATCAAAATAATTTAGAGGATTTTTATATTCATGTGCTTTTCATGTTCACTTCATTAGATCCCTTTAAAATATTGTTATGAATTCATGTGTTTCACATGATTTATTGGTGTGATCCCATGACATTCATGCTGTGTCTTCAAGATCTTCAAATTATCCTTCTTTGTGGTAATTTATGATACATTACCTCTTCATGATCCTTCAGTGTGATCATTTGGAATATTTATTTAGTATATTAACAGTATATATAATCCTCATATGTTAAATATTAGAACATTATCATTCCACATGTTCATTTATTGCAATCCATAGATGTTATCATTCAAAAAATTTATTACTAATATTCATTCTCCATTTGACAAACAACCATTTTTAACAATCATTAATCTTTTTCAAAAAACAAAATCCACCCAAAATCTCCATCAAGAGGTATTATTTCCTGAAAACTGAAATATAAATGTATTATAATAATTGATATTTTTTGATATTAATATTAACATTTGGAAATTAACATTAATAATTAAAGATGAATATTAAATCTTTTTTACAATCTCAAAGAAATTTGTGATGAATGAAACACAAAGAATCAGAGTGTTGTGACACTAAGTATCATTGATATAGGGTATATTTGTAAAATTAAATAAATAATCCTAGTATATTTGGATGAGTAATCAATTTGATAATCACAAGGTGGATGAGAGAATTACTCTACCTATACTACTTAGTAATGAAAAATATAACAAATATATCAATACATCTTATTCAACATTATCCATTATTGAACATTGATATCATGTACCACTTTATCAATGTGTTACATGATTATGGAACAAGTAATACAGAGTTTCCTCACACTAATATTAAAATAGTATATGTGTTCACTAAATCACAATATCAAGATATTATGTTGGTTATAGGTATTGGACCACATGCTTTACAAGGATTGGGTTTGGTTATTTCATCCTATCTCCACTAGATTTACAATTTTTAATATACAATGTTGATTATAACAATATAATTTAAAATATTTTTTTTTCAAACTGGGTGAATATATTGATGGAAATTATTAAAAGGTAAAATACATTGTTTTAGTGTGTTTGTATGAGTTTTTAATGTGTGTGAACTATTATAAATATTTTAATTGATAAAATTTATAGGAATGATTTGTTTATTACACTTAACTTAATGTTTATTAGAATTTGGTGTAAAAAATTAGAACTACAAAGAGATGGGGAGTTATTTAAGTATTTAATTTGAGTTACCCTAATGGAAAACATTGATATTATAATTCATAGCTCTTGATTATTACATAATGTATGCTCGAAAAGGAATTGAATGAATATTTTATCCTTCATCGGATAGTTTAATGGGTTCTTTTTAGTTATTTCACTTTTAAAAAAACTAAATATCTCATGTAGTAATTTAAAATTTTTGGTTGACAACAGAATTTTATTTGGAAAATTTAATAGAAAATAAAAAATAATATTGTTGTTACCAGAGTTTGGGGGAGTTTTATTATGTTGAAAAATAAGGATCCCTATATAATGCTATTTTTGTTAAAGGTGGTATTTATTGATTTAAATATATGGTATAGTGGTTGTGATATGTGGTGTCATTATTTAAACTAATTAAAACAATATCTTAATTAATGATTCACATTCTAACTCAAATGAATCATATTGATTCATGTGTGGGAATCTAGTAAGTATTATTTGAATAGAATAAAAGATATTTTTAACTAAGAAGATAATTTTTTTAATATTTTCTACCATAAAAGGTAATATCACAATATATAGATGGTGGTAATACCCCAATATAGGGTTAAGAAGACAATAAAATAATGAGTAATGTGTTTACATCAAGATTATTGTTTAGAATATGATATTATTATAATGTGGGTCATTAACAACATTATTTCACACTGTAATATAAGGGTGTAATTCTTTTTTTTCACTATATTTGGTGAATAATGGTCTTTCTATGACACACCACAATCAACATCCATGAAATATGAATGTGGAATTTCAATGGTTCAAGAAATTGAAGGCCACAACAGGATGAAATGGTTACACTGTTGAGTATATGATAATGATGTAGAGATAATTCCATAATAGTTTAGAATAAATCTATAATTATAGGGGAAAATGAGAACACCATAGATGAAATTATCAGTATATAGTAGTATGGGTTATTTTCAAACTAGATAAAGTAAAAACAGTTTATCACACTATTAAGAGTCTTTCTACTATGAAATTAATAATGAAACTATAATTTGAGGGTCTAGGGAATGATTTATTCTATAATATGGAATTAAAATTGTTTACTATATTACTCCACTTGGATCTTAAATGGATACTCTAACTCAATATTTTAAGTATCTCAATCCTACAAAAGGTTAGCAATTATTCATGGATAGAACCGAAGTATAGATAAAAATAAAGGTTCTATTGGATGTTAATCACATATTTTTGAGTTTAGAAATTATATTTTTTGAGGATTAGTCGAATTATAAAATATAGGGTTACCTTTTAAAATGTGTATATAATTTTAGGGTAAGTATAATAAAAACTAAAGAATAATATAAATAAGAGACATAGTTATAATAATAACAACTTGATAAATTTTAATCTTAGATAAAGAATCTATTATTGTTAAATTTTTTATTCTATATCATAATTTGCATGGAATAAAGTTGTATTATTAAGGAGACACAGTTTTCATAATGAGTTCAAGGATAAAGAATAGTCATTTATAACCCACTACGTGATTGAAGAGTAATATGTGATCTGATGTATTATTGAATCATTCCACAGATATAACTTCTTGATTAGAGTAGTTCACTTTATAAAAATATTTTTTGCATAATTTTTTTTTTCATAGTGTGTGTTTGGATTGTGTACGATGATATTTTTTAATCATAACTAGTGTCAAATTTATTTTAAAGGAGAAATATAAATGTAATTAAACTAATTGATTCCACCTATTTTAGTGAATTCATACAACACTTGTGTGTAACACCACTTGTTATATTTCTTTATATATTCTTATATATTTTAAATTGATGAAATAATTTTTATTTTTTTTCAAGAAGTTATGAATGAGGTTAATATATTTTGAAGTGATTCATTAGGGCTCTCTATTAAAGAATGATATTTTGGGGCTCTAAGATTAATAATGTCTATAGTTGTATCTTTGGAAGCTGTAATAGTCTAGGATGTTTAATAGTTGGGTATATTGAAGATTTACATTATGATTCTTATTGGAGTATGGGTTTTTAAATATAAATTTTCATCAGTGTTGTTTATAGTATAGTTTTGTGAGTACCCTGTGAACAGCAAGGAGGGAAAAAATGAATTTTTTTGGGATATGGTGATTAGGCAATTACTTTTTGGATAATGGGGAGAGTGTAAAAAATTTGTCAGTTTTTGTGGTGGGAGTAGGACATGCCATTCTAATTTTTATGGGTGAGTATGAAATGGTGACAAATACTAGACCACACCATAGTCTCATCCATTATGTGTTCGAAATGTCGTTCAAAATTACTCAACACTATGACTCTCCATTGGGATATATGGTCTAGGGAAACACAACTATTTCAGGCACCAACTTGTCATATTGTCAATTAGTTGTACTGTTTCTTTAAATTGAAGAAACAACTATCACGATTTGGGGGATAGATGTATTATTTTATTTTGGGAAATCCCTAAAATTTATAGAATGATAATTTTAAAAAAACAAAATTCCCCAAAAATAAACCCTTCTATCCTTCTGACTAGTGATCCTATCTTGGATACCCTCATTGATTGATTTGGTAATTTCCTTCAATTTTGAGATTATCTATTTGATAGTTTTAGTTGTTTAACCTAAAGATATAAGATGTATTGTGAATGTTTGGATCAGGAAGTTACTATGTGATTTTCAATCTTGAAAACACTCATCGAGTTGGGTGGATTCACTATCACTCTACATTATATTTGAAATTTTAGGATTATAGTTTAAAATGTAATATTATTTTTTATATTTTTATCAAAAAATAACTTATAAATTATTTATGAATTATTCTGTTATTATTGGTTGATTTTTTGTTTGATATAAATTTTTTGAGTGATACTGATAACATGATTTATTAAATTTAATACATATGATTTTTTTTAAATTTAAGAATTGATGTGTGTGAAAAAGGATTGTGAAAGGTTGGTGCATGGTCATGTTTCATTAATATGGAAAATTTTATGTTAAAACATAGCTTCCTATTTTTTAAATGGAAGTGCATGATTTAACCACTATGTGATTACTTATCCCAGAGGGGATAGGTTTATCTCATAATATTGGTCTATTAATATGACCGATTTTATTGGGGTTACATTGGGTTTTCCACATATCTCCTTGATGAGAGTGGTTAGTGTATTATAGGGGAGTTTTGGTTATTTTCCATAGATACATATATCTTATTAACCTTAATTATTCCTCCTTAATTTTAAAAAAATATGTGAGCTAAATTTGAATTATGTAACAACATGTGTTAGTTGTATTGGGGGATTGACAGGTATGATATATTCTCACCCCTAGAATATGTACTCAAATGCATATAAATACATTGTTTATTTGTGATATAGGTAATAAGAATACTTCTTATTTTTATTTAAAAACTCCATGATTGTGTGTTTTTTGTATATGGATCATGGAACATGGAGGTGGTCAGTTGATGGAGCTTGGTGAAGTGATATAGTTGACACCCTACTATAAATTTGATTTTTTTACTTTTGTAGACTCATTTAGTGTGTTGTTTGTTATTGTAACGCTGATGATAATTTTCTATGGTTTAATGAAGTTTTGTTCATTTTTTACCACAAATCATATTTATATTTTTTAGTATAGTTTATTTTATATGGTTATAATTGAAATAATGGTAAAATGTATTCTATTTATACTGAATACCATTGGAATATATTTCAATCGAAATGTGTCCAGGTTTGCATCAAATTTTAGTTTCATTTTGGTCTTTCCCAAGATAATGTTTTGAAGTAAGTATGTTTAAATTGTTCTTATATTGTTAAGGTATGTCAACCAAAATAGGTAAAAATGGATATATTATGTATTAGAAATTGAAATGTTGGGTATATAAAGGAATAAGTAACTTATTTACAACGTACATCGACTGATATCAAAGGTTCTTAAGAAAACAGTTTCAAAAAATAAATATAATAATGTCATTTTACTCGATGAGAGTTGTGTATCATGAATTAGTATGTAGACTTCAGACTATTAATTCATTATTCAAATAATTTTTTTCAAATATTATTTACTATTTTGATATTTGAGAATTTTTTGTGATACAATAGATTGTAAAACCTTAGATTATGTATGGTGTGGTGGATGATTAGTTTTTTTTTTATTTTTGTAGAAAATTAACACATGTGATGAGATGAAAAAATAAGTAATAGGGTACCATTGAAAATGTGGTTCCACCTAATCATATGTAAATTATTTACTTATAAGAATAATTGTTGAATATTTTTTAAATATATAAATTGGGACTAAAAATGTGGATCCATGCTATGGGGATCAATCATTTGAATTTCAATGGAAAAACCAACCAATCATTTGTATTATATCTATAATTAATTTAAATATGGTTGTGTCCATGTTTAATGTATAAGTATGATAATTAATGGATATAACTATTCAGGATAAGGTTGATCAAGTCATTGTATGTGACAAATTTATTGAGTTATTTAATATATAATTCCTTCTACATACATTCACGTTAATAAATCTTCTTTTTTACTTATTTTTTAGAATAATGATTCCCTGTCATGTAATATACTGCTTGGTATTCATACCAAGATCTATTTTCACCATAAGTCAGTGTTGGTGAATCTCAAAGATAATTCTTGTTTGTGACTATTCTTTGACTAGACATTCCCTCTATTGTTGTGAAATCTTTATTAAAAGTTACATTAATCTGAATAATAAGTATATGATTTTATAAAAGTGTATAACATAGAGTTATTTTAGAGGATACACCTTCGTTCATCCCATAATATGGGGATCCCCCAATAGTGGAAATTAGTAGAGATAATTTGATTTCCCCAAGGATAGGAGATTGGATTACCAATCCGAAATATTTGTGTATTTTACTCCAATTAAAATAAATAAGTTAGTTGAATAAAATATTAGACCTGGTTCACTCATAAGTATCCAATCCTGGTTAGTCACAAGGCCTCATGAGTAACTCCTTGTATTCAAGAGTCCTCCGATTAGTAGTGAGGCTCCAAGGTGGTATAGTGTGGAGACTATACACTCGTGATCAGAGTAAAAAATAGTATACTAATTGAATAAATAGATAATGAATATTAAAAAAATATGGGATATAAGAAGTTAATTTTCAAAAAGTCAATAATACATAAAGAATTTCGTGGATCCATTTAAAAAATTATGAATATATCATATGGATATAAAAAATGTAGGCATGCTTAATTAAAGGTATACAAAAATAAAAATGACCCAAAATTCTATACAAAAGCATCATGATTCATGGATTGTTTCTATGCTCCTAACCCCCATACTCTAATCAATCAAGCATCCATGACCAAGCTCTTTCCCTTGTCTTGACATGAATCCATGAAGTCTATCCAAAAACCATACAATGAAAAAAATAGGGTGTTAGATATACATTGTAGGACAACACCAAATGGTGCCTATACAAGTCTAGTGAAATAGTATAAAAGCAGAAGCGTGATGATATAAAGATAAGAAATCTAACAACTTTTTTTAAGTAATAGTTATGTCGAGTACGGACTCCTCATTGACAGCCTAAAAGACCATAACAGCTTCATATCATGTCGATGATATTCTAATAAAGATCCAACTATAGGTTAGGTTCTATCATGTATAACCAACAACAATTGTTCAAACTAATCATTAATTAGACCCAAGGTGAATCCACGGTGTTGATGTCATATTATTAAAAATACATGATCCTTGAGGAATCAAGGAATCGTTGACCGCAGAAGGTTAAGCCAGCTCATAATACCTAAACTATACATCCTATATATATGGGTCTATTTGTAATCTAAGGGTCACACCTAAAGAATTCCACAGGAGTAATTTGAAATTGATTCTATAGATCATGTCGATGGTAAATCCCAGATAAGCATGACTGGGACCTAATTGAGGAATCCATGGAACCTCTTCTCTTGATACATTGGTTAAATCCAAGGAGTTTATTTGAGGCATTCTAATATCGGGAGAATGAGTCAAATGAATCATCAAAATACGTTCAGGTAGTCAAAAGTAAATTAGACATTGACCATGTTCCATGGTGGGTATCACCATTGGATACTAGCCCAATTAATTAGTGTGGTGTCTTAAAGTGATGAAATAATTCCCTCAAGAAACCTAGTCCACGTAATGTCATACCACTCCTATAATAAAAAAGGTCTATAGTATATATATTCATGTTAAACATGTTGAAAAAACTACTTAGATGTGATAATAATGACAAATTATTCAATATATATATATATATATATTTCCATTCTATACATTTTCATTGAATAATGAAAAATGATATTCATGGTTTAATTTCATTATTCAATTATTTCCAATTAATATGATCCACATTAATATTGCTTGCCTATTTACATGGATCCAAATACCATCATTACTTATTATACTTGTGATGAAGTCAAATAGAACACACCAGTATGTGTTTTGGAATTTTGAATATAATGGGTAACATTGGTATAATCATAGAACACCCAGTGAAAGGATCATGTTGAGGACCTTGACCTCAGACAATAATAAATGGGGTCTAATTGGTCATTTTACTTCCCAAATAACCATCAAATTTAAAGAAAGTTGATTTAGGGGTGAAAGAATAGGTTAAACCACTACGTAGAAAAATAAATACAATTATTTTTATACAAGAAATGAGGTAAAATTTATAAAACATATGCCTTTTTCTTATGGAGGATCACTCATCTAGTATCATCATTTATTTTTCCAGAGAAGAAATCGTGGAACAATTGACAAATGACCGTAAAATAGGGCATATTAGTTCACAAAAAAAATAAATTATAAACCATAAAGTGAGAAAGTGTATTGTAGACCTTTTATTTGGCAATCTAATGTTAGAGACAACACATGAATTAGAGTGAAGATGAATGAAAAAATTCAAATCATAGAAAGATAATAAGAGTGCTATCCCAAACATTTGGTATACTAGAAAAAAGAAGGAGGTAAAACAGTTATCAATTTGAAATGGATGTATGGGAAAAGGTAATTCTATCCAAGTTTATGATTTTCACAATTTGAAGAAAATATATTCCAAAAATCGTGCCAACCATGTCACTGGTAATGAAAGTTAATAGACTTCTGACATAGTGTGTGCACACTGTTTATCAATCTATGGTCACCCCATGTGGAATGTACTGTTTGGGTGAAACCCCCTCACAAGGGCCCAATGAATGTTTAAAAAACTATTTTTTGCCCGTGCACACAATATGAATCCCTATGTAGTAGACCCCACAGTTTTTCCATATTACATGGACATAGGTGAAATGTTTAGGCAAACCATATAACTCATATTTTTACAGCAAAACATCAAGTTATAGGATCTGAAAAAACCCATACAATTCTAACCCCTTGAATAAAATATATGGAATATTTATATGTGTAATATAATGATTTTAAACATTTAATTAATTTTCTTACGCCTCATGTGATCAACTATGATATTATAGCCTCCTCTACATAAAAGAAATCATCCTTCAGTTTCCCATACGAGGGTAATAAAATACCGTATAAGAAAATATCGGGCCATTGGGACCAAACATCAGTCTCCCTCTCACAATTATGATTCTATACATGTCTATTCTTCCATAAAATCCAGAATAAAATAACTAACCGACCAGTGAGAGTTTTTTTCTCCCATATATGATGTGTATATCTTTTACCTCCAAAGAGCATATACTTCTAGCTAAAAATCATCTGGTTAAAAGATGTGCGACAGATCTGAAGAGTTGTGATGTAACTATGAAAGGATAAAAACATTGTGAATAGATTTTTATATCTGAAGGGACTTCTATCTAATAAGATACAAATAAAACCATCTCAAATACCTCAAAAGGTCTAATGAAATGTGATGATAAATTACCTTCGTGCTTAAAATGGTGATTCCCCAGTCTAATGGATACATGAATGAATTCCAATAGATTCCCTCAAACTCTTGA
Source organism: Viscum album (assembly GCA_963277665.1). NCBI lineage: Eukaryota > Viridiplantae > Streptophyta > Magnoliopsida > Santalales > Viscaceae > Viscum > Viscum album. The sequence goes on from OY728125.1 coordinate 1,700,335,360, forward strand.
TGTCAATGAAAGTGGTCGACATAAGGATTCTTCCTAGAGTAATATATATCAATTCACTTCTTATTTAATCGAACCTCTTATAGAGTCTACAAAATGAGATGTGGTCTAAGAAGTGCAGCCTCCCATGCCTCTAACTTGCAAATAGGGGACTAAAATATCCAACCATATAAGGGATCATAAGAGATTTTTGAATGATATCATAAATTTTATTATTGTAGGAGGAATCATAGGTAGATATATGTTTATTTCGTGAACCTTTAAAATCATTAATGGACACTCCATAAATTTCCTATAGAATATGTATCGTCTGCTCTGAATACCCATCAGTCTGATGGTGGTATACTATACTCAAAAGATACATTATAACAAAATACATCTAAAATAATTTCCCTGACATAGATGTAAAAAAAGAGATTCCCCATCCGATACAAAATTATTTTTGAATCCATGATGTTTGTTAATCTATTTTAATTTGATCGTCCCAATAGAATCCACTACAAATGCCTCCTTGATTGTTATGAAGTGAGAGAACTCTAAGAGTCTCTCGGCGTTCACCCATACCATGTCACTCCCTTGATGGGATTAGGATAATCCCATCACAAAATCTATGGTGACATCATCCCATTCACACTTAGGAATGGGAAACAATGGAATAATCCTTACTAGTTGCTGGTGTTCCACCTTCACCTTTTGATATGTCATACACTTAGTAACAGAACTGGTTACCTCCCTTTTCATACCAAGCCACCAATATTGGAAGCATAGGGCACGATTAATTTTATTTATACTAGGGTTCATATCGCTAGTTGAATCATGATACACTAACATCAATTCATCCTATATGTATATAGGAATCCATACGCTTCCATGAATTCAAAAAACCACATCCTCATCAATGATCCATCTTGGTGGTGTTTTTTTGGTTGAAAGAGTCTTCCTTTAGATGAGTAATTTGGGATCCAATGACTACCTCATCAGCACCCTCTCTAGTAGTATATTGGTCACTAATAAGTCTTTAAGGGTTGAATATTTTTGATTATTCAAAATATCTATGTACATATTATAGATCATTGACGTCAACCTATACTAATCACTATAACTCTTAAATTTCTTACGTACGAGTTCTCCCACATGGAGAATCCGCTATAACATTTTTCTTCACAATCATATAAGCAAGATAAAAGTCAATGGATTATAGTTATTCAATACACCTCATCTATCTAATATTTATGTCATGTTACAATAATATTTAATTGATTATTTTGTGGTCTGTAAACATCAAAAACAACTCTCAAAGATGATAATTCCTGCAAAAAAAAACTATGAACAATAGATGCCAACATGAGATCATGAATCGGGTAATTCCTCTCTGGTGACCTCAACTGATGAGACCCTAATATAGTCACTCAATCATCCGACATAAAATCTACTCCTTGCTCAGTGACCGATTCATCAAAATAAACTATATATCTTTTTTGTGGATCTGGATGAATGAGAATCAATGCAAAATTCAGTCCCCCTTTCAGCTACTCATACAATTATTCATAGTACTATTTCAATTTGATGTTTACACCCTTCTTATTCAATCCCATAACAGGTGATTCAAGTAATGAAAACATTTTAATAGTGATCCTATAATATGTAGTCATCCCAAATTCACTCTATATATCAACGATTTTCTTGGTATATTTCCATGAAAATAAGCAACTCACCTTCTCTAAGTCAACAAACTCTCCTACCTATGAAGTAATGTGACCCAATAAGTGAACCTTTTCGATCTAATACTATCATTTTTTGAGATAATAATAAAATTGGTTATCTATTATTTCATTATTTACGACATCATGTTTCATAACATGGTTATTTAAAGTGAAAGAATAAACTAAGATATCATTCATAAAGACTACCGCATTTGAATCCAGATATGGGTGAAAACCTCAATTCATTAGATCCATAAAATAGATGGTGCCATTATAAGACTGAATGAAATAATCAGACACTCATAAATAACAGGATTCTATGAAATGATATATGACATATCTCTAAAGGTCTAACTCATACATGATGATAACCATCCATCAAATCAATGTTGGAGAAAACATCCAATCCTCAGATCTAGTAAAGAGGTCATCAATACTAGTTTGTGGACATCTTCTCTTAACTATACTATTGTTCAATCATTGGTAATCCATGAAAATATAGAGGGTACCATCCACCTTCTTGGAGAAAATTATTGGGGAACCCCAATGTAAATTACATTTTTCTATAAAACCCTTATCTTAATCATTCTAGATCTATCTAATGAGATCATGAAAATTAGTAGTATCTATCTGGTAAAAAGGAATATATACTAGTGTTTTGAAGGTATTATCTCTATAGATAAGTCCACCACCCTCTTTGGAGGTAAAAAATAATCTGGTAAAAGATCAATGGAATGATATAAGATAGGTTAGAAAATAGCTAAATCTATACCATAATACTCTACAAGAATGCCAGTAATCCAGACTATCACTCCACCCTTTCGAAAATGCATTGGTCTAGCCCTAATATCCTATGATTCCAATTCACGTTTATGATGGTAAATATTTCACTTTTTTGATGTAATAAATACACTATTCTGATATAATTACACATAAACATAATAGTGGACCAACTATTACATCTCATGAATGAAATAAAATCCTATTACATCAAGTATTAAGAGGTCCCCTAAGAAATGATAATTTCATACATCAACAAGGTATTCATAACATTGGAGTACACTCTTTGACAAAATTCTAAATGGGGTATCAAGTGTCATTACCCTTTGGAAGTACTAAATATAAATAAAAATTATTCATATGATATCTATATTGATAAAATAATTTCAACCACCTATATCAAATTGAGATGATACTAAAATAGAGGATACAAAAATTATACCTCTAACAATAGAAGTCCTAACACCATACTCCTCATGTAAAGAATACACTACATACATTTTTTCTGATCCATAACACCGAGAAACTACTTGACAAATTGCAGTGGGTCCACTCAGTTGATTTAACATATCATAACTCTGGCCACCTCGATTATGTGCACTTTCCAAACCTATATGACCAGTGTTTGTCATGATTCAATACTAGTGTGGAGCTAATAATAATAATCATAAAGTAAGAGAATGGGTGGATCCCCTTCTACTATTAAAAATTAAAATTTCCCTCAAAACCTGTGAGTATCCCTTACTCTTCCACATATTTAGAACACAACTGGACCTCTATCACTCTAAGGATTTACATGATCATATCTATTGAACTATTTGAATATAATATAACTACTAGTTCTAATGTACTAACTGAAAATGATCTATTGGGAACCCTATAGATGGTGCTTCATGTCGCTGGATGAACTAATACCCTATCTCAATACAGAACAATTATTCATTGCACTATTAGATTCCATTGAATTATGCTCTATCATAAGGTCGTTGTTAACAATTATTTAACCATTATCCAAATAGAATGAAATTATATGAGATGAGATGGCTCACCTCTGTCCATCCTCAAAGTGTATTTCTCTCAAAATCTACTCTGTAGGTAAGGATGGTGAAAAATGACGAACCTCTGTAAAGGGTGATGAATAATAAATGAAAAATTGGGTTCCTTTCACTTGATGAATTACCAACCTTTCCATTTCAACTCTCAGCATATTTTAAATGAAATATTTGTAGAAGGATTCATGGGAATCCAACCATACCATATCCCAATACAGGTATTCCATAGTAACAACACTATACAAATTCTTTGAGGAACCATGATTAATATAATTTATGATCTTTAGAATTTTATCTAGGGGTATCTCATGGTTCTAGAAGAGAGAAACTATTTCCATTAGCTATGTCTCAGTGGTTTATAGGCCTATATCCCCAAAAAATGTTGGAGGATGCTTCTTCTGAAACTCTAAAATTCTCTCTATAGTAGTTAGTGTTGGTCGTGGTTCTCCCTAAAAATTTTATATGAACCATATAAAACCCTCTCAATACTAGTCATCATCACCCATGTCCTGTATAATTGGGGGTTCCCTATGTTAAGGTACTGGTAGGTTATGTTCCACCACATCAAGGACGTAGTCATTCTCACCTTCCTGGAACTCAACTAGGGGGTGTCATAGCGTCATAGCTCTACAATTTAAAATAACATGACCCCAAAAATATTTGATATAATAAAATGAAATACACATCAGTATTATAGGAAAAATCATATCTATAAATGATTCAAAACCCTTTTCTTGCTCACAAATCCAAGCCTAGGGGTTGTATAATATTGAGAGAAACCACTAGAGATACTGATTATTTTCCACCATTATGGTCTGGTATATGTTAAGTTCTCTATTTTATAGTTTGTTTCTAATATACAATTTTTTGAATTTCACGTTATAGAGGAAGACACCATTAATGTTTAATTGAAATAAATGTTTAATGAAAACCACTGCCATTTAACGTATAGAATCCATAGACTCTAAATTTTTTATTACATGTATATTTATGTTTATGTATATATATATATATATATTCTTGTTAGTTTCAGTTTTCATTCCCAAGTAATAACACAGTTCAATTTATAGAATTCAAATGGAACTACATGTAACTACAATGAGGATTTCATCTTGGTTTAATTATATGGACCATAATTCCCAATTTATAGACACACACACTCTCTATACATTAAAATTGGAATAAACATAATTTCATCCAAATAATGATTCATCCCATTTAACTAATGGTTCATAAATCAATATCAATACAATTGGATTATTAAGGCACCATCAACACACTATAGAGGAAGGAAAATCATTTTGATGATACAAACACTCTCTTCCAGAAATGTAAGAGTAATCTCATATATAACTATCAAGGAACAAATATTACACAATAATAATTCACATAGTTGTAAATGTGGCCTGACATAATGCATGAAATTTAGTCCTCACATGCCTATAATGATCAATGAGAAACAAAATCTTTCCCCTATCAGTAAAATGATAAAAATAAAGCCCACAATAATAATGAATGCCACAATAAATGTCCCTTACCCAATGGTATAATTAGTACAACTGTAACATAAAAATTTTGAAACTACAAATCCCATTCATGGAAATTTTTATTGTCCACTATATTTTGTTTTTCTACTCCAAGACACGTGATCAATAACAATTAAAATTCATCATTGTATCTTATATAAAACCCAATAATTATAAAAAAATGAAAATAAATCCATCTTTTTACAATTTTTAATGTCCCAATCCTGGACCACTCATAAGAAACTGAACATGGTCAGCCACAAGGCCTCAATCACACCTGATCGTATCCTAGAGGTAACCGACTCGCTATGAGTGTATAAGGTGGTGTAGTATGAAGACTATAAAATCAATAATAGAGTATAACAATAATATAGTAAAACTAATTACAAGTGGAATTATTATAAGGACTGAATGTACAATGAATGTAAATCAACCAATGAACAACAATACCTAAATCCCAAATTGGACCCATATAAAAACTGATGAGTATGTCATAGAGATATAGAATGTGAAGAATATGTACATACATATATAATAGAAGACACTAATGTTTACCCAATAAAATCATGATGTATGGATCGATACTAGGATCTCAATCTCCCATTCTATATTTATTCTTGCATTAAGTACCAAGAATCTTTCCTTGTCAAAGCCTATATCCATGATGTCTGTCCGGGTACCAAATGACAATGAAAACAAGTTAAGAGATATACTCGGTATTCCAACACTAATTATTTCAATATCATTCCAATATGTTATTATATATGTTTCTGTCTATAAGTATAAAGATAATCCATGGATAAAGATGTGTCAAATAATAGTCAGGTCGAGCATAGACCCCTCACGGGATTCATAACTTATTATACCTTCTTTTTCTCATGCTAGAGAAGTTTAAACAGGGAGCCATCATGATGTTAGGTTCTATAGTGTATATCCTACATGTTACAACATATTTAATCATAAATAAGAAGGATGGTGAATATAAGGAATCCATGTCAAAATAAAAGAAAAATATGATCCAAGAGTAATCAAGGAATCATTGACCATTGAATTCAAAGATTGATAACAGTCTAGAAATCATAAAGCCTATATATTTAGGCCTATGTTTAGTCCTAGGGGTACTTCTGAGGAATTACACATCAATAATTTCAAATTGAGTCTAGAGAGAATTTCCATACTAAATCATGAGCTATGAATGCCTGGGACACATGGGAAGAATCCAAGGTGGCTCCAATCCAAAGATATCAACAAAATCAAAAAAGTTTATCAAAGGAACTGTATTATCTTCAAAATAAGGAAAACGAGTCTTCAGAATATTCCATGAATACATATATAAAAAATACATAGAAAATGTTCCAATGTGGGTATCTCCCTTAGAAACCGGCCTAGTAAATCTTGGTGGTTTCCTTTGAGATATCTAGCCATTCCCTTGGGAATCCAAGTCTCACTCAAGTAATACAAATCTTATAATATATAAGAGTTCCATAACAAAAATATGAGCCTTAAGATTAATGAAATAATTAAAAACATGTGATTATCATTCCAAATCATCCACTTTGTTTATATAATTCGAGTCCTTATATTTTCATTCTATAATGAAATAGGATATGTAAGGGTTCATTTCATTAATAAATTTATTCCAATTAATATGGGACAAGTTAAAAATTATTTTCCAATTTCATAGTTTAAATCAATCACTTTAATTAAGTAAACATGAGAGTAATTCAAACATTGAACACCAACTCGTGATTCATCTATTAAAATAAAAATGAGAATATAGGTAGTAGAATGAAATACTAATGGGATAGATCATGTTGAGGTCTGTAACCTATAAACACAAAAATGGGGGTCTAATAGGGAATTTAATGTCCAAGTTAAACATTTAATTTAAGGCTAGTTGATTTCAGTGTCAAATCATGGGTGTGACCTATGCGTGACACAAGAGTGAAAATTATAAATTATTGATACTAAAGATAAAATTCATAGACCACCTACCTTTTTGTTTTGGAGTAACACTCTTCTAGTATTGGCCTTCTTTTGGTAAATATCACAACAAAATGAAATAATAGAAAATTTAACAGAACATAGGACATATAATATCGCACATGAAAAGTCAAAAATGGAAGGATAGACTGTGAAAAGAAGGATGCCGATTTTATATCTTACTAGTGGTGACCAAAAATGATAAAGAAATTCAAAACAGATTCATGATGAAGTAGGATCTTCAAAGGACTGAAAGAGGACAGGAGATATCTCAATGGAATGTAGTGTGTAGGGAAAAAAGGACGATGAGAAAAGGTTATTTATTTTCAATGGATGAAGGGAAAAAGGGTTTTCAACATTATTTTTTAGTGGAACTATATCTAGATGTATGGTATTCCAAATAGTTTGTAAAATTTCCGTCTTGAACATCCCATGTATAGGTTACTCAAAGATTCAGGCACACAGGTTTTCAAACCATGCACACTCTATGAACTAGGTGATGTCTTGGTGACACCCAATCACATGGTCTAGTTGCATGATTTGAAAAACCAAGAAAAATTTGTTAACACCCTCTATGACCCTCTGTAGAACACCACCTAGTTTCTCTCTACCATGTGTCCTTTGGGGAATGGTTTATGGGCTTGTGCACTTGGTCAGTTTCCTCTAAAACATGGATTTTTGGGCTCCGAACAAGACCTAGAGACTCTTGATTCCTTCCTTATACTATATGGAATATATATTACTATAAAATTAAATTCAAACCAAGGGTTAATGTGTCTATGCCAAAAAATAAAAATAGGGATGTTACAGTTTGCATTTAATTTGGCTCAATGTAGTAGTTAAAAACAGAATATACAACACGACATGTGTATTGTCACAATTGTAAATTTATTTTGTTTATAAAACATTTTTGAAACTATCCAAAAAATTATAATATTAGTCATTGTTCTTATTTGACATGGGACACTCATTCCCAATCGAAATGATATCTTCAAAGACGTTCACACACTCATAACCAATTTATTTAGGGTTACACAATGAGCATCCTAAAACCCCAGTAAGATCTTTCTTCGAATAGGAGGTGATTATTTCAGAAAAAATAGACTAGAAACAATTGAATTATATATAGTATGACATGTATGAAAAAACGAGTCACCATAGTGGTGACATATATTATTCTTATTGATTCAACTTTAACACATTTTTGGTGTGACACTTTCACATCCCACTACTTAATTACCTCCCATGTGGTAAATAAAGTGGGTTAACATGTGTAAATTACGAATCATGTACCTAGAATAAAGAAACTTCTCAGTGAATGAGATTCCATGTGACATAACTTTGTATAATGTTTCATCATGATTCATCCTGTATAGTTTTTATTAGAGTTCAATATCTTATGTATGAGATTTTTTTATCTAATTAGGGTGGTGAACTTTTCGGCATTATTCAATGAACATACTAAATACTATTATTTGTATATTTAATTCATGTCTCCTAATAAAAATTTTCATTTATTAAATGGGTAATGGGATATAATTTTTAGTAGAGTAGGTCATTCAGTGAGAGTGGATAGAAGAATCTTCTATCAAATTGAAATAATGAACTTTATAACTATTAACATCATCAAGAGTAAAAATTTATTTGTATAATATATTGACACCTTGATAAATTTCTATGAAATTTATCTAGATTTCCACTTGAATGGGAGTTGTATTTCTCCATCTAACATTATCCAAAAATGAGTATTATTTCACTACTATTTTATTAATTGAAACTAATAGAGTGACATGAACTGATATTACAATTGAAATAGAAGGAATGAAATGTCATTATAAGACCAGGTACCAATCCTTATGTCCATATGGTATATATATATATAAAGTTGTGTTTACTATTTTAATATTGGTTAATTATCACATACTATATAATTTTATGAAAAAATATGATATGATATTCCATAAATAAGTGTTTGTATTATTAATTAAAATGATCTAAGTTGTTTTATATAATTTATCATTCGTAGTGGTATAAAAAAACATGATTCAGGGATGGTAATTAAAATATATATTATAGAGGATGTTATAGGTAATATGAAGACATATTTAGTCATTTTTTTAATTATGAATTCCCCAATAGTATTCCTACAATTGATAAACCATTTCTTTTGATTATTCCTTGAATATTATGTTTTAGTATTTTTTTTTGAAATATATTGTGTCACTCTCCATCTAGGGATTACCATGAAAGGCCTTAGGATATTAAATTGAACACATTGTGTAAACGTATTCTATTTGAAGTATTCTCTATTTATGACTTTTGGACATAATAGGATCAATTTATTAGACATGTCATATCTCAGAAAATAAAATTGCTCACTCTTATGTTAATGGAATCCCTTATTTTTGGGAAACCACCTATGAATGACTTTGAGATACCAAAATGCTTTTATTTTAAGGTTATTAGAATCAATTTTTCAATGATGTTTCATCTATATATTTCTCAATGACTTCACTGAAATTAAATGGAACTCCATTCTATTTGAGAATTAGTTTTTATAAATCTTTTCAAAAGAATGAATAGAAAACTCTTTAAACATATATCATGATAGTTATAGAATTAGGTGATGGATATTTAGTAAATTGTTATGATTCAATATCTAGAGTAGATAATGTTATTATGTCGAGGTACAGTGTCGAAGCTTATGACTCACAATAGTTGTAGAACATGAAAACAAATATCCAACATATGATTTTGGATAAACATTGATATTCCATTATTTAAAATATGTTTAATAATCTATTTTATTAGAAGTTCATATATTTTATTCCTCTTAACATCTGAAGATAAATTTTTTCATAGAGGAATTTTAACCAAAGGAAATAATTATGGATGTGTTGGTAAAATTTTAGGTGACAAGAGGGGGAGATGATTTATTTCAATTTAAAAACAATTCATAAATTGAAACTAAACTAATATAAATTTAAACAATTAATCAGAAAATTTGTAATATATGTATTAAAGTGAAAAATAAATAATAATATGTGGATGTAATTAAATAAATGAAATAGAAATGTATAAATATAATTAAAAAAAGTAAAAATTTAATAATGTATTTCGGGATCCCTACGTCTCCTCTCTATAATATGATTGAGTGGTTTTGGTATAATGTTTCTTAATATTTGTAGAATGACACCTAATACACCATTATTTTAAGAAGTTATTGAATGAAATACATTTCAAAATGTAATATACATCATTTTTAATTGTTGAATTGTGAATTTCAAGGTTCTTTGTTTATTTTGCAGTTCTAATAAGAATGAATCAATCCTTTTAGTTTTCCTAGATAGAAATTGAATCTCTTAAAGTTTTAACGGTAGTGTGAACCAATCCTATAAGACTCATATGATAGTGAGCACCCAAACACCTCACATAGGTTGTCAGCAACAAACTACCTCAAACTGAATGACATCAAGTACCAGGGAAAATGAAAAAGAATACTATTTATTTATAAAATACCTATGAGGAACACTCAAAATCCATCCAATAAAATACAAGATGATAATAGAGGGTGAGAGATCTAGAAAAGAGTGAATTAATATTGAGAATGAAAAAAGTATCGTAAGAGAGCCCAAAAATTATCTTTCAGGTATACACAAACATCCAAGCAACCTTAGAGTGTATTTATATATTCTAATATCTTTAAGAAAATTCTGGAAATTAAGATGGTTGAAATGAGCTGTTGGGAGTCAAATAATGAATTTAGTGCCCTCCACAAATGTTTATCTCTTCAATATCCCTGTATCCCACCAGATAGCCCATGGGTGCCACTAACCCATCATTGGAAGTTGAAGAGAACCCAGGTTATATCCATCAGCCATCCTCCCATGGATGATATCTATATAGAGATATTATTTTTTATAGCAGCTACTAACTAAATTTTTCCAACATAATTGACAACCACTACTTCTAGACTACTTGGGACTTCCATTGATGACTTCCCATACCTCATTAGTTCTCTATTTTGTATATAAAAATCATGATATGATTTCTAAAATAGAGACATTAAAATTTAGTAAATAAGATTGTTAGAAACACAATTATATGTTTCTGAAAATTAAAACCACAAAAGGGAGTAATATACAAAATCCTACCCAAATTTGATGATAATAAATAGATATGAATTTAATGAATAAAATTTTTGTCTTAATGAAATTATCCTGATTGTGTCTAAAATAATATCTAATATTTCATAAGTAAATTCAACCAATAATTGTCAATAACAAAAGAAGGAATTTTAAAATGGATTTGATTAATGATCTCCTCAATTAATCATATTCAAAACCTCCATAACATTGTGATTATAAAAAAATATTAATAATTTAATAATAATTTAACTTCAAAAAAATTCATTTTCCTAAATAATTTAAAAAATTTCTGATTTCTTTGAAACTATTTCTTTTCCCCCATAAAATCAGAAACATTATTCGGTGTGAAAACTATATCACCTTTAATTATATAAAATCCTAAATATTAAAATAAATTAAATTTAAAAAATATATAATATTTGAAACCATATTAAAATATTTATCAAGAGACTATAATATTACCAATCCATATATTTCATGTTGTTCTACGCTAAAATAATTTTAAACAAGATGATATAAATGTAATAAATTTAATTTCATCACCTTCTCCCACATTATAAGTATTATAAAGATCCAAAATAAGGGTTATAGAAATAAGATAAATTTACTTATATTAATATTTGGTTGAAACATGAAAATTTCATAAGCAATAATTTTTCATTAAAAGTATTAAAGAATAAAATGAATTTGAAACCATGAAAACTATAAACATTCTGAAACATATTAATTAAACTAATTATTTCACATTACTAAGGTTTAATAATTTAAAACAATTTCTTATAATATTAGAAAAAATAAACACATGATAATTTTTATGAAAAAATTTATTTTTGAAATAATACCAGGATTTAAGAATTTTTTCTAAAAAGATTGTGTCACTGGAGAATGATTTTTATATAAAAATGCATTTGGTTTCATCTTTATTAATGAATTAAAATTATTAGCGGCCACAAACTATGTCAAAAAATGTTCATGGTCAAAAAAAGTGAAGCCAAGATTCCCACAAAAGAATATTCTAAAATCCAATCTCAAAGACTAAAATATTTTAACATTCATAATATTTTTTAAGTACCAAAAACCACAGAATAGTGATATTATACATTAAAAATTAATATACAATTTAGTACAAAATTTGTTTAATCACATTATATTTTTTCCAAAAATAGTTGTCTCTCTTTATGAACATTATAGATTCAAATAGGAAGGGCTCCCCAGAAAATGATACATACACGTAGAAGTTTAATGGGCCACTAAAAGCATGTAAATAAAGAGTTAAATAAGGAAAATAAAAAACAAACCTAATAGAGTGAATGTGGTAGGCCTATCGCTTAATTATTGGAATAAAATAATTTATATAAATATAATTTATTAAAAGTACATTAGTCAATAAATCTCACAGTTGGGAAAAACAATTGTGGTAAAACCACAATATTTCCAAACATTGAAAGAGATAAATATTCTTTGAAATCACCCATTTATATAAAAGAGATTTATTAAGAAATTCATAGTGATATATCGTTGATATAAGTAGTAATAAAATAAGTATTGATCAAATAGACATTAAATTTAATTTTTAAATAAAATTAATTTAATACGACAACAATTTCAAGAGACAAAACAAGTAAATCCAAAAAATTTACGTGATAAATTTAATATATATGAATTATTTTAGAAGATTTATCAAAAATAATATTTTCTATAAGAAAATATTGGAATTGAGAAAAGGGTTAGATCCACCTAAATTATCGTTGATGCTCTTTTCTGTCACAGAGTTTAACGACTGAAAAAGGGAAATACCTTAGTCGAAAGTAATTCATCCTTTGAAAAAAAAATAAAAAATTGACAAAGGCATGGACAAGAATTTATCCACACTTGTGTTGTGAAAGTTTCATAATGGTCACGCCAGTATACCTGCGTGCCACATATTGGTCGCGCAGGTGACTTGTGCACCTTACTTGATTTTTTCCCCAGGTCTTTTGCAGCCTATAAATACCCCTCGTGGGAGCCCCATTTTGGGGATGAAAAAATTCCAAAACTCATATTCGAGCACCCGACACCCTATTATCTTCTAGAAGTCTTCCGAACACTTCTAAGGCAATTTCTTACCTATATTGGAAGTTCTATATAGGGGAAACAAGGACTAAGTGTTGAAACTCATCAACACTTGCACGCCTAAGTGGTTAGCCCTTAAGGGAAATAGCCAAACTTGCACACCGCCTTATCCCTTCAATAAAATTTGTGTGCCACTCTTTTGGAAGCCTTTAGGGATAATACTAAGGGATTGAGCCATGTCTTACCCAAGTATTACCCTATGGGTTGACCATCACACAAGTACTCATGTGTCGTGCAAGTATACTGGCGTGACCAGGACTTGCGCACACATACAGGACTTTCGCGCCTCTTTCTTTTTGGGTGCCCCTCCTGCCTATTCACTTAAATTCTTCAAATAAAGCTCTCATATTCAAGATTTAGTCTTCGTAACTCTCTTTAAATCCATTGATATCTTGGTTCCTTTGTTGGCTTCGTTATCTGAAAGGAATTCTGTGGAACATTTCTCAAAACCTAGAGATTTACATATCTTTATGTCACTAAGCTTAGAGATTTCATTCATTCAACCTCAACCTTTAAAGATGCGAGGATATTTATCCTGGGATATCTTTTTAGAAGTAAGACCCAGTCATAGTATTCCTTAACATGGGCCTCCTTCTCAGTAGTAAGTCCCAATCTCAAAATCCCAATTATGGACATCCCCCTTAGTAGTAAGCCCTAAGTCCCCAAAAATGGGCCTCCTTTTTTAGAGTAAGACCCAGTCTTCTAGTTCACTTAATTTTGGGCATCCTCCTCAGGAGTTAGCCTGAACCATAATTCTTTTAATATAGGAATCCTCCTTAAGAGTAATCCCCAAGTTCCCAAAATCCTAATTCCCCGTAACATGGGCCTCCTTCTTTGTAATAAACCCCAATCATAATTCCCCTTAACCGGGGCCTCCTTCTTAGGAATAAGCCCCAGTCATAATTTATCTTAACAAGTCATAATTTACTTCTGATTTGGGCTTCCTTCTCAGGAGTAAAATCCAATGATAAGTCCTCTCTGATTTGGGCATCCTTCTGAGGATTAAGTCCTAAATTAAGTATCCAAATCTCCATAAAGCACATATACTTTTATGGACCATGTTCTCAGGTTTTTTCCCCTAAAGTAAATCATAATTTTCATCCATCCAGACAGTCATACATACAAAATCCACACATCATTTCTTATAATTGCATCTTTCGTGGCACAATTGTCTGTTTTTACCAATACCTCTTGTTTCTCACACCGAGCCTGAATCACATGATCTTAGAGTGTAAAAATAATTTTGAAATCTTTCTTTGAGCCATCAATCATGCATAAAACCTCATACTTCTTTATTAGAACTATGTGGGTTCTGATTCCTTTTCCAAAACAATGGATACATAGGTATCCCATCTGCGGGTATGATCCCAACTCTGAAATAATCCATGTCCTTCTGAATAACAATATTCTTCAAGTGCCCCACTGAGTGGCTTTAAAACCAATATGGTCATCATAATGACCAAGATATTTCTATATAATGTGTCGAAGGATACCATTGACCAAGAATCTCTAAAAAATACAAATGATTCTCTATCGATGAAGAACCTTGAATACATATAAATGATTTTCTAAATCTCATAAATACTAATAATTGATTTTTAGATCTAAAGGAAAGCTCATTTTCAAACTTGGTAATGTAATAAGGATTCACGAACATAACTTAAATCTATAAAGAGAGTCCCAGAGTAGACAAAAACTCCCCCCAAAAAGGTGTGATGAGTTTGACCTCCCATCCTCTCGACGAATGAAAATTATTAAGCCTCATCAGTCCATAACTAGTGAGCAGCTACCTTTGGAAGTAGGTCCAAATGGAAATAGAATCATTGGATGTTATCGGTTCTACAAACAAACACGTTAGAAACCTCTTGGAATGTTTGAACCTTAAATAAATGAGGTCATTCTCAATTCCAGAGGAAAATAATGGTGAACCTAACGTGAATCTTTAACTATGTTAAAGTGATGTTTTACTTATTTTTTAGGCCCCTATTGAAACTCAATGAGAGGGCCAACAGAACAATCAATAAAACATGTGCTCATCCAAAATATGTAGTGGCCGAACTTATCTTGATTAAGTCTGTTATATCAAACATGAACTCTTTTCCAAGATCTTCTGCGTTACAGAAATGGATTCTCTAACTTTCACGCCTGTGAATACCATTGCTGTGAATACCTTTGATGCTACTCTTGATGGATCATCGTTCTCTCTGAGGAAGACATCATCTACTCGGTATCATCAATGCTGGGTATCAAATGCGATGGTTAAGGAATACCGTCAAAATGGTACTATTACGACTCTAGAGGATGCTCGACAAGCCCTCAAAGTCAATAATTCACCCTGGTCATCCGGACAGCGACAACCAGCGATCAAGAATCAGGTGGTGCCAACCACTGTTTCCAACCATTTCGGGTCGTTATCCCTGGAACAGAATAAAACGTATCTCCCGTATTCTGGGGAGGTGAATGAGCAGGTCCCTCAGGGCCTTAATTCAATGAGAAATGAGTCCATCCCGAGGACTCCCATCAACAATCACTACCAGAATCGTGCGACAGTACACCCTCAACATCATGAGGGTATCACCTTCTGGGGTTCGACTCAGGTCCCTCAGACCCGAGCACGCAAGACGAACCGCCAGAGGAAAAATCCGGTCAACAGTGAGCATGTTCTTATCTCTACCATTTCTGGAAAATTCTGCCAACCATACTTGCTGGAAAGAAACGAGTAGACACACACACCCATCCGTTTTAATTCTACTGTCTAGCAGACCCGTATGGCAGTAACACACCAATCCTACTAGGAAATTCTAGTGGAGTACTATAGACAGGAACATACACCTGTTTACAAGTCATCAGCTAGTCAGCAGGCTCTTCTGACTACATACGATGAAGCCCGCCAACCCAATGTGTTGACAACTAGTAGACATTCACATACACCTGCTTACACTCATAAATCCATCCAGAAACCTCATCTGTCAGTATTGAAGGAAGTACGTCAACCACGTTCGGTGGAGTGCAATCAGCAGGCACATACACCTGCCAGTATTGATCAAGCCTACCAACAGTCTCGTTTGGTAGCACCCAGAGAAGTCAGTCAGAAAGCTCTGGTGACAAACAGGAGGCAGACTAAATTCTCTGCCCCCACACATAAGTACTGTCAGAATTCACTGGCAGGAAAAGGAGGAAAGGAGTAGGAACACAGTCCTACTCCAAGCATGGAATGGACATATATCCCGTTATGGTAGCTGAAGTCACCATGAATATTCTGTAAATGGTGAAAGAGCAGAAGCAAATCCCTGGTCATATTCTGAATGCCTGCCAGGATATTATAACAGCTTCAACAGAACCAAAGGGAATGAAATGAAAATCTATCTCTACCAGTGGATTGGAACATCAATAGTTCACTCTGGAACAGACACAAACATCTGTTCCAGTTCAAGAGGGTTGTGGGGCATACTTCTCCATGTCATATGGACAACCATGTCAGGAACATAGATGAGATTTGAGTGGAAATAATCAGCCAAACCTAATCCTTTCTCCTGAGAAGGCACATACACCTGCCCTTAATGACCACTTTCATTAGCAAGTGGTTCCCAAAGTGAGTGAGAAGGCAACTAAGAAAAAGACCCGTCCGGCACAGTCATGAAATTAAGGGCCAATATGTAACAAGGCCTTGATTGATGATGTAGTTCTTTATGCACTCCGACAATTATCTTTTTCAACTCAAGATTATACTCTCTCAGTTACCAATAGTGGGAACATTAATTATGAAGTTCTACATCAGATATATCTTCATGAAGGCTTACTTCATGACAGTTTGGTCAATATCAAAGTATCATCTTCAGATGAGAGCCATGATAACTCTCTATGTGGCCAGAAGACCAAGGGGAAATTTTTTTCATCTTTTGTTATAACCCACCATGGTGGTCCTCCAAATGATGATGAATTTAGCTGCGAAACACCTCTCCACATTCGTAATTCAAATTGCCTAGATAATTCTCCAATAGTCAATGTAGTGACAAGAAATCCTTCTTATCTTGAGGCACTTGGAAATGTGAAGGAAGTCATGTATGATGATTTACCGATAGCAGGTGAAAAACTTTCTCAATCAGAATATAACCCGGGGTGTAGGTCATTCTTCGAACCACCCATGGGTCATCCATCTTCTAGTTTGATCAGGGAATTCTCTACCAATCTTGTTGAATCTGACGAAGAAATAAGGATTCACGAGCTCTAGTCTAATCTGGTAGAATAATATTCATCAAATGATAAAGAGGAAATGCTGAATATGAGAAAACAACTGGCGAAAGGTTAAGTACCAGTTATGTTTTGGCCTTTGGCTGACTCTCAGTATGACATTCCAGAGATGTTGATGGAAGATGGAATTCATGATATTCATCTCAACATATGGAAAACTCTTTGTTAGTAGAAAAGAAATATTATCTTATGATGAATATGAAAATCATGTCAAGATAATAAAAGGGTTACAACGCCCAATTGACTTGGCATCTCTCTCAGTTTCTCGATATCCGAAGGCAGAAAAGCAACAGAGAGCCCTTCAACATTTATGCCCATGCACACTAAGAATATTGTGCCAATTAATTTACAATTCACCATGTGGTATTCATATCAGGGGATGGGTTGTCCATAGAGCACTACATTTCACAATGCTCTCCATCCAACAAAGCCCCCCAAAAATGGTCTCATGCAATGATATTGCCCATGGCCGACCACAGCCAATTGGCTTGGTTTGTAATCAAAGGGTAACTCAAGAACATGCCTCAAATAGTTCCTCTCAAAATCAAGCATACAGAGAAAAAGTTATTGAATTACTCCTGCATCAAGAGAAAAACAATATTGAACATGATTCTTGTTTTGAGCGTGCACATCATCAAGTGACAGAAGTGTCATAAATCAACCAACGATCTTTTGAGCTAGGTGATAAGAGTCTATGTAGGTTGATGCATCCAGCCAATTTTCGGACTACAGTCCATAAGATCAGGAGATATTTCAAGAAGATCTCGGATGTAGAAGATCAAGAACCACCCCACCTTCCCAGACTGGGGAATATTTTAACCCATCCCTTAGAATCAAAAAATAAGATTCGAGGAGTTGATCAGAAATAGCAGGAACAGCCTCAGTCCACAGGACTGGGGACCTTTTCAAATCTTCAATCTCTCCCTCAGAGAAAGTTAGTCTTCTCCCAATTAGGGAAGAAGCCACAAGAAGAATGAAGAGCCGAATTATTATTATATTCCCTCCAAATTACGGTTCATCAAGAAGTTCCTGAGGGATCGAATAAAAAAAAGGCAATGTCTCATCAAATACATTGAAGAAGACAATATCACAGAAATACTGATAGAAGGGATGCAATGAGTTATGCATCAATTAATTTAATCAAGGTCGTTGTTTCTGAACCTCTAGAACTTGAGGCTCACTCAGAGGGATTAGATGAGGAAGCTCCTGCTCAAGTGGTTGTATGCACATACACAAATAAAGAAGGTGTGCATACACAAAATCAAAGGAATACACAGAATCTAGTTAATCCTTCATGTAACCCACTTCCCCCTCTCCAAAAGGTGTCCAATAAGGGGAAAGGAAAGAATCAGGTTACATACCCTTCCTCTGGAGAAGGTCAATCCCTCTCACTAGAGAAAAGATTTGCACAACAGGAGGAAGAAATGAAGGAGTGAAGGAAGTTCAATGCAGAACTACTTCAAGGTAGTTTTCCTCCAAATCATGCTGAATTAAGTCAGCCAAGAGAATTTTTTGTGGCTATTGAGATGGATCAAAAATATCCTCCTTTATTAGTACACCCTCACAGGTCTAATCCTATGGGCCAGGTGCGACAACAACCGATGGTGTTATCATCAGTTGCAGTACCAGCCACCACATTTGTCCAAGCTCTAGTTATTTCACCGTCTTAGGTCCAAGATCTACCAGATTTTTCTCAAAAGTTAATGAAAACTATTGAGTCATTTACAGCTCGGTTGGAAGATATGGAGGGAAAACAAGCTCAAATTCTACCAGAAAAGAGAGCTTACCCTGAATGGGTTGATGAAATTACTCCCTCATCAAATTTTGCATGTACCACATTCCCAATCATTAATTGTTCGGGATACCTAGAGCAATAGTTAACGCATTTTGTTTCTAATTGTGATCTTATGATGGGAACCCATTAGAATCAGAAAGAAGTTAAGCTCAGGTGTTTCTTACAGTTATTACATGGACCTGCTTTTGTCTGGTATACAAGATTGCAATCCAGGTCAATTACTGGATGGGAGGATCTCTGTAAATGATTAATTATTCAATTTAGATCAACGTTGCCAAAGACAATAGTTTTTGATCTTAAAAACTATAAGAAAAGGGAGAATGAAAGGTTCTAAGATTTCATTTCTTTCTGTAAGGGATAAACATATTCCCTGAGTTTACCACTCCATCAAGAAGAATTTTTTCCAATATGTGTAGAAAATTTTGTGTGATGAGTTGCGCACACCGTTGATCCCTGTGAAATAATGAGGAGAGTTTCAAGACCTTACTTCGATCGCTTAGTAGATTGAAGATTCTCTTATAAAGACTAAGGGTAAAACTCATGTAATTCCATCAGCTCCAAGGAGAAGAATGGGTAAAGCAGAGACTGCTACAGTTACGCTTAAACAAGCACCTGTACCTACTTCTACTTCAAAAACTTCATCTTATCGAAGGGCTCCACCTCCTGAGCATCAACAACAGCGACCATTTCGTCAAGATGATCGAAGAGATCAAAGAAGGAAACAATTTTAGGATTTGAAGAGTAATGTTTACTCTTTCCAAAATGAAAAAGTTTCTTGTTACATCATTTCGGCTCTGGAAAATAATTTGGATCAATTTACAAGGCCCAAGAGGCCGAACAAGGAATGAAATGAAGAGCATCCCAATAGTTTCACATTTCATCAGATGTTGGGGCATCCAATTCAGGAGTGTTTTGTCTTCAAACACCTCCTTAAAAAATGGTGGACTCAGGACATGTCAAATTGAAAGGTTTTTCAGCTCAGGTAGCATGTGTTACAGCTACAAATATAGAGGAAGAAGGCAAGTGGCAAGAAGTCAAGAACACAAATGTGTAGAAATATGATGATTGGATGGTCAGGAAAACGATCAACCGAACTCGTTCCATTTTTCGAACACAATTGAAGAAACAAATTGTCTCTTATTCCATGAATATCACAGAAAAACCCTCTTTATCAGGGAGAAAATCCTCAAAGGTGAGGCATAATTCAAAGAAATAGGAGTAATAAGAAGAAGATGAGATCGTGTCAAAGACCAAATTGTCATTGACTTTGGAATATTTTATTCCATCTACTTCGAAGCCACGGGCACCGCCCCACCAAACGGTGCCACCTAAATTGGCATTGGCTAATCAGCTAGAGTCTTCATCAGAAGAAGATTTGATCTTTGGTTCTGTTAATATGATTCATTCAACAAAACATTAGGCCATTCACCGTTTCGATCTTGATGTTCCTGAGATCCTTGTATCAAAGAGAGGAATTAGAGGGATTTCCAAAGGTTTGGGATACAGAGGAAGTCAGGGATATCCCAGAAGAAACTATTCCAATTCTACCCCTTCCAGAACTGTATATGCACCAGAAACTCATGGTAGAGCCCTTTAGCGGGCTCAACAAGAAGAAGAAATTCTACCACTAATAGCAGATTCAGTTCTGGCACAGTTACTCTGGAAGATCAGTTAGAGGTTCCACCTTCTTCCTCTAAGAAAATAAATAGACTTATTCGGTCTAATCTTCCAATGCCGAGGTTATTGCCAATTCCTACCCCGATACAAGATGCATATACTTCCAAAGCATCAATATCTATGGTAACTGTGAAACCGCATGTTCCTGTAGGGACAAACTAACCTCTGGATCAAAAGTATGATGTTTTGAAGCATTTGGCCCAATTACCGGCCAAGTTATCAATTCTGGATGCCTTGAATTTATCAAAGGATCTTCAGGAGGCACTCATTGAGGCTTTGTCTAGTCCTCATGAGTTTGAAACTAAAATTGTTGCATCTGAAGTCTACCGTGTAGAGAATAATCCTACAGAATTCCATGTAGTGATATCTTTCACAGATGAGGATGATGATGATGTTGTGCATGGAAATATTAGACCTTTGTACATATCTAGAAAGGTCAATGGTGTAGAAATCCGAAGACCTTTAATTGATAATGGTTTAAGAGTCAACCTTATCCCCATTCGCACACTTCGTCGATTGGGCCTCACAGAATATGATTTATCTCTTTCTACATTGATGTTGCAAGGATATGATAAAAATGAACAAGAACCACTGGGTGAGATTACACTCAGAACTCAGTTTGGAGATCTTGTATCCAATTCGTATTTTATTTTTGTTCATCATGACACAGACTTCAACATATTTATTAGAAGACCCTGACTACATCAACATGTGGCTATCCCTTCATCATACCATCAATGTATCAAATATTGTTTTGATGGTCCAATTGGGACATTGTATGGTGATAAGGCCCCGTTCAAGACATGTGAATCTCAATACATTGAGGCAGAATTCTATCACATGAAGGGTAAGGAGGAATCCCCAACAAAGGAGGTTACCAAATTTAATACTCCATATGGTTTGGAAAAGATTACAGTGAGCCCATTCATACACGTGAGTACAGATTATGTGGTGCCTATCAGTCAAATTGATAGGATAGATCTGAATCCAAATACTCTTATGGAAACTTCCATAATGTCAATTACGATAATCAAGCCAGACATCGTGAGTGAAAGTGTTGATTCACCATGTAATGATGAAAGGTTAAATGGAGATGTCTTCATTTCATCCACTAAAATCCAGCAAGTTTATACTTCGCCAACCAGGCTAGAAGAATTTATAGCAATTTTAGAGGTGAACGATGATGTCGATTCTCAATCCATAATCTCCTCTTTGTTACCCAAGGAAGACCCTTCATCATCAATAGAGTCAGAAATGGAAACCTCTTCTTCATGATGTTCAAATTTTAACATCTCCCGAATCAGAGAAATTCTGCTTCATCATCTACTATGCAAGTAGAAGCAGAAGAAATAACACTTTTTAAAGAAGAAGAGGAAGATCTCAGAGATGCCCCTCCAGCTTTGGAAGAGGGTATCTCTACCACTGTAGATGAACTCAGATAATTAAATCTGGGCATAAAAGAATATCCACACCCTACTTTAATTAGTGCTTCCCGGGCTCTTGAAGAGCAAGAAATGTATATTTCATTTTTGAAGAAAAATCAAGATATATTTGCTTGGAACTATACAGAAACATCAGGGCTGGATATTGATGTTTCTAATCATCATTTGGGTTTACTAGAAGAACATCAAGGTTTTAATTAAGCCACATGAAGAACACACCCAAACTATGCTTCCAAAATAGAAGTTGAAGTGGATAAGCTTATCAAAGGTAAATTAATCAGAGAAGTTCAATATCCCAAGTGGTTGGCTAATTTTGTCCTTGTGAAAAAGAAGAACGGAAAAATTAGAGTTTACATTGATTTTAGAGATCTTAATAGACATTGTCCTAAGGATGATTTTCTAGTTCTGATTACAGAACTCTTAATTGGTGCAATAACTGGATATGAAGCACTTTCCTTCATGGATGGGTATTCTGGGTATAATCAAATCTGAATGGCTCCATAAGATGAAGAATATATAGCCTTCATAGCCCTTCAGGTTGGGTTTTTCTATCGAGTAATGCCCTTTGGACTAAAGAATGCAGGCGCAACATATCAGCGTGCCATGCATCGTATCTTCATACCCTTTCTAGGGAAGTTTTTTGAATGTTAAGTGGATGATTTGGTGGCTAAATCCATGCAATTTTCTAATCACTTGGCAGATTTGGAATTCATATTCAACATACTTCGACAACATAATTTGAAGATGAACCCCTTAAAATATGATTTTGGGGTAACCTCAAGAAAATTTCTCATCTTTTTTTTATGCCATCGTGGTATCAAAGTCGATCCTAAGAAGACAAAGTCAATCATTAATATGTCACCTCCTCAGAATTTGAAAGAATTGAGATGACTTCAAGGATACTTTGCCTATATTCGGCGTTTCATCACCAATTTAGCAGGAAAAAGTTTACCCTTCACCAAATTCATATAGAAGGGAATCACTTACCAATGGAATGAATAATGTCAAGACGCATTCAATATTATCAAGAAATATATCTTGAGTCCACTGTTGTTAATTCCATCTGTTGAAGAAAGACCACTAATTCTTTATGTGATTGCTTTAGAGCGATCATTGGGTGCCTTCCTTGCCCGGAAGAATGATGCTGAGAATGAAAACAACACTTACTATCTCAGTCAGACTATGATCAAACCAGAAACCCGATATCCAAGTGTTGAAAAGTGCTGCCTAGCATTAATCATTACAGTTCAGAAGTTAAGGAAATACCTACAACATCACGAGGACCAATTGGTATCTTGAAATAACCCGCTCAAATTCATCCTTAGTCTTCCAATACTTGCAGGACGTTTGGAAAGGTGGGAAGTTATTTTGCAGCAATTTGATATTTAGTATGTGTCTCAAAAGGCAATAAAGGGACAAGCTCTGGCTGATTTCCTTACTGAACTTCCTTAAGTAGAAGATAAATCTTCGTATATTGAACTTCCTGACGAGGAAGTATTCTCTATTCAACATAGTCTTCAAACATGGGAAATGTACATTGATGGAGCATCCAGAAGTCCAACAGGGGAGAAAATGAATGATCCTAAATTCAACAAAATTGGGTTTTGAATTGTGCTCATTTCTCCAGAAAAGGCACTGCTACCCTATTCCTTCTCATTTTTGGGAGGCAGGACAAATAATGATGCAGAATACCAAGCTCTTATCCCAAGATTGGGGTTGGCACTTCAAGAATAAGTAAATCACATAAAGGTGAACGGTGATTCAGACCTAGTAATCAAACAAGTCAATTGGGATTATGCAATCAGAAAAGAATATTTAATCCCTTTGTATGATTACGTCAGAGAGTTAATGGTGGAATTTTCTTTCAGAACCGAAATTGTCTTATGTCCTGAGATCACAAAATGCCCAAGCTGATACACTGGCTAATATTGCCACATCTCTGTCATATACAAATCTGGATGAGGCAACCATAAGTATTACCCACCGTCATACAATTTCACCTTATGTTCAAGCTAGAATAGAGGAAATCAATGAAATTAGTCCCATTCTTGAACCATATGGTCATACTACAGGACGGATGGCACCTAGCAGGGAATACCATCAAAATGGAACACTTCCACCTGATAGAGCTGGGAACGAACAAATCTGGTGATGTGTGGTAAATTTTACACTTTATGATAGCCCAGATCACTTAGAAAAATTTCTCTACAAAAGAGTTTTTTATAGAGTTATCTTCAGATGCATTGATGGTGAAGAGAAAATGGTTGTCATGAAAGAAGTGCATGTAGGAGTCTATGGTGCCCACCGGTCCGGAATAGACTATCTGGTCAAATTCGAAGGATTGGTTACTTTTTGCATTCAATGATAAAAGATTGTGTTGATTTCAAAAGGATGTTTCATTCTTGAAAATTACATGCCAACTCCATTCATCAGCCCCAAGAGTTGATTCATACAACTAAATACTGTTGGCCATTTTCCACATGGGGAATGGATGTGGTGGGACCTTAACCTTCAGCAATAGCCAAGCAGTTTAAGTACATTCTTATTTCTACTGACTTCTTTTCCAAATTTTCAGAAGCAAAACCTCTCAAAGAAGTTAGTTATAAAAGCATTGTTAGCTTCATAAAGTCTCACATCATTACCAGATTTGGTTTCCCTCATACCATATTGACGGACAATGGCACCAACTTCTGTTCATCGGAGGTAAGGAAGTTGTATCGAGAATACTACATCAAATCCAACCATTCCTCTCGGTATCATGCAACAGCCAATGTCTAGAGAGAAGCCTTTAACAAGACTCTTTCAAATATACTACAAAAGATGGTGGATAAAGATAAGAAATCATGGGCTGAAAAACTCTTTCATGCATTATGGGTTATCAGACCACCACCCGCACTAGAACGTGGTCAACTCTATATTCAATAGTATATGGAACCGAAGAAATATTACACATTGTGGTTCAATTACCCTCACTCAGAGTAGCCATTTGTGATCAGTCATCAGCAGATGAACAATCACAAGAGTGATTGGATGAATTGGAACGGTTAGATGAGAAAAGATTGCGCACCCTGCACCACTTGGAAGTCTATCAGAATTGAATATCATGATCTTTAAACACAAAAGTTCATCTTCGTTCATTCATTGAGGGAGAATTTGTATTGGTTCTCAGAAATCCCACGATACCATGAAAGAAACCTCCGAAGCTAATGCTAAAAGCCAATGGACCTTACTCAATACATAAGGATTACTCCAATGGAGATTATTCATTAATCTAAATGGATGGAGAACTCATCACTACTACAACCAATGATAGATTCTTGAAGAAGTATTTTGTGTAACACAAATGCTTCTTCACCCAACATGACGTTAAACTATATTTTCCTTGCTGCAAGACTTTAAACTGCATATTCCCCTATGTCCAGGAAGACGTTAAACTACGCCATCCTTGGTCTATGCATATAACATTAAACTATTCGCACCATTGTACAACATGACCATAAACTTCTGATGTCCTAGATACATGACGCTAAACTATACAGAAGACCCTTACATACAACTTGATGTTAAAATGTGTTTTCCTAGCTACATGACGCTAAACTGTGTAGCCCCGGTCCATGCATATGACCTTAAAACTATTCACACCATACATCCAACATGAGATTAAACTGTGAAAAAGTCCCTAATACATCCAACATGACGTTAAACTATGTCTTCTTTTGTCCTTACCGCATGACATTAAACTGCACAGCCCCCCTTCCGTCCTACATGACATTAAACTGTATTGTCCCTATCTTCCTAGCTACATGATGCTAAACTGTACAAAAGTCCCTTAATACGTCATACATGGCGTTAAACTGTATTTTTTCCCTATTACATGACACTATATTGTGCAACACCAATAGTCCTCACTACAAGACTTTAAATTGTATAGTCCATTCATATGTCATACTTGACATTAAACTGTGTATCGTTATGGTTTTTTCTACCTCTTGTTTCTCACATCGAGCATGACTCACGTGAGCATAGAGTAAACTTCAACCATAACACCCTCTCTGGGACACTAATCATGTGTAAGTCCCAACATCATTTTTAGGTCATTGTCCTCCAAAAAAACTTGATCACTAATTCATTATTTAATCGATCTACATGGAATTTGACCCTTGATTTCTAGGCTAGGTACGTAGGAACCCTCTTGAGGTTCAATCCCAAAACCAATCTCTTCCCATCGGTTCCCCTCCATCTTATACGATGTTGATTTGTGAAGCCACCCCCAAAACCAATATATTTACATTGGTTCACCTTTGTCCTTTCTATATGATGTTAAATTGTAAATCACTTTTGTATTATACGATAATAAACTACAACATTCTTTGATACCCTCACCGGAGAGGGAATCAATATTTACATTTATCTCCAATCATGTCATATTCCAAAGACTATGTGCATACATGAAAATGCCTGAACCATTTATCTTTGGTCAAACCATCATTGCACTAAAGTCCCCTTTTCACCCTTCACTTGCATGAACCAAATTTGTACCGAGGGAATTTCAAGAACTACGTGCATCTTGATTCCCATCCTTATGGGAAACATAAGAACATTTGAGCATCCCTCGAATCCAGCCCCAAGTCATTGGGCCAAACTCCAAATTCCACTTTCAGTCCCCAGGATAAAATGTCCTTTTGAAAACACACACTGTGTATTCATTATTATGGTCTGAGCTCTATGACCTTAAACTAAGATTCCCTATACTTTCATCCCACATGACATTAAACTGTATTTCAAGAACTAAGTATGGATTGATTCCCATCCTTATGGGATAAGTAGTGAAGTACAAAATCTTATTTCAGGACCCTGCCACAACATGATTATAGTTAGCATTGGTTTGTGTATATCTATATGCACTGAACAAATTACCATTTTTATGTTTCATACTGCTAACCTTAAATACTTCCAGATCTCCATAACCCTTTTCTTGACTTTTGGTCACAAAATTATTGATACTTGAGAGTTCTTTTTCCTTACTATGCAGCATCTTCCCTTAGGCGGCCTTGCATAAACAGTCTACATAACTGAACTGTCAGCCAAAAGATGCTATTATTTGACAATGCAGCCAATGCCCATCAGTGTTCCTACATAATTCAAAACCCTAACGGGTTTTTCAAATAATGATGATTTCATTCTTGGGAGAAAAACCTCTTTTGTACATAGTTGTCTTAACGACAATATGTTGGGGTCCGCAAAAAATGGACATCCTTAACATATTTGTCCCACACTCTTTTTCATGATCTGAAAGTATTCATGTCAATGGTTTATATTTCCCTTCCATACGTTTGGGTAAGACATTTGTAGGAGTGACATTCATCCAGTTCTTAGAAAATCTTGTTTGGAGATATCTACTCCTTATTCAAGTACCTCTCTCCATACAGCAAACTATATGCTTTGGAAAATTTGAATCCCCATAAACATGCAATTTATTTTTAGAAATAGAAAACTAAAATTTTGAGATTTCTTTTTCCTAAATATTCAGTATGTGCCCTTAGGCGGCCTTGCATAAGTAGTCTACATAATGGACCTGTCAGCCAAAAGATGCTATTATTTGACTTTGCAGCAAATTCCCTTCAGTGGCCCTACATAATTCAACCCCCTAACGGGTTTGTCAAATAGTGGTAACTTCATTCTTGGAAAATACCTTTTCTAATTTCTTTTAGCCCTTTTTCATGTCATTCCTCAGATTCAAAATATCTTAAGCCATAGTTTAAATTTTCCCCCTCATACTTGAGTGTGGTAATATGTCTTTAGATGAATTGTAAAAGAATTGAGTCAATTTTAATCCATTCAGTCAAAGCTATTTCAGACTTAAAACATTAGCATTTTTATGACCGACGTCCATGAATTTAAACTACCTACAAATGACAAGGGAACTGTGAAGAGAAGTCAATATTGTTGTACCTCTCAAACCCCTCGAGGTTTAATTTTCATGATCACAATCACCCTCTTATGTTTCTAACATTGTTTCAAGTGTTTTTGATTGATAGGAATCAAATCAGGTGGCCAAGGAATTGGGCCAAGATAGAAAGCTGGCAAATGGTCTGAAATCCAGACCACCGGCCAGCCGGTGGCACACCACCGGCCAGCCGGTGGCATCTGCTCTCAAGAAGGAGCCACTGCCTTACCACCGGCCAACCGGTGGCCTCAGCACCGGTCGACCGGTGGCACCCAGCCAGAACAGGATGAGCTACTGCCTCACCACCGGCCAGCCGGTGGCTCCTCCACCGGTCAGCCGGTGGAGCCTGGACCAAAGGCCTTCTCCTCTGCCAAGGCACCGGCCAGCCGGTGGCCCTGCACCGGCCAGCCGGTAGGCCAGTCAAACTAGCCGTTGGGGTTGACCAGTCAACCTCCTTTTGGCTCCCAACGGCTCCGAAGACCTCTCCAACGGCTCCGAAGCCTCCCCAAGGGTTCCTAGCCTATAAATAAAGGCCAAGGAAGCCCCGGACACTTACCGGAACATTTACAAAGCCACTATACTCATTTTCCATCTATTGGCCAGCCGGTGGAGCTGTACCGGCCAGCCGGTAGCACTGGTCAAACTAGCCGTTGGCTTTGACCAGTCAACTCCAAAAGCCTCCCAACGGCTCCGAGGCCTTTTCCAACGGCTCCAAAGCCCTCCAACGGATACTTGAAGGTTCCTAGCCTATAAATAAAGGCCTAGGAAGCCCCGGAACAACATACAAGCCACCGGACACATTTTTACATCTTTGGCGAAGCTCCGACGGATTGTTCCAAGGGAACCCAAAGTGCTCCAACAACTTCCACATCCAAGAGCACCTCCATAGAAGCTTGGAAGCGGCCCTCAAACATCATCAATCAATCAAAGGCGCCCAAGGCTTCTCCATTACGGGTTTTATTGTTTATCTCTTTTTGAGCTTTAAAATTGGGTTTGTGCCTACAAACCCCAACTCTTTTCTCATCTCCCCTTCTTTGGGTTCTCACACCACCACTAAGGTGTGAAGAGGTTTTCTCAAGCTTTTCCTTTAAAAGGCTTGTGTCTCGGTGAGCTAGTCTTCACCCGTAAAAAGACTAGTGGGTTCTTGCTAAACCATTAAAAGCAAGTGGGTTCTTGCTAAACCAATAAAAGCAAGCTGTAATAGGTCCTAGTGCTACCTCAAAGCCTAGTGGGTTTCTTGCTAAAACCATTGAAAAGCAAGCGGTAGGAATCTCTCAACGGTTGAGTTGGGAGCGGAGACGTAGGCCGGGTTTTGGCCGAACTCCGTTATCAAGTTTTGTGTTTTGCCTTCTTTATTTCCGCTGCATTTTTTACTTTGATTTTAATTTGTTTATCAATTTTTTTTTAAAAGGCAATTCACCCCCCCTCTTGCCATCTTTCCCTCCTTGGGGTGTTCTTCCGACCCAACAATTGGTATCAGAGGAAAATTTGTGTAATACCCTAACCGGTTACAAATTTTAAGATCCATTAAGATGGCATCAACCTCTTTCGCCCCCGAAGGCCTTTCTTTGGGTCGGGCTCCATTTTTTGATGGGACCGACTATAATTTTTGGAAAACCCGCATGTCAACTTTTCTTAAAAGCATTAGCTATCCAATTTATAGAATTGTTATGCATGGTTTTACGCTTTCTTCTCTAGATGAATCTCAATGGACCCCCGCTGACATTGCAAATTTTGAGCTTGATGGCAAAGCCATGAACGCTCTTCATTGTGGTCTTGACCGAAATGTTTTTGATTGTATTTCTTCTTGCACATCTTCTCATGATATTTGGAAGCTTTTAGAACTAACCTATGAAGGTACTAGTGAGGCTCCAAAGCAAGAATCCGCTCAAAAGCTAGAACCCGCTCAAAAGCAGGAACCCGATGAAAAATCCGTACCCGCTTGCCCACTTCACAAGAAAAGGGCCAAGAAAAAGGAAAAGAAGAAGGCTTCAAAGGCAACATGGAGTGATAGCTCCACCTCTTCATTTTCCTCCTTCTCCTCGAGCGACCAAGGTAAAAAATGCCTAATGGCAAAACATGAGGTACCATCATCCTCTTCCTCTTCTTCCTCCTCTTGTTCTTCAAATTCAAATTCATTTAATCATTTGTCTTATGAGGATCTCCAATTTGCTAGAGACCAACTTGAAAATGGTTTTCACGAACTTTCTTCAAAATTTGTTTCTTTAAAAAAGTCTTTCAAAAAACTCTCTTCCGAAAAAGAACAACTTCTCAAAGAGAAGGAAGAGTTGACCCTTAAAATCCAAAATTTTCCAAATGTTGATTCCATGGAATCAACCATCAAAGACCTAAGAGAGACCCTAGCCAAGTTCACCCAAGGTGAACAAAATTTGAAAAATATACTTGGTTCCCAACGTATATCCCGAACCACCAATGGACTTGGCTATACCAACCGAGCCTCCTCCTCCCATGCTCAAACTGTTTTTGTAAGGGGGAGCTCCGATTACAAATTTTGTAATTATTGCAAGAAAACCGGGCATCTCATTTATGAGTGTAATTGTAAAAACGCCCGGTATGGCCAACCCAAGTCTATTTTCTATAGTGACGAGTTTTATAGGAGAAGACCCGCCATGAGACAAGTTTGGATTGAAAAATCCCTCCTTGCGAGTCTCTCCGGGCCTAAAATTGTTTCTTTTCAAAATCCCACTCCCCGGTGATTCATTATTTTTATTTAGGGGGAGAACTTTCTCATTTTTGATTCAAAATCTCAAAATTCAAAAATTTCATTTGGTTTCAAATTTCAATTTTCAATTCTTTTTTAATTCAATTTAGAATTTTCAATTTTCAATTGGTTTCCAACAGTTGGTATCGAATTTGTTTCTGTTTCAAAACTTTCAATTCAAACTGTTATTCAAATTTTCATTTCAATTTCAAAAATCTCAATTGCTTTTCAAATCTCAAATATTGTTTTTAAAATCCCAAATTCCCTCAATCAAGTATCATGCCCCACTCTATTTTGATAATCACAAAGGGGGAGAATTTCTTGATTGATTGGGGGAGAAACCTTTTTGTTCATGCATTGCTTGTTTTCACTTTAATCTTTTAAAGCATGCATCTCATTTCAGTATTTTACATTAATTGTTTTGGTGATTGTGATCATCAAAATAGGGGGAGATTGTTGTACCTCTCAAACCCCTCGAGGTTTAATTTTCATGATCACAATCACCCTCTTATGTTTCTAACATTGTTTCAAGTGTTTTTGATTGATAGGAATCAAATCAGGTGGCCAAGGAATTGGGCCAAGATAGAAAGCTGGCAAATGGTCTGAAATCCAGACCACCGGCCAGCCGGTGGCACACCACCGGCCAGCCGGTGGCATCTGCTCTCAAGAAGGAGCCACTGCCTTACCACCGGCCAACCGGTGGCCTCAGCACCGGTCGACCGGTGGCACCCAGCCAGAACAGGATGAGCTACTGCCTCACCACCGGCCAGCCGGTGGCTCCTCCACCGGTCAGCCGGTGGAGCCTGGACCAAAGGCCTTCTCCTCTGCCAAGGCACCGGCCAGCCGGTGGCCCTGCACCGGCCAGCCGGTAGGCCAGTCAAACTAGCCGTTGGGGTTGACCAGTCAACCTCCTTTTGGCTCCCAACGGCTCCGAAGACCTCTCCAACGGCTCCGAAGCCTCCCCAAGGGTTCCTAGCCTATAAATAAAGGCCAAGGAAGCCCCGGACACTTACCGGAACATTTACAAAGCCACTATACTCATTTTCCATCTATTGGCCAGCCGGTGGAGCTGTACCGGCCAGCCGGTAGCACTGGTCAAACTAGCCGTTGGCTTTGACCAGTCAACTCCAAAAGCCTCCCAACGGCTCCGAGGCCTTTTCCAACGGCTCCAAAGCCCTCCAACGGATACTTGAAGGTTCCTAGCCTATAAATAAAGGCCTAGGAAGCCCCGGAACAACATACAAGCCACCGGACACATTTTTACATCTTTGGCGAAGCTCCGACGGATTGTTCCAAGGGAACCCAAAGTGCTCCAACAACTTCCACATCCAAGAGCACCTCCATAGAAGCTTGGAAGCGGCCCTCAAACATCATCAATCAATCAAAGGCGCCCAAGGCTTCTCCATTACGGGTTTTATTGTTTATCTCTTTTTGAGCTTTAAAATTGGGTTTGTGCCTACAAACCCCAACTCTTTTCTCATCTCCCCTTCTTTGGGTTCTCACACCACCACTAAGGTGTGAAGAGGTTTTCTCAAGCTTTTCCTTTAAAAGGCTTGTGTCTCGGTGAGCTAGTCTTCACCCGTAAAAAGACTAGTGGGTTCTTGCTAAACCATTAAAAGCAAGTGGGTTCTTGCTAAACCAATAAAAGCAAGCTGTAATAGGTCCTAGTGCTACCTCAAAGCCTAGTGGGTTTCTTGCTAAAACCATTGAAAAGCAAGCGGTAGGAATCTCTCAACGGTTGAGTTGGGAGCGGAGACGTAGGCCGGGTTTTGGCCGAACTCCGTTATCAAGTTTTGTGTTTTGCCTTCTTTATTTCCGCTGCATTTTTTACTTTGATTTTAATTTGTTTATCAATTTTTTTTTAAAAGGCAATTCACCCCCCCTCTTGCCATCTTTCCCTCCTTGGGGTGTTCTTCCGACCCAACAAATATATAGATCACTAAACATACATTTCATTCTTTTTTACCTCAGATTCACATCCTCCTTCTTTAGGATACAACTCTGAGGGGGGGGGGCTTTTGTTGACTCTCCTTTCCATCACAGAGTCTAACGACTGAAAAAGGGAAATTCATTAGTCGAAAGTGATTCATCCTTTGAAGAAACATCAAAAATTGACAAAGGCATGGACAAGGAATTCTCCACACTTGGGTCGCGCAAGTTTCATAATGGTCGCACATGTATACCTGCATGCCACATATTAGTCGCACATGTGACTTACGCACCCTACTTCATTTTCTCCCGGGGTTTTCAGCAGCTTATAAATACCCTTTATGGGCCCCCCATTTTGGGGATAGGAAAATTACAATACTCATATTCGAGATCCTAGTGCCCTAGTCTCTTATGGAAGTCTTCCGAACACTTCTAAGTTAATTTCATACCTAGAATGGAAGCTCTAAACAGGGGAAGCAAGGATTAAGTGTTGAAACTCATCAAAACTTGCGTGCCAAAGTGGCCAGCCCTTAAGGGAAATGGGTACACTTGCATGTCTCCTTATCCCTTCAATAAAACATGTGCGCCACTCTTTTGGAAGCCTTTAGGGATAATACTAAGGGCTTGAGCCAAGTCTCTCCCAAGTATTACCCTAAGGGTTGACCATCACGCAAGTACCCATGTGTCAAGCAAGTATACTTGCGCGACCAGGACTTGTGTGCCCACGCATGACTTGCGTGCCTCACCCTTTTTGGGTTCCCCTCCTGCCTATCCACTTTCTTTCTTCAAATCCACCTCTCCTATTCAAGATTTAGTATTCAAAACCCTTTTCAAAGCCATTTATGTCATGATTCCTTTGTTGGATTCCTTATCTGAAAGGAATTGTGTGGAACATTTCTCAAAATATAGTGATTTACATATCTTTATGTAAATAAGTATAGAGATTTCATTCATTCTACCTCATCCTTTAAAGATGATAGGATCATTAACCTGTGCCTTCTTCTCAGAAGTAAGCACAAATCATAATTTTCCTTAACCTGGGCCTCTTTCTCAAGAGTAAGTCCCAATCTCAAAATCCCAAATATAGGAATCCTCCTTAAGAGTAAGCCCCAAGTCCCCTAACCTGGTCCTCCTTTTCAAGAGTAAGCCCAAGTCATCATGTTCCCTTAATTTTGGGCATCCTTTTCGGGAGTATTCCCAAAACATAATTATTTTAATATGGGCATCGTGCTTAGGAGTAATCCCCAAGTTCCCAGAATCCTAATTCCCCTTAATCTGGGCCTCCTTCATAGGAATAATCCCCAGTCATAATTCTATTTAACCTGGGCCTCCTTCTTAGGAAGAAGCCCCCGTCATAATTTCACTTAACCAGTCTTAATTTACTTTTGATTTGGGCTTCCTTCTCTGGAGTAAAATCCAATCATAAATCCACTCTGATTTGGTCATCCTTCTCAGGATTAAGTCCTAAATTAAGTATCCAAATCTCCATAAAGCACATATACTTTTATGGACCTTGTTCTCAGTTTTATTCCCTGAAGTAAATCCTATTATTCATCCATCTGGGCAGTTATACATACATAAGCCGCACATCATTTCTTATAATTGAATCTTTCATGGCACAATTGTATGGTTTTACCAATACCTCTTGATTCTCACACCGAGCATGACTCACGTGAGCTTATAGTGTAAAAGTAATTATGAAATCTTTCTTTGAGCCATCAATCATGCATAAAACCTCATACATTTTTATTCGAACTATGTGGGATATGATTCCTTTTCCAAACAAAGGATACATAGGTTTCCCATATGCGGGTACGATTCCAGCTCTGTAATAATACATGTCCTTCTGAATGCTAATAAACATTAAGTGCCCCACTGAGTGGATTTAAAACTAGTATGGTCATCATAATGACTAAGAGATTTCTATATAATATGTCAAATGATACCATTGACCAAGAATCTCTATCAAATACAGATGATTCTCTATCGATGAAGAACCTCGAATACATATAAAATATTATCTAAATATCATACATACTAATCATTGATTGTTATATCTAAAGGAAAGATCATTTTCATACATGGTAATGTAATAAGGATTCACAAACATAACTTAAATATATAAAGAGAGTCTTAGAGTAGACAACAATTCCCCCCAAAAAGATGTGATGAGTCAGACCTTCCATCCTCTCGACCAATGCTAATTTTTAATCCTAATCAGTCCATAACTATTGAGCACCTACCTCTGGAAATTAGGAGCAAATGGATATAGAATCATTGGTTGTTTCCGGTTCTACGAACAAACCCATTAGAAACCACTTGGAATGTTTTAACCTTAAATCAATGAGGTCATTCCCAATTCCAGAGGAAACAATTAAGGAATTAGAAATATATGGATCCATTAAATAGTAATGGTATATACTAAAAATTAATTACTATTGAAAAGAGTTCAAAAAAATAAATTTAAATATTTCTTATTAAAATTTAATGATTTTATAAAAATTGTCTTAAGGTGAAATTATCAAAATTTTTTGAAATCAAAAAAATTATAAAATTGATATTTTTTAATTATTTTAGAAAAATGGTAATATCAATAAGTTTTCAAGGAAACATTTTATGGAGGATAATGATTCAACTCATTCCATTATTCCATTTTGGAAAAGTGTAATCATTTCCACTTTTTAACTATGTAAAAACCCATATAAAAATGAGTGATAAATAATCGAAAATGAATAATACATAACAGGAATACGTTTCCAACAACAATTTTTTCAAAAGAATTGATTTCAAAAAGATTTTTTTATTAATAATTTATTTAAATTAAACAATAAAATTTCTCCCAAGATTTAAATGAAAACAAACATTAGAAATCAAATAATCTATCCAACATTTAAAAAAATTTATTTGAATTAAAATTTATTACAAGATAAATTTAG
The DNA here is from genome assembly GCA_963277665.1 of Viscum album. Classification (NCBI taxonomy): domain Eukaryota; kingdom Viridiplantae; phylum Streptophyta; class Magnoliopsida; order Santalales; family Viscaceae; genus Viscum; species Viscum album. The sequence goes on from OY728125.1 coordinate 1,700,371,360, forward strand.
AAATTAGAATGAACCATTCAAAATAAATAAATGGATGTATATTATTTAATATAAAATTTAAGGATAAAATAAAAATCTCACAAATAGATAAATTAAATATATTTTTCAATATTAATCAACTGATAATCATTATTAAAGTTAAAATCAAAATTAAATTTTATAAGATAACCACACCTAAACCCCATTTAACAATATTAATATGTTCCAATAAAAGGGACTCAGGTTGTTTAATACTATTTAAAAATTCAAAAAAATGAATTTAAAATGAATTTTAATAATTAAATAATTTTCCAATGTTATCCAAAAAATTTCTCAAGCACCATACATTGTTGTTCTGTGTAGTTCATCTAAAATTTCTCTTGGCACAATTTTTCTATAAAATAATCAAGAAGCTATAGATTATGGTACCTAAATTTTTGGTTCTAAAAGTTAATCTAATAAATATGTTGGAACCAATATATACTTAGAATATGATTTTCCATAAAATAATTTTGTTTTTAAATAAAAATGGACAAGAATATAAGTGAATCATTTTACGAGTACAATAATAGTATTTTTTCAAACACACATTGGTAGTATTGTTTTCATACAATAATTCTAAAATTATATTTTTATATACCTCTTAGAAAAGTATTATATTTTTATTTTATATAGAATATTACTAATTTTTAAAAACAATAATATAATTTCATTCCATTCCTTGGGAAACCCATATTGAAAATTTTAATTTTCTCACCTTAGTTGTAAATCTAATGATAAATTTTTATATCAATAATTTTATTTTCCAATTTTAAACATTTGGATATTAATGTTTTAAAAAATTATTTAACCTTAAAAATATCTAATTTACATTCAAACATTCAGTTTTTCCAATAACCAATCGAATCAACTCTTTAATTTTCAAGTTTTTTTTAAATGAAATGTTCCCCTTTTTCCTCTTTTAGTTTCCAGTTTACTTTTTAATTGTTTATTTAAAACACACTTTATATCCTTTTGAGTTCTTTTAATTTCATGTTATTTTCACAAAAATCATCTTTTAATTGAACTCTAATATATATTAGATCATTATAATTTAATTTTATAGAATAAAAATAAGAACTATAAGAGAATAACTCATGAATAACATTATTTTGGACCATGAAACATTTATCACTTCCATAAATTGAGGAGTTCAATGAGAGGGACTCATCACTTTCAGTCCACCATGATACTATGATATCCCTTTGTTTTCCTTTTTCTCTATCATTATACAAATGGGGTATTCATGTTGAATTTTTCCTTATTGGGTGACTTCTAGAAATTTCCCAATTTCATGGGAATTTGTAGTAATGAAAACACTATCATATTAATTACTATCAAACCACCAATGTAGTGAATTATTTTTTTTTTCATCAACCTCAAAATAATAATATATTTGGGGATCTATTTTTATTTTATTTTTTGTTGAGAGTATACCCATGAATTATAGTTCGCCAATTTTTTTTTAAAATTCTATGTAAAATGGACATACTAGTTTTATAACAACTATATTTTTATCCATAAAATTAGGGAGATCTAACAATTGAATGATCATCTAGAGAACCTGGTGTATTTAATGTATAGAACATCTTTAATTTATCGTTCCAAGAAATAGGATTCATTTTAAAAAATAGGAACCCTTTCATAGTAATTTTTGTTCGATGTTTATATATAAAGAGGAAGTGTGTGGGGGTTGAATTTTGATCTGAAAACATTTTAGAAATTAAATCTATTCTTGAATAAATTTAAAAAATGGATAAATGAAAATATATTAATTAAAGAACAAGGAAATAATTTTAAGTAAAAATATTTTAATAAATGAGTTAGTAGAGTGGAAAAAATAAAAGCGAATGAAAAATTTTATATAGATGTTCATAAATAATCCATAAAGGGAGTCATACATCTACTCCCCTTATGATCCTTGGAAGGTATTAGTTTAAACCATCTATTTATAATGGTTTTAACTAGAAACCCAATCTAACATTATTTTAGTTATTATAGGAAGAACCCATTTTAAAAATATAAGACCTATGTATTTTAATGATTAAAATAATAAAATGAATATCCATATATTTTTATTAGTTTTAGTAAGAAAAATTTAATCCTTTAATTGGTTTTATCTAAAAAATTAATCTCATTCAGTTTCCTGGTTTTGTGAACCAATCCCCTCTCAATTAAATGGAAGTTAGAAAAAAAATCCCCTAACATAATATTATGGCCACTAAAACCCGATACACTAAATTCTATTGAGAAAACATAAAAATGATAAAGACGATTTATTTATGTAATCCCTATGACGCACTCACATAATATTCCAAGAAATATATAATATGAGAAGTATGGGAGAGGTTGAAATGAGAGTGACGAGTGTGTGGGAATTATATAATGTAGCATAATAGATATCAGAAATGATATTGAAGGCTTCTTCATGAATCAAATAACTATTGGGGGAGAATTTATATCCTCTAATTTCTTTATGACCATTTTTAAAACATTAGGGATTGAAATGAGTCATTGGGTGTTGAATTACAGTATGAAGGTCCATCCTCCAATGACTAGTTTTGAGTCTATATGGATGCTACCAGAACGATGGGTTGGGGGACCAACCCTCTAATGTCACCTTGTTAGAAATAAGGTTTTTTCTAGCTCTAACTGGATGGATGGTGGAATCTAGAAAGAAAGTTTATTCTAAATATCATTTACATTCTAGTTGGTGTTAACCTATTAGTTAACCACCGCTTCTCGACTGCTTGGAACATCTAATGAGGCCTTTAAATGGCTCACAACCACTTTTTTGGTTGTAAAAACTTATTTTAATTATTTTTAATATATAAAAAATGAAATTTAAGAACAAGAATTTATATAAAATCTATTGGGTGATTATTATCATTAAATCAACATATTATAGTGAGGTATAATATGATGAAGTACCAAATATTATTTATCTTATAGATTTAATTTTCAGATAATAATAGTTATCAAGACAAGATAAACATGCATTTATTTAAATAATATTATAATCCTCTATATCAATCTCCACATTGTTGGTGGAGGTTAGGGAAATGTCATTGAATGTACTAAAATAGGTTCACATGACTATATAAAAACCCTATGGTCATTAAATGTATAGAAATAACCAATATCTATCAAGAATCATTTCTGGACCATCATTTTTTTCACATTATATTTTTAACTAGTTGACAAAATATTCATGTAAGTGTCTTTATGGATGGGGTACCATATTCTATATAAAAATGGAAACTATATCCTTGATATGATGGAACATTTTATATTGATGATTACATCATAAATGTTTATTATAATCTATATTTTCCATCTTGAATCAGTTTAATTAAAAATTGTTTCAACATATGTCCAATAAATAAGTACTTGTTAAACCCTTATCATGTGATTAGTTAGGACAATGTTACAATTGAAATGGATACTATATTTATCGACACATAGATTCTCATTTTTCATATGAAAGACTATATTTTTATGGGAAGGAATATATATTTGGTACATTTATTATAAACACATGGTCAAATTCTTGAAGAGCCTTAATAATAGGAGAGTTCTATGAAAGATAAATGTCCAGATCTTTTATAATACACACCTAAACAAATTCTTTTATTAAATGTAATTAAATTTCTTTGGGAGAATGTGACAGCCTCAATTCTATTAATTTTTCAATTTTATAATTATTTTTTGAGTTTTTATTTAGTATCAATTGGTTTCATGACTTTTTAAGCCATTTGGGTTGTTTTGATTGGATTCAAACATTCCCTATTTTGGAGAATGCTTTTTGGCCCTCAATTATTTTAAATAATCTATTTATGAGGCTATAGTCTAGGTTTTTTTGTAGTTAAGTTCATGGGTGGCAAGTATTTTGATACACGGTGAATAGTAGTTTGTGTAATAAATATTTTAAGGAGAATGGTGCCATAGGGTATTTGGTGAGATCCTTGTGAACCAATGGTAGGTGAGAAATTCCTATTTTGTGGGAATGAATATTAAAGAGTTTCCCTATGGAAAATAGGTACAATTTAAGGGTTTTTTGTGTGGTTATAGTGGTGTTGTGTCAAGATACTATTGAGTTTCATTGGTGTTTTAGAAATGAGGATAAGCTGTACTCCACATTTTGTGATCCACCATGGTGTGTTAAGAATGGTATGGTAATTATGGACATGTTGTGGTGAGTCTCCACAGTTTTTATTGGTTATGGTAACCATATGCTTAATAAATACTGAAAAAACAAGGAGTTGATCAGTTGAATGAAAAAAAATAATAAAATGGCTAATGTTATTAGGGGGATTGATTTAGGAAACTCTTTGGTTAAATCCTTAAAAATATCTGATGAGTTTTGTTTTACAAATATTTTTCCTAGGAATCCTAATTTTTTTCTTCTTTGTTAAGGTTTTCAATGATGATACCACTCCTATAATATTGGGAAATTCAATTAATTTCGGTGTTACCATTTTCATTATTTTTAATGAATTTTCATTGAGAGATATGGTATATTTTGGGTGAATAAGGTTAATTTTGTGGAGTTATTTAATTATTGACGACCCCCATGAGGTAGGTGGATTCTCACTTACTCTTCTTAAGATAAGAACATAAATTCATACAGTTTTTAATGTTAAATTAACAGGTCTATTTGTGTTTAAAAAATCCCAAATAATTCATCTAGATGTATTCTGTCTCCCTCGGTAAATCTTTTTTTAGATAAATTATTATTGATGATTCCTAAAAAATGTCTATTTTAAATATAATAATAATTATTTGGTTTAAAATAAATTTTATAGATTTTTTATAAACTTGTATTAGGAAATCTCAATGTGTATTCAGGATGAACATAGATGGGAGCTTGATGGTACTGACTCTGCTACTAGTGTCATTTATGAGTGAATACAAGATTATAAAACCTAGTTATGAAATGGTTGAGTGGAAAAAAATTAAAACATTATTTTATTAAATTTATTGGAATCTTTTGAAAGGGATGTCATTGGTTTTGTTAGTTAATTCTTGGATGGGAGCAGTTATTGTGTTATATGTGCATATTTGTATTTACATAGTTAACTTATATATTGTTTATATTATTTAATATTTCCTTCCTAGTTTATTCAAACTTGTGAGATATCATTTTTGGGTATTTGAATTTATTTTATGTGATTGGGGACTTGGTATTGTGTTTTACACTAACCCCTACAAATTTACTCTAGTTCATATGCATACTTTGTTCAATTTGATGTAGGTTCAAGAAGAACTATTATTTCTCTAGTGGTTCACAACAATGTTGTGATTACGTTTGATGGAGATTAGATCATGGAGGTACCGAACGTATAAATATTAATATAGTGACATAAATTTCAACCTAATGTATTTTAATTTTTTTTGTTTCGTAATATTTTATAGAATATGGTCGGTTTCTTCGAATGTGATTATTATTATTTCTAGGGTATAAGAGTTTGGTTTGTTTTATATCTTGTATCATATTGAAATCCAATAAAATAAATTCATTAATGTGTGTTTTATTATACATATGGATAAAATTATCCCCTGAAAATATTATATACCACTAGCATTTATTAATATCCTCTATTTTCAATGGGATTCACCTTAGGTTATTACCTTTGTTATCCTACCCCTGAAAATGAGTTGGGGTTATAATTTTACAATGCGAGACCATTTTCAATAGTTATGTACCTTAATTATCTATTAATGTAATAGGTTATTAAAGTTATTACATATGAATGTGTTGAATAGAACATCCTATAACTAGTCACTCTAGTCTAAAAAAGGACACAATTAATTCATATATTATTTACCTAATTTTCTATGTAAATACATAAAACAAATCGTGTATCTTAAATATGAACCTTGGACTAATAAACCCAATATAATATATTTTTTACATTATCCAACCCATAGGATCCCTTCATATGCTTAGAGATAGTCTGTGAATCCCACCATAAGAACACCCCAATTATCCAGGGGTAGAAAACTAACAAAAAGATGAAATTTCTCAATTGGAAGTAAATTTTAATTCTCTAAAAAAACACATAAGTTAAAATATAAATCAAAGTATAATAACATAGAACAATGAAACAAATTTTGTTTTAGCACAATGATAATGCTAAGAATACTCCTAGGCATTGGATCGCTCCTCACTCCCTTAACATTCCAATGATTGGAAAAATAATTTCTGTTGCAATCCCTTTTCCCATCACAATTATAATGAAAATACCAAACCACATTCGGAGTTAATACACAATATTTAATCATTCCTATTAATGTGAAATGTAAGAATTTTAGTAAAACAATTATGGTTTGATAGGAACCCATATACTTCCTATACCAATCTATAAGCCACCTCCTTTATTGTTATCCACACAAAACACCCCATATACCATTTCAATGAAATTATGTCTTCATATAAAATTGAAAAAATTCAATGTGTTATCCACTACTAACGAACACTTTAGGGGTTCCCATATTATATTAAACAAGATTGGAGATTTTGTTTCCAAATTTACCCATAGTATTATCCTTTTTTGAGTTCAATATTATCAATAAGTGAACCCCTAAGATTATTTCAAATTGGCCAAATCATAGAAACAAAAAATGATGTTTTCACCTAAATAATGGGAAAATATACATCATAATAAAATACAAAAAATATTTATCATGAAATATTATTCAACAGATTATAAAATAATCAAAAAACATTATATAAAGAACAAGTCCATGTGCACACACATGCACATGTCAATATCCCATAATACAATGTAACGTATAAAAATAAATCAACATGTATAATAACACATCCCAAATAGATGTAAGCCTGAAAACTAATGAAACATGTGTGACCATCATAATGGAAACTCTCTACCATCATCCACCTTATTAACTTCCCATCCACATCCTCTATAACCATCAACCATCATAATATACTTTTTTGGATGTACAATTGGAGAAAAGATTTTTGGTATTAATACAAGTGTGTGAAATAATTCTCTATATAGTCACACCAATCTATGTGTCAACCCCAAATATATCTAGTGTCTAAATTATTCAATAATAAATTATTTTTAGGATAAACAAGGTCATAATACATAATCATCAACCAATATAACATTAATGATCAATTATTATTAAGATATTAAGAGATCAATTTAATCACACTCACCCAAAAAAAAAAACATCTACATATGTAAACATATATCATACTTTCATGGTAAATAGACAAGTGAGACCTTACAATATATGTATTTTTTCATTATCCTTAGGAATTTTTAGATTAACATTGTATCCCTCCCATTAATGAAGAGACCCTAGGTTCAACTCATAATATACATTATCACCACCTCCAAGATATTGGATAATGAAAATAATAATAGTGGCTGACAGTCATGAAATAGAGATATTATCTTCGAAATTAATATTATCTCGTGTTCATTCATAGTTTCTCTTATCAAATAAAACACCCTAGAAGTACTAATCATGATACTAGAAGAAATAAATGTCTATATGTATCCATTATATGATGGAGGAAATACATATATCCACTTGCCTTGGATATATTAGATGAATTATCATATATCTAAATATTTTATCATTTATATAGTGGGAATTAAACATCCTTGTCAATCCCATACAAATGAATCAATTTGAATTGTTATCTTTACCAATCTACTTGTCAATAATTTGTATTCCTCAATAATGATCTATGGGTGAGAATGAATTAGCACACATATAATTCATATAATGTATCTACCTAGATTAATGGATGATATGGTTAATGGTCATCGTAACCTCAAAATAACATGAGGTAGTGGGTGAGTGTAAATGAATCCATATCAATATACTATCCCCACTAATCCATTCATCACTAAACTCTCAACATGGATTGTTAAAAATACAAATAATTCATTAAAATCAAAGAAACTTTTATTATTAACATGACATTTCTTATATACAATACCATTATTTCTACATCAAACATTATAAGCCCCCACATTCCTCGAATATCACAATATAATAATGATAATTTAATAATATTTAAATTTTATTTATTATATTATTTATCTAACCACGTCATTTATTTTTTACATTGAGTTTTCATATTATGTTCCACATCTACATCAACTAAAGAGACACATGATAATTTTAGTACATTCCCAACCGTCCTCACTTATTCTTTGAATATTTAATAAAAATATTCATCCACATTAATTTATTAATTTTTTTTACCATTCACTATTATCATTTCATCAAATACTGGACATTCATTATGTAATCCTATCTCAAGGGAGATTAAGATTAATCCCAATTAGGATAATCCATTATCATTGGTAAACACATTATTACATTTCCATAAACAATTCAAAACATTGAACATCTTTACAAGGATTTTTATTATTCATTCTCATTATAGGGATTTATTGGTTTCATTAAATTTTTTTCATTGATATGTATATATATATATATATCATCTGGTTAAGTCCATTAAGTTATAATATGGTCAACATATTTAAATAATTATTGATTAATGATTAGAAAATTATTTTTCTTTACTAAACTAATTTTATATCATTATTCAAATTATTTAACATAATTATACATAGTCTATGATAATCCTCTATTACATTCATAATCAAGATTACATTCTAATTATTGTAAGTACACTGTTTATACCATCTATATTTTATATAAATTCATCAAATTAAAATCCACTTATTCATAATGACTTTTAAAAAATATTTTATCATTGTCAAAATTTCATAATAAAAAATCAATAATAATTTTAGTGATTCATTAAATTTATAGAAAATAATATTTTGGAATCTTACTGTAATCATCAAATTTTCTAAAAATAATAATTCACACAATTTTTTAGTATTATATTGATCATAATATGTATATAAAATTATTTCAAATGTTTTATATTTCCCATTATATTATTGATATTAAATCATCAATTAAATATGATCAAATAATATGTTAATAGTTTATTTATATTTTTATAAAATTTTAACAAGGAAATTTATACGGCCATTATGTCATCCTTGTTATGTATTTAAATTCACAACCTTCATTATATAATTCAAGATGTTTCAGTTGAAGTTAATATTTAATGTTCAGAAGGTAATATTTTTTAAAAATATTCATAATAATAATTTTCAAAGTATTCAATGATAATTATATAATTAGATGGAAAATAATATATAAATTCACTCACATAAAATTACATTAGTTATCATGGGTTAGCTTGAGTGATGTGAAAATTTTGGTGTTAAAAAAACATATATACCACAATCCCACTTGTTCCCTAACGAGAATCTTGACAACTAGCTGATTCCATGTGGTATCCTATGACGCGATACAGTTGGTTTTAACCTTACTTATATATCAATTCCAATGATGGACATTTATATCCTTATTTTATTTAAATTAGCATCATAAATTTTTTGGATTGACTCTATCCAGGCCTCCCCCATGTAGACCATGTTGCTATAAAGGATTCCATACAATCATTTTCATGAGATTATCAAAAAAGAGAAGGGAAAGACTCTAATATGGAAGATATGTCTATATATTTTACTCTCTAATTGGTATGGTATGATAACCATGGAAGGTATTTTTCTCATAATCTATCCCATAGTTTATATTAATATTAATATTCCAACATTGATTGATCGATTTTATTATATGTTTGATTATGATTTATGATATTCTATATAATTGTACATACATGTCTTTTAGATAGGGCAACATGGAACTATATCAACTTTCCATTTCATAATCAGATGGATTCCAATCCATTTATAGTTTCTACCACACCACTATGATCTTTTATCCCTAATCTCCATGAATTGTATTATCCTAGGGAGAGAAAGCATATAATATAGACTAAGCATCACAAATTTTATTATATCAGTCCAATAAACATAAATATATCTTATTTTTTTTCAAAAATTAATTTATTTGGTTGGTCCAATGGAATAAATATTATAACAATAACTAAAATTCATCTATATCATTCATCATAAAAGAAAAATAAAATAATTTTTTATTATAAAACTAATATCTTTTTATTATTATGTGATTTACATGAATATGTGTCGCTCATTTAAATTCATTTTTATAAAGAACTCATTTTAAAATTACTAATACATGTTCTAAAGATGACTCAATAATTTCCTGATGTAGATGCATCAGATATTAAAAATTACTAAAAAAATTGGGTTTCTTGACATGTAAAATATTATTATGAGATTTTTAGACAATATTAAAATATTATTGTTTTCTAATTAATGATATCAGTTTTTAACCTAAAAATTCTCCGTGTGGTATTTAAAAATTCATTATTGTCATTTATGAGATTATTTGGTCAGAAGATATGTATTGCAATAAATAATAAAATATATTAATACTAAATTAGGAATCTTTATTCTTGTAATATACAACATATATATAATTTTTTATTTAAGAAACAATGCTTCTGGTTTATTCAAAATCAATCCATATGATTTTTAACCAATATAATAAAATTATATTCACTTTTGTTTATAGAATAACATATTTTTATTTGATTCCATTCATCAAAATTTATGAAATTAATTAATGAGGGATTTTCAAAATATTTATATTTACCAAAAGTGATTCATTTGAATCATAGATCTAATTTTCAAAGAAAATATCTCAATCTTGTTGAACATACCATCACCGGTGGATATCATTATGGTGATTGAATTATATATCCTCTATTTCTATATCCATCCATTAAATGATTTTTTAGAGATTTGGATTAAAATTTAAATTTTTTGAATAGATTTTTTATCAAATCACTCTTATTAAAACATCCAACTGTTTAAATGAGGCATGAAAATTATAAAAATACGATCTTTGTCACGACCCGCCTTCACCAAAAGGAGGGAAGGGTCAGCATATTTCCAGGCCCTTACTTATTTATGTTTAAGGGGAGATAATGAACCCCGAAACCTGCCTTCAATAGGTCCCGGAGTGGCGACTAGCACCAAGGGTATAGAAATTTCTCACAAATGGAAGGCATTACCCCTTTTTGTTTTATAAGATCAAGAGATGAGATGATGAAACTCAAAAACACCAAGGTAAAAGAAAAGTAAAGCCGAAAAAAACCATTCCCACATGCATGTTTCAAAAGTAAAGCCATAAAGTACAAAAAGGAAACTACAAAGGTAAGTGCCAAAGAGGAAAAGAGAAAGAACAACTGAAACTGCTCCAAAGGTCCAAGCTAATAAGGTCCTGTGTGATCCCTGAAGTCCTCCAAGAAACCTGAAAGCAGTTTTATATACGTAGGGTGAGCATACAAGTACACTGATTAGAGAAAACCAAAGACTCTCATGCACAAGTGGTGGAACGTACTAAAGTCCCGTGAGAAAAGAGTAAACCAAACACCTATCAAGGTAAACTATCCACCCCAAGCTTCACCAAGGCACACTCCCCAAATCACGCAATTCATGTAATATATATTTTAAGAGAACATCGATGTTTGGGTACCCCGCGCCACTTTCCCACTGGTTATTGAGACATCCTACGCATCAGACCAATCCCTCCATTCTCACCGTAGTCCCACTTCCACACCCGCCCGCACACTCCTAGGCCAGAACCAGACGCAGTCCCACTGCCGAAATCCTGCCCGCACAGACCTGGGTCTCAACCGCACGTAGTCCCAGTCCTGAAATCTCAGCCGCATACACCTAGGCCACAACTGTCACACATAACCATGCCTGCAAACACCTAGGCCAGAACAACCACCACCACGCCCGAAGACACCTGGGCTAGATAAAATCCACTGCCACGCCTGAAGACACCTGGTCCTTATCCCGATGACACTTGGGAAACCACCTACTGAACACACCTAGCCAACCACCACACTACCCCGCCCAAACGTTCTTGGGCTAATAATGGACCTCAGGCCATCACAGCCTGCCCGAAGATACTTGGGCTATCTGGGAAAGGGAGCAGAAAAGGATCTAATTACCAGCCACCAAGAATAGCGATGGAAAAAACACCCTCCCCCATGAAATGCGGGTGTTCGGAAATTATGTGCTCAACTTGGGTGGGGCACGAATAAGAAACACAAAACTACAATCATATATATAGGCAACAAGCACTCACCCAAGCTAGGTTTTTCTTCAGACAACCTAAAGATCATAATAGCACTCAAGTCCAACTCACGACTCACGCTAACAAACCCATTTTTCCCATTCTTGTTTCAAGTTCAGTGATAATGTTTATGTTTAAGCACTAATGGGAAACTAGTAGGCATAGGCATAAGTCCAGGAAAGTAAACAGTCAAACATCAACCAAAACATCCACACCTAGTTCTCAACAACAGAGGATTCCACCCCAATTCGTGATATAAACAAGTAACCACCAGGTTATAAAAACTCACAACCACCAAATCCATACCGACAGGAGATCCCATCCCCAGTTTCATAACCACCGAAAGCATAAAAGAAGAGGGGATCCCATCCCCTCCCACATCTCCAGCAATCGACTCATAAATAAAACCACCAAAACACTACCCCCAGTACTAAGCAAGGCCAAGACTATATTTTCAGATTTAAAATATTTTACATGTTCCATCATTTCAATTCTATTTCGACCGGGGTTAGCACAAAAGGGATTGATCCTGGTGCTTTCAATTTATTCATCCGGGTATATGTGATTAACCAATTGCTTTTCACAGCAAGAGTTTACAACCATAAAAATCCATTTAAAACATCAGCATGGGTTCATTAGTGCACAAGAAACGACCACCAACGGCCTCGATTTTCAGAAGGCATATGCCAACACAACTCAACAAGATGGTCATAGAAGAAACACCATCAAAATATAATACAACATCAACGATCACAGCCCCTCCTCTTTCTTCATAGAATTCGTTCATTATCTTTAATTAGGTCTGGTTTATCCAATTCTACAGAATCAAAAGAACTCCCACCCCGTATGATACACAAAAGAGAGAGGCAAAGGAGAAATTCCCTACTTGTTGATAGATGATCAGCGTCTAGGCCGGGCACAGAACTTTACGGATAACAATGCGCCCGATGCACCAGAAGTTGTTTGTGAAAAGCCACGATCGAGGAAATAGAAACCATGACTAACCCTTAGTTTATAAGAAACTGAGATGGTTGAGGTGAAAACGCGAAACCGCGTAAAGCTCGGGGGTCGTGGGTTGACCACGCGGCTCCCCTCATCACAAAAAGGGGTCGGGTGGTTTAAGCTGACTCATGAATTGATTAAGTATTTAATTAAAACTCTTATGCACATTACGGGTCTTTAAAACACGCTTAAACAAGTTAGAATAGGGGTTAAAACCCTATTTGCGCAAAAGGAGCGCTACTGGAAACAACTAGACAAGGTCAGGTGACGCCGATCGGTCTCACCGATCGGTCGCGCGGATCGGTCGTGCCGATCGGTCTCCCCGATCGGTCACGCAGATCGGTCTCACCGATCGGTCACGCCGATCGGTCTCACAGATCGGTCGCACAGATCGGTCTCACCGATCGGTCGCACCGATCGGTCGCGCCGATCGGTCTCACCGAGACACCACTCCTTTAGGGCCCAGATTTTGGAAAAGGGAAGGACCAAGAGAGTCTGGTTCATCACATCAGATACCTCTCAAACTATTCTCGTCCTTGAGAATTTAAACAACCCAGAAGGTAAGGGCGGGTCCGAACAACCGCCCCGAAAGATACCTCCCAAGAGTGAACCTCATCTTTAAATAAGAACACCTTCCTTTCATGAACCAAGCAACATACCATGACAAACTGCCCAGACATGTGGGTTGGGGAGTCTCCTCCCCCATGTCAAGATATTATCCACTTTGGGCGGCACTGACTCACCTGCACGAGTTTAATCGCATCCACCTTAATGTGTCTTGATTAGGGGTCGGGTTCTCTCCTTCCCCATATCCGTGGCTTTTCACACAAAAACAGAGGAAAGAAAACCAACAAATTTCATAGCCAAAAGACAAAACGTTCTACCACAACAGGTACAACAAGGAAAAAAACTCAAAACAACTCTGGGTACTGGGTTCGCATCTGTGCTTCCCTCTCCCAAGTACTCTCCTCAAGCCCACCATGTATCCAAAACACACGAACCAAGGAGATGGTTCGCCCGCGAAGCACCTTCTCCTTGCGATCCTCAATCACCACTGGTCTCTCCACAAAGGTCACGTCGTCCTCGATGTCCAGCTCACCCCAATCAAGGACGTGTGAATCGTTGTGCAGATACCGACGGAGCTGGGACACATGAAAGACATCATGTATCCTTAGTAGCGGTGGTGGCAACGCTAGCTGGTAAGCCACTTCGCTGACCTGCCACAACACTTCTAAGGGTCCGATGAATCTGGGAGAAAGCTTACTCCCTTTTCCGAACCTCCGCTTCCCACGCCGAGGGGAGACCTTCAAGAACACGTGGTCCCCAACCTCAAACTCCAATGGCGTCCTCCTAGTATCAGCATATGACTTCTGTCGGTCCTGTGCCGCCTTCATCCTTTCCCGTATGAGCTGAAACTTCTCTGTCGTGTTCTGCACCACCTCCAAGCCAAGGATGCCTGCCTCTCCTACTTCGGTCCAACACAGAGGCGAACGGCATGGCCTCCCGTACAAAGATTCAAACGGTGCCATGCCAATGGTAGAGTGGTAGCTATTATTGTAGGAAAACTCTACCTGAGGCAAGTATTTCACCCATGATCCTCCCAAGTCCAGAACACATGCCCGTAGCATATCCTCCAAAGTCTGGATGGTGTGCTCTATTTGTCCATCCGTCTGGGGATGGAAAGTAGTGCTAAGGAGTAACTGGGTGCCAAACGCATGCTGCAATCCTCTCTAGACTCATGAGGTAAACCGTACATCCCTATCTGAGACTATAGACCTCGGAACTCCATGCAACCTCACCACCTCATCCATGTACCTTCGTGACAAAGCGTCCACAGTACTCGACTCCCTGATCGCCTGAAAGTGAGCCGATTTCATCCTACTGTCCACTACCACCCAGATGGCGTTGTATCCCCCTTGGTCCTTGAGTAGTATCGTGACAAAATCCATTGAGATTTCATCCCACTTCCACTTGGGGACATGTAGGGGATGTAGTAGACCGCCTGGAACTCGGTGTTCAGCCTTCACTTGCTGACACACTAGGCACTTGGCCACAAACTCTGCCACCGCTGGCTTAACTCAGGGCCACCAAAACTGCCTCTTCAAACCCTGATTCATCTTGGAAACTCCTGGGTGTACCGCCAGGGTTGAGTTTTGGAACTCATTGAGAACCTTGTCGCGCATCACCTCCGGGACAAAAAACCTTTTCTGGAAAAGCATCTGGTTCTGACCATCCTCTGTCCATCCCTCCGGAGCATTGCCCTGGTCAACTTGGTCACACATCACTTCGCACTCTAGGTCTCCCCACTGAGACTCCTCCACTTGCTGAAACAGGGATGACTACACTATCATCTGATATAGGCAGCCTCTGCCACTATCCATCTTCGCATCCAGGTGTAAGGCGGCCAACTCCTCCATTTCTTTGCATGCGTCCGCCGACTCTCAGACCACATCCTTCTACGTCCTCTTGCTCAAGGCATCAGCCACCACATTTGTCTTGCCTTCAGTAAAAGAGATCTCAATGTCCTAATCCTGGAGGAGCTCCACCCATCTCTGCTGTCGCATGTGTAAGTCCCGCTAGGAGAAGATTTACCTTAATCTTTTTTGATCTGTGAAGACCACAAAGCGTTCCCCGATGAGGTAGTGCCGCCATAACTTTAGCGCAAAAATGACCGTTGCAAGCTCCAGGTCGTGGGTGGGGTAATTACGCTCATGGGGGCGTAGCTTCCTGGACCCATAAGAGATCACCCCTTGTCGCTGCATCAACACGCATCCCAGGCCCTGTCCTGATGCATCACAGAACACCTCATAAGCTTCCCCTTCTTCTGGTAATCTCAGCACTGGGGCACTGACCAAATTATCCTTCACATAGCTGAAGGCTGACTTGCACTGCACACTCCATACGAAAGCCTGGTCCTTCATGGTCAGAGCCGTCAAAGGGGATGCTACTCGGGAGAAGTTGGGTACAAATCTCCGGTTGTAACCCCGCCAGCCCGAGGAAACTTCGGACTTGTGCCAAATTATTGGGTGCTTCCCAAGAAACAACTATCTCAACCTTTGATGGGTCGACCGCTACCCCCTGCTATGACACTACGTGCCCGAGGAAGTGCACCTCTCATGTCCAGAACTTGCATTTTGACAACTTCCCATAGAGCTGGTGCTTTCGGAGGACCTCCAAAACAGTCCTCAGGTTCCCTGCAAGGTCCTCCACTGATCTTGAGTAGACTAGGATTTCGTCGATGAACACAACCACGAACCGATCCTGGTACTCTCGGAAGATGGAGTTCATAAGCCCCATGAACATAGTCGGGGAGTTCGTAACACCGAAGGGCATGACTACAAACTCGAAGTGTCCAAACCTACACCTGAATGCTGTCTTCGGGATGTCACTCTCTTTCACCCTCAGCTAGTGGTACCCATACCACAGGTAAATCTTCGAGAACCATCCTGCCCCCTTCAGCTGGTCAAAAAGATCATCTATCCTTGGAAGAGGGTGGAGATTCTTGATTGTCACCTGATTCAACCTCCTGTAGTCTATGCACAACCTAAGACCATCATCTGCCTTCTTTGAAAACAAGACCGGAGCACCCCACGGTGACACACTCGGACGAACATAACCCCTCTTCATCAGATCGTCAATCTATATCCACAACTCCCGTAGCTCCGAAGGTGCCATCTAGTATGGAGCCATCGAGATTGGACGAGCACCAGGCTGCAGGTCTATCCCGAACTTGATATCACGTCGAGGGGGTAGAGTCGTCACCTCCTCAGGAAAGATGTCCATAAACTCACGGACGATCTCTGGCACTTCCACCATTTCAGCATCTACTAGTTCCACTGTCAGCTCAGTCAACAAGGAGAGGAGAGGTTCCTCTCTCCTGTTTCCCTTCGAACTGCTCCGCTCGCCGGTGAAGGTAACACCCCGGATGTCCAAGTCTGAGAGCACCACCCTTCTTCGAAAATAGTCGATTACGGCGCACAAAAAAAATAGCCATTCGATGCTTAGGATGACCTCGTATGGCTGAATATGTAGCAGAATAAGATCCCTAACCGACTGATGTGGCCCTATCATCAGTCTACATCCCCGAAAAACAAACAACAAGTCAGTCTGACCTCTGACTGGTGTGCTCAACACCAGGGGAACTAGAAGTCTCTCCGCATCTAGACCCAAGGCATGGGCTAGATTGGGTGCAACAAAGGAGTGAGAAGCTCCAATATCGAACAAAGCATAATCAAGAGTGCTAAAAAGACTGATCGTACCTTGAACAAACTCTTGACCTACTGGAACTGCTGCCTCTGCGGCGTGTAACTGTCCATGCCCAGCTCCCCTGCCCCTCGGCTGTCAGCCACCTCCCCGACCACGCCCTGGTCGAGGTCCCTATGGAGCGCCCTGAGGTTGGCCTCCTCCTACGTCTGCCCTCGGAGGAGCGGGAGCTCGCTGTCCCTGCTACTGCTGTTGGAACGGTCTGGCTGGAAGCTGCTACTGGGGCAGGTGCTGGGGCTGACTGCCACTACTATACTGCACCCGTTCGGGGAACTGACTCCGGAGATGCCTAGGGCTACCACAGATGAAGCACCGCGGTCCCGGGCCCGAAGTAAAAGGTCCAGGGCCGGGGGATCGAAACTGAAACTGCTGCAGTCTGCTCCCTACTGGTCAGAACCTGGAGGGTCCTGACGCTGGAGGAATGTTGCTGATAGCCTTCCCCTTCGATGGTCCCAGCTGGACCCCCTCTCGCGACACTCCTCCTAGAGCATGCATCCTCTCCACCACTACGGCCTTCTTCTGGACCTCCAAGTACGTCGACAGGGTAAAGGTGGTAACATAATACTGGAGGGAGGGTCGGAGTGCCTCCTCCAAACGTCTTGCCCGAAACTCCTCATCGGGAAAGAGGTCCGGAGAAAAATGTAGGAGGTCCTTGAACTTGATCCCTAGCTCCCTCACAGACATACTCCCCTGCTGGAGGGAGAGTAGTTCCTGCCTCCTTTCTGCCTTCATCGTCGAGGAGAAGAATTCCACCCGGAACTCCCTCTTGAAATCCACCCAAGCCACCTCAGGCTCTCTCCTCTCCCCCAGGTAAAGCGTCCACCACTGACGCGCCGCTCCCCGCATATGGCTGACGGCCAGAGGAACCTAGTACTCAGTCGGGGCTTGAATTAGGCCGAAGGCTATAACTAGCTCCTCTAGCCAGCCTTCCGTCTTCATATCGGAGGTGCTACCCTCATACTTCTCGAGGTTCTGTCATTGGAAGGCTCGAAGAATCTTCTGCCACTGGTCATCCTCTTCCTCTCGACCAGCCCTCTGCCGATCGGCCAAAGTAGTCTCCGGGGCCTCTATTGCCTGTACCACACGTGGTTGCCTTCCAGGTTCCATAGCTGCAAGGTAAACAAGGAATGCCTAAGCCCAAGTACTGCAGAATATCATTCTTAAAACTTATTAAAATTTAATTTATTCTTAATCCCCAAGACATCCCAGAAACACAAGAACACAAGTCATTATGATGAATGTACCTTTCCTAGGGTCTCTACCCTGCAATTAGTGTGGCCTCACATGGTCGTTCGGTAGGTCTAGAGTCCTTGCATCGGATCACGAGGGGCCCTAAAATCCCGTGTCCTAGCCAGTCTTCGCTGGCCTAATTCATGCGCCAAGGTCACCCAACACCGTTGCCTTACCATCCCATGCAATGCTCACTGTGCCTAACTCCAGACTCCATCCTATATCTCAACCTCCTTCCTTTGATACCATTCTTTCACGACCCTCCTTAACCAGAAGGATGGAAGGGTCAGCAGATTTCCAGGCCCTTCCTTCTTTAAGTTGACGGAGAGATAATGACCCCCGAAACCCGCCTTCAATAGGTCCTGGAGTGGCGACTAGCACCAAGTGTATAAAAATTTCTCACAAATGGAAGGCATTACCCCTTTTTGTTTTATAAGATCAAGAGATGAGATGATGAAACTCAACAACACCAAGGAAAAAGAAAAGTAAATCCAAAAAAAAACCATTCCCACATGCATGTTCCAAAAGTAAAGCCACAAAGTACAAAAAGGTAACTACAAAGGTAAGTGCCAAAGAGGAAAAGAGAAACAACAACTGCAACTGCTCCAAAGGTCCGAGCTAGTAAGGTCCTGCGTGATACCTGAAGTCCTCCTGGAAACCTGAAAGCAGTTTTATATACGTAGGGTGAGCATACAAGTACACTCAGTAGGGAAAACCAAAGACTCTCGTGCAAAAGTGGGGGAACGTACTAAAGTCCCGTGAGAAAAGAGTAAATCAAACACCTATCAAGGTAAACTATCCACCCCAGTCCTCACCAAGGCACACTCCCCAAATCAGGCAAGTCATGTAATATATATATTAAGAGAACATCGATGTTTGGGTACCATGCGCCACTTTCCCACTGGTTATTGAGACATCCTATGCATCGGACCAATCCTGCCATTCTCACCGCAGTCCCACTGCCACACCCACCCGCACACACCTGGGCGACAACCACACGTAGTCCCACTGCCGAAATCCCGCCCTTACACACCTGGTCCTCAACCGAACGCATTCCCACTGCTGAAATCTCTCCCGCAGACACCTGGGCCACAACAGTCACACGTAACCATGCTTGCAAACACCTAGGCCAGAACAACCACCACCACGCCCGGAGACACCTGGGCTAGAGAAAATCCACTCCCATGCTCAAAGACACCTGGGCCTCATCCAGAAGACACTTGGTAAACCACCTACTGCACACACCTGGCCAACCACCACACTACCCCGCCCGAAGTTTCTTGGGCTAATAATGGACCTCAGGCCGTCACAGCCTGCCTGAAGATACATGGTGTATCCGGGAAAGGGAGTAGAAAAGGAGCTAATAACCAGCCACCAAGAATAGTGTTGGAAAAAACACCCTCCCCCATGAAATGGGGGTGTTCGGCACTTAAGTGCTCATCTTGGGTGGGGTGCGAATAAGAAACACAAAACTACAATCATATATATACGTAACAGGCACTCACCCAAGATAGGTTTTTCTTCAGACAGCCTACAGATCACAATAGCACTCAAGTCTGAGTCACGACTCATGCTAACAAACCCATTTGTCCCATTATTGTTTCAATTTCAGTGATAATGTTTATGTTTAAGCACCACTGGTCAACTAGTAGGCATAGGAATAAGTCCAGGAAAGTAAACAGTCAAACATCATCCAAGACGTCCACACTCGGTTCTCAACAACAGAGGATTCCACCCCAATTCGTGATATAAACAAGTAACCACCGGGTCTTAAAAACTCACAACCACCGAATCCATACCAATAGGAGATCCCATCCCTAGTTTCGTAACCACCGAAATCATAAAATAATAGGGGATCCCATCCCCTCCCACATCTCCATCAATCGACTCATAAGAGAAAACCACCAAAACACTACCACCAGCACTAAGCAAGGCCAAGCCTGTATTTTCGGATTTAAAAGATTCTACAAGTTCCATGATTTCAATTCTATTTCGACCGGGGTTAGCACAGAAGGGATTGATCCTGGTGCTTTCAATTTATTCAGCTGGGTATACGTGATTAACCAATTTCTTTTCACAGCAGGAGTTTACAACCACAACAAGCCATTTAAAACATCAGCATGGGTTCATTAGTGCACAAGCAACGACCACCAACGACCTCGATTTTCAGAAGGCATAAGAAAGCACAACTCAACAATATGGTCATAGAAGAATCAACATCAAAATATAAGACATCATCAATGATCACAACCCCCCATTTTTCTTTATAGAATTCGTTCATTATTATTTATTAGGTCTAGTTTATCCAATTCTACAGAATTAAAAGCACGCCCACCCCGCATGATACCCAAAAGAGAGAGGCAAAGGAGAAATTCCCTACACGTTGATAGATGATCAGCGTCTAGGCCGGGAGCAGAACTTTAAGGATAATGATGCGCCCGATGCACCAGAAGCTATTTGTGAAAATCCACAATTGAGGAAAGAGAATCCACGGCTAACCCTTAGTTTATAAGAGTCGGGGACGGTTGAGGTGAAAACGCGAACCCGCATAAGGCTCGGAGGTCGTGGGTTGACCACGCGGCTCCACTAGTCACAAAAAATGGGTCGGGTGGTTTAAGATGACTCATGAATTGATTAAGTATTTAATTAAAACTCTTATGCGCGTTACGGGTCTTTAAAACATGCTTAAACAAGTTAGAATAGGTTTTAAAACCCTATTTGCGCAAAAGGAGCGCTACTGGAAACAACTCGACAAGGCCAGGTGACTTCGATCGGTCGCGCCGATCGGTCTCACCGAGACGCCACTCCTTTAGGGCCCGGATTTTGGCAAAGGGAAGGACCAAGGGAGTCTGGGTCATCACAATCTTATATAGAAAATAATAATTTATAATTAGTACATTAAAATATTTATTATTATTGAATTCTGTTTAGGATGAAATTATTATGAAAGGCATTGACCTAGCATACACTACATTAACTGGATCCGTGAACCACATGACCTCTGGTGTGACACGCTTTACACCAAAGGATGTCGAATAGAAGATTGGGAATAAATAATACATTGTAGAGAATGTGACCCCAATATCATAACCACTAGTAACAAAATAAAGAAAAATATAAAATAAATAATCATATTGAACACAAATCAATAACACATACAGTCCATAACAAATTGAATACAACCACACAATCGTTCATCCTAGCTTAACACCCACTATGTTGATCATATATACAAATTAGAATATTTTACAGAGGCTCTACAACTGTACTTGATCTACACCTCCATCGCATTAGTAATATCTGTTAATATGGTTATGTTTAATCCACTATAAAACCTATTATTATACTTTTACCATCCAAATAAGGGTTTTACGTGTTATAGATTTTTTATTTACGGTGTTAGATATTCATCTCAATAGGGTCTTAATATACATCATCAAATACATTTGTATCCAAAAGGAAATTTAAAAAAGAAATACATGTTTGGTTATCCTTTGTTTACAAGGACATAAGGATAGTTAAGCATAACTATATTGACCAGTGATAGAGGGAAGTTGCTTGATTCTAAAGATCCTAATCCATACCCACAGACAAGGGGTAATTTTTAAAACAAATTCTTATTATAGAATTGATGATAAATTGTAGGGTATCATACCATACCTCAAACCATACTAGAATGTGTAGGGAGTGTGTAAATCCAGTTCCTCACCACTACCCCCTCTTAGGGTATGGTCCATATAAATACACTCCCATATCATACAAAGTTTGAACATATACCCTCTCTTGTACAGAGAGGTTCTATATCTTTGTTATACATGGGATAATACCCTCACTGAAATTTTTCCATAAATACCTTCTCAATCAAGGAACGTAAATGAATTAATGTATGTTCCAAATCACATCAAACTCTCCACTCTCACCTAGGTTGGGAAACATATCACATATCACATGATATCATATCATGGACCAATCCCTTATCACTCAATGTGGATCTACTATCACCTTATCACTCAAGGTTAAGTCACACATCCAAATCTGTACCTTATCAAAAAATAGACTATAATTTCTAATAATTAAAGCCTTTCCTACACAATCTCAATAATAATGGGGCCACACATTGAGATATCAACATCAAACAAAACATTATTTTCATGAAAATCCCCAAATGGTACCCCTCCTATGATGATAAGGAGATAGGAGAGAGTATGATGCTTGAATACCACCTCCAATAGGACATTGGATGGTGAAAAACCTTGAGGGAATATAATATATAAAAATGAGATGAATTGTAGAGTAAAAGAGAAATGTGGTTTGAGATATAATACAAGTACTATAATAAACTCATTCTATATAATGTACGATAATGATGTATGTATTTAATTTTAAAAAAATTGAACAACTGAGAGGGGAAACCATAATAACCAAAAGATAAAATATGCAACAACCTTTCATCTTAAATAGATCATATCAAAACACGATCTACCAATATCTTACCTGGTACCAACAAGATCCTGTTGACCTGAAAAATAATTTATATATATATATAGGATGAGAATAATAGGTATACTCAGTAAGATCATCCTTGAATCCCCTTGGGTAAATGATAAATAAATCATGATAAAGCCTAGTGAACAACATTTGATAATACCTCATAATCTAAACATGTATAATAATGTATTATCCATTCCATGGATACCTTCCACTGAGTATCACATACAATAGATCATTCAACATATTTACAAATTGTGTACCCCACTGCTTCTGCCCCATTTGTTTTCTGCTCTTCTCAAATCCCGAACATCTCGGGCCATCCCACACCAAAACTAGATAGTCCAAAGAAACCATGTCTAAGTATCATATTATGAATCTCATCATCCCATACACTTATCCATATAGGAACCTAGTAGTTTTTAGAAGTCCCCACACTATACATTTTATTTTACACAACATGTATTATACCCAATCCATTACATCATATATATCATCTATTGTGCCTCAATCCAGCACATCACATACACAACATAACAATAATAATCATTTGGATACAATATCTTATGATATATGCCTCTTAAATAACAATAAGACATTATATCCATCAGCCAACATATATCAAGAATGATAACTAGCATTCATACCATCAGATAATTCTATATAGAAGATAGCGGGGGCTTGAGAATATAGTCACCCAGATATTGCAGTTAGTCATCCATCCCTCACCAACCTATATGTGTGGGAAACGACCATCCTAGAGTCCACTGAGTTTCATTGTACCTATCAAAATGGGTGGTATAGTGTATGAAATTACAAAACATACATGATATAATATAGATCATAGACAAACTATGGGAATATAACTATTCTTAAGATCAAATATAACTACCATCTCCTGGATAACTTAATTCCACCACAAATAAATAGATATACTTTAATAAAAAAGTAATTTAAAATTACATTCATTAATTACCTTCATCCTATTTTAAAATTTTCCTTATTTTAATTATTTCATTATAAATTAATTAACATTTATATTACGAACAAAAAAAGTTAAGTCAATACCCTCCATTAATAATCCAATCGAGTCAATGGTTTCTGAAGATTAATATTTTTTACATTACAACAAGCACCAATCCCATGAGTTAAAATTGTTATTAAAAATCAATATCATTCAATAATTATGAATACCTAGGAAACATCCTAAGATTCATTAAAGAGACTCATAATCAAGAAGGACCATCTTCCTTATATAATGGACAATGTAATGATGTTAAAAAATAAAGAAGATACATTTAGCCATAAAATATATTTATTAATATGAATCCATCCAATCATTTAGAACAATAATTAGAAATCATAACTTCAACTAGTTCCATCAATCTATATTCCATCTATGATACCACCATGCATCTAGCCATCACAGACATTAGTTACTACCACATACATGGCCCTCCCTTCCCATACCACACCATCCAAAAGTCTTGGCAGGTTAAAATTATATTTTATATTATGGATCAATTCATGAGAACCATAGAATGTAGTAAATAAAAAAATATTCCAAAGAGAAATTTTGTAGATAAAAACATGGCATTTGACCTTCACCTCCAATCAATCTCACTTAGACATGGACATTTATCCTTATTAATGAATCTATTCAATTACTATTTAGAATAAATCGATTCATTTATTATAAATTACTAATATAGATAACCTAGGTCATCAAATATTTCATAATATAAATTATTCTGTAGGATCACGATCATAATTTCTAATTTCAACATTATATAATGATGAAAAATTCGATTATCTTAAATTTTATTATTACTCTGAAAAATTATTTCATTAATGTTTTAGTCCTTATTAACGGTAATTACACTAAATACAAAATAGATAAATCAAGATTATTGTATTATTTCATATAATTACAAAAGGAGAAGTAATGAACCCCCTAACTCATGTATTTAACGTAATTAAATTTAGATTGAAGCAAAAACTCAAACATTTAATCACTTCTTCCGTAAGGTTTTTAAAACCGTCAAATAATGTAATGATACTATAGTTCCAACAAAAATAAATGTAATTACATGAAAATGTATGATATCAACTAATATATCAAAGATGAAGGAAAATAAATAAAAAATCTAATCCATGAAGAAAAAAACAATAAAAATGTTTTAAATCACATCAGATAACCACATATTGATCTCTAGAAAGAAAGGGTTGGAACATATCAAAGGGGATTCAAATGAAATTGAAAATAACACATAATAGAATGTGGTTAGAGAAAGACGTTTGAATAAGGCAGGATATTAGGGGTTCCATTTATTTATTTGTAACAACGAAACATAAGACCACACCACAACCTTCTTATACCATGATGCTGAAGTGAAGGACCATTAGATAAATGTATGTTCCACACTAAAATATTCCTAGTCAAATCTGTGTATGAGAAACATTGAGAGGTAAACAACACATATCATATATTTTATTAAGAGAAACATGAAGTATTGTATGCCACTACATCGTATGATCCCTTTTTACACATGGAGGCTATGTCAAAACCCTTCACCATGATATAGGTACCCTCAAAATTTAAGATCCATAAAAATATATTTCTCAAGACTCTGTACTGTAGCTTATCTTTCTATACAACAAAGGACAACCTTCCAACAACTCATATTATCTCTGTGTATCATCAATTCTAAAAAAGATATAGGCACAAAATATCTAATACAAAGCCCCTATGACACAACATTCACTCTATGATATAATTACCTACATTATGTCATAGGTTTAAACCTCCACATGAAAATCTACCATACAACTAATATAATAGGTGAAAATAGAATCCTTCACCATCTAAGACATATCCTAGAACATTAAACAAAAAAACTCATAAAGGAATAAATTCAACTGTCCAAAATCAGAAAACAATAATCATTCCACAATTCCTTGGTAGATCTCACAATAATAGACTTGAACTCAACTTCTAACTCTAGAAAGTCCTTATAGCATCTTCTCATTTATTGTGTGGTCGCCCAATGAGATCAAATACATCATCATATATCAAGCCTAGATGCTAAATTATAACTCAAGTTGGGGTCCTACCATCACCTTATTACTCAATGAATGTCCATCCATGTAGTCTTCACATACCACCTAAAAACAATTGAGGCACACAAGTGATAACAAACAAAGAACTAAAACACATCAGAATGGCTCAAAACCTCATCACTAGGGTGCTAGTCAATTAATCCCTATACACATATCTCAAATAACATATGATAATCCATAAAGACAAAAGTATATTATTCTCAATACCACCACAATCACACAATATAAAATTCCAAACCCATCGGTATTTTAACATCCTAGAAAATTTAAAATTATTGAGTTCTCTATTTTGAAAATTTAATAAATCAAAATAATTAATGATTTGATTATAAGTTAAGATAAAACCTATAAAATTGTATAATAATACATAAAAATGGTATTACATTATTTATTTTCATATAGTCATAATATAAATAATATTAATAAATAATTAGAGTTGTGACAATAAACAAAAAATTAGAATTTTATTTCATAATTTTATCAATTAATATATAAAAATGTTATATATCAAATTTGATTTATAATAAATTGTTTGTCAATAATGGATATTAATTAACATTTTATTATTTATTTCTGGTTATGAAATATGATTTATATTAAAAAATTTCATTATAAGATTTCAATACTTAACTTTATATATAATTGCTATAAAAAAATCAAAATCAATTTTTATTTAAATATTATGTAATAAAATTTATTTTGAAAAGTATATTTTTAAAAAATAATATTATATTACTAAAATAATAAATTAATAATCCTTATTTTAATAATAAGATAAATAAAATCTATCTACTGAAATTAAATTAAAAAGAGGATGATAATAACAATAATAATAAATGGAACTTCAAAATTGATTTATTAAATGAACTATTATAAATATATTTTTATGAATTTTGTGTCAAATATGTTTTTAACTACGGATATGAATTATGAATAATATTTAATATGATTATTATTATTAAAATAAATGATAATAAAAAAATAAAACAATAAAACCGAGAATAATGGAAAAAATTGAATTACAGAATAAAAGAAAACAGAATAAATGATGATAATGTAGATCAGATGTTGAGCTAGGTTAGAAGGGATATCAGAAATGGGAGTTGAGGGCATCATCAGAGAGGGAATCCATTGGGAGAGTTCGACCAAGTATGGGATATTGGTCATGTGAGCTGTATGTCTTTAATAACTGGTTAGATAGAGAGAGTCGACCACCTTGATCAAGCACCCTCTGGGGTTCATGTGTAGTCAGGGGTACGAGTAAAAGAGTCTGTCTATGACAGATCTGAATGCGAAAGGGATAAAATAAAATGTGAGCTATTTTCTTATTTCATTGATTCAATAAAATCCAAAATGTAGGTGTGTTTTGTAGATTGAATCATTCTAAATCTATTTAATTGATTACCTTATATCATGTTGTTTGGATTTTTTTATGATTTATGTTGTCTTCCACCATCTACTAACCAATAGTGATCATTTTTCAACAGTCTTTGAGATATGTTCAATGTATTAACCATTTTTAAATAAATATGATCAAAATAATTAGTCCTCTAATAAATATGGTTATTTTAATATTGTTTTTGTTTTGATTTATTTTATATATTTATTCTAAATTTCATGTATTAGAAGAAATTTTTTTATTAATTGATCTTCATTCATACACTATATTTTTACCCTTCTATTGTTTTCAATTATTACAATTGATTGATCTATTTATTTTTGGATCAAATAAAAATCTCCCGTATTTTATTCTTCCATGAATGCATCAAATAAATATATAAATATTTTTTCAATCTCTTTATTCTATTTCAAATTAAATAATATCTCTTTTAAGATTTTATATCTTGCTCAATATGTAATATCTGATAACCACAAATGTCAATTTGGTTCTCTAATAGGTGTGTATGACTGAAGATAAAAATATTAAATAAATAAATTTGATAAAATTTCATAATTCTATATAAGAAAATAGTGAGTATTATTATTTTTGGGCTTGTAGAGAAGTGAGATCTAATGGGGAGTCCAGTAAGGCAGTGTTATTATTTTCTACTTGTTTGCTGTCTTTTGTGATTTCCACTTCTCATATTTTGAGAAATCGTGTAAGTGAGATTTAGCGATAGATAGAACAAATTATGTCAAGAAGTGATAAAAGAAGACACGTCAAATAAATTTAATAAGGTATTTTTTTATAAAGAAAATTTTATTTCATATAATTATATTTGGTAAAATATATTGGATGTGAATTTTAATTTTGAAATATGAATTTTCTTGTTTCAAAAATTATTTTTCCAAGTTGGTTTTCATTAAAATGCTTCGATTATGATATTTTCAAATTATGACATTAAATTCTAAATTGATAAGGAATTTATTCTCAATTTATACTTTTTAGATTACATTCAGATTTTAATATATGGTTATGTATATATTATTCATGATTAACAAATTGATTCTTTATCAAAACATATTTGATTAGTTTTTAGAGAACTTTTAATTTTAGTTATTCATTTACATTAATTTGTATTTTCATCTGATAAAATATTACAATTATTATGATTAAATGATTTTCACAGGGGGGTAGTATGTATAATTATTTTCTTATGGACTTTTAAAAGGTAATTTATAATTATATATGTATTCTTAATATTAAGGAAATACAATTTTGGTTTTTACACATTTTCATTTTCAATATTATGATATTATTATTTTTGGATGAAAAAATATGGTCTTATATAAGGAATTTTTTTATAAATATTTCAAATAAAATTTATTATTTTTAGTTTACATTCTATGTTTATTATATTGATATAAATAAAATTATCATGTCATCAATGAAAATCAAATATAAAATCATCGATTTAATTTATAAGATATTTCCATTATCATAGCCCATGACCTGTCATTAATGCACAAGTCTTTATTACTAAAAATTACATATGTTTTATGAATAAAATTTGTTAATGGAAAATATGGATGAAAATTATTCTCAAATCATGAAAAGAGATGTTGATAAGAGATTTGATTATTTTAAATGTAGTAAATGTGTTCTTGAGAATGTATATATATGTATGTATATATATAAATATATAAACTCATAGTTTTTTCATGTTTTAATGTTGAAAATTCAGTGGAAAATGTACAAATTATGATAAAATTATTTTCATGAAACTCAACACTTGAATATTGTAAATATATTATGAAATTCAGGATTGAAACCACCCCTAGGAATGTGGGTAGTCACATGGATAGCTTCCACTTTTCTATGTGTATATAATGTTTTTTAAATGAAACATAATGTTTTTTTAATAATCACTGGATTATATTTACTGTTATTTTTTAATGTATGTAATTCTAAAAATTAGTATAGTATTATTAATTATATGTAATTTAAAAATGTTTTCCAAAGGTAATTCCATATGTATATTCTGGTTATTACCAAAATAATGTCAGAACCATTTCTCAAAAATTTATTCTAAAATTATGATTTAAGAAAAGGGATTTCAATGATTTCAAACCCCCTTACTAAGATATTAAATGCTCATCCCTAGATAAAATGGTTTTTATAGGAAATCATATAGGGTCTAATTCAGACTTTGATTATTTATTTATTAGTGAGGATAAATGAGTAGAAATAATTTTTTTTATTTTTTTTAACTCTAATAAATCAATGATGTGGTCTAATTTTCTCAAACCTCGACCGATAAAAGGTCCTAGATTATATTTTAGTGTTTGGTAAATGTTCAGATATATTAAAAAAATAAGACAAAAATTTCAAGCACTAAAAATGAAAGCATGGGTTCAGAGCATTATAAGTGGTATCAAAGTGACGATCTAGACACCATTATAGATTAGATTTTGTATTTTAACGAAAAATCTTACACAATAGAAATTTCATTAGATAGTTATGTCCCCTTAGAAATTATTTACTTATGATGATTGGAATTCAGAATTTTTTTATGTCTGAAAAATAAATTGTGAGGGAACAACTCATTTTAACTAGGGGGGATGGAACAACCTGAAAAATAAAAAATTAATCAGTTCACTATTAATAAAATTAATGAAATCTAATTAATTTGGTATTTGATTATATTTTAAGTTTAATTGTATTAAATTAAATAATAACACATAAAAGTGATAATAAAATATTTATTTTCATACAATAATAATATAAATAATGTAAATAAATAATTTGAACTGTGATGAAACACTTAAAATGAAAATTCTATTTTTTAATTTTATCAACTAATGTATAAAAATTTTATACATCAAATTTCATTTCTAAAAAATTGTTTTTCCTTGACGGGGTTTAAGTTGACATATTAGAATTGAATTTTTCTTATGATGTAAAATATAAAATATAAAATATATTTATATTTTATTATTACTTCTGTTTAAATAAATTAAATATAATTAAAAAAATATTTTAATTTTTAGTTAACAATAATGTTATAAATTATATTTTTAAAATTAGAAAATTATAAAAAATAATATTTTAAAGAAATAATAAATATATACTCAGTATGTTAGTAGTTATATAAATAAAATTTATTTAATAGATTTAAATTAAATAAATGATATTACTAATAATAACGACAAACAAATAGAACTCAAAAAATGATTTATTAAATGAATTATTATAAATTTATTCTAAGATATTTCTAATCTTATTAATTCTTAACTACGTATATGAAATTATGAGTAAAATGTTATATGATTATTAATATATTTAAAATAAATTAAAATAGAACAATTTAAAAAATAGAGAACTAAGAATCAATGAAGAATATTGAATAATTGAATAAAAGAAAATATAATAAATGAATATAATGGTGGATTTGGTCTTTAGTGAGGACAGGAGGGTGATCATGAATGGGAGCTGATGGATTCATCAGAGAGGGTTTCAATTTTGAGAGTAAAACTATGATTGAGATGAATACTGAGTGAGTGGTATATCTTCTACCATTAGTAAGAATGATCGAGTCATAAAAATTGATCAAGCATCGTCTAGGGTTCAAGTGCAGTCAGGGGTTTGAGCGAAGGAGTTCGACTGTGAAAAATCAGAATGAAGAAGGGTTAAAATCAGGCACGAGTTGTGGTCTTCATTCATTGATTCTTACAAATCTGATGGTTGTTGTGTTTTGTAGTCTAAATCCTTCTGAAACTATCAAAATAATTAAATTAAATTATATTGTTTGTATTTTTCTATGATTTTTATATCCTCCATCATCTGCTAACTAGTAGTGGCCCTTTTTTAATAGTCTTTGAGAATTGTTTTTTTATGATAACCATTTTGTAGTCAATTTCAGTCAAAATTAGTTGTCTTGTTACCAATATGGTAATCTAAATATTCTTTTTTTTGTTAGTTAATTCATATCTCTATATTATCTTCTGTGTATTAGGAGGAAATTTTTATCAGTTGATCTTATTGCATACACTGCATTTTTCTCTTTCATATTTTTATAATTATGATAATTGTTATCTCTCAACATTTTAGGATCAGATAAAAATCTCTCATTCTATCTTTTACCATGAATAAATTATATATATATATATATTATCAATCAGATTATACTATATTAAATGAAATAATCTCTCTATTAAAATTCATTCAGCTTGCTTAGAAAGTAATATCAAAGAACCTCAAATGTCAATTTGGTTATACATTTGATGTGTATGGCTAGAGATAAAAATATCGAATAAATAAATTTGATAAAATTTTATAATTCTTTATATTGAAGTAGGAAATATTTTCCATTGTGTGCTTGTGGAGAAGTGAGTCCCAATGGAGATTCTAGTGAGGTAATGTAATTATTTTAATATTGTTTTCTGCCTTTTTTGTTTTCCACTTCTACGATTTTGAGGTACCATGTATGTGAGATTTCCGAAGAAATATAGTTAATTCTGTCAAAAAGAGAAAGAAGAAGAAATATGCAATTAAATTTGGTAAGGTATTTTATTTTTATACAACAAATTATTTCTTATAATTTTATTTTGATAATTATATTTGATTATAATCTTAATACTTTTAGAAAAATTTTATTGTCTAAAAATTCTTATGCGAAGTGCGCTTTCATTAAAATTCTACGTTTTTTATATTTTCAAGTTCTGAACATAAAATATGAATTGGTAAGGAATTTATTATCATTTTTTAATTTTCCAAATTACATTATATTTTAATATATAGTAATGTATAATTTATGTAGGAGTAACATATCGTTTATATATCGAAATATATTTTCTTAATTTTATGGAAAGATATATTTTTAGTTATTAATTATATTTAGTTTATATTTTCTTCTGGTTAAATTATACAATTATTATGTTTTCTGTTTTTTCATAAGGGATATTATGTTTAATTTTTATCATATTTTTCTTCAAATGGGTATTTATAATTATTCATATATTCTTTATTTCAATGAAATCCCATTTTGGTTTTCACATTTTATCATTTTCAATGTTATAAGATAATTATTTTTGAAGGGAAAAAAATTATATTATTTATGAATTTTTTATTAGTTTTTAAAATAAAATTTTTTAATTGATGTTAACATTATATATTTATTATATTTAAATAAATAAAACTATAATTTCATGTGTGGAAATTGGATGTAAAATCATGGATGTCATTTATAAGATATGGCCATCATCTAAGGAAATGACATGTCAAGCATTAAATAGTATTTATTATTAATATATATGTATGTTCTATGAATTAAGTTCATTAATGGAAAATAGGGAATAAAATTACTCTCATATCACACAAATACAAGTTGATGTCAGATTGGATTATTTCGAATACAGTAAATTTGTTCTTGTGAAAGTATATGTATATGTATATATATATATATATATAAACATATGAATTTATTAAAAATGTTTTCATACTTTTAATATAGTAACTCCAATGAAAAATTTATACAAAAATCCAAAAATGTTTT
Source organism: Viscum album (assembly GCA_963277665.1). Taxonomy (NCBI): domain Eukaryota; kingdom Viridiplantae; phylum Streptophyta; class Magnoliopsida; order Santalales; family Viscaceae; genus Viscum; species Viscum album. The sequence goes on from OY728125.1 coordinate 1,700,404,566, forward strand.
CATAAATATCCACACTTGAACATTGTAAATAAGGCTCAGAATTTGGGAGTGAAACGATCCCTCCGCAGGTAGATAGGACTGAGAAAGCCATCAATGTTCTGTTTGACCACCATGTTTTTTTAAAATCTTGTCTGATGTTGTCTAAAAAAACTAGATTATAATTAATGTAATTTTTGGGTGTAAGTAATTTTCAAAACTATCGTAGTATTTTAATGTGTATTTAATTTCAATAAAGTATTCCAGATATTATTCCAAAAATATTTTCATGCTATTCAAAATATCATTTCAAAATAATATCATAAAAATAAATTTTCAAAGGGAAATTTCATTAATGTTATTTCATTGATTTTAAAACACCATACTAGGAAATTAAATCCTCAACCCATGTCTCAAATGTTATCATATGAAATCATAGAGGCACTATGTCAGACATTGATGATTTTGGAGTTCTCTTATGTGGAAGTGTAATAGGATTTTTTTTAATTTTTTCAACTTTGATAAATGTATGGTAGTGTATAATTTCCAGAACCTATGCTAATAAAAGGTCTTGGATTGTATTTTAATTTTGTTTAATTCTTCTGTTCATTTTTAAAAAAAATTCACCCAACAGTTTCCATCACTGAACCAAAATTTATGGGTTTGGGGCATTATAAATATACCCTTATCTCTCATAATGGAATTTTTAGGGGTCTATAAATCTAATATTATTTCAACTCATATTTACCCACTCATACCTGTTACCCCATGGTGACCTCATTGCTTGAATTCCCTCTTTAACCATCGACTCAGTCGGCCAGTTTGACTATCTTCTAATTTTTCATTACTAATTGGTTCATCTAACAAGGGTTAGTCAAAATAAACATGAATTAATTCACATGGAAATTGTATTCCATGTCATCCAATCAACTACCTTATCATATTATTAGGTTCCACATATCATACCCCTATGGTGATCTATTAGGACAATCATCATATGGAAACCCTCATTTTCAATCTACATCGAGCCTCATATGACTTATTCCACTCATAGTATACACTAAGTCCCCCTCTACCATTAAAGTGTGTTCACCCCCACACATGATATGTAGTACCATCTCAGGCATCACCCCATAGCCTAATCCTTTAATCCCTACACTATTTCCTCCAATAATCCAATCTATGATTTTTAAAAATCATCCTAAAACATGTGAACTACATTATTTATTTCATAAGATCAAAACAAATCTTCTCCATTTTAGAGATATGATCATAGATCTATCCCAAAATACCCAAAATGAAAATGATCACTTCATCCACATGTAGGATTCTTAATTCAACATATTCTCTGTTCATTTGGGGAACTCTTTCCTTACCCATTTATAGAAATAATTACATTCATATACTCATATACAACAATTTATAAAAAATCCAATGGAATATTATTATTGGTTCCACCTGCCTCAACCATGATGTCTAATTACTCTCTAAGATCCAATACTCACCAATATATGTCATTCATGCCTATTCAATGTTGGTACCAACAGTAGAGTCCCTTATCAAGATAGAAAAAAATTAATTATTAATATTATATCAAAGGGTTATGAGTTTTTGAAACCCACCAAGTACAATTTACACATAAATAACTCCATCATTAAAATTCCATCATCCCATGAAACACTACAGGTACTCCAATGGATAAAAAACCATTATATTTTTCATAATTATACAATTATTTGGTAGAATCCCCATCAAACTAGATACAAAAGACAATATAGTTAGTTCAAAAAAAGAAATTGGAATAATCTAGGAATAAGGAGAATACCATTCCTGAAATTTTATAAGAAAATTCCCAAAAGTCATCAATTCTAAATGGGGATCAAAGAGAGAAAAAATGAGGGAGTAAAAACCAAAATGAATCACCCTATGAAACTAATAAACCTATATAAAAAATGGGGATGATATTTATAAGAAAGTTCTACCCATACATTTAATTAAAAAAATGGATAAGGTCTATATCATGGTGTGATCCTCATGGAACACAATATGATTCTAATGGATAATAATTCCCACTAGTTGGATCAATGGGTCACAAAATGTTACACCTTCCCTAATAAGAACAAATAATATAATTATAAACCCCTCATGGTGTAAACACTTTGGTCGTTTTTTTTCATAACATACTTAGATAAAACAAAAATAACAAAACCAAAGACGTAATATAATATATTTCCCCCTTCAAGACTGAATCTATCTTGATCTATGTCCGAAACATCCTCATGAATGAATCTATAGATTTATCATAGGGTCATGGAATTATATTAATTATCCGAATGTTTCATAAAGGATATATATAATTATTTACTGTCACTTATCATCCCCAAATTAAAATGGTTACCATGATGTATCCTTTATACATAAGATACTATACTTTGACTAAATTGACATGTATCCTTTATACGTTTACCAAGATGTGTCCTTTGTAAGTAAGAAACCCTGGGCCATGGTGTGACCTAATACAAAAATACTTTTCTAATATAAATAAGTAATAGTATATAGAATACTAAATATACCCAAAAAAATTCCCCATGTAATTACACCCACAGAACTAGAGTGGACTACCACCTTGATACCATTGTTCTTCCCTTCACTATAGTGTGATCCTCAATCAACCCCTCATTGTGACATGATCATCAACTATTGTGTAATGATGATTGACATATTGATAAAATATTTTCAAGAAGGTCCCCCTGGTCATAATGAATTCTGAAAATTTAAATTTCTTCAAATTTCACAACATGCAATGACCCTGGTGTTTAGAAACAACCCAAAATAAGGGTTATCATCCCAAAAAGAAACCATAAAATGTAATTTAACATTAAGTTCATATAATTGAATCCAATATAGATCCTCGTTCCAAATTAATATCCAAAACAAAAGTAACTCAATTACCCTTTCACTATACCAAAGTACACCAAAATATTCTAAAAATCCATAGTTTGAACCCCAAACACTCTTTTCATACCCAATATGATACACCTGTTCCACCAAAAAACACATAATCATACAAAATAATACTAGTTGGTTCTCCTCTACCTAAATCCAATATATATTAACTAGATTTCCCAATAACATATAATTAAATATCTAAATCATGATTTTTTAATTTATGGGGGAACCATCAGACCATTTAAACACCCAAAATTATGTATGAACCTACACCTCAATGTATTTGAAAAATTTAATCCTCATCCAACCAAATCCACTAACATACTCTACAAATGATTTCTAATGTATCATTTATGTTACACACTCATCGATAAAACAAAATTAGATCAAGATATTCTTGATGAATTAGTAATTGCATCGAATAACAAATATTAATTGAAAATATCATATTTACTAAGAAACAAAAAGAAATCATATTTACGTACACACCAATATGTTGGGGCCACCTAAACATTCAACCAAAAATTTCAACACATCCATGACACTACAAATTTGAGGGATGTACATTCATGAATGATAAAATACTTCCCACCTTATATGTATCCTTCGCATCACTCTTCTAAACCCACACACCTAATATTCTCATCCAATGCTTTATATAGTGAAATAAATATTGACTAAAAATGAATATCCCACTCTTTACAATGCTCCAACATGAAACAGTGATCACTAAACATTCTTTGATTAATAGGAACTCCAACATTAAAATTCACCACAATATAAATATATATATAATGAGTGTTACACCCACTAACATATTATGGTTCACCCACAACCACATGGTTTCCCATAGAATACTCCTCGAACAGGGACCCGGATGGGTCCCAACCACACAAGCGTGTAATTATGATTAACAAACACTCATACCATTTTATATGACACAAATAAAGTTACATTATCCGACTAACCATACCAAATTACTCCAATCCATATCCAATGTAACACATTATCATAGAGAGACACCTCCCACTCTCATTATGACATTAATTGACCACGAACACTAGCATTTTATTGAATCACCACGGTCACCATAGTCCAAGGGACCACGCTGGAAAAAGGACCACTATATTCCAATGCATCTCATATAATAAATTGGGTATAAAGGGATTTAACCTCTAGTCCTTAGTCACATAACCTATTGGGATCACATGGAACTCTAAAAATTAAAAAGAAAAAAACCACACACAGCCCACACAATAATATAAAAACTACAAAGGTCAGCCTATATGACAAGCATGAACCTTCCTTCGTGAATTGAGGTATTTCCCCAATTATCAAAGATAATCCCCCTTCTCCTCTTTTAATAAAGAGTGAACCTCAAGATGAAACATATCATATGTTCACATTCCTAAACATAATGATATCATATTATTCCAATATGTGTTTATCATTGTATCACACATTCATACAACTATAATCATGATATAAAAAATATAAAACCATTAAATATGGCTCAAGGGACAATATAACTAACCAAAACTATAATCATGCTCTATGTAATTTAAAACCATAAAACTTGGCTCAAGGGCCAGTGTAACTAACAATTATTTCCTTACATGTTAATCCCATATAGATAAATTTATTGGGGGGGTTAAATTTCTAATAATCCAGTGGTATCTCACTAATAGAAAGATCTACCACACTTATACTATGATATTCAATCTCAATAACTCATCTTCTCACTATTTATCCATCCACGATCTAACCATATATAATCATGATACACTATATCACTATAGGATTCATTGAAAACTAATAGGGTGATAAATCAACTGAACATTCCCACTAAACTCATCCTAGATTAAAAAATAACCCTAGATAAATTATATCCAAAAAGGAAAAGGAATTTCTAATGTCGTTCCACTACCCACTAATATTTATCCCTAACATCAAGGAAACTAGAGACCATTTCATACTATATAGCTTTTCATACTTACCCTCTATTGAATCATGTACATGAAACCAATTATTGGACTAAACATCTATGTTACATTACACATACATTGATCATATGGATGATATAACCATCATTATAGGATATACTATGATAAAATGAAAATAATCTTTCATTAAATGAATTTTAAAGGTTTAGTTATTTACAATCCCACAAAAAACATATATTGGAAAACACCATTGGATTGTTTTGAAAATATAAATATATTAAATATACAAAATTAATACAGTCATTTACATACAAAGATATGAATGTCATATAAATTCTATGTATAATATATGTTGCATACAACCATCCGTATTTCCTTTATGGAAAACTATTAAAAACCCTGAATAACAATCTCAAAAAATGCATCATAATTTAGTTGATAAATTGTAACATCCCAAGTAAGTAATGAATAATAGGTATTTTTTATCTATGTATATTAATGATTAAGATAGTGTTTTAGAGGATTAAAATGAAAAAAAAATACAATCTTATGCATGGAATACACTAATATTCTTAAAAGATTGTTTTACTGCCTTTTGATGGAAAACCCTTTTTAAATCAAAATTTGACAATTTTAGAATCTATATTTGTCGAAATAAACATATCCATTATTATTGGGACATTTAAATTTCCATTGGATAAATTTTTGGTATTTTTCTGACAATGTTCATTTTTTAATGAATAGTGAAAAAATACTGCATTTTACATCAAAAATGATTTTTCATTTAATTTAATTATATGGATAGATTATCCTTTTAATTGGTCTTAAAGTGTAATATGAATATATTTTTACCATTTAATCCAATGTTGATCATTAGGATTAATTTTATATTGGAATTGGTCATAAACTAATGCCAAACTTTTTATAGATATAGTTTCAAAAAAACCCGCTATTTGTTTTGACCATGGGAATTATTTTAAAATCAATTTTTGAAATTTATGTGTTTGGAATTAGGTAAAATGGATTAAATATTAGGAATCAGAAGTTCCAAATTATGTAATTAAGACTCTTTTATTTTTGGACATTATGAATAGTAACGATGGTAATTATCTTTAATTATCTTGATTAATGAGTAATCAGGTAGTTAAAGATAATAAAATGATATCATAATAATAAAAAAGACCACAAAATGTGTCCTAAGGCTATGGGTTTCCTCATGGCCGACCATGGGATGCCTTGTGCCAAACTTGTGGGCCCCATGGAATCACTTTTGTGAGAAAGTGACTTTTTATCTTTTTATTTTTAAAGAATGTTAAATGTGACAAAGAGTGTATCACCTAAGTAAAATATTTTTAATTTTTCTACATAAATGATCTTTTGGACTATAAATATTCATTAGAAATATAAAATTATTTCCTACATCCTAGTATTTTTTTCATAATTTTTAGACTTTAAATAAATTAAATTATTTATGACATCATGATGATGCAGTGATTACCTCATTAATAAAGGATTTAAATAAAATGAAATGATAATGTAAAATATATGACCTAAACATGTCCAAAACCTATTGGATGGGTGGATTTCGAACCCGTATCACCTTAACCTCGAATTATATCAATGTGGGACCTTTTTAATCCGAAAATCATTTTCAAATAAAGTAACATTTCTTTACTTTCCAAGAGTGCCCCTCCTCTCCTCTTATAAAAGGCCCCCACCTCTACCTCCTTACCCACACTCCCAAATCCTTTGGCTCGGCCAACTCCTACCCATTTTGTCTCTCCAATTCCCTATCTTACTCCATAAAGCCTCACTTTGGGCAGAAGTCTTCCCAATGAATCCTTTGAGCTCAAACCAATGGGAGTTACCCGATTTTAAGGTAATGCCTTCACTTGAGTCCTTTTGTATTATTTTTCTTCTCCAACCCACTAAACTCTTTTTATTCATTTATTTTGTAACAAATATAGTATATTAAATATACTAGGATGTTGTTTTAAGAATTATTCGAGCTACACTTACACACACCTACATCTAATGGTTAAAGGACATACTGTTTCCGTGGATGGTGAATTTATGCCTCCCGAAGCAATGATTGTTCAACATTCTTTTAACACCTTTAAAGGAGGCCATTAAGATGTCACTATATTTATATATTATATATAATATGTTTATGTTTTCCTTAATCTTATTTATTTTTCATTTTGGTCATACCTTTATGGTTTCCATTATGGGTAAACACGATATCTTCATTTAAGGAAGTGCGGACTACCGCCCCGTCAAAGTGATTTGATTCGTTAATACCATATGTGGGATGTATAAAGGATGGAGTTATGATATTATATATGATATTACACTAGAATTATAATATACCTTTATATCATTATGATTCCATTTCATAAAATACGAAATAGAAATGAAAGTAGCGTTCATGCGTACGTACGGCTTACCGTCTCCATGAACGGTGCATTTCATTTCTTACCTCTAAATGATATGTAATATTATAAATGCATTCATGTACTGGATATATATATGATATATATGATATATAAATCATGAATACCATTCTGGATATAATGGATACATGAACAACTTGTAATTATAAAGGGTTTATTTTTGACTCAAGTATCAATGATCGTAAAAACGACCGTTATTAACTTGAATAATTACATAGTGTTCATGACATGGCAATAAGTGACATAAAAGGAATAATGAACTTTAAAAAAGTTCATAAAAAAGTAGAAATTAACTCAATTTTATTATTCAGGAGATTAAAGAACGACCGAGTCATGTCCGACCCGAGGTATGGGACTTCGTCTCAATCTCCTTTCATTGAGGCATATTTTGTTTTATACACAACCTTATTTTATACGGTGTATAAACCCCTTTGAATTTTATGATTATCCAAAATAAATCGTTTTTATACAAAGCGTTTTACTAAACGATAAAAGAAAATGTTTTTGTCGTGCGTATGCGGAGACAACGACTTCTCCGCCGCCGTGACCATTATTTGAGTTTCGGCTTCCTCTACAAGCCATTCATTTTTTTAAAAAGAAAAAATAAATACCATGTTTTACTTTTCTTTTATTTTGGTATTGAAAATGGTTTTCATAATGATTATATATCAATGTGTTGTATTCATATCTTGTGATTGAAAGGTGGAAATGGTATGTTTCCGTTATGCATGTTTTATGTGATACGATTATGTTGAGGTTCTTGGGCATTATTATGAAGACGGGTGGTTCCGTGATAAACTAAGGGCGGGTGAACCCGATATAGCTCTCCAATGAATTGGGTAATGCGAAGGAGTGAAACGTTAAGGTTTCTCCGAAGATATTTAGGGAATATACTGTGATGGGTATTCCAAACGTAACCAGGAGGGTTACTCCCTACGTAAAAATGTTATGAATGACTCAAGTTACCTTTATGTCTTATGATTTCAATGATTTATTCATGATTTGATGAGGTATGTTAAAGTGCTTATGTTTTATGGGTAATGTATGATTTCATTCTTATGTATATATGTACCCGTGTTTCCTTTCCATATTTTTATATCCCTTACTGAGCTTTTTATGCTCATCCCAAGTTTTTTTGAAATGTGTTTCACAGGTCAAGGGAAAGGTACATGATATGATGATAGTGTCAAGGAAGTGTCAATAATGAATCCATGTTTTATTTTAAATATGTTTCCATTGATGGGAAAGAAGAATACTATCTTTATGTAACCACTTTGTTTATATGTGGAATGTAATGCAAGTTTTATGATCTAATTCTCGAAAACTCTAATCCTGAAAAGATCCTCAATGTGTAATCTTGTAATAACTCAAGATTAAGTAGGGTTTAAGGCTGGGGCCTTATAATTGGTATCAGAAGTCGGTTTAGACAACTTTAGGAGTTAGAATTCTGTTAAATGATTATCCCAAAATATTTTTTTTAATGCTCAAATTGAAATGATATAGAATTTAAAGATTACCATGTTTCTTCACCAAAGGTATTTCTGTGTTAAGAATGGTTTTTCATAGAGGAAACAGAACATATTTTCTGGGAAGGCATACAGAGGGAAATGACATTTCAAATCAGTATCCTGAGATGGTCAGATTCAGAACTAAACAGTTTTTTGCAGAGATGGCTCAGTTGACTCAGGTGAAAAATGTTGGTTTTTTTTATTGATGATATTGTGGTTTTTTCTAAAAGTAAATAGGAGCATGAAAGTCATATAAGTGTTATTTTTAAAACCTTAAAAGAAAGGAAATTGTATGGGAAATTTAGCAAGTGTGAGTTTTGGTTGCAAAAAATTTCTTTCCTTTGTCACATTATTTTTAAAGATGGGATAACTGTTGATCCTACAAAAAAAAGTTGTTAAAGAATGGAAAAGACCCTCAAATGTAACCAAGATCCGTAGTTTTCTTGGTTTGACAGGATATTACTGATGGTTTGTTATAAATTTTTCACGGTTATCTAGTTCAATGACTAAGCTAACTTGAAAGGGTGTTACGTTTATCTGGACAAAAGAATGTGATGATTGTTTTCAGAAATTGAAAAGAAGATTGGTGAATGCTCTAGTTTTGGCACTACCTTCCTAGAATGGTGAGTTTGTTATATACAGTGATGCTTCGTTGAAGGGACTTGGTTGTGTCCTTATGCAGAATGATCAGGTAATTGCTTATGCTTCACGATAGTTGAAAACTCATGAGGTAAATTACCCTACACATGATTTGGAATTAGCTGTTGTTGTTTTCGCTTTAATAATTTGGAGGCATCATTTGTATGGAGTAAAGTGTGAAATATATACTGATCACAAAATTTTAATGTATATATTCACTCAGAAAGAGCTAAACATGAGATAGAGGAGATGGCTGGAATTAATCAAGGATTATGATTGTACAATTCATTACCATCCGGGAAAATAAAATAATGTGGCTGATGCTTTGAGTCGAAAAAGTAATGCTTCATTAGAAATGTTGCATTTGAAACGTGATCCTTTGGTTAAGGATATGATGAACCGTGGCATAGAAGAAGTTGGTGCAGGAAGTTCTTCTCTTTTGTCTCAGGTATCAGTGTGATCATCTCTATCAGATAGAATCAAGAAAGCACCGAAGCAAGACAGTGAGTTGCAGAAAATGGTAGAGCTGGTTCAGAAAGGTAAGTTGCCTGAATTCAACATTGATAATGATTGTGTTTTCAGATTTGAGAAGAGATTGTGTGTGCCTTGTGATTCATATTTGAAGAGAGAGTTGTTATGTGAAGCTCATAGTTCTCCGTTTTCAGTTCTTCCTGGCAGTACTAAGATGTACATAGATATGCGGGAGTATTACTGGTGGGATGGAATGAAAAGAGATATTGCTGATTTTTCTGTGAAGTGTTTGACATGTCAACAGGTTAAAGCAGAGCGGCAGTTACCGAAAGGGATGCTTCAGCCTTTACCAGTGCCAGAGTGGAAATGGGAGAATATATCCATGGACTTTGTTGTGGGATTACCGAAGAAATCTCGAGGTAAAAATGCAATCTGGTTTATTGTTGAATGCTTGACTAAATCTGCTCATTTCCTTTCTATACGAGATACTTTTTCCCAAGATCAACATTCCCGTTTTTATCTTAAAGAGATAGTCAGGTTATATGGAGTTCCCCTCTCCATTGTATCTGATCGTGATCCCAGGTTCACTTATAACTTTTGGAAAGGCCTTCAGAAGTTGTTGGGTACTGAATTATATTTTAGTACAACATTTCATCCTCAATCAGATGGGCAGTCAGAATGAACAATTCAGACCTTGGAGGATATGGTATGAGCTTGTTCGATTGATTATCAGGGAAGTTGGGACCAACATCTTTCTTTGGTTGAATTTCCATATAATAACAGTTTTCATTCCAGTATACAGATGGCACCATTTTAGGCGTTATATGGGAAGCGGTGTCGAACTCCAGCTTTCGGGGATGAAGTGGGTGAAAGAAAGTTGATGGGACCAGAATTGGTAGAAGAGATGGCAGAAAAGGTTTATCTGATTCAGAAACACATGAGAACAGCTCAGAGTAGGCAGAAGAGTTATGCAGACAACAGGAGGAAGGATCTAACTTTTGAGGTAGGTGATCATGTTTTCTCAAAGTCTCACCACATAAAAGTGTGATGAGATTTGGTAAGAAAGGAAAGCTGAGTCCAAGGTTCATTGGACCATATGAAATTCTGGAGAGAGTTGGATCAGTTGCATACCAGGTGGCTTTACCTCCGAGTTTATCTCAGGTACACAATGTTTTTCACGTTTCGATGTTGAGAAAGTATATGTGTGATCCATCTCATGTTTTGAGTCCAGAGGTAGTTCAGCTAGAAGAGAACCTATCTTATGAGGAACAACCGGTCCAGATTCTTGACCACTGGGAGCAAGTGTTACGAAATAAGGTGATTAATCAGGTAAAGGTTTTGGGGAAAAACCACATGATGGAAGAGGCAACATGTGAATCTGAAAATGCAATGAGGGATAAGTACCCCCATTTATTCGATAAGTAAATAAATTGCAGGGACACAATTTTCTAAAGGGGGTAAGGATGTAACATCCCAAGTAAGTAATTAATAATAGATATTTTTTTTATCTATGTCTATTAGTGATTAATATAGTGTTTTGGAGGCTTAAAATGAAAATAAATACAATCTTATGCATGGAATACACTAATATTCTTAAAAGATTGTTTTACTGCATTTTGATGGAAAACCCTTTTTAAATCAAACTTTTGACAATTTTATAATCTATATTTTTCTAAATAGACATATTCATTATGATTGGGACATTGAAATTTACATTGGATAAATTTTTGGTATTTTTCTGACAATGTTCATTTTTTAATGAATAGTGAAAAAATGATGCATTTTACATCAAAACTGCTTTTTCATTTAATTTAATTATATGGTTAGATTATCCTTTTAATTGGTCTTAAAGTGTAATCTGAATATATTTTTACCATTTAATCCAATGGTGATCATCAGGATTAATTTCAGTTTTCAATTGATCATAAACTAATTCCAAACGTTTCATAGATATTGTTTAAAAAAAACCCACTATTTGTTTTGACAACGAGAATTATTTTTAAATAAATTTTTGCAATTTATGTGTTTGGAATTTTGTAAAATTGATTACATATTTGGAATCAGAATTTCCAAATTATGTAATTAAGACTCTTTTATTTTTGGACATTATGAATTGTAACGATGGTAATTATCTTTAATTATCATGATTAATGAGTAATCAGGTAGTTAAAGATAATAAAATGATATCATAATAATACAAAAGACCACAACATGTGTAATAAGGCTACTGGTTGACTCATGTCCTACCATGGGATGCCTTGTGCCAAACTTGGGGGCCCATGGAATCACTTTTGTGAGAAAGTGACTTTTTATCTTTTTATTTTTAAAGAATGTTAAATGTGACAAAGAATGTATCACCTAAGTAAAATATTTTTTATTTTGTCTACAGAAACGATCTTTTGGACTATAAATATTCATTATAAAGTTAAAACTATTTCCTACATCATATTATTTTTTTCATAATTTTTAGACTTTAAATAAATTAAATTATTTATGACATCATGATGATGCAGCGACTACCTCATTAATAAAGGATTTAAATAAAATGAAATGATAATGTAATATCTATGACCTACACATATCTAAAACCTATTGGATGTCTGGATTTCTAACTCTTATCACCTTAACATCGAATTATATCAATGTGGGTCCTTTTTAATCCGAAAATCATTTTCAAATAAAGTAACATTTCTTTACATTCCAAGAGTGCCTCTCCTCTCCTCTTATAAAAGGCCCCCACCTCTATCTCCTTACCCACACTCCCAATGCCTTTGGATCGGCCAACCCATGCCCATTTTGTCTTTCCACTTCCCTATCTTACTCTTTAAAGCCTCACTTTGGGTAGAAGTCTTCCCATGGAAGCCTTTGAGCTCAAACCAAAGGGAGTTACCTGATTTTAAGGTAATGTCTTCACTTGAGTCCTTATGTTTTTTTGCTTCTCCAACCCCCTAAACTCTTTTTATTAATTTATTTTGTAACAACTCCAGTATCTTCAATATACTAGGATGTTTTTATAAGAAGGATTCGAGCTACACTTACACACACCTACATCTAATGGTTAAAGGACATACTGTTTCCATGGATTGTGTATTTATGCCTCCCGAAACGATGATTGTTCAACATTCTTTTAACACCTTCAAAGGTGGACATTAAGATGTCACTATATTTATATATGATATATAATATGTTTATGTTTTCCTTAAGCTTCTGTATTTTTCATTTTGGTCATACCTTTATTGTTTCCATTATGCGTAAACGCGATATCTTCATTTAAGGAAGTGCGGACTACCGCCCCCTAAAAGTGATTTGATTCGGTAATACCATAAGTGGGATGTATAAAGGATGGAGTTATGATATTATATATGATATTAAACTAGAATTATAATATACCTTTATATCATTATGATTCAATTTCATAAAATACGAAATAGAAATGAAGGTATCGTTCATGTGTACGTACGGCTTACCGTCTCCATGAACGGTGCATTTCATTTCTTAACTTTAAATGTATGTAATATTATAAATGCATACATGTACTGTATATATATGATATATATGATATATACATCATGAATACCATTCTGGATATAATGGATACATGAACAACTTGAAATTATAAAGGGTTTAGTTTTGACCAAAGTACCAATGATCGTTAAAACAACCGTTATTAACATGAATAATTACATAGTGTTCACGACATGGCAATAAGTGACATAAAAGGAATAATGAACTTTAAAAGGTTCTTAAACAAGTAAAAATTAACTCATGTTTATTATTCAGGAGATTAAAGAATGACCGAGTCAAGTCGGACCCGAGGTATGGGACTTCGTCTCAATCACCTTTCATTAAGGAATATTTTGTTTTATACACAACCTTCTTTTATACGGTGTATAAACCCCTTTAACTTTTACGATTATCCAAAAGGAATCTTTTTTATACGAAGCGTTTTACTAAACGATAAAAGGGAATGTTTTTGTCGTAAGTATGTGGCGACAATGACTTCTCCGCCGCCGTGACCATTATTTGAGTTTCGGCTTCCTCTACAAGACATACCTTTTTTTAAAAAGAAAAAATAAATACCATGTTTTACTTTTATTTTATTTTGGCATCGAAAATGGTTTTCATAATGTTTTTATATCAATGTGTTGTATTGATATCTTGTGATTGAATGGTGGAAATTTTATGTTTCCTTTATGCATGTTTTATGTGATACGATTATGCTGAGGTTCATGGGAATTATTATGAAGACGGGTGGTTCCATTATAAACTAAGGGCGAGTGAGCCCGATATAGCTCTCCAATGCATTGGGTAACATGAAGGAGTGAAACGTTAAGGTTTCTCCGAAGAGATTTAGGGAATATACTATGATGGGTATTCCAAACATAACCAAGATGGTTACTCCCTACGTAAGAATGTTATGAATGCCTCATGTTACCTTTATGTCTTATGATTTCTATGATTTATTCATGATTTGATGAGGTATGTTAAAGTGATTATGTTTTATGGGTAAAGTATGATTTCATTCTTATGTATATATATACCCATGTTTCCTTTCCATATTTTTGTATCCCTTACTGAGCTTTTTATGCTCATCCCATGTTTTTTTGAAATGTTTTTCACAGGTCAAGGGAAAGGTACATGATATGATGATAGTGTCATGGAAGTTTCAAGAATGAATCCATGTTTTATTTTAAATATGTTTCCATTGATGGGAAAGAAAAATACTATCTTTATGTAACCACTTTTTTTATATGTGGAATGTAATGAATGTTTTATGATCTAATTTTCTAAAACTCTAAACCCGAAAAGATCCTCAATGTGTAATCTTGTAATAACTCAAGATTAAGTAAGGTTTAAGGCTGGGGCCTTATATATACCAACCATAAAAACAAAAAATATATCTAGTTGTCCTAGTTCTACCAATCATGTTGAATGATATATTTCACCATAAGGCCCGATGTGGATTCCGAGTCAACATTGAATAGAGAAAAACATCATGGTATAAAACATAAACATTTTGGAACTCTTTATCCTTTGAAAATATGTCATGAACCACACATTAATGGCATGGTAACATGATCCAAATCTGAAACATCAAAATTTTTAAATATTTATATAATATACACACATCAAAAACAATGAAAAATTTCATAAACATCACTATTTCAAATTTTATAAATAAACTTACACATGATATAAAAAGGTCAACATATACAAAAATTAAAAACATTAATCTGAAAAAAAGTACAATACCCAACATCCCAAATGTGTAAAAATCATAAAACTAATCCAGGAATGAAAAATCCATGATACTATCATCTATACATTGAAAACAACTAGAGTCATTGTCAATCATGAAGGGAAACTGAACTTCATCATTTCTGTACCCTTACTAGTGTCCTGCAAAATAATGTCTTCCATTTCTTAATGAAATATATAGTGTATGAGGATCAAATACTATTAATATAAAACCTTGATTCGTTATATTTCTGGTATCCCTGAAAAAACTCTCTCTTGTTTGAAAACAAAATTTAAAACACATTATCAATGAAAATAAATTCATATGAAATATTTTCTTGTAAAATATTTATTTGGGATTGTCAAAACATTGTATATTTCAAAAAATATAAATAACTGTGGCTCATGTAAATGGTAGTGAAGCTATATGATATAACCATAATTGACAAACCAATTCAATGAATAAACATAATCAGTGTCATATATATGAAAAAGGTTTTCTAGTATAATTTCAGGTAATTCCAATTCCAATATAGAATAAGTAATAAGAATATTATGAGCTAACCAATGTAATCTAGTGTTATATTTTATAAGACATGTTTTGTTTAGTAGCTATGCATATTCAATAAGTTTGAATACACTGACAGTCTTCGTTGGGAGCAAAAAAATTCAATGAGTGCTATCATTATATACGAAATCATTTTTGAAACTCCCACAGTCATCCTTCAAAAGGATCTCACATTACCAGTGATCAGTAACCCTAATGAGATCAAGGTATATGATAATGTTTCCTGAGATTATGTCTCTACACATACACATAGGGTTTCTAATGTTACACTCATTTCTAATCAAAAAATTTAATGCATGTTTAAATTTCATAAACCAACCATTCCCATAATAATCAAAAACCATTCTCAAGTTAAAATAAATTTTTTACACAACAATATAAATCATTTTTAAAACAAGAATCCCCTTTGAGGTATTTTTTCAAGCACGTCACATGAATTTAAAATTACATCCTTTGATAATTCCATATTAAATAATTACATTTTAATTAATTATTTTAAAGCACCACAACAATGAACCACCAATAATAATTAAATTTAAGGGACCATTGGTAAAAAAAATCCAATGTAAATCTATAATCAATAGTTAACCTTGGAAAAGCAACCAAAAATAGAGATTCACATTAGAAACGAAAAAAAACACAGAACCTTGAAATATTTACGTTTATTTTTATGTATGTTGTCCTAGAAATCCTAAACCGCATAATACAAAAAAATTCCCAATAAAACCCCATGGTTTAACCACATAGCATGATAGGGTTTCATGTTCCATAAAAAAATATATTATCAAAATGATAAAGGATAATAAAATGATGAAGAAACTAGCATTACTCAAGCAAAACGAAAAAAATCCTAACCGATTCCATTATACTCCTCAGAGGAGGAAGATCTAAACGTAGTGGAAGAGATATGTATAAGAGGGGGAATAAGAGAAGTGTTTTTTGGGAAAATATCATGAGGACATATTTTTTAATTTAGGGAAATTTAGTTATCTTGAAACCCTACATGGTTATGTATCATGGTTATTAAATCCATATGTTTACCATGTCAGATCCACTACATCTTCAGAAAACACACTGAAGGTCTAATGACCCATGCATGGTGTTAATAATCATTCCCAATCTAGGAAAACCCTATTATCATACGTAACCTTCTCTGTAATAGTTAGATGCTTAGTTAATATTAACTATTCTCTAACTCTGAACCCAATTCTATATATCTAAAGGCAATGGTTCTCAATATTAGACAGTCAAAAAATCATAAAATAAATAAATAAATAAATTAATTAATAGATATCAAAACAATACATACTAGTGACCGAGTATTTGTTACAATTACCCCATATACGACACTTTATTCCATAAGAATGTATTTTTGGGTCTTTATATGAAAAAAATATTTTACCAATACTACTAAACTAAAGCATCCCAATCAAAATCTTCATGTCTATAACCACTATTCTGTCAAATCACATGGGCTAACATGATCGAAATACCACAAAGCCCCTTGATTTGATAATCTCGGATATGAGTAGGCTACACTATGATAATGGTGTATGGTAACATATCAAATAATTCACAACCAATCGTATTAGATGGATCTAGATGGTATTATTTAATTGGGAAATATGAATGAAAATATGCATCAATGTCGTCTATAGTGGAAGGTCTAACAAGAACTCTACCTTCTAAATAATATCATTAATATAAAACAACCTAATATATTTTGGTCCTAATATCCCCTCTATTCTAAAGATATGATGGTATAATAAAATAAATACTTGAAGGATCTCTTAATCCCCATCCTAAAATTCCCAAAACTGAAGACAATTTCTAGAAAATGATTTTTGGTGAAATAGTGTAACAAATAACATACTTTTAATAAAATGAACTATCTCCATCATCTCCTTGATGGGACTCAATCCTAATAAGGAATGATTACACAACTCATCCAAAATGAATAGAGTCTTATATTACCATGGATAACAAAACTACAAATGGGCTATCTTTATGGAGATCTAGTAACTATTACACTACGAAAACTCTACCAATGATAGATACATCTACCAAAACCTCTTGAGGCCACAAACAGATTCAATAAGAATATCCTCTATAATATGGACGGATGACTTAGTTAGGACATCAATATTATAATGATAATCCATTCTTAACTTCAATAGAATTAATATGGAATTATATAGATCCTCCTAAAATAATAATTAAAATGCTTATCTTCCATAGAAACTATCTTTAAGGGAGTACAATGAAACTAAATTATCTCATAGACATATGGGTTCTTAAAATCCTCAACATTACTCAACATCCGAATGCGAATAAAATGGCCCACCTTATGAAAATGATATGAAGTCATCCAAATTACATCGTTACCAATAATATTATGATGTAGAATGATCACAAATTCCTTAATGACATCATCCCACTTCTATATTGGAATGCGAAGAGCTTGAAGAATCCCAATTGTCCTCTAACTATTAGCAGAGATCTTCCTGAAGGTTAAAAATCATGATATAAATTACATAATTGACCATATCATTTTTGAATAGTAGTATTTAATCTCTAATCAATGAAACATATTTTTAGAACACCAAGTGAATGAACCACCTTGAATAATACCCCATTTACATCAGCTCCACCATCAAGGTGAATGGAACCAGCAAATTATACCTAATGAAGGGGGTACCTTTAAGAAACTAATACCAATCACCAGTAGTATCTGTTTGAATAAAAACATTTATAATATTCTATAATTCAATGGTGGATTCTATACCACATTGAATACAATAAATAAGAGATGTAATTACCTAAATGATGGTTGAAAATACATTATTGCCATCCTCCCAAACCTCCAAACTCAGATCTAAAAACATAATCACCAAACCCCATTAATTAATTAATTATCCAAATACCTTAATTTTTAGATTTATACACAAGGTATTAAATATGATATTATCTTTCTTGGGGGGTATATATGGTATTGAGATCAAAATTCCGAAAATATTTCACCCTATATATCTTTATATGGTTAGTATCCTCTGGTTAAGAAAATCATTATGATATAAGGATATGAGTAGTCTAAAAAACTCATTGAAGAGATTTTGGTGATATGTCTTAAATGAATTCCTAATAACATCCTACTATGTGAAATGGATGTGGGTACATCCTCTCTTGTTAGAATAACAAATGACATCCATAGGCCACTACATGATTATTCTAGATCAACATGTACCCCAATCCCACAACTATAGAATCAGAATATACTATAAATTAATTCTCAGGATCTAGAATAATGAAAACCATAGATTATGTCAAACAAATCCTAAAAACAATCAGAAAACTATGGAATTATCAATTCATTAATTCATTACACCTTTTGAGGAAACATAGTTATGGGAGTATCTATCATATAAAATTCCTAAAAAACCTGTAATAGCCAATCCCAAAATCCCTTAATATCATGTCATGAAGCATGTTAGGAAACACCAAAACTAATCTTAAAAATATCATACACTGATACAATTAGGCAATGATAAATCATAGGATCACCCTAACCATCACCTATGTTTTTCCACCAAAAGACCCCAAGTGTGTTCTCAACCGACATAGGTTGGATTAAATAATAAGGGCGTCAAACATAACCATTTAGGGAATGGTTCTTCATTGAAAACCAAGAATTACCTATCATTGAATTGGGATTCAATACATTATAAATAACTTGCATGAAAATATATATGTATCTAAACATATTAGATGAAGCATGTCAAAAGATATATATCATAAACATTAAAAATTAAAAAGGTATATACAAGATATAAAAATGTTATCTATAGGACCACATATACAGAAGCATAGAAAAATGAATATGACTAAGGATTCCAATACATAACATCCAAATGGGTAAAAATCCCAAAACATTTCTACATTATATAACTCCGTGAAACCACCATCTCTACTATCCAAACATGGAATATGCATAAGAAACATCATAAATATTAAAATGTGTTTTTAGAATAAACACATTGGCATCCAAATCAAAAAAATATTATATAATAGGAATCATGTGATCTAAATAATAGAGTATAGTGTGACTTAGTTCATGAAATTTTCACTAGATAGATCAACATAGAAATCATGTTTTGAATCTTTATCAGTATTTATTGGGCAAAAAAATTACTCTATTTGCACTCATGGTCCACATGGACTAATATTGTAAGATTCAATGGTATTTCACAAAACATTATTCTAGTTTCCTTGGATAACCCACCCCATAATGTCCTTGAAAAATGCTATGGTTTTAGGATTTTATTTCTATAAACAAGCATACCCATTATCTCTGTTCTACACATTTACAATAACCTAAACACATAACAAGTGAAAATTTTATAAACCAAATATGCCCATAATAATCGAATAGATTTATCAACAATTATTTTTAAACTCATTATGAAATACTTTTAAGACCTAGAATCTTCCTTGAGAGATATGTTCAAACAAATCATATTTATATAAAATTAACTCATTTAAAAAAGATACATTATACATTCAAATTGAAATTACATTTCATAGAATATCACAATAATTGATAATCCATGAATAATAACTCAATTTAATGTAAATTTTATGAAAAACCAAAAGAAAATAAATAATCAAAGGATAGCCATGTAATGTTACCCAGAAATAGAGACCAATTAATGAAACCAAATATAATTTTTTTGGGGATGATCTCAATACATAACAACATGGATCTTCTTGGGGCCCATTGAAATCCATATATTAGTAAACACATGACCAAAAAACCATAACTCTATATTCAAGATGTATAATTTGGAAAATTTAATATATAGGTGATACTATATTTTGGTTTCCAAAAAAACATTCCAATGGGTTCCATGAACCCCCCCCAACAATAGAATAGACCATGATATTATCAAAGAACCTAACCATGAAGGATTCACAAAAGTGATTAATGATCTGGTTTATCAAATCCATAATGACTATAGGATTTTTATGTGGAAAAATAGAAGAACTGGATACTAATGATCTTATACTGACTGGTAAAGTATGCCTTATGAAAATACTACTACTGGATCATCCACTAGTGACACCCCGACCACATGTTAATATTTGAAAACTACTGAGATAGCATTTATTGATCAAAAAAATCATTGATTCAATGAAATGTGAGTTTGTTCTTAATGGTCACCTGAATAATATTATGAAAATATATAAAAATTAAAATACATCCACCACCCTGCATTAAAAAAAAGTATTGGTGATGCCCATGGTGACATGCTAGGGAAAATAAACATCTTACATTCATGGTATTCTAATTTATAATAAAATAATTCAACTGGGAAAAAGGCATCATTTATAATAGTAAAGGCATTTTTCTTATCCTAAGGAGATGATCTATATTAAACTCAACCACTTTCTAGGTTTGAAATCTAGAAATTGTTATCTCGAAACACCTTAAGGTATCATTCAAAATCCATAAGAAAATGTTCATATGAATCCTAATTCATATAATTGACGAAAATCATTGATAACTAACATATAATTTAACAAAAATCAATATAAATGATCACTACCCTCTTGTCCTTAGACCCTACCCATCATGGAATATCTGAGTTCTCCAGATAGGATTAAAAATTGGGCCCTATAGAGATTATAATCAATCTATGAAGTGAAACTGATCATCAAATCCATAATAATGATAAGGTAAAAAGTTTATTTGTCCAAAATATAAAAATTCAACTTGACCTCAACATCAGTAAATAAAAAATAAGACTATTTGAAATTAAAACCTTTCACCTATCATATTCCCCATCAGTTTAGTAGATCCATCAAAAATGAATAAACTATTCTTCCACACCCAAATCATAATTTAATGTTAACATGATAATGGAATGAGAATCCCCTATATCAAAGAAGGATAAAAAATGGTAAGAAATAATTAAATTTCAGCCTATCAAGGTGGTTAACCTATATTCATAGTCCTGAGGTAATATATATACTGTATAAATATATCCTAACTCTGGCCTTCCTGTTACATACTAATCATGGTAACATTCTTATATAGGATAAAGTTGAGGAAACACATCTTTAGAATCAAATTATTACACCAAGTAAACCATATAGAAAGATAAACCAATATCTACCACATAGCGGAAAATATTTAATTTACACTAGAGGTGTCTTGGGTATCAACACTAGTTGTTCATCTGTATAGTCATTGTAAAAGCAGGTCTAGTATGGTTAATGACCATACCATAGTAACAATTAACTGGATGATTCCATGGGGATGTCACTAGTTTAATCCTATGTACTATTTAGAACCCTTTCCATTAATCTAGGTCGGTTTATTTTTATTCAACTTCTAGCCATTGCAAGCACTTTTGATGCCAAAAACATCTTAAGGAACCCCATTGAGAATCATTTTACATGAAAAATATAACTCACCCACCACCTATTTATCTTTCACCGCCTCATCATATGGCATTAAAATTTGATTATGCATTGATATGATCTCTCTATTGAGGCCCATTTAAAAATACTAACCTTTAAGGTAGTCATTGTCAAGGATAACAATAGAAAAATGAACTATCTCTCCATAATGAGTTGCATATTCAATCACTAAATGGTCTCCTTTCCTTATGGTCATGAACTTTTTATCATTCACTTACCTCAAAAAATTATTATTAAACTATGAATTATAGGAATTGTGGAATTTAGTCTAGGTTTGGTTTGTATAACTGTTTTCTGATACCACAGATTCCCACCATATCCTACCCAGTACATCCAAAAAATAAATAGATTATCTCACTTTTTATGTCTTAGTGGACATTTAGAAAAAAAATAGAAAGA
This sequence comes from Viscum album, assembly GCA_963277665.1. Lineage (NCBI taxonomy): Eukaryota > Viridiplantae > Streptophyta > Magnoliopsida > Santalales > Viscaceae > Viscum > Viscum album. Next base: position 1,700,427,190 of record OY728125.1, read on the forward strand.
TACATCATCTACATGTAATCCATTCCTTTGGATCAATGGAACCATTATATCCATAAAGGATTAGTGGATTAAGTTTAGTGACCTCGTGAGTGTGGTGATGTATCCTTACATGACATATTACACCCTCTTAGACTATGTACAAAATTATTTAGATCACTAGTTTTACTAAATAAAGATTAACTGGAGGGGTATCATGTAGCGAATTCTGTAAAAATCACTCCCTTTTTCTAAAATAGGCCATCCTAGGATGAATTTTATATAGACAAATGATACAAACTCATTAAATAAAAAATTTAGTCTAAAAAATTAATTTAACTATTATAAAACAACACAATAAGACGAAAAAATAGCATCAACATGAACTAAAATTCCAATTATGATGGGGTGGAAACATTAAAATTATAGACATTTTGTCAATGTTCCTATTTTGACCACTGTATCCTAAACAACCAAAATAGTAGTGGAAGATACTAGAAAAGTCTACGTGATCTCCATATTATTACTACTAACAATTCACCTAAACTATACACCCCTATATTCCTTACTTGTTCCATACTAAAATCCAATATTTCATTAAAACACTCTTGGGATATTAGCAATAACCATATAATATTATTAAAAACATCAAATACCATCCAAAAAACCCAAAAAATATTTATATGATAATCAAAACATTAGATCACCCATATAAACACTGGGATTGAAACAATAATAAGTAGGATTAGAACTCCATGAACAAGCCTCCCAGTCCTAGAGTGTTTAATTTTTTATATACAATTGACCCCATAAATAATAAAAGAGATTTCATAAAATTTTGTAACTAAATTTTGGTGTTTCAACCCAACCTATCATAACAAATATTCTACCAAATAGCACAAAACAAGTTCCTGAGATCTATAGTATCACATCGAACACCATGTAATCACACATATCCATTTGGGAATGTTTCATCCCATAAAAATATATTATTAACCATCCATGAATTATCTGGCCGTGATAAAAATTATTGAAAAAAACTAATATAAATATTTTAAAATATTATACACTACATGACCAAATATATATACCATAAATGTCACCACAAGAGAATTTTTTAAAACAAATACACCTGATATCTATTGGTTAATATAGGAAAAATTTTATAATAAGGATCTAGGCCAAAATACCAATACACAATGTACCAAACTAGCCAAAATCCCAAAACTAGTCCACATGAACTAACTCCATGATACTATCATGTCCACCATCGAAATAATAATAAAATTTAGTAATCATGAAGTGAAACTGAACAATATGGATTCATTACCATTACCAGTTTCTTATAAAACAAATTGTGTATATAGGGAATAATATATGATGGGTGTGGGGATCAAATCCTATTTGAATAAAACCACAAAAATATATACAATATTTCTCTATAAAAAATAATAAATCTTTTTTTAAAACACATTTTTTACATTTTTAAATTACAATCATTACACAAAATAGTTTCATATAAAACATTTCATTAGTTTTCAAAAAACATTCCATATTGGAAAAAAATAAGAATATAAAAGGATCATACAAGAGGAAGAGATCCCATAATTTAAAAACAATAAAAAACAACCAAGAATAGTTTAAAAATAAACAACATCATATATAACAAAAAGGTATTCAATCCTAAATGCAAGGAAATACAAATAAAAAAAGGTACAATAACAAAATATTGGGATCTAACTAATGGAGTTTAATTTTACATTTTCTATGAATTTTTATATATCCAGATAATTCTATAAAACTATTTTAGAATCTCTGTTAGTCTTCCCTAGTCCAAATAAAAATTCCATGAGCACTCTTGATCAACATATATAAAAATTTGGGAGCTCCATCATTAATCTCCGCAAAGGTTCTCCTGTTACGTTAGACAACCCACAAAAGCATGTACAAGGCATTGTCTAAGGCTATATTGTCTATTTATTCAGACACACAACAATGGTCTACCACCTAACACACATTTCTAATTATTATATCACCTAAAAAGTTCCAATTTATCGACAAAACATGCCTATAATAATCAAACAACATTCTCAATTTTAAAACCATATAATTTTTTTTTATAAATCCTTATAAAACTATGAATCATAATTGATGCATTTTATGAAATACAACACAATCATTTAACAAACCTACCATTCAAAATTAAAAATTAATTAATCAAATATCAATTACATTTCAAAAAACACCACAAAATAGAAAATCAATAGATAATTACTAAATTTGTAGTAAATTAGATAATAAAATAAGAAAAGGAAGTCAATAATATATGGTATGACATGGAAAAGTTCAATTAAATAGTGAAACTAAGTAGGATCAAAATAAAAACAAAACAACTCCAAAAAATATCACATGAATAAAAAATAATGGGTCCTCATACACAAAAAACATAATTAGAACACCTAATTACCCTTTGAAAACCATAGGACCATATATATATATATATATTTATGGTTTTTATATTATATAAAAATAGTATAATATGGAAGGAAAATGTTTATGGAAAAAAATCATGAATAAACAATGGTCCCTCAAGCTAAACCACAAAAAAGTAAAAGAGAATACAAAAAAATGTATGGAGAAGGAAGATCCATACCATGCGGGATAGATTCACATGTGAGGTAGAGGGAGATGTTTTATATCTCATAAAATTACATAAGTTACTTTTTTATTTCCCAAAATGTTTAATAATATGGATGACCCGCATGGTATTTCCACAAGGTGAGGATAAAATTTCTACAATTACGTTGGATCAACTACCACCCTAAAATAAATTTGCATAGTCTTTACTGATCCCTACATAGACATATAAACCATGATCATGCCACGAAAAACCGAAATGTCCCCTAATACCAAATTTGTACTGGTTAGCCTCATTGTTACTTCTATTCGTGTGATAACTATGTGATTGAATCTATTTATTTAATAACCATGGTTATCATTCTCCAAATGTTATAAAATCATAGAATAAATAAAAAATTAAATAAATCAACAAAAAGATTAGAGTGACCTAGTCGGTGCCATAAATACTAAAAACAGTATTCCTATAACCCTAGAAAGCCATAAATCCCATTGGAAAAGTGATCATGAGTCAACTATATGAGGTACATAACAAGAATCAATAATTTTTTATTCTATTTATTTTGTATCTGAAATAGTAATAAAGTAGAAATAATAATTTGATACCATTTAGTGACTTCTTGTCCAAGATCACTCTATAGTAAATAAATCAGTGTACTACATAACCTTAGATGAACCTCCCCAAAAGTCAGAGGATTTTGACTGGTGTTGAAGGATTATATCATACATTGGGAATAATACAACCAAGATATCATAATCATCCATCAAAACTAGTAAAAAAAATCTAGCTATAAATAATTAGAGTATGTATAAATCAACAACAAAAATAGGAAATAACATATTTAATATAGTTATACAGTGACACATATCAGTATACTTCCCACTAGATTGATCACATAGTACAAAAATAATATATTGAGGCTATTCTACAACATAAAATCCTCACATCCATCCCATAATGAATCCACATTGAGTTGATTCAGCAGGATCCACCGCCCAACCTATGGTCAGACTTGTATAATACTAATATAGCCTTATATAACACCATTATTCAAGAATTTGGTGGGAGATCATAATCATTGTTGTCCCAAACTACTTTAATTTTTATATACACCCATTTATGTATTTATACATGAATAATGTTAATGAAAAATATCATAACAAAAATAATATATGTCTGGTTATCAGGCTCTAACCATAAAACCACAATGCCAAACCAACATGGTTAGCCTGTCTCATAGAAGAGTTTTCTCATGACATAGATTCTGACCCCAAAAAAATGACTCTAGTTAGTGTTCCATATGATGGTCTGACCCATATATAACGATGTTTGGTATGGTGACGTAACATTTTCAATCTATTATTGATGTTATATGGTTGGGTATCAAACCAAATACAAACTGAAATCCTGTCACTGAGGGAAGGGTCCATAACAATCATCTACCACATCATACAAATAATTTACCTCTACCCTCTCTTTATCATGAAAATTTATTATAAATTAAACATACATATACCAATACCATCTCACATAAGGTAGTCTAACAGAACCTTCTTACTCAAGGTGATGCCATGAAACCATATCTATTCCACCACACGTCAACTCTAATCCTCTAACATAGGGTTAGTCAAATACCACTTCTGTCATCACTTCAAATTATGGATCGATCACATAACACTCAAGGTGATCATGACTTCACCTTCTCAATCATGGTGGGACCACACATCAAAATCCATACCATATGAAAACATGGTTCATATCATCTCACTCTGTGATTTCATTCCAGTATCCTGTCAATTAATTTGAGGCAACACATTAGGATCATATCTTTATTAAAATCCCATTGAACACTCCCCTCTTATAATGTTGGTCTCACAGACCAATCCATGATTATAACTTATCACCCCTAGTGGCTCTTCCAGTATCTTATCATGCAATTTAAAGCCATATTTTGAGATATCATACCACATAACATATAAAAACATAGACACTATCTTCTCACCCATGGAAGGTTTCTTCCTAAACCATTTTAGCATCCCACATAAATGTAATTGGTGTATATAGAAATAATAAAAATGGCACAAAAACCACCCCACGAGTTCATTTTTACATCACCATGGAGATTATAACTAAATAAAAAATACTTCTTCCTATGTAATGTCATATCATACAAATTTTCTCATAGGATAATCCTCATTAGATATTATCAACTACAAAATAGATAATAGAAAATATAAGAACATTCCTGTCATTCTATAAAGGGGATCTACTAGTTTTGTTATACAAAAATGATTCTGTACACATTATTACCAACTCATAGTGAGAAATCTATAGTGTCCTAATATATGAAGAGAACATCCTATCCCTTAACACGAGTCGACAGTTGAATATTATTCTAATTGTACATCACAACCCAGACCCATTAACTAAGAACCATCATAATCAACTTGTATTAAGTACAATGGAAACCCAACTTTCAAATCATACATCCAATTAAAATGAACCGTTCTTTGGTCTAATATTAAATTTCCCCATGGGGATCCCTCAAGACCATCATCAAAGAGAAACACTCCATGAAACATTACATCAATCCCCATTGGAATTATCTCATTCACAATGAACACTATGTATTTTAAAACCCCATAAGATTTTGATCCACCTCATGCGTGAGATTCACTATAATATGAACCATCACTAAAAAAACTAATCCTCTAATGCCTTACCAACTAGCTTTAAGAATCCATCCCATGGTATTAAAACTCATCTTAAACCCTATGACCTTTAATAAATATTTCATAGTCTCTAGAAATATCATTTCCCACACAACAACAATGTCACCGGATGATCCAAAAACATCATAAATTCAAAGGAACAATTTGACCAACTCTTACAGGCGCAGTCCCACTAGGTTTCTATAACATGGGTACTCTTCATTCTTATCCCTTTACCTGAACAGATAATTTCATTTAGGAATGTTTAATAATTCTTAAAATACAATATGGTTTAATATTATTAGGATATCCTAACTCAACCATTATGTTACCATCCATTACATTCTAGGATTATCCTTATCCTAGATCGTCCATGCCTTCCTAATGTCATAACAATAATTGATCCCTTATATCTAGCCACAATGAAAAATAAGGAATTATAATTAATTATAATTAATTTTTCATATATTTTTTGGTGAGAAATAAAGGAAAAACCAACAATTATTAGTTACTTATTTAAACCAAGATTAATGACATACCAATTTTTTTGAACAGCTTCCATCACACTAATGGAAAAAAGACATATCTTCATGTCTTGATTCCACCATGATCTAGATGAATAATAAGAAAACATTTTCATGAAGACACCAATGTATGTAGATAATAATACATGAATAAGTATCCTAGAAAGAGGGAGAACCATAACTTAAATATATATTGAAAAGTCCAATGAACCATACAATATTAAAGGGGATTAAAGAAAAGAATATGTAGGGTAAGATCAAACCGAGATTACTTTGTCACCTGAACTCTTGACTCAAATCTATGTATGAATGTATTGGTAAAGGAATTTATTCCCTTTATTTTAAAAAACATGAGAATGGTCCTATCATAGAATGACTTAAAAGGACTATGATTTAAAACCATTATTAAAAACCCCATATAACATTTCACCCTATCTCATGGCATGATACACCATATTATATAATAAAAAACCCATGCCTACCCCTCTTGCAGTGACACCATTTGTCATTATGTGGAAACAATCAACTAGGAGAAATATAAATATCACAGACCAATATTTCATGACATGGAATCCTGCCATCATGGTCACAACATTCACACTCCACACCACATCATCTCCTCATGTAAATCTGTATTGATATGAAATTAGTGTTATGGTGTTACTATCCTTCTCTAGGAAATTTTGTAATTTATATACATACAGGGTTAGTGTTTCATTTATTCATGGTGTGAAGCTCTTCACTAATATGTGGCACATATTAAAGAGTATTCACTTTTCTGAATTCAATAAATATGGCTCATCACTATGGCATCACACCCCTTTCCATGTTGTGACCTAATATAATTTTGCCCTTTTATGAAATCATCATAAATGTTTTATACGTTTAATAAATAACCAATACAAAATCCATGGTTTTATAATATTGCTTGGTCAAGGAATAAATGCTTGATTTTTCTGTGAGGTGAATCTTCTTAACTACTACATTGATTTTTTATTAACCCCTTTTCATGATGTGATCATCACCCATCATAGTGTGATGATCGATAAATATTAAAATTCTTTCCAAAATGATCTCTATCACAATAATTGAATCTAAAAATTCAAATATCCATTGAATTTAAAAATCATTAATGATGCATGTCATTATATACAATTATATTATTTATATAAAAAATTTAATTATTCACTTGAAATTATAGTTAATTTTCAACTATGTCACATAAAATACATTTAAAAAAAATTATTTATATTAAAAAAAATAAAATTAAGAAAATAGAAAATTAATATTATTAGAAATTTCATTATAAGATTTAAACATCTAAAAATATATCGTCCTCACCATTAATGTTTTTACACTAGAAGAATACTAAATCATAGGAATCCTGATCAAAATGTCTATTCCTCAAAACATTCTATTCTAAAAGAATAAAATTTACATTCACTTGAAAATTAATTTAATTCAAAACAATTTCTCAACTTATTAACATCAGTAATCCTACTCTTCTAATTAGGGGGGAAGAAATATTTCAAAATGATCGATCAATAAATTTTGAATATTTATATTCATCATGCACTAAAACATCACAACCTTATAGTGTTATTAATTAGAATAAATTTCTATTTTATATAAAAAATGCTTATCATTTATCTTTGGATAATTGAAACAACCTCCACAACATAAATATGAATATATATTTTTCCCATGAAAACATATATAATATGGATGAGTCTCTTGATCATTAAGTACCCATGAGCTAACAACACTACTCAAATACATTCAATACCTAGTGAAACTATGTTCAATGTAACAACATAATCATAACCATACAAAAAATAATAGTTTAAAAAAACATAATATAAAATTACAATCATATCCTTGAGATATTGAATACAAAATTGAAATTGTAAATGATCTCAATAATGGGGAAACCATATCACTACACATCAATAAAGAATAACAAAAAAATCATTATCGAGTATTTAATACTCACATAAGTGCTTAATAACTTGAGTAAAAAATATATTTTATTATTTTATAATGAAACCAATGTATAAGGAATTATATGTTTTTAAAAAATACACTCAAAAATAATAATTTAAAGGAAAATACATTTTTCCGAGATTTCAATTACCTAGGTTGATGATTAAAAATATAACCATTTTCAATTAATTTTTTTATTTCACCAAAATCCATTTTCTTCATGTAAACACATATTACTAAATTTATTATCTTCCATTACTATTAAAACATCTACCAAAATGTCACTCATACCTATTATATATCACCCAACTACATTAAAAAACACAATACCATATGTATTTCATCCCCCATGAAATTAATTCTATCTCATGATTTTACTAAATATCATTAAGACCTAGATATATTGAATTACGATAAACTTATATCTCCATTTTTTGTTACATCACAATCTATACAAGATTAATATACATATTTTCTATATTTATCTATATAAAATCACTAACAAATTATTTTCCCCATTTTTACAAAAATAATGACTCATAAATATTGGTTTCTACACAATGTATTCTATTATAGATTTTTAAAAATATACATATTTAACCCTTACTCTATATAGTATAGGTTTACACATTACCATGAATATATTCTCTCAAATCTCTTATTCTCTATGTTGGAATCCATTACTTATACAGTTTAACAGAAACATTAAATCTCTTCCAACTATTATTAAAAGTGGATAATAGTTTTTTCAGATCCATGTCACCATATCTAATGTGTCTGAACCATTACATTAATATATGCACAAAATAGGTTTGTTCCAAAACCAAAAATAACACATAATCATCTGATAGTGAGATAAAAAATATTATTAAAACAATCAACAATAGTCTTCTTCAGATACTCACACTAATATTCATAGTGAATTATTAATAACATTAAAAAACAAAATAATATAAATGTTTTGGCATAAATGATTAGAATCATATCACATACCTTTTTTGTGTCCCATAATTATAATATTAATAATAAATTCATGACATGCATCTCATTCTGAGAATTTCTCATGTATATTAACCACAAATAATTAAATTATAAAAACTATTTCTATCAACGGAATTTGTCATTACAAGAAAACATCCATCATCCACAATAAAAATTCTATACTTTCTTAATAACCAAATATACATCACATCAAAACTAACCACATGTAACACTCAAATTGGCACATCCAAGGTTTCAAGGATCTCGGAATCATGTATATGTCCACAGAGTCTCAAATACAATTCACAAAGACTAATAAAATTTAACTAAAATGTAATAAAAAATGATAGAAATTTGAAAGAATATTTTAAATTTCTATGTAATATTGAAATAGATCAATTCCACCATCTATCAAGGAAAAAATTTAAACCTTTATCGTTATTATTGAATTATTTATCTAGAGACATACCACAATATATCTTCTATTATCACTATCTCACCTCATTGTTGTAATCACTAGTGTAAAATTTAAAACCTAAATCTGAACAACCACATTCTACTATATCCATAAAAATATCTTGATCTCCCACTTATTGTATATGTTTTATATATTTTGAAGATTTTGTTTCTCACTCCGATCAACCCAGTATATCCAAAAATTCAATCAATTAATAATAAAATTAGAGAACCATGACTTAGTTCTACACGATGAATATACCCCAAATTTATAATCATTGTTTTAAAATAATAGTCTTGTATATAATTCGTTTATGATAGCCAATGTTTAGAAAAAATTATTTTCCTATAACCACTTTAATTCTTACATTGTATTGAAAAGAAGTATTATTCCATACTAATTTATGTTTAATAATCCCAACCCACCCTAAAAAATTTCTAAATCCATCTACATTTTAATTTTATGATCTCTATGAATCATATATTTACATTATTATATTTAATATCCCTATTTATATGTCAAGTAGGGTAGGTTATATTTGAAATTACTGAGGTATCTTCCTAATTGAGCAGATTCGTTTCCTCTAGATACAACATGAAACATATAATTATGTAAAATAACATTCAATGACATAAATAAATAAAAAACATTATATATGACACATGAATATATATATATATATATATATATATTAAAATAACCATTAACAAAAAATATGTTAAATATATAAATCCTTTTCTATAACAATATTTCTCGAATAGACGTCTATCTCGTACTAATAACGTATATCTGGTCATCATAATGGACTCTCCATTCCATTTGATATAATATTAACCATCCATACCCATATAATAAAATCTATTACAAATTTTATCTTATAATATATCTCAACTCATGTTGTACAACCAAACATTGGGAAAGAAAACAATGTTTTTTATCTGGAAGTTCCAGTCGCCACACATTTAGAAAAAACATTTCTCCTAATGGTAATATTTTTTAATTTTTTAATACTAAAACTAATCCAAAAAGGCCCCATACACAATTATATGATGAAAGTGAAAAAATAAGTAAAAATCAATACCAAAATCCATTGTACAATTATTGTGACATTTTTATTAAATGGACAAATAATTAGACATTGAAAAATGAAATCAAAAAACCAATCCAAGCAGTATTATTCCCATGAACCTAAAAATGTATATGTACCATAATCAAGGAATTCAAAATAATTTTAAATTCAATTTTCCGGTTTCAAAATTTAAATTATCACTTTCAACAATAATGTGTTAATAATTCCAATAAAGTCTCATGTTTTGTTCAAAACCATGGATTTAATCTCACAGAACAAAGAATAACTTTACCCTTAGTTTGGAAAGAGAAGATAAGATATAGTTTCGAATTGGTAAAAAAGGGAAAATTCAATTTAAATTTAAATCATAGAGAAAAATTACATTGTTTTATGTTACTAACTCACTGGTAAGAAATTGGTCAATTTGTATTCATGTCAAAAGTAGACCTCTCAAGGATGTTTGAAATTGAGATTTAAATTATAGAAGGAATTTGTTTCATTGGAAAATAATAAATGATTTCAATAGTTAATTCTCATAAACATTAAAAATTAGATCACAATTGAAACTCCAAGGGTTTTCTCCTGCAAAAACAAAAAAAACACAAAATAAAATAAAATGAAATAAAATCAACATAAAAGATCAGTTCTTCTATGAAAGTAGTTATTTTAATGTCATTAGCTTTACATGGACCCCACAAATTACCCAATAAAAATAGACAAAATCTTAAAGACCAATTTTTTCAAGACTATATTATGCTGATATTGATTCTAATATTTAAACATTATTTTAAGTTAAATAATTTGTTTATAAAATTTGTGGTAAAATACCTGGAGTATCATTAATTATTGATCAAGTTATTTTGATTTTATTGAATAATATTCATAGGGTAGTTACTACATTATTTGTTTCAAGAGAGAAATGAATTTTAACTACATGGTCATGGTTATCACCTATTACATAATACTTGAGTAGGAAAGGAAGGATAAAAATTTTATACTATCTTGATTCAAATTTCAAAAATATGAATGGAAATTTAAATCAAAATCAATTTATTTTCACAAAATTTTATTAAACATTGGTTAAATAAGAAAAGATAGTTTGACAGCAAAATTATTCATATTAGCATTATTGGTTGGTGAAAACTCATATTTCATGACATTCACAAATGGTAAAGTGATTTTTGATTAAAAAAAATGATCATTGGATCAATATTTAGGACACTCAATCCATTATGTCAAATTCCCTTCTTATGAATATATAAAACAAGATTACTCTTGATTGAAACATAGATAAACAATTACATCATCCTATTTAGCTATCAAAAATTGAAATGTTGATTCTTCATCCATTTAATGAGATTTTTTTGGGTGAATCTAGACAGTCCACATAAATATAAATAAGGGAAAATCAATTTAGAGATGGGTATCTCACATGCTTAAATGATTTGTAGTTCTAATATCATAGATGGACCTTTAAAATTAATTCCCTATATTTGAGTAAAACAGTTTTCATGAAATTAATAGGGAAAATATTGAATAGGTGTTTTAACATCATGGGACTCCCCATGATTTATCTTTTATACAATCCTTGAAAATGCTGTAAATTTACCATTTAAAAATTCATTATCCCAATGACGGTACATCTCATCAGTTGTGGTGTAATCATTAAAGATTTGTTCCAATAATGTAACAATGATAGGGGATTAAAAAAATGATATCCCATTTTATTATATCATTGTTTTATGATGGGGTGTTTTGGAAGATACTCCCTTAGATTAGACTCAAATAAGGTTTTAGGATTTTGAGGACACACACAAACCAAAAGGGGAAAAGATAAGAGAAATGGGGGTTATAATTAAGAATTTTAGGTCATAAAAGTATGATAGTGTATAAAATAACATACAAAGGTCCCTATAAACAGCACAATAATTTTGTGATTCCTAAATATACCCTACAGTTTGAATCATTCCATGTAGTATATGAAGGGGTCAAATCCATAGGGGCAGAATAAGTATCCTTGAGTCACATAGATTGGCTGGGAGTATTTGGCTTGGATGTGGCCAAATTTAATATTGATTAAAATTGAGATAAAATAATAAAAACATAAAAAAAGTGAGTAGATTAAATTTAACCATGGGAAAATATGTATTTTAATGGAAAAAATTATATTAGATGACTTGATCATAGGGTTTCATTACGACTAAATTTTATGTATTTGTTTTAATTGAATATTTAAGATAACTAATGAAAGATGCTTCCAAACGGTGATAGAATTATCCGAAAATATTACCCAATTCAACACATACACAATTAGACATCTAATAATCTATTAAATTGTCAAATCATATTAATGATCACTTAATGGAATTGGAACGTACTTGCACTCAAAATGTGTCATCGTAAAAGTTGGAAAAAACCAAAAAGTAAATAAATCATCAAATGGAAATACTCAATAATGAACTAATTTAAAAATTAAATATCATGAAAAAATATTCAATACATCCCCATAAATACTCCCTAGGATCAACCAATAAGTGTTTTAGTCTTGCATTGATGAAAATATCTCAATGGAAGATTGATGTCCACTTCATGAAGTGGGATTGAAGATGTGAAATCAATGAAATAATGAACACACCACTACTGTGTGAGGAAATTTAATTCTTTTTGTATAAATACATTCAAACCATTATTTAATGGTATAATAATGTTAATGAAAACATTATAGGTACTGAATATTTATATCCATTTTTAAGAAACTACAATGATCCTAGAAATGTAAATGTTAGATGTCGAACATGTGCATAAAAAATTACATCATTCATTATATTTGAAAAATAAAACATCCACACTAATTTCATCCCCAAACCACCTAAGATAAAATAAATTTCGTCATCGGTCTTAGAAACCATCATTTAAATTCATCCATATTAATTTGGATCTTAAAAGTTTTCTGAAAACCAAAAGAAAGGATACATTCAAATTTTTTACATAAAAATTTGTTCTAGATTCATCCCCCATTTTGAAATGAAAATTTGAAATTTAGGATGTCCAAAATTATAGTGGTTTTAGAATATAAATTTGTTCTTACATATTTCATATAATTTATTTATAAATTTCATCCCAATTTTTTGTTCAATTCAAGTGCTATGATGAAATTAGTAGGCATATATTATTTCCCTTGAAATCATGCTCAAAATTGAAACATGAACATTAGCCCCACAAAACGCCTTGAAAACATTTAAATTAACACTCTTAATTGTCCAAATAATTCTTCCTCATAATATTATCTATCTCGAGTCAGATTTTTATCCAAATTAGGGTTTAATAGTGTGCTCTACTATTTTTTGATAGGCATAAGGGAAATATTTATTTATTTACATATTTATGAATCCATGAAAAAAATATATTTAACTCACATTATGAATATTAAATGACACATCAAGAATACAATATACACATAAAATAATCAATAATATCCTGAAATATAAAATTGAAATAATTAAAATAATTTATTTCCCAATCTAGCGATTAATTGGCCCCAATTTAACACACTTTAAACATGAATTGCCCAACGATGTGAAATGAGATTCATGTAATAAAATGAAATAAAACCATTATTTATGGATATTAAAACACATGAATAATAAAATTGAAATATGTAATATTAGCCAATTTATGTTGATAAATTTTTTTTTCCAATATCAGTATGTGGCTGAATTCAACTATGTTGTGATGAATTGCATTTTCAATTTTTATTCTGGAAGAATTCCCTATGGATATTATGGTGAGACACAAATTAACCACGATGATAGTATATAACCATTTCATTATAAGTTTAAATGACCCTAATGGGTTGGTAATATCATGTGATTCCATGCCCTTGAACCCTTATGGGAGTTGTTAATTAGTTTTTATTATTTAATGTTTTAATAACAACCACTATGTGTTTTCCCATATATCATGGAATAAAATTATATTTAACTAAAGCTTATTACTACGATTCCTCAAAATATATTTTCCCAGATTATTCCATGAGGGATTATCATGAGATTGTTTTCTAAAGGTTTTAGTCCAATGTATGTAGGTTCAGTGAGAATCAATGCCTAGTGGTAGAAAAGGCATGGCTATGCTTTGGATTATCATGGGGATGGAAATTAACTAGAGTGATATTTTTTTGGGTATTGAGATTGGATTAAAATGATATGAATTTATTTTTCAGACCAATTCAACTTCAGATTCTTGTAGTAAACATTGAGACTATAGGTAAGCACCCATGTTCCGGAATGACAATGATGGATAGTTTGTCATGTGATAAAAAATAGAATTGAAAATGTTCCTGATTTTACAGGGACTTAATTGGGTGATCTTTATATAATAATAAGGACATTACCTAGATTATTTATATTTTTTTAAGTATTAGGCATTGATTTTTTATTTTATAAGTCACATATTTCTGAATAGGGGTTTGTGGTTAGTCAACAAGAGCATGTAAGCCTTGGTTCTCATTTATATCAGTGTATTTGCATATTCTAGTAACACACAATTCCATTAAATTCTTAATCAGTGATTGAATTGATTATTCTAATGATTTATGAATATTTTATGATGTTCTCTCAGGCATAGTGGAAAAAATCATTAGATGAATTGCAATAATTTTCAATATGGTGAGGGATGTTTTTGGAAATAATCATGGGTGATGTTACAAGTTACATTTGATGTAACAAGTGTGGTTCAATAGTTGTGGGAAACGTGTTTAAAAATATAACCTACTGAAAATGTGTTCAAGGAGTGATATCGGGGATGCCATATTCTAGGTACTACACTATCATATGTATTAGGTAATGGCCCCAATTTTTCCATAGATATTATCATATATTGTGAATGAAGTTCACTAAGGCTATGAATAGGGAATGAAATGTATTAGAAATTGGTACTTGGTAATGATTAGGAAATCCATATATATTTGTTTCATTTAGTGATAGATGAGTCATGGGCCATAATGTTCAGGTTCAGATCTAGACATGTGATGACAAGGTGAATCGTATGTTGGGGAATGTGATATCTATCATGATAAATGAAACCATCGTGTTGAGGGGAGGAGGAAGAATAAGTTTATTGTTAAGATGGTATTTTTGGAAATTGGGATGATGGGGGATAAGATGGACCATCTATTTTATGGATTCTCTAATGAATTCTAGAGATTATTTAATATATGATATCAAATAGAGTCTAGAATTTTCCTTAGCAATGTGCCTATTTTAATAAAATCAAAATATGATCGGGTTGGTGGTTCATCTATTCCCATGAAATGGTACAATGGTGGATGGTTCAACCAAATAATACCATTGTATGTATGGCATGGAATTCTATGAGTTATGTGAACCATCTCTAGTTTAATCCATGTGTATTGAATCATGATAGGGTGCATCGATAGAACTTTTGTAGGAGTTGTAAATAATTTATAGATGAGTTAGTCAAATGATGAATGAGTTCCCCCTAATTTATATTATTTAGTTGATGGATGAAAAATTCATTAGGAGAGTCATTTTTAATGTTACTAGTATGTTTTTGTTTTTTCTAGAACTTTGTATGGAAGGAAATATGTACAAGGCCCCATGTTTACGATATGAGATCCACTAGTTTCAGTTTATAATAGGTAATGAGGGGTATTATTGTTATCAAAATATTTTTTCCTTTGGTTTCCATAAATTTTAGAAAGGGTATTCTTTCAAGAACATCATTGGAATGAGGGGATTGTTCTATAATTGAAAATTACAATGGTTGAAGTACAAAAGCATTTGAATTGTACTTTATAGGATAAAACACATTATTGAGATAAAATAGATATTTTTTGACGATATGATGAGGAAACCTCAGGGGTATTAGAATGTATTTGTTTCGTTCACCAAAATCATCAAATTTTTCTAATGGGAGTAGGTGGAAGCTCTATTTTTTAAGAATTAGGTTCTATGTGCTGGGAGTTTCAGAAAACAATACTCTTCAATATAATAGAGTAGAAAAAACTATTTTGATAAAAATTAATGACCCATGTAGATCATTATGTTTAATATTATAACCACCATGACTAACCAGAAATGAGAATTGTTACATTGGGGAGTTTGTAACATCCAATGTTTATAGACAGGTTTATAAATTTAGTATAAATTTTTATTTTCATATAGTAGATTATCTAATAAAATTTGGGCATAATATTGGGTTTTATTAGTATAAACCCTCAACAAATGTGTAACTAAATGTTCCTGTGAGTCTTGTAAATTTCGTGGGTGTCTTTTGTGAGTAGTAGTGATGGATGGTTGGATGACTGGGCTACTATGGAAAATTATACCATCCACCATCTTTTTACTAGTGAGCGTCCACATAGATGGTAGTTAGACAGTAGAACCCCTCAGAGAAAGGGTTCCACTTTCTAGCTCATTGTTTTTAAGGTGTAATTTACCAAATTCTCTGATTACGGGTTTTAGGTGGATCATCCCACCTCATTTTTTGGAATAATGTAAGGGGGTTTAAAACTCTTTCTTCCCATGCTACCACCATGTTATGATAGTGTATTTTAGGATTTAGTTGCGGATTTGAGCTATGTCTAACCCTCAAGTGTTCTATGTTTATTTGCTTCAATAATTATCTCAATTTTGAGAGCATTTAATAGGTTTTTTAATTTATATTACACTGAGGAATGGTTTATTCCAATTAATATCAATGGAATTATATGTTGAATTTAAATAAGGGTTCCTGAAACAAAATCCAAATTCAATTGTGAGTCATTTCATTGGGTTATGTTTCCATGTGTAATTTTTAATGCCTTTGAGAATATGGAAATTTAAATTAATTTATTTTTTTCATTTCATGTATGGTATTTTCCTTAAAATTAGTATGGGGTTCGCGATAGGATATTTGTGAGAGTTAGGATATTGTTCCAATGTGGTGTGATGAACTGATGAGTTTTCTCCAAATATAACAAATTTATTTGAGATAATTATTTTATTATCAAAGTTATAATTAATTAATTAGTGGTTTTTGGATTGAATTTGGAGTTTAGATGTTTTAGATGATATTGGTTAGGTATGAATGAATCTAAATTGGATGGGTGGGATGTAGAATAGTTCCTAGCCATTAAATATAAATGGAAAAACATCTTTTTATATAATTTGAAAAAGTAAAATCCTTGTTTCATTTCTACTTTTTATATATCGTATGTGATGTGTGGGGACACCACTATAGGCGAAACCATACCATTAAATTTTAATGTTTTATTTTAATTAAATGATTAATTAATACGATGATATGATCCTAGATAATAAATTCCTTGGTAAATTGGACCAAGGGTTTCATCATTATGGCTCGATAGAAGATGGTTGAGGCATCGTGTTAAGATGTTTGGACCACCATACAGGGTGAATTTATGAATAATTAATTATGTTGACCTATAATCCCCTATGTTGGATCATTCCATTACTATCCTAAGAAGTGGTTCCCTTAATTAATTTGGATAGTCCAATAGGTTCTATAAGAATGCTTGAGACATACGTCGACTAGTTGGTTTGCTCATAAGCATTGGGTGAGTGGTTTGATCAGATGATTGGCCTTGTGATTCCATGACTACTAAGATGGGTTAGGAGCTATCTTTTTTATTGTTTCCTCAAATTCATTCCTTATTTAGTCATTGTGGTTTGTTTATTCAGATGTGTATGATAAGGGATTCCTTGTAACTTGTTTGTGATGTGTTATCTTATGACTTTGGTTGGGACTAAGGACCCACATGAGGGTTCCTTCATTGTGATGTGGACTAATAGAATAGAGTGGGTTCCCCACTTCGAGTCCTTCCATAAGAGATTACTTATTAATGTGGGTAGAGATTGTTCTAGGTTTCATCGTATTACCCAATCCAATGATACATAACAATTATATAAAGCCATTGATGATGGTATTAAGATTTTATCCAACCCATGTTTCATAAAAAAATTTATATATTTTTATTTTCAATGTCATGCAACTACCAAGGACATCTGGGAATCGGTCGTTGGACCTAGTAGAAATTTAATTTCTTAAGATTCCAAAGAATAACATAATGATATTAATGAGACCGTGGTATGACGGATATGTTTAGGATCCATTCTCATAGTATATAATGGGAAAATTTATAGCATGAATAGAATCCAATGATATGATTTATGGAGTAGTGGATGCCTAGATTTTGTACAAAGGATCTAGCCTCAGAGTTATATGACTGCATGAATACCAGAAGGCCCTATATGGAGGGATAAATTCAATATAAGTTTATCATTTTGAATATTGGTTGGTAGGATTTAAATTAATATTCCATTACACCATTGGGAATACCCTCTATGATTCTGATTCAAATGGATGTATGAGGTTATATGTGAGAATGTATCCCTTAGAATAGATTTTGGACATCCTAAGTTTGATTATTGGACCTCCTAGATCGATTTCTAGTATACTCCCTATGATTATATGTACAAAAAAACATTGTTTTGGATGAGTAATCATGATATAAAGTATTCCCCAGAAAATTACTAAAATATTTGTGGAAATTATTTCTTGATTACATGAATTTGGGATATTGGAATTATTCATACCAACATGTATAATAATTAATTGATATCCCACTACTTATAATAATATTTTTAACCCATAATGGGAAAAGTTAGGAAAAAACATCGGGTTCATCTAGAAGTCATAAGGAGGATGGATTCCTGGTGATGGCCTAGGATCTAATACTGGTCAGTGGAGGTGTAAGTGTGGGATCTCGAAGGAGTAGATGGTGGCTCCCATAAGGTGACACTTTTACTCAGAGACACTCTAACACTAGAAAAATCATGTCTACTTGATTATGGGAGTAGAGAATAGGAACAACCAAATTATTTTTTAATGGGCTAGGTTGTAGGTGTATTACCATGGGGAGATGATGATATCATGGAGGCATGTTCATCAAGATTTGATAAAATAACTTTTGAAAATGGGCCAAAGAACATAATCTATTATTGTTTATTTATTTAATTATATATTGTTTATTTATATATTTTAGATTATCATATCATATGCACATATTACAACATAAACTAGTAAGTATGGGGCCACATTTGTGGTTCCCTACAAGGTTTTGTTCTCATATAGTTCTTAGGGATTCATTGCAAATGGGTACCCAATAATCTCTCACATGGTCATTGAATTCATAGGTCTGGATGAGACCCATGATAGTATGGTTGAATGGGATAACATAGATGTGATCGGAAATTGAGATGTTCTATTTCATAGATCCACTGTAGAGACACTATCATTATTTCATTATTCAGTGGTCTATATATGCAACTAGTTGAGTTGGAGATCATGGTATTTTTGGTATCACTATTCAATAATTTACTTTATTTAATTTTTTATCCGTATTTTTCAAATTCCAATATTCTTCTTGTAACACCCCAAAATTTTATAGTGTGTTATTTCTTCAAAATAATTCAATAACTTTCACTACACGCAACACCAAGTTCAATCGTACCATGACTTACCAAACAAGCCATTCAAAAGAGGTTATGAATAGTGTTAACTAAATTTTAAACTTAATATAATCCTTATAATTTTAGAATCCATATTATAACTTTCTTAGACATAATGTAAGAACAAATTCATTTTCAGTATTGCACTTTTATCAACTTTTAATAGTGAAACCCTTTTAAATACAATATTTTAAACTTTTTGACTAAATGGGGACATCAAAAAAATTTAAAATGAAACATCCCAAGCTTCCACGGTACGCTTTCCTTTGAATAATATAGTAGCGTGTGTTGTACGCAACTTCGAGTTCTAACACACACCACAACCAATCAAACTAGCCATTATGAATAGTAATACCTAATTTTCGAAATTATATATATTTTATATTTTAAAATGGACTTCATTTCTAGATTCAGAATATCGAATTTAGCTTAAGGTGAAATTTTGGTACTTTTCGGATAACTTTCATATTTTGATGAATAGTGAAAATTACTAAATTTTAATTAAAAACAACTTTTTTAATAAAAATAATTAATAGTGATAAATTATGAATTTGAGTGGTTTTAAAGTATATTTAGAATATAGTTTTACCATTTAATATAATGTGGGTCATTGGACATAATTTTACAATTAAACTGAACATAAACAAGTGTCAATCTTTTGATAGTTATTATCTCTTAAAAACACGCTTTTTGTTTTGACTGCGGGAATTAATTTTAAATTAATTTCTGTCACTTCTGTGTTTTGAATTTAGAAAAATGGGTTCCATATTTGGAATCAGGATTTCCAAATTGTGTAAATTGGTATCTTTTATTTTTAGACATTTTGAATAATTACTGTGGTAAATATTTTATTTACCATGGTTAAGGGTAAATCTGGTAAATAAGGGTTAAAAAATAATATTATAATAATACTAAATTACCCTAAAATGTGTCCTAGACTTATTGGTTGATACATGTTCGACCATAGGCATCTTTGGGTCGATTTTGGGACCCCATGGTGCCACTTGTAGGTGATAGGGACACTTTTTTTAATTAAGTTAAAATGAATAAAAAAATAACACATGCATATATCTTTTAGAAAAACAATTTTTACATAGGGTTATATATGTTGGATTTTAGATTATAAATATTAATTAGAATTATAAAAAGAATTCATAAATAATTATATTATATTTATAATTTTTAGACATTAAATAATTTATTTTATTTATGACACAATAATGATACAGTAATTAATAAAATAGTGAAAAATTAAATGAATTGATATTATAAATACCCAAATAAATATAATATGAAACTTTTAATGAATTAAACTAATTTTCTAGGATAATATTATATATTAGGATTTATTTAATTTACTTTTTTCGAAGTAATCAATATGTTATGAGTTTCAAAAAAATCAACTATTGAATAGTGTCAAAATTGACATAGAAGAGTTCTTAAAACAAATATTATATTATTAATTGATATTAAATTCCTAAAAAACTAAGGTTCGGCCAAGAGACTTATATCATGATAGGTTCATCATTAATGGACCACTTGGGCGTCGCTTGGATGTATATAGTAAGTTTATTAACCATATTATATAAAAATACAAAGAGACATTGTAAAAGTGAAACTAATTAACTTAGAGTTAATACTTAATTATAAGGTTAATATAAGTACCCAAACCTGTCTAAATTCTATTTTTTGAGTTGTTTTCGACCCATCCCCACCTTAACCTTTGAATAGTCAACTTTGGAGCCATTTGAAACTGATTATGAATTTATTATAAACTAATATCTCTAGCTTTTCCAAAGGTGCCCCTCACCCCTCTTATAAAAGGGCACTCCTCCTTCTCATTTTTCACACCTTCAAAGCCTTTTGGATCGGCCAAACTATGCCCAAATACTCTCCCAACTTCCCTCACTACAACCTAGAGGCCTTATTTTGATCACAAAACCAACCTACGGTGCCCTTTTGATCAAATCAAAAGGAAGAACCCGAAGAAGAGGTAATGATTTCACCACCCTTTTTCCAAGTTCATTTCTTCTTCCACTTCTTCTTCCTTTGTTGTTACCACACTAAAATAATAACTCCAGTATCTCACATATACTGTGATGTTATTATAAATATGGTACAACCATATTCAGTATTCTATCCACCCTTTGAATAACATGTCACCATACGTGCGTACGTACGGCTTACCGTCTCCACGTCGTGGTGTAATTGTTATTCAATATATTATTATTTGGATGTGTATAATAATGATGTGTAACTCATCTAAATAATAAATATAACATGTTAATTATTCTTTATATATGATATAACATCCATTTATATATTATTTTAATATCAAAAGAATGATATTGTCGCTCGTGCGTACGTACGGACTACCGTCTCCACGAACGCGATAAGATTCATACTCAATCGTATCCATTCAAGTATAATTATCATTTGATGATTTAAAAATGATGTTTAAGGACTTGATATCATTCTGGATATGAATAATATACAACCTATTCATTACAAACATAGCTTACGTAACAAAACATATAAAAGAAAAACAAGTAAGTTAACACCCAAAACAACGATAATACTAAGATATTATTATCAAATCAATATTAAAAGATCATATATGATATCATATTAATATATATGATTATTGTATAATTTAATAACAATTATTTCACCATTATACAGGAGGATCACCTACCCCATCCCAGGAAAATTACAAGGTAAGGGTTATTTCACAATCTCTTCATTATTCGAGGTTGTTTATACGTAATAATCTACCGAGATCTCGTTATCATCCACATCCATGTTTCTTCAAAATGTATTTCAAAAAATTTTTACAATAATATGGGTTAAAGTCATTTATACCCTTGTTTTACTTTTTAAAAAAGGAATCTTTCCTTCGTTTTCAAAACAAGGTCCTTTTAACCTTTTCGACAGAATTAAGGTAAGAATGTTTTTTTAACTTATATGACGGGTGCGGTTATTTTCCACCGTTATAAAATCGTCGAAGATTCCCTTACAATATAATAAGAATATTTTCAAAAAAATGTTTTATTTCATAAATATAAGACTCTTAAATGATTTCAAAATAGAAAGATATATTTTTCTAAAATAGTCTTGATTTCATCTATGTCAACATCCTTTGATGGATTTTACGCTTATTTGAAGTTGATTTATTATGATACAAAACTTCTATATTGTGTTGAAGGTTTTGTGATATGTTTGAATATGGATGTGCTATTTTTATATAATTCATAGTTTATGGTGAAATTATTGACATTTCGTATGCTATTTTTAATACGAATGTTTATGTTATGTTTAAACCTTTTCATATGGGAATGCATTGGACTTAATATGTGAAGGGTGGAGCCCAATATAGCTCCTCGATGCATCGGTAGGTCTCATGAGACAAACTAGTGTCTTGGAACAAGGCCTTGGAAAAATATTATTTGTTGTCTTGGCATGAGGCCTTGGATATGTGGTTATGATAGTCTGGCATTATGCATTCCAACATTATGAAAGTGGTTATTGATATTGCATGTGATTATTCGATTAGTAGAATATCCATGTGTACAAGTAAATGGCATTATTTCATTTTACTTTTTCCATACTATGTTGAAGTTCATGTTTAAAAGGCTTTTTTTTAGTTATACATAGCCTTAAAGGTTTATTCTTATTTATGAATGTTTCCGGTATATTTTTATCCTTACTGGGCTTTTGAGCTCACCCCTTTTCTATGCTTTATTTTTTCCAGGAAGTGAAGACGTAAATTATGAATGACCTACAGGGATATTATGTGGGGATATGAGTGTGGTTTATGGAGACAATATGTTGTTGTAGTAGTTTTTCATTTTATGATGTAATGTAAGACTTATGAATATATCTACTGTTTCCAAGGCAACTAAACCAATCAGTCTTTCGAGATTTTATCTTTCTTGTGATCATGCCAATGTTATGTAATAATGCACCGACTCTGGGTAACTAGGGTCGGGGCGTTACAGTTGGTATCAGAGGAAGTTTAGTACAAACCTTGGAAGCTAGATTTAGATAAACTCTGATTAGAGAACGTAGACCTAAGATGAACTTTGAGGATTAGTATAGAAGAACTTCCTAGAATTTTGGTATTGTAGAGATTTTGTGAGTTTTCCGAGCAATACATCCCAGTCTGGATACGAGTCGGTAGAGGTGGATCTGGCACAGATGTACCTTGGGGTAAAACCTGAAAACACCGCTTTGAGCTAGACTCGAATGGGAACTAGTGCATGACAACGGGCCTTGCTGCACTCTTGGTTACGACACTCCCGGGGGATATGCTTAGGATAACTCTCGTTTTTCTTTACAAATCATTTTGAAGGGATTATGAGTATATACTTCCTCAAAGAAAACATTATTATGATTATGGATTATATCCATAAATAGTTTAATTTATTTTAAGTGTTTTATAAGTATGGGATTATGTATTTTGATTCATAAACTGATCTAGTGTATGCCATTGTTTAGAAATGGCGCCCAGTAGAAGGATGAGAACTCCAGAAATGCACATGATCCAAAGATAAGGAAGGATCATATCTTTCATGGTCTTAAGCTAGAATTTATAAGAGAAATAGTCTCCCATGTATTATCATCATATGAATAAAAAATATCATGTGTTGATAAGATAAGTAAAGAGTTTACTGAGTCCTATGGCTTTCAAGGGAAGCAAGAGAAGAAAAGGATGGAAGAGAGAAAGATGGATAAAGGGAAGAGGGAAAAGAAGAATTTTCCCATATGTGGTATCTATGGAAAGAAACACCCTAGAACTTGCCTGAAAGGAATGGGAGTTCGTTATAAGTGTGGAGGAAAAGGACACAAAGTACGTGACTGCAATGGTAAGAAGATGGTTTTAAATGTACAATGCTTCATTTTCAAGGATTTTGGACACTACGCGAACCTATGTCCCAGTCATCAGACTATGCCGCAAATGATGTTATTGGATAATAATCAAGTTATGATACTACCACAGATGAAGAGGGATGATTAGAGTTCTTATGTTGATTATGTCAATTGAGTGTTGTATCAACAATGTACTTGTTATAATAATTATGGAGTATATAAGGATTGTACTGCAGTACTATTTCATTAAGGACATGAGATTGTGTGGAACAAAGAAAAGTGACTCAATAGCAGGATAAATTTTTGGAAAATATATGGTTGAGAGAATGATAAATCATAATATAGTTCTGATACTGAGGTAGTGATTTTGGAATAATATGTGATTGTTTTGGATAAATTATATTGGATATTCTTGACTACCTTGGAACTGATTAATGATTTGTATATTCCATCATTGTTGGGGTTTAAAACATTTTTGTACTGATGAAGTATATCCAGCATTCTATATGGAATAAGGGAGCATGAATGTAATCAATAAGGAATATGGTAACTCAGGATGTTTTAGTGTATTAAAAGAATACATGATGAAGGTATTCATATGCTAGTACGGGGTAAAAAGGATCTACATTATGTTTACCTTCCTTATAAATGTTGGACTGTGAGTTTGGACAGAAGTATTTTAGATATTTCTAGTTTGGATTATTTTGGATTTCCATAAAATGACAACCCGGAGGTCGGGCGGCTACCCGTCGCGTCCGACAAGGCTGCGAGACTTGAACCCGCAACTGAAGGGCGACAAGGGTGTATCACCTACCGCTGCCCCACGAGATGTCCTGGATTAAATAATGTAGTTTTTTTAAAAGATCTGGTAGATGAATTATAAATTCATTTATTTTGGAACCATGTATGAATAGTATAAATAGAAAATTGTTTTTTACATTCTATTATCTTTTAGAGTGAAAGATGAGTTTGTGGTAGAAATTTATTAATGGATAAAACTCTAATTATAAAGTAAGTATATCTCCTTATGATCTTAGCCAATCTCATAAATAAATTTCTCAATATTAAGAAAAGCAACTTAGAACAAAAATGTTTTCCTAGATGGTACCTTAAATCATCACTAATTTATTGCTTTGGGATTGTTGGCCTTTTCATATCCATGTTCTCTACCACTCTCCATCAGATAATTGATGATTAGATTTTTCTTCCATATCCATATTTTCCTACATGGAACCCTAGTATGTGTTATTTTCGGTAATCTTCATACTTTCGACTCTTTATTTTAAATAGAGGCCTCATTAATTCATTTTTCGATGTGGTATTTCAACTAAGATATTTTGAAACGTCAAAAATGTGTTATCCCAATACCCTATGTTTTGTTGAACCGATGGTATTTCAAATCATCATAGATTGATGAGTTTAAGGACCTAAATTTTATACTTTTTTGTGATTGATGACCTCAATCACTACCTATAAATATTTACGTTTTTCTCGAATTATATGTCTCTAATTTCCACCAATGTTCACCTAATCGAGATCATAATTTGGTGGTGACCCTTTCATTTCTCTTTTCCTCATATTAAGACTAAATTTTAGAAACCTAATTTCCGATGTGGGTTTTCCCACAAAGATATTTTCTATTTTCAACCATTTATTTTCGAAGAACAATTTCAAATTGCGAGGATGCAATTTATTGAAGGAGGGGAGAATGTAACACCCCAAAATTTTATAGTGTGTTATTTCTTAAAAATAATTCAATAACATTCACTACACGCAACACCAAGTTCAATCACACCATGACTTAACAAACAAGCCATTAAAAAGAGGTTATGAATAGTGTTAACTAAATTTTAAACTTAATATAATCCTAATAATTTTAGAATCCTTATTATAACTTTCTTAGACATAATGTAAGAACAAATTCATTTTCAGTATTGCACTTTTAACGACTTTTAAAAGTGAAACATTTTTAAATACAATATTTTAAACTTTTTGACTAAATGGGGACATCAAAAAAATTTAAAATGAAACATCCCAAGCTTCCACGGTACGCTTTCCTTTGAATAATACAGTAGCGTGTGTTGTACGCAACTTCGAGTTCTAACACACACCACAACCAATCAAACTAGCCGTTATGAATAGTAATACCTACTTTTCGAAATTATATATATTTTATATTTTAAAATGGACTTCATTTCTGGATTCGGAATATCGAATTTAGCCTAAGGTGAAATTTTGGTACTTTTCGGATAACTTTCATATTTTGATGAATAGTGAAAATTACTAAATTTTAATTAAAAACAACTTTTTTAATAAAAATAATTAATAGTGATAAATTATGAATTTGAGTGGTTTTAAAGTATATTTAGAATATATTTTTACCATTTAATATAATGTTGGTCATTGTACATAATTTTACAATTAATCCGAACATAAACAAGTTTCAATCTTTTGATAGTTATTATCTCTTAAAAACACGCTTTTTGTTTTGACAGCGGGAAATAATTTTAAATTAATTTCTGCCACTTCTGTGTTTTGAATTTAGAAAAATGTGTTCCATATTTGGAATCAGGATTTCCAAATTGTGTAAATAGGTAACTTTTATTTTTAGTCATTTTGAATAATTACTGTGGTAAATATTTTATTTACCATGGTTAAGGGTAAATCTGGTAAATAATGGTTAAAAAATAAT
Organism: Viscum album; assembly: GCA_963277665.1. Lineage (NCBI taxonomy): Eukaryota > Viridiplantae > Streptophyta > Magnoliopsida > Santalales > Viscaceae > Viscum > Viscum album. The sequence goes on from OY728125.1 coordinate 1,700,454,620, forward strand.
ATTATAATAATACTAAATTACCCTAAAACGTGTCCTAGCCTTATTTGTTGAAACATGTTCGACCATAGGCATCTTTGGGTCGATTTTGGGACTCCATGGTGCCACTTGTAGGTGATAGGGACACTTTTTTTAATTAAGTTAAAATGAATACAAAAATAACACAAACATATATCTTTTAGTAAAACAATTTTTACATAGGATTATATATGTTGGATTTTAGATTATAAATATTAATTATAAATATAAAAAGATTTCCTACATAATGATATTTTATTTATAATTTTTAGACATTAAATAATTTATTTTATTTATGACACAATGATGATGCAGTAATTACTAAAATAGTGAAAAATTAAATTAATTGATATTATAAATACCCAAATAAATATAATATGAAACATTTAATGAATTAAACTAATTTTATAGGATAATATGATATATTAGGATTGATTTAATTTACTTTGTTGGAATTAATCAATCTGTTATGAGTTTCAAAAAAATCAACTATTGAATAGTTTCATAATTGACATAAAAGAGTTTTTAAAACAAATATTATATTATTAATTTATATTAAATTCGTAAAAATATAAGGTTCGGCCAAGATACTTATATCACGATAGTTTCATCATTAATGGACCACTTTGGGGTCGCTTGGATGTATATAGTAAGTTTATTAACCATATTATATAAAAATACAAAGAGACATTGTAAAAGCGAAACTAATTAACTTAGAGTTAATACTTAAAGATAAGGTTAATATAAGTACACAAACCTGTCTAAATTCTATTGGTTGAGTTTTTTTAGACCCATACCCACCTTAACCTTTGAATAGTAAACTTTGGAGCCATTTGAAACCGATTATTAATTTATTATAAACTAATATCTCTAGCTTTTCCAAAGGTGCCCCTCACCCCTCTTATAAAAGGGCACTCCTCCTTCTCATTTTTCACACCTTCAAAGCCTTTTGGTTCGGCCAAACTATGCCCGAATACTCTCCCAACTTCCCTCAATACAACCTAGAGGCCTTATTTTGATCATAAATCCAACCTAAGGAGCCCTTTTGATCAAATCAAAAGGACGAACCCGAAGAAGAAGTAATGATTTCACCACCCTTTTTCCAAGTTCATTTCTTCTTCCACTTCTTCTTCCTTTGTTGTTACCATTATAAAATAACAACTCCAGTATCTCACATATACTGTGATGTTATTATAAATATGGTACAACCATATTCAGAATTCTATCCACCCTTTGAATAACATGTCACCATACGTGCGTACGTACGGCTTACCGTCTCCACGTCGTGGTGTAATTGTTATTCAATATATTATTATTTGGATGGGTATAATAATGATGTGTAACTCATGTAAATAATAAATATAACATGTTAATTATTCTGTATATATGATATAACATCCATTTATATATTATTTTAATATCAAAAGAATGATATTGTCGCTCGTGCGTACGTACGGACTACCATCTCCACGAACGCGATAAGATTCATTCTCCATCATATCCATTCAAGTATAATTATAATTTGATGATTTAAAAATGATGTTCAAGGACTTGATATCATTCTGGATATGAATAATATACAACCTATTCATTACAAACATGTCTTACATAACAAAACATATAAAAGAGAACAAGTAAGTTAACACCCGAAACAACGATAATACTAAGATATTATTATCAAATAAATATTAAAAGATCATATATGATATCATATTAATATATATGATTCTTGTATAATTTAATAACAATTATTTCACCATTATACTGGAGGTTAACCTACCCCAACCAAGGAAAAGTACAAGGTAAGTGTTATTTCACAACCTCTTCATTATTCGAGGTTGTTTATACGTAATAATCTACTGAGATCTCGTTATCATCCACATCCATGTTTCTTCAAAATGTATTTCAAAACATTTTTACAATAATATGGGTTAAAGTCATTTATACCCTTGTTTTACTTTTTATTAAAGGAATCTTTCCGTCATTTTCAAAACAAGGTCCTTTTAACCTTTTCGACAGAATTAAGGTAAAAATGTTTTTTTAACTTATACGACGGGTGCAGTTATTTTCCACCGTTATAAAATTGTCGAAGATTCCCTTACAAGATAATAAGAATATTTTCAAAAAAATGTTTTATTTCATAAATATAAGACTCTTAAATGATTTCAAAATAGAAAGAGATATTTTTCTAAAATAGTCTTGATTTCATCTATGTCAACATCCTTTGATGGATTTTACGCTTATTTGAAGTTGATTTATTATGATACAAAACTTATATATTGTGTTGAAGGTTTTGTGATATGTTTGACTGTGGATGTGCTATTTTTATATAATTCATAGTTTATGGTGAAATTATTGACATTTTGTATGCTATTTTTAATACAGATGTTTATGTTATGTTTAAACATTTTCATATGGGAATGCATTGGACTTAATATGTGACGGGTGGAGCCCGCTATAGCGCCTCGATGCATCGGTAGGTCTCATGAGACAAACTAGTGTCTTGGAACAAGGCCTTGGAAAAATCTTATTTGTAGTCTTAGCACGAGGACTTGGCTATGTGGTTATGATAGTCTGGAATTATGCATTCCAACATTATGAAAGTGGTTATTGATATTGCATGTGATTATTCGATTAGTAGAATATCCATGTGAACAAGTAAATGACATTATTTCATTTTAAATTTGCCATACTATGTTGAAGTTCAAGTTTAAAAGGATTTTTTTTAGTTATACATAGCCTTAAATGTTTATTCTTATTTATGAAAGTTTCTGGTATATTGTTATCCTTACTAGGCATTTGAGCTCAGCCCTTTTCTATGTTTTATTTTTCCCAGGAAGTGAAGAAGTAAATTATGAATGACCTGCAGGGATATTATGTGGGGATATGAGTGTGGTTTATGGAGACAATATGTTGTTGTAGTAGTTTTTCATTTTATGATGTAATGTAAGACTTATGAATATATCTAGTGTTTCCAAGGCTACTAAACCAATCGGCCTTTCGAGATTTGATATTTCTTGTGATCATGCCAATGTTATGTAATAATGCACCGACTCTGGGTAACTAGGGTCAGGGTGTTACACTTCTATTTAGTGGAATTTAATAAATTATTGGTGGTTATATTTCATTCTAGTTCAAACATCGATACATAGGGTATATCCACCCCAACATACCTCATTTGACACCGACTACTAGTAAACAACCTCTATCATTCAGGGGGGATATTCATAAAATCACATGAAGAATTAGTGTGGATTCTATTCATATTTTGAAACAATCAAGAAAATTAAAATATTTTCCCAAAATAATAAGGAATGTAATTATAAAATTATATTATATCTCAGATGCTTGTTGCTAGACATATATACCAGGTACTCTCCTAATGAGGAAAACTACCATACCTTTGACTTCACAGACTAGATGTTGTTTCAATATTTATAACATAATTAGGTCCTAATGACCTCCCATATTGAGCCATAATAGTAAATCATACATAGTCCTATATTTAATGGTAGATTTTATTGTGGGTAGTAATATGAAAATAGTTTGACATCAGGTTCATCTCTCAAAATGATGTTACGGGTAAAACATTGGATGAATTTATAGCCACACACCCAAACACAAGGGATATTCCCCAAAATGTTTAATTCTTAGTTGTCTTTAATCTCACAATAATATGTGAAACATCATGTTGGTAGACTCACATTAATAGTGATTCATGGAGCCTACAAGGGAAAATATTTAATAACCCTCTGCTCGAAAGGGTATTCCATAGACTGTTCTTGATACCTCCCTCAACGTCCTTCATAACATATTCAGTCATCCATTTAATGGGATTCATGAAAATCTTGGATTAATTTTAATACATCACCACTAATGTTGATCATGTAATCAAGATTTAAGTTCCATGTCTTAATGTGAATGGTGACTCTAATCTGGCCATCAATAAAATTAATTGTGGCTACACTATATGAAAATGGGAGATATTTTTTCTCAATTTCACAAATGACTTTATCGATCAATTTATATATTATTTGAAGGTATATCATTTTCTTCCTATCCTAGAATTATCATGAATATTCCATATAAACCTTGGTCATATCCGTTATTTTTTCAGATCAAGAAATTTTTTTCACCCACATGATGTATTAAAAATAGATATACACTGTCATTCCTAATGATAAAAACTATGAGCTAAACCAAATCAACTTTGTTTACTCAAATGTAAGACCCTTAAATTTAATTACAGTATTCAGAGTCTCTTATAAATTTTATTTTATAATTTTTATGAAAATATTCAATATGATACATCCTATAAATTTATAAGACTAGTGTCATTGAGAGATTATATTCTTAAAAAAATTTAATACTAAACATAAAAATCATTGTTTAATTCTCTATAGTGTAATCATAATTCCCATTATTCATAAATTACTTCATAAGATGCCCTCGGTTAATAATTAAATGAAAATGGAAAGCAATAAATTATAGTATTTGAATAGTTTGATTAAATCGTGATAATATGTAATAAATATAATATATTGGGAATATCCTGATAACATAGATGAGAAGGTTTATATATGGTCACATAAATTCTTTGAATTATTTTGATAATATCATAGTATCATTTATTAATAGTAACATGTTATCAACATAAAACACGATATCTAAATTTGAAGTCAATGATCACTACCAAGACAACATAACATAATAAGCTAGTCAATCTAAACATGAAGTATACAAGGTATACTATAATATGAAAACAGAACACCATAAATTTTGTGGTGTTTAAATTTAAGATATTCAAATCAAGTACATGAAAAATTGTAACACATAATGAAATCATTCATTGGAAAAATGAATAATAAAGACCCATGAAAAGTAAATGGGTAATATAATCATGTATTAAAGTACCACAAAGTAAATAATAATAAATATTCCCATAGAATAAGTGGTTATTGTATTATTTGAAGTCTATATACTAATAAATAATAAAAAGACCTGAAAATTCCGTTCATGTGAAGTAAGGACATAAAACGCGTGGGATAATTATTTTTTTAAATGAACCTCTTAAATGAGGTTTTAAGAAAAAAATCCCAAAAGACACCAAATTGGGTAAGAGAATAATAATTTCTATAAAACTACAAATGATACTAAAAATATTATTATAAAAAATAATTATTTTTAAAAACATAGAAGGTTAAAATCATTATATTTTTTGGTATTTGAAGAGAAATGAGAAGTAATGAATTTACCTTTAAAACAATTTCCAAAAAAGTAGGAATCGATAATGGTATGTGAGGATCATGTATTACGCCAAAAATTGAAGATTCAAAAAGGTATATATGAAATGAAAGTATATAGAATATTTCATTAGTAAAATATATATGGATAGGGGGAATTATTATAAAATAATGAAAAAGAAAAACCAAAATATTATGAGGGTGGTTCAAAAGACCCCTTTCCATATTTCCATGACTTGTTCTATACATTCAACTAAATTTATGAATAATAAAATTTTGTTTATGAAGTACTTGATTTGGAAAATATTATAGAAACATTAAATACATTAATTCATTTTTTTAGTTATTTTACAATCATTTTCTCTAATTATTATTATTATTCACACCTTCATATAGATATTCATTACACAGTTTAATGGTTGGATTATTTTTGGGTATCTAAAAAATTAATTTTCTAAAGGGACCATTAAAAAATAAGAATAATAGAAGTATAAATGTCTTATTATAGGGGATTATATAGTATAAATTACCTATATGTGTTCAAATAGAGGTGTGATTCAATTTATATAAATTTTATCATCTAAAAGTTAATTCATTTATGTGGTTTTCCAACATGAATGAACTTAATTTTTTATGTTAACTTATAACTAGTTATCGTTTAAAAAATATTAAAAAATATAAAATGAAATTATTTACATTATTTATAAATGGAATATATTATTTTCAAAGGAAAATTATTGAAGTGGTGAAAATTGAAATCTGTTGTTTGTGGAGGTGGTGAACCAATAAAAATATAAACAACATTTTCATTTTGGATTAGAATGAGAGGCGTAATATAGTGGTCATTAAAATGTTATAAATAATTTTAATGGTATAAATTATACTAATTTTATAATAAAATAATTTATTGAATATAATTTTGGGGGTATATTTTGAAAATAATTTAAGAGAATTAGGCTTGGAGCATTATTTCTCTATTGGAACGTTGACTCTTTGGATACATATTACAATATTTTGGGTTGGAATTTTTATTTCAAATAAAATTATAGGATGTGGGGAATGAGTTTGGGGGATATTTTGGAATAGTTTTAAATATTAATGGTTTAAAATTAGTGTAGAAATGGTGTGGGGATGTTCATGTTTAAAACGTGAGGGGATAGGTGTTCAAAAATATAATACTGATTTTGTTAAAATATTGGACCAAGAAAAAAATAGTGATGTATATTGTAAATATGTATAGTTATCAGTGCATGTGATTATGAAATAATGTATTATAACATCATCCCATATATAATTAATATTTAATATAAGTTATAATGTAAATATTTCATTTTGTCCTGTTTCACTATTCACCAAAAATTCTAGTTGCTCAAAAAAAATACCCAAAAAATCCTAATCTAGTTTAACAGACTATTTTCAAAAATAAAATTAATTTCTATCTATATAAGATTCTATATTGGGGATATTTTATACTTAAATAAAACCAAAATTTATTGAAATAAAACCATTTTTATAACACCTGCAAAAATAATATTTTCTATCATAAAATTATATTATAATATTTTTGGAAATATAAATTTCTTTATTGAACAATTTTATAAAAAATTAATTATATTTAATAAAATTAAGTTTATCATAAAAATTAATTTTAATGAATATAATTAATATATATTTTTCCAAAAAATATAACAATGATTTTATTGAGCCATATATTTATTTTATCATAATAAACATTTTTAATTCATTGTATTCTAGTATACATTTTATATAATATTAATTAAAATTATTGAAAATATATTATTTCATAAATGTATTTTTATTTTTACTATTATAACAGTCAGGTTACTATACATAAAGACTTGATTACTATTTCGATAGTTATATTCATTTTCTACTTCTAATATATAATACAAACGTAGATCCATTATTATTCGGTCCAAAACATCCAAAGTTCGTATAATTTTCAATTTTAAAAAATATACCTTATTACTAATGTTTTATACTATTTTTATATAATTGTTCATCGGTTTGATTATGTTATTTGCGACAAAGAGAATTGTTGTTGTGGGTTTCTTGTAGATTTTGTTAACAATGTAGTTAGACGGTAATAATTTATTTATGAGGTTGTATATTTTTCAACACATTTTCAATTTCAAAAGTGTTATACTATTAAGGTGAAACCAATAGTGTTAATCCATTAGGTGTTCTTGTAATGGGGTGCTACAATCGAGCTGTTATTTCTAGGGTGCTACTATTAGGTCTGCTTTTGTTTGGGTATTACTGATGATATGATTCCACCAGGGTGCCACTATTGGTGTAATATCATTAAAGGGCTACCAATATGTTCTATCATGGGTCTTATACCATTTGGGGATATCTTTTCTATGATACCATCATGTTCTACCATGAGGTTGGGACTGCTTGGTGAAAAATAAAGTAACGATGAGTCATATAGTATTTGATACAACCATGATGTTAAATATGAATCATCTAAGTAATGTGTTCTTATAACGATTAAATATCATTATATATAGTTTAAATATTCTTTTAAGAATATGTGTTGAATGAAGTCAAATGGATGAAGAATATATGCCTAATTATGTGAAACTATTCAATTTCATTAACGAATTTATGGAAGGAAAAAAATGTAAGTTGTACACATTTCTACACAAATGAAGAAGAAATATGATCTTAGAAGTTTGTTTATATGTTTTACTCTATAAATAGGTGTTCATAACTAGAAGAAATAATTATAGAAAAATATATATGTGAGTGATTTATAATCAATTTTAGATGATGTTATAAAAATATTCATGCGTGTATAAATGCATGAATATTGCTTGTAATGGGTTTTGTTTTTTAATGGAATGAATGCGGTTTGGTTTAAAGTGGAAATATTTCATGATTGATGCTAGAGTGGTCCAATAAATATATTATGAATTTACTGATACATATGTGTGGATTTAATGATGAAATCAGATAGGTTTTAATGTTGTGTGAAAATGATGTGTTAATTATTTATGACTCAATGCAATTTCAAAAGGGTATGGAAGCTATTTTTCATATAGGTTAATATGAAGAACATATCCAATTTTTCTTGGAGTTTGAAATAAAATATATTTATATTATCTGATAAGTATCTTAATTAATAATATAGATATATGGGTAACTATCATGGATTATTAAATATTTGTCATATGTTTTCAAATTAACATATGTATGTGATAATATTTTGTTGAGGTGATAATATTGAAGAATTAGTCGTTGTGTGTAGTGTTGTGCATTTTAATTGAGGTGAATACATGACTATGAAATAATAGAAGAATAATAAAATCTCTTCACACTGGATAAATTGGTTTTTGGATATGGGAAGGTGATCTATCTGTTTTATACTTATCTTTTGAAACTAGTATTAGTGTGTGATTCCCTTGATGCATGGGTTTTAAAAATTAGTTATGATTGATGTAAGAGATTACTAATTATTTTTCCATACTCACAAAGGTTCAAAATGGTTATATTTGATCATATGATCATGTTTTTTTCTAGATCATCCCTTTATCCAACTACTCTCATTGTTTAGTGAACCTTGTAAATCATTTGTGAACTCATTGTGTGTGGTTATATTTTTAATAACATAAAATTTCACCCTAACATGTTATTAATGTTGTTTTATAATTAATAAAATAAAATTATTGAGTCATTTATTAAGCACACCTCTCATAAATTTGTTAAACTTGTGCTCCTGGAATATGTATCCTAGAAGGGTTACCTTCATTTTTGTTTTTCAGAGTGTGGTAAACCATTATTCTAAAGTCCCTCTATATTGTAATTTTTTACTATTTTTCTATTATCCATAATAAATAATTTGAATTTAGTCATTATTAGTAGGATAACTCTATATTATAGGATGGGTTTTCATATATATAGGGGTATGATGTTTCTTTATATCTTTTCTCTCAATTTTGATGTTTTGGAAGTAACATTAAATGGATTTATTACCCATGTTAAATGTGTTGCAAATATAGAAACAAAAAATAGGAACTTAGAAAATTATTATCATTATAAGAGAATTATTTTATCTTTTCCTTATGACAGCGAGTTTTTAGAAGTTAAATAGAACCTATCAAAAATAGAGTTATAGGATAAACGTCGAGATGTAGATGAATGTAATTCCAATGTAATGTAGGACATGATTCTGTAATGGAGAAACCAGTATAGATATTTATGAATTTATTATGATGATATTTTTCATAGTTTACTTTCTATGGTGAATGAATTTTTGAGTACCATTAAAGGATATGGTAAAATTTTAAAAGATTTGGATTTTTTTTAAAAAAATGTACATATTTTACCAAAATATATAGTATTATTGAGTCTCATTTTTTGATTAAAATGAAGTAGGTGATATTCTTATTGATAATATACATAGTATTCTAATTTATTATGAACAAATTAAATATTATTATTTTATGAAAAATATATATGATGAAATATAAATTTCTTTTTAATCATCCACATATATGATATGAAATATGATTACAATTGAGGATGAAGAACATACTGCTTTAATGTAATAATCTATTATGGTTGTAAAAATATCTTATATGATGTTCCATATCTCATAAACACTAATAAGTTGGAGGGGAATGTTTAAAGGCATGTTATCACTAAACTTATTTAATTTTGGAAGTCTTGAAATTTTTCCTAAAAATTTCATGAACTGAATAAATGTTATTCTAGTGAAGAAGAAGATGAATGTTTCAAAAGATATATAAACATGAATTTGTACAGGAAATAATTATTCCTAAAAATAATGGATAATAATTTCTATATAAAATGACAGAAAAATTTAATTCCAAAATATGAGGAAATTAATGGTGGTAATAAGGAAGAAGAGGTTGATAATAAAATTTATGATATTAAAATATTCTTATTACTAAAAACCACAATGAAAAATTTAGTAGTGATAACGGAAGTAGCTCTTCATTTGAAGATGAGGAAACTCTGATAGTGTTTATGTTTAAGAAATAATTTAGAAAATTCAGTTACAAAATTTTAAAATATGAAAAGGAAAACAATAATTTTGTTAAAAATGATCAGAATATTAAAGAATGGGAGAAATCCATGATGATGAAAAATAAAATCTATTGAATGTGATAGATAATTTGGATAGAGGATACTAAGATGACCATGTGTATCAACATAAAAGAAATGGTTGAAGGAGAAAAAATAAGTATGATTTTTTTCATGTAAAAATTTTCAAAGTAAAAGTATAATTAACCCTTTATGGAATTATATATAAAAAAATCTATTGAAAATTCTGGAGAATGTTGAAATAATAAATAAGTTTGAGATGTTCAAAAAAACTATCTAACCTGGATTATATTACTACTAAAAATTTATCTAGGAGGTGCTGGATGAAGGAAAAATCCAATTGAACTATGTTTTTAGTTAAATTTCATGAGTCCTAAATATTTCAATATTCTTCGATTTTAAATTTTAAAGAAATAATTGCTAGTTCTAGTAACTATTAAAAGTATAAAAATATGTCTATTTTAAAGAGAAGGATTCATTATGTTTTCTGAAGCCATGGTTCATATATGGAATCCACGATTTTTAGTCATATGAAATGAAAAATGAAGAATCATTTTTTTAAGACATATGGTCTTCCAAGGTTGATAAGACATCTATGGATATTTTTGGTATTGTAGACTCTTTAAGAATATATAAAGGATGTATTAGTTTAATTATGATCATCATGATTTTTCCAATATGCTAGGAAGTAAAAAATATAGGGCCATTCAACCCACTATATGAAGACATATTCGAAAAAAGAACCGAAAGAACTATTTTAAAGATGATATAAATATATTTATTATTCGAACAAGTTTTTGAAAGATGTTATCAACCAAGACATCATAAAAAAGTGTATCTCACCATTATTTTACGCATATCGGAGAAGGATCCTAAGGAAAAAGGTGACGAAAAATATATTTTTATGAATGTTTATTTTAAATCTTAAATGGAGGAAAGCATGTGGGTAATGAATTGTGGGTTTTCTTCGCAAATGTAAAGAAACATAATTTTTTTAAATAATGATGTTAATTAAAATTATGTCTTAATGACCACTGGAAATGATTAATTTATCATAATTAATGTTTTTGGTTCTTCTAATTATGGGAAAATAAATAATCTAAATAATAAAAACACAGTCCATGCTGATGGGTTGAAATGAAAATTGTTAAGTGTTTCACACCTTCTGGATATTCGAAATGAGGTAATTTTCAGCAAAGATTTTTTTGGGTAAAAAGTTTTGATGATGGAAAGTATTATAAATAAGGGAAGAAAATAAAGGTAAATTTATTTCCAATTGGAAATTCTAGGAATGTATGTTATTTAATCATGAAAGCTGAAAATGAAAACTGGAACAGAAAGACTAGTTATATTGTCCAAAGTAATACAATTAATCATTCATAAAGAAACAGAATTTATGAATTTTATTTAATAAATGGGGTGGTTGAGGACACCTTTTATATATCTTAGAAGCGTAATACCTATTATTCATCAGACAACAAGGTTCAAATCCAAAAATCTATAAATAAAGACCTCGGTATCATAATTTTAAGAGAATATTCATTGAAATCGATATTTTATATTGTTGTGGAAAATATTTAAACATTGTTTCAAATATAACAGAATTTAAAAGTATCAAAAAACATTTTAACATCCATTTTGTTAGATAATGATGTTATAATTGTTTTAAAAAATTAACACCAAATGAAAAAACTAATTTCTTTTCTTTCAAATTCATCCCCATCCCAAACATCAATGGTGGACGATGACACCTGAAGGCCCTTGATGAAGATCAACAATCTATTTTTTTCTATTTTCATCATCTTTTAAAACACGTTCTCATGAATCTTGCATTATTCAATATACATCATAGATAATTGATATATTTCACTCTAGGTAATCCCTTTTCTGGTATATTATTAAAAAAAATTCAAAGGTTTGGTAGCTTATATTATTATACATTGTTTATCCAATTATTTTATATCTTATAATTATCTTTATTTTTACGAACATTGAGAACGTTCCTCAGAATTTAGCATCTATTAATCATTATTGACCTCAAAATTGTGTATGTTGCGTTTTTATTTTTGAAAATATATTAATTATCATTTAATTACTATTTTGATTCATCCATTCATTTGTTTGTACATTTTTTTCATTTATATTTTTTTATAAATTTTTTATTTTTATAAATAATTAATAACAACAACATTTTTCTCAACAATTAGTATTTTATTAAACAATTTGTATTTATAAATTTCATGTATTTATAAATTATTTAACCATTATATTTTTTTTGTTTAAATCATTTTTTCTTTATTTTTATTATTTATATATTTCATTTAAATATATAAATACAAAATTTTTTTTAAATACATATAAATTAATGTGGAACTTATAATTAATATAAAAAAGGAGTTGATGATTTCTTGAAAATTTCTAAAGGAATTATAAAAAAGATATATTTTTTACCTATGCATGAATGTGTTGGAATATTAGAATTATTAATTCCAAATAAATCAAGGAACATCTCATTTTTTATGGTTTTAGCCTTATTTATTACCATTGGATATGGCATGGTGAAACAAAAGATAATTTAACTTCATATTCTAATAAAAATATTAATAATTATGGATATGGTCATATTAAATAATCGATTCATCATATAGGCATTGAAACCCTAAAAAAATTACAACTTATGAATCATTTTCTAATGATTATATGAAACCACCCTTCATCGGTTGCACAAAACTGATAGTGTTATCAATAGTTCTAAGATTGGTTACCAAGAAACCACGAAATTTGTGGAGTTATAAAAGTTTCTTGGAATTGTTTGAACTTTTTAAAGAGCTTCATTCAGATGTAAATGGGATTATAGATTCTAATTATGAATGAAAGAAAATATTACTCCCAATTACGTAGGTGTTTCAAAAGATGCTTTCTTTCCCAAACGATTTTGTGTTGTATATGAAAGAATATTAAATTTTAAGAAAATTTTATAATTGTAGAATATCATGATATAAAAATCTTGAAAAAATCAACTATGATTATTTCTCATGTACGGACATCAAACCTCATGTTAATAGAATTTGTTAACATCAAACGTTTCATCATCTAAAGCATCAGTTTTCAAAAAAAAATTAATGAAACTGGGTTAAGAGGGAATACCGATAAACCGATTTTTTATGAAAACACACATAACCCAACCAAATCAACCTAGTGAAATATATTTGATAAAAAATTAATTATATTCATAGGGATGTTAGATTTCTATGAAAGAGAAAATGCACCAATTTAATAAATACATAACAGGGCCTCAGTAGAAAATAAAGTTCATGGAATATGTTCTTGGTAGTTGAAAATTTTTACCCATAGATATTTATGAAGTAAAAAATATGTTAGGATGTTGCTGATGACTTATAGAGAATAATAATTTGGAAAAATAATGATTTTCATGTTTCACCATTTAATGATGATTTGAATATTTTATATGAGAGCAGTGTTATAATTTCAAATTCATACAATAAAGATTTCCTTCATTTTCATGTTATGATAATGTTCACTAAAGATGACTTTCCTATATTAGTAAACTTATATAGATAGACCATTATGGAACAAAAATAATTATGAATTTGTGATGAAGAGACTTTATATTATCAATTTCAATGTGAGAGAAATCCAACAAACAAAAAATATTAAGCAATTTTTCAAATTTGTCATCATTATATTAGATTGAAAAAATAATTTAATAGATTATAGAGATATCCACTCCCCCCACAACCATTGTTAGCTGATCAATACTATAAGAAGGTAAAAATAATAATTTTTGAATTAAAAAAAGTGAAGTTTATGGATTTAAGAATTATCTAGATGAAATATTTTTTCTTATTTGAACTACCTTATTGGATATTTTTAGAGATAAAATATAATATTGATTCTATTCCTGATGAGGAAAACATATTGGAATGTTTGATTTATAGATTATTATATATAAAAGTAGTGAATACAGATGGATTTCCTGCTAGATAAGACATGATATCCATGGGAATACAATTGGATTTTACACCCACTATGAATAGAAATATAATATATTTACCTCTAGATAGTCACACATTATGAAATAGTGTGAATATGAATTTTTCTTAGTGTCTTAATGCTATTGATGTTCCCAATTGAAATCCTTAATATGTGGAGAACATGGTTTTTGTAAATTATTTTAAGTTAATAGCTAATAAATATCATGACTATATGAGTTGTTACAACTAATTTCACCAGTCTCACATTATAGGTCATTCAAAATATATAACAAAAAATGATACAATCATGTTATGTTATTTTTTCTATGAGAAATATACAAAGACTAGGAGAATTGTTTTTGTCCCAAGGGTTGATTTTTGGTGGGGGAGGTGGGGTTAAATTTGTTTCTCAATCATTTTCTCAAGGATATCATTGTTGTTCAAAGTGGAAACTCCCAATATATCCATATCCTTAACTGGGAACAATCGTGATCTCAAAATAAATGTGGTTAGTTGGGGTTTTAGGCCCCATAAAACTTAATAACTGACGTTGGTTGAAAGGATAAAAGGTCAGTCATATCCAATACCTTGGGGGGAGGGGGTGCCCCTACTCTAGGTCATAGTTTTATTTACAATATGTTTGTGAATCTTTTATTAATCCTGATATAAGATGGGACACCCTAAAAAATGTCACAAGATAACCCATTTTTTGTTAAAAATATGGAGATATTATTAGTGAATTAATTTATATATATATATATATAAGATTATTTATCCACTTATCATCAATGAATAGAATCTTATATACTGAAGACACATAAACATTCACTTTAGAATTTGCTTCCATACAGGGTGGTGATTTATATTCCAAGGATGGGATAGAACCCTTATGAGGAATCCTAAAAATCCTATTTATAGTAGGAATACAAACCCTCATATTTTTTAAACCAATTCATCTTATCATCATGTGGAAAATATATACGTGTGGGAACATATTAAATAGATATTTGAGCTATAGTATCGAGGATACATCCCACATATCCATGTTATTGCAAAAATAGAGTTATCATAATTCATTCACAACCTTGATACTTCCCCCAAGGTAGATTCCATTATATGGTGTTATTTCTATTAGTCCACTCATCATGATTATATATTAAAATTTCCCTAGATGGTGATGATTCCCAATGAGAATGTCAGGACTATTAAAAATCCAAAAGCCCATGAGAAGTATGATCGATGATAGAAATATTAGAAAATATATAATTAGTATAAATGTATATAAACATGGAAATTATGTATTGGAATAGACTTTGGGTTGTTTATTATGAAACATGGGCCTTAATATGGAATCTGATGTATCCTGGTTATGGGAGGAATCCGAGTCCTCATAGTTCAGTTAAAATTTTCATATCATGGACAGATGAGATATAATTATCCACCCATTAGAAATATGGGGTCTTGGTGGTTGAAATTATGGAGGCATAAGGGGACTTATGTTGATGTGGGATCCCATTTGGGTTTGGGATGAAGCCTTAAGAAAGTGTACTATGGATCCTGGTAATGAAAAGAATCAGATTCCTCTCAATTCAATTTGTTAGGGCATACACATTGATATTTCACTTATATGTGGGACATATCATATTATCCTACTGATAGGGGATTACGCAATTGACATGGCCTTATCCTGGGGTTGGCTTTTCATTATACTGATATGAACATTATGACTTCCAATTCCCACATGATCTATGATCAGTGTGAGAAACATTGGATTTAAAATCATCTGTATCATTTATTTTGTATGGAACAATAATGTGTTTAGACTTCCCTTTGGATGATTAACATATATCATAGGCCATATGATGGCATCCTACGTATTCTTGTTATAGAATGAATGACATTCATCATAGTCCAGTTGGATGGGGCTTACACTTCATGATGAAGATGCCATGGATGAGTTATTCCAAGTAGTTAGTCTGAGTTGTATGTAATGGTTGAATCCTATGGGAAATAAATTCCTCTAAGGACTATGGGAATTTTAATACTTATTCCTACAGGGCCATGTAAGGTTTCCACATCACCCCTTGAAAGGTGTATTATCAAAAATAAATAAAAAATCAATTCATTCGGGCCATTGGAGGATGGGGCGTACACATTGATTTTTTCCATCATATGTGGGGCATATCATCTTATTCCACTAGTCAGGGAATAGATATTAAGGATTATATGTGGAAAAGGTCTTATCCACTAAGGATGTAAAAGGTCATCTAGTCCTAGGAAGCCGATTTGACATATCCTTATTTCCTTCCCGACATGTGTTGATTCTCTTCTCAATATTCCATGATTGACTTCTTGACATGTTTGATGATCTCTACATAAAATTTACAAAAACAATCACATGATTTGGTATTTTTATAAGGTATATCCTATAACATGGATTGGATGTTTGAAGGTTTTCACATGACCAGGGAAGAATTAACTGGAGGACATCACATGACCCCCCAGACAAGTCTTAGAAGCCATCACATGACCCCAGCTCATGTGCTTCATAAAGAAACATATGATCCAAAAGACTAGCCATAGTGTCATAATGGAATCAAGATGATATGATTTGAAGGGATCATGAGATTCATTTTTACTCGTCTCGTCGGGTTCCCAATGTCTCATCTGACTTGTCTAAGTGTTATCATTAGAGCTGGGTGACAGGTCTAGATGAAGTCTCATGAAAAAATAGGACATACCCAGAGGGAATTGAAATGTTTTGAAGGCTTATCTATAGAATGATAAAAGAGATAGTTTACATACACTAATGCTATCATGAGACTTAGTTAACTAGTATTGATGTTTTCATATGATTGGTTGAAATTTATAGAGGAAATTGCATGTCCTGGATGGTGAGACAGATGCTTTCCATAAGTCTTGGGTGGAATGCCTAAGGGGAACCATTAGAAATTTTATGACATGTCTAGGGGACTTAATATAATCCACATATTATATAAGGGGAGTGTCGAAAATCCAAATATATAGGTCTTGGGGATATCATATGACCCTAGTGGTTCATGCAGGGCTCTTGAGGATCATTATATATATCCTTTTAATTATTCTCCCTCATTTTATTTATATTATAGAATATTATTTTAGATGAACTATATTTGTTTAGTTTTAAATTATTTTATATCTTTTATGTTTTAGAATGTACATGGGATTCCATTCACCTAACCTGCTATAATACATTCATGTGATTTTTTAATCACCACAGTAGGTACTTATGTATACTATATGACATCTTTGGTTGTTCCCCAGATCATTCCTAATAGTATTCTATTCTAGTCACAAGGTTATCTACTTTGATCTAACTTCTCTGGTTCTTGAGGGTCCTTGAGTGAAGCTCCTATAGTTCATTAGTATGTGGTTGGCCTACCCACTTTATGATGATGTGGGGGATTTATAGGCCTTCCCACAAATACTATATTCCTCTTCTCCTTACATTCATCACACATATCCAATATGGAATTGATGAAGGGATTTGTTGTTATGAGTCTTCACAAGCTCCAACCATAGGTCATTCTAAGGGCGTCACATTATTTTCAGTGATCAAAAGACCATTTCATCATGGCCCCATTCATTAGATTATAACCATTTAGAGAGATGTTAATGAATCATATGTACATGCCAAGGGACTAACATTTTTTTCAGGCCAACATGTCTATGTTCCATCATTATATTTAGGAAACCGTTGAGAGGCCTTTAATTAATCTTTGATCCCTTATTTTGGATATTCTACATGACGAGGATGGATTTCCTTATATTTTTCATGAGATTAGGAATACATGTCGCTGGGTTCTTGTGGTGTCTTGAGGGTCACCTTGGGAAAATCCCATGTTTTGTATGTTTGTAATAGGATCCCTTTTCCAAAAAGAATTCATTGTTTATTTTACAGTGGTTGTGTATATCACAAGGTTGTAGGAATATTTTGAAATTCAATCACACTACCTCTTAGAGACGTATCACACTGTCTATAAAATGTCATTTGGAGATGCATGAGATTTCCTTGGACTATCCCATATATTATTCCATATATATCCAAAGATAAATCTTGTTGTAACACGGAAATGTCTGAGGCTCTTCGCATAATGAGGATGACATTCCAGTTTTCTTTTTCGAGATGAGGAAAACATGTAACATGGTGCTTTCAGTGCATTGAGGGTCGTGATGGGTGCATTGTGTGATTCTTATGACTATAGTAGGATACAACTTTCTCCTATTTTAATTCAGTTTTCTCATTTTACAGTGGTTGAGAATATTGTGAGGTTATTCAAATTTTTTCAAGGATAATCATTCTCACCATCAGGGATGTGTTATATTAATTTCATAAAAACAAGATGATCCCACCTTTTATATAATTTTATTATATTTTCTATGAATTTTTAGAGGATTTATCAAGAATCCAGTTATTGAAAAGTCACATGAACTGGGGGATCGTATTTGTCTACCATCCCATGATCAATGATTGTCCAGGTATCTTTTGAAAGAGATGAAATATTTGTCTGAGGGACATCATGAGGGATTCCATAGGCTATTCACATTATGGGACCATTTTTATAGCCTTTTGTTGTTCATGGGATCTTATTTCTGCTAGTGTTCATGCGATTTTCAAGATCATGGGAACCTTCCAATACCGTTGCATTTCATGGAAAATCAAACCCATAATCATTTATTTTATTCAATTTTAGATTTATCTATTATAATATGGAGCGAATAAACAAATCCCCTTACTTAGGAGTGGCGTTCCCGAAGAAACGGTGTCAATTCTGAGTAAATATAATTCCCACATGAGGCTTTGGATCTATTTCCCATTGGTGGCTTAGGTGATGCTCAGCCTTTCGGGATACATTTCATATTCATAGAATTCCTAATTTATAAGGAAGAATAGAGTGGTCATTAACTAGATATTACATTATCTATAGATTCTATTCCCTACTTCCATATCATGACCTTGTTGGAAGACCTTCCCACTTGAGCCCATCATAACACAGTTCTCTGTGCCTGGTTTGTGAGGAACATTTTAACAATACATTTTTTTCCTAGGAATATGGTCTATCTAATCCACATACTTATATTCAACAACTGTTTGAACATTGAACATGTGGATGCATTCATCTTGGGGGGTTTTACAGGATCTGATGGCTTGATCGCTTTATCCTTTAACTATTAAGAGGCTCACATTACCATTTCAAGGTCATTCAGAAATAGTCTCTGAGGTGTCATGTGGCCATGTGATGCTTCACAGGTATATTTTATCCACAAGTTCTTCAAGAGTTAGGTAATTCATAGTTCCTTTATGTTATTTGGGAATTCCCTAATGATCCATGTGATGTTCATATGGTGCTATTTTCTTCATTTTAATTAACATGATTTTATTTCATATGTCTCACATATTCCACCGTATTATATTCATAGTTCATCCCGATCTTGTCAATGTTCCTCTAATATGGATAATAAAAGGCCCAAGATTAGTAGATGCTAAAATTATGACCCTCAGTATCACAAAAATTTTGATAATGTGATTCTGATATAGTTTTTCCATTTATGCATCAAAATTATCCATTATCACCGAGGCTTCCCCTATATGAGTTCATATGGTTGGATGATTTTTTTGTTCATCCTTCAGACTTCAATATACCCCTTGCGGGTGTCAACTTCTCTTGACTGTATTCTGACCACAATTTTTAATGAGGGTTTTCTAGTCAATGCTCAATCCCATGGGTTATCTTATATGAAGGAACTATTTCCCTTAGGAAATAATGGATGTTATTTCTTCATAATTCTATTTCCTAGAGTTATTTAAATATATTATTCTTTTCATTGAACATACTAGGTGGCGGATGGAGCCACACTTGGGATCTCCACCATTTTGGTTGTTTTTATAATGAATGGGAATGACCATTGAGGGTCCTAAAAAGATTATTATAATTCACTAACCTATTATATAGCGTCCATATTTATAAAGAGGTATGGAATTACCAATTTTTTATCTTTCACTAAATTATCTTCTTCAATAAAAGGTTAGCCATTACCGCTTGGGAACTAACTCATGTCATATACACATGGAGAGGTGGTAATCAAACGATGTGGTATCTATATACTAGGTGGGATCCTGTAGAGAACCATATCTTGACGTACATGAACATTACATTACTTTTGCGGAATACTTAGTACATAACAAAAAACACACACACAAGGATCGTAATAGTTTAGTGTCTTTGGAAACTCGGAATATAATCTTCTAATCGTGGTGAAAGATCTTCAAAATATCCCATAATGATCTTCCTCTTTTTTTTACCTAAAACCTTTATTTATATCCTGGGGAAAATAAAACATAAAAGGGTGAGCTCAAATGCTCAGTAAGGGTAAACAAAAGAAATATCAATCACATCATATACATAAGAACATAACTTTTGGAAATCTTAACCTGCAAAAGAGATCATAATTTCATAACATGGGGTAAATCATGGAAGAGAAATGTAATCACAATAATCATAACTTAAAACATGAAACTTTGTGGCATTCACACATAATCATAGAGAATAATTTCTTGTTAGTCAAGACTCATTGCCAAGACTATCTTAGGGGACAAAGTCCCTTTCTGAATCGAGTAACCCTCGTTTCAGTCCTATTTCACTGAACCGGTATAACCTACCGTTCCAGCCCTGTCTATCTCAGGAGATATAAAATCTTTACCCAATGCATTGGAGGGAGATATAGGTCCCACCCATCTTATAATGAATCCTTTCTTAAGTGTGCCACATAATCATAAATCATACATCATCGCATAACACATGTAACAAAAATGGAATTCTTGAAACATCATGACATCATAAAACAAATCATATAAGGTAAATGACTTCATAAAAATAATTTCCTCAAAACATAATCAAATAAATGTAATAATAGGGATAAAAACAGAACCCCATACTATCTTAGATGTAAAATAATTTTGATAAAATATTTGAACTCCATTCTTGAGGAAAATATCCTTTCTACTACAAAAATATTTTTACTTTCTTAACATGTCATACAATTTTAAACTAAAAGAAGTTGATTAAAAATAAACTTGAAAACTTGTAAAGGAAGATTCTTGGAAATAATGTTTTAAAAATCCATTCTTTCCGTATAAGTTAAAAAAACAGTCTTCGTACTTTTGTCGGAAAAGTCAAAAAGTACCTCGTACGAAAAACGACAAAAGATTCCTTTCATATCTTTTACAAAAAACTTACCGAAGGGTAAAATTGGATATAAACTATTGTAGAAGGATGGAAATAATATTAAAAATTGAGGGAACATGGATGTGGATAATAAAATACACCCCAATAAATACTTACGAATAAACAATCTCGGATAAAAATGAGATTGTGATATTTCCCTTACCTTAGGTCCGACTTGCTTTGTAAGTGTCCGAACCTCCTGTATAATGATTTAAATCATGTTATTGACTTATTCCAGAATCATATTCATTGTTATTATATCATATATGGTCCACTTATGATTTTATATTACCCATTCATTTGTAAATTCATGTTAAAGTAGCGTTTTGGGTAAAATCGTCTCATTTGTCGTTCGTGTTTTTAACTTGTAATTATTCATATGATTACTTAGATCATGATTACTTAATTCCAGAATATAAAACATGATTTATATATATATATATATATATTCAGAATATACATATATAATAAATCAGTAAATGGAAAGAAATACACCGTTCATGGAGACGGTAGTCCGTACGTACGCATGAACGCTGTTTTCGTTTCCTTATTGAATTGAATGGAATTAAGAAGATGACATACATATAAATATAAATAATTCCAGTATCATTAGTAGGTCATATATTTCATTAGTACTTATTATATATACTTTATAATCATTCATTAATGGCTAATCATTGAGAATGAATCTCATCGCGTCGTGGAGACGGTAGTCCGTACATACGCACGAGCGATGATATCGTTCCCATGGTCGTGGAATTGTGTTGAAGTATATGTATACTATTTAAGTATCAATATCACTTTATAATAATAATATATAGTTACTCATTACACCTTTATACCCATCCTTGTAAGGTGATGGTGGAAAATAGATTACACCACGGCGTGGAGACGGTATTCCGTACGTACGCACGCGCGGTGATTTCCTCTTTCCATAGGATGGATAGAAGGTTAATTAGAGTTGTTTCATATTTATAATAACATATCAGTATATAATAAATACTGATGTTATTACTTTATCATGAAACAACTAAAGAAGAAGAAGTTGAAGAAGAAAGAAATTGAAAAGATCGGTAATGGATATTACCTCTTCTTTGGAACGCTTCTTTGAATCCTCTACTTAGGGAACTAAGATTGGTCTTTGAAGAAGACCCGGACCTCTAGGATTATTCTAGGGAAGTGGAGAAGGGATTTTGGCAGGGGTTTGCCGAGCTTGAGTGCTCAAATTGGTGTGAGGAGGAGGGGGAGGAGGTACCCTTTTATAAGGGAGGAGAGGGGCACCTTAGGAATATCTCAAAATATTATTTTACATTAAAGTCAAAATCAGTTTATAATGGTTCCAAAGGGTCTTATTTCGAATATAAAGTGGGTATGGGTCTAAATCCTATCATCCAATAGGATTTAGACATGTTTAGGGTATTATTTTAACCTTATCAATTAGATTTAACTCTAAGTTAAATAATTTAACTTTTACCGTGTCTTTTAGTTTTCTTTCACTATATGGTTAATACACTTACTATAACATACCAAACGAACCCCAAATTGTTTATTATTAATATATATATATCCTTATCTAAGCCATTTGGCCGAACCTTAGATATTTAGGAATAAAATAACAATTAATAATTTAATATTTGATTTAAAAACTATTTTGTGTCAATTTTGACACTATTTGATACATGATTTTTGTGAAAGTCATAACAGAATTATATGTTCGAACCAAGTTGATTAAATCAACAATAATATATCATAGTAACCTAGAAAATTAGTGGAATTCATAAAAAGTCTTAAATTACATTAATTTGAGCATTTATAACATCAATTATGTTAATATTTCCTTAAAAGGGTAATTACTGCATCATCGTTGTGTCATAAATAAATTAATTTATTTAAAGTCTAAAAATTATAAATAAAAAATAATTATGTAGTAAATCGTTTTAGCTTTCTAATGAATATTTATAGTCGAATTTATCTTATGTATAACCCCATATTAAAAATGTTTTAGTAAATAAACTTTGATTTTAACTCTTTTAACTCTTCTTTGAATTAAATAATAATAAATGTCCTAATCTAATCCAAGTGGGCCTAAATGGTCATATTATATTAATAAGGTTGTTTTTGGTCGAATTACACTTATCCAATAGAATTAGTACATGTGTTAGGGTAATAGTAATATCATATTTACCCTTAGTTACCCTATTTACTATTAACCGTGGTAAAAAAAGTAAAAAGTTACTATTCACCAAAAATTATTTTCATCTCATTGAACCACATTTTAGTCCTTGATATTAACTGTGTCTATCGGATTTTCGAAATTCCATTCACAGAAGCGGTAAAATTATGTTTTATGCAAAATTCAGTTTTTAACCTACCACTTAGTAGTTTCACTATTCATCAAAAATTGATGTTTTTTCAGAACAATGAAAAAATTTCATCCTAAGGTATATTTCATATTCCAAATTCAAAAATTAAGTCTATTTTACCAAATTCATAACATAGAAGTTGCATTAATTAATTTTATAATTAAATCCCGTTGTTAAAACAAATAGCGTGTTTTTAAGAAATAATATCTATCAAAAGATTGACACTTGTTTATGTCTGGTTTAAATGTGAAATTACATCCAATGACCAAAATTGTATTAAATTGTAAAAATATATTCTAAATATACTTTAAAACAACTCAAATTAATAATTTATCACTATTAATTATTTTGATTAAAAAAGTTGTTTTTAATTATAATTTAGTAATTTTCACTATTCATTAGAATATCAAAGTTATCCGAAAAGTACCAAAATTTCACCCTAAGCTAATTTCGATATTAGGAATCCAAAAATGAATTCCATTTTGAAAAATAAAATTTACAAATTTTCAAAAAGTGGTTATTACTATTCATAACGGCTAGTTTTAATAATATCTTAATAGCATATCGTTGTTTAGCGAAACTCGGTGTTGCGTACAACACACGCTATCGTGGAAGGTCGCGATTGCGTATAATTCAAGCCAGGCCAGAGATGTGTATTGTGAAAGCTCCTTTTGGTGTAGCGTATAACACAAGACATTAATAAAATTAAAAAGAATATTTTTCATAAAATATCGGGCTGTTACATTCTACCCCCCTTAAAATGAATTTCGCCCTCGAAATTCGTCGGGGTTATAAATGGTTTACTATTCGAAAGTTTCTTTAATAGAAACCCACATCGTAAAAAGGAATACCAAAACCAATATTTAAAAATGAATGTATGAAACGTAATGGTTACCCAAATAAACTAATCACTGGGTTTCCACATAGGTGAAAATATGGTTATGGAAGAAAAATCTAACCATCATGTTCTGATGGAGAGTGGTAGAGAACATGGCTATGGAAAAGCCAACAATCACAAATCCATAAATTTGTGACGATCTAACGTACCATCCGATTCATCAGGTATAAGGTCACTAGCACAACATTTTTGGTTTTCAAGATCATTTCCCTAAAGTTGAAAATTTGAATTAGAATAAATACTTTCTTTATTTTGGTACAATCTCACTGTTGTTCATGCCTTGAACAATTTCCACTTCATCTCTTAAATAAATTAAGTTGAATTTGTCATTCGTGATGTGTTAGCAGATCATGTGATAGAATGATGGGTCATTCCATCTGTCTCAAACAAAAGGTTAGAAAAGTTATCAAAAAATACATAAGTCCATCTATAGTGAGATTAATCATATATGGCTCCTAAAATGGACTTATACTTCATATATCATACTGCTTAATATAATAAAACTAGTTTCTATTAAACAGGGACTTCCTGTAGGCCAGTGGTAGGCGACAAAGGCCAGTCGCACTTCGGTTGTGGGTTCAATTCCCATGGCCTTGTCTGAAGCGATGGGCTGTCGCCCGTCCTGCAGGTTGTCCTTTTTCTAAAACTATATTACTATAACATCCCATCAATAATATCAAAAGTTCTATCCTTAAACAATACTAACTTATGTCCAACATAATCCATTCCAATCTTTAGGCTTATTCATAATACTGCAGTCCACTCTCATAATATAGTGAAAACGATTACCAGAGATTTAATACCATCGTTGATCCCCATATGTCATAAGATATGTTTTGTTGGTGACATTCCAAACATTCAAAGGCCTTAATCATGTATTCTCTTGAATACCTATTGAACCTTAATGAAAACATGAATGCAGTTAAAAGTTAACACTTTCCATAGACCAAAATCCTCAAAAGTACTTATACTCAAACCATTATATCACTTAGTCCTTATATCAATCATGAGCTCATGAATAAAATCAAACATCTCATTATCATCTTATCCCTTCATTATGCGCATATCATCTACATTCCAAAAATATCTGAATAACTATTCATGGATACTGGTACCATTAATCATACACTTTCAAAACTCATGGAAAGAAAACAGTGTAACAATCCTTAAATGTCTCTTTATTCCATAGTACCATGAGATTACTTATACAACATTACACATGATAAACATGTAATCATTCCACTACATTCTTAAACCATTGACTGATCTTCAACAATTCTTTCATCTCACATATCATTTGTAGTCTCATCATCATCATCCACATAAATACTACCCATATGACCATACTGATTTTCTTTCATGAGACTTTCCCTTAGGGCATTGGTTTGCATAATGCCCGTACATTCCACATTTAAAACATTTAACCATTGTTGATGTCGTAGCAATACCATTATCCTCATTCCTGGTGTTAACTGAACCTTTTCCTTTGAACTTACTGGCTTTGTGTCCTTCTTTTCCACACCCAAATCATCTTCCAGTTCCTTTGAAACATTCTCCTTGATGCCTCTTCCCACATGATTTACATAGGGGAAATTGAACTTTCTTTCCTCTATGATCATCATGAAACTCCATCTTTCTCTTATTAGCCGAGTCAGGAATCTTACCAAATTTAACTTTATTAATCATATTATGAGATTGCTGATTCGGCATAATAATGATGTTCGGACCTCTAAATCCCATTTCATTTGGTTTCTCATGAAGAATATCATTCCATTGTCCATCATATCCTCCATTATCGTGAATCATCCTGTTTCCAGCCATTTTCTAAACCCCAAAAAGAATAGTGTGAGAGGCAAAAATCATAATAAAGGGAGAGTAACTTCAATATCTAACATCTTTGGTTTAATCTAATATCGTTACAATAGTTCAAGGACTATATCCTATACGCATACTTATCCTTAGGGACATCCCTAGACATACCGTAGAAATATATCTAGGGATCTCACTAACATTTTCGCATCCTAGTTTCCAAAGGATGACTAAACCTTTCCTCTGATACCAACTGTAGAGACCCGTATCTTGACGTACATGAACATTACATTACTTTTGCGGAATACTTAGTACATAACAAAAAACACACACACAAGGATCGTAATTGTTTAGTGTCTTTGGAAACTCGGAATATAATCTTCTAATCGTGGTGAAAGATGTTCAAAATCTCCCATAAAGATCTTCCTCTTTTTTTACCTAAAACCTTTCTTTATATCCTGGGGAAAAGAAAACATAAAAGGGTGAGCTCAAATGCTCAGTAAGGGTAAACAAAAGAAATATCAATCACATCATATACATAAGAACATAACTTTTGGAAATCTTAACCTGCAAAAGAGATCATAATTTCATAACATGGGGTAAATCATGGCAGTGAAATGTAATCACAATAATCATAACTTAAAACATGAAACTTTGTGGCATTCACACATAATCATAGAGAATCATTTCTTGTTAGTCAAGACTCATTTCCACGACTATCTTAGTGGACAAAGTCCCTTTCTGAATCGAGTAACCCTCGTTTCAGTCCTATTTCACTGAACCGGTATAACCTACCATTCCAGCCCTGTCTATCTCATGAGATATAAAATCTTTACCCAATGCATTGGAGGGAGATATAGGTCCCACCCATATTATAATGAATCCTTTCTTATGTGTGCCACATAATCATAAATCATACATCATCGCATAACACATGTAACAAAAATGGAATTCTTGAAACATCATGACATCATAAAAAAAATCATATAATGTAAATGACTTCATAAAAATAATTTCCTCAAAACATAATAAAATCAATGTAATAATAGGGATAAAAACAGAACCCTATATTATCTTAGATGTAAAATAATTTTGATAAAACATTTGATCTCCATTCTTGAGGAAAATATCCTTTCTACTACAAAAATATTTTTCCTTTCGTAACATGTCATAAAATATTAAACTAAAAGAAGTTGATTAAAAATAAACTTTAAAACATTTAAAGGAAGATTCTTGGAAATAATGTTATAAAAATCCATTCTTGCCGTATAAGTTAAAAAAAACAGTCTTCGTACTTTTGTCGGAAATGTCAAAAAGTACCTCGTACGAAAAACGACAAAAGATTCCTTTCATATCTTTTAAAAAAAACTTACCGAAGGGTAAAATTGGATATAAAATATTGTAGAAGGATGGAAATAATATTACAAATTGAGGGAACATGGATGTGGATAATAAAATACACCCCAATAAATACTTACGAATAAACAATCTCGGATAAAAATGAGATTGTGATATTTCCATTACCTTAGGTCCGACTTGCTTTGTAAGTGTCCGAACCTCCTGTATAATGATTTAAATCATGTTATTGACTTATTCCAGAATCATATTCATTGTTATTATATCATATATCGTCCACTTATGACTTTATATTACCCGTTCTTTTGTAAATTCATGTTAAAGTAGCGTTTTGGGTAAAATCGTCTCATTTGTCGTTCGTGTTTTTAACTTGTAATTATTCATATGATTACGTAGATCATGATTACTTAATTCCAGAATATAAAACATGATATATATATATATATATATATATATTCAGAATATACATATATAATAAATCAGTAAATGGAAAGAAATACACCGTTCATGGAGACGGTAGTTCGTACGTACGCATGAACGCTGTTTTCGTTTCCTTATTGAATTGAATGGAATTAAGTAGATGACATACATATAAATATAAATAATTCCAGTATCATTATTAGGTCATATATTTCATTAGTACTTATTATATATACTTTATAATCATTCATGAATGGCTAATCATTGAGAATGAATCTCATCGCGTCGTGGAGACGGTAGTCCGTACGTACGCACGAGCGATGATATCGTTCCCATGGTCGTGGAATTGTGTTGAAGTGTATGTATACTATTTAAGTATCATTATCACTTTATAATAATCATATATAGTTACTCATTACACCTTTATACCCATCCTTGTAAGGTGATGGTGGAAAATAGATTACACCACGGCGTGGAGACGGTATTCCGTACGTATGCATGCGCGGTGATTTTCTCTTTCCATAGGATGGATAGAAGGTTAATTAGAGTTGTTTAATATTTATAATAACATATCAGTATATAAGAAATACTTATGTTATTACTTTATAATGAAACAACTAAAGAAGAAGAAGTTGAAGAAGAAAGAAATTGAAAAGACCGGTAATGGATATTACCTCTTCTTTGGAACGCTTCTTTGAATCCTCTACTTAGGGAACTAAGATTGGTCTTTGAAGAAGACCAGGACCTCTAGGATTATTCTAGTTAGGTGGAGAAGGGATTTTGGCAGGGGTTGGCCGAGCTTGAGTGCTCAAATTGGTGTGAGGAGGAGGGGGAGGAGGTACCCTTTTATAAGGGAGGAGAGGGGCACCTTAGGAATATATCAAAAATTTTATTTTACATTAAAGTCAAAATCAGTTTATAATGGTTCCAAAGGGTCTTATTTCGAAGCTAAAGTGGGGATGGGTCGAAATACTATCATCCAATAGGATTTAGACAAGTTTAGGGTATTATGTTAACCTTATCAATTAGATTTAACTCTAAGTTAAATAATTTAACTTTTACCGTGTCTTTTTGTTTTCTTTCACTATATGGTTAATACACTTACTATAACATGCCAAACGAACCCCAAATTGTTTATTATTAATATATATATCCTTATCTAAGTCATTTGGCCGAACCTTAGATTTTTAGTAAAAAAAAAATTTAATAATATAATATTTGATTTCAAAACTATTTTGTGTCAATTTTGACACTATTTGATACATGATTTTTTTGAAAGTCATAACAGAATTATATGTTCGAACCAAGTTGATTAAATCAACAATAATATATCATAGTAACCTAGAAAATTAGTGGAATTCATAAAAAGTCTTAAATTACATTCATTTGAGCATTTATAACATCAATTTTGTTAATATTTTCTTAAAAGGGTAATTACTACATCATCGTTGTGTCATAAATAAATTAATATATTTAAAGTCTAAAAATTATAAATAAAATATAATTATGTAGTAAATATTTTTAGCTTTCTAATGAATATTTATACTCGAATTTATCTTATGTATAAAACCATATTAAAAATGTTTTAGTAAATAAACGTTGATTTTAACTCTTTTAACTCTTCTTTGAATTAAATAATAATAAATGTCCTAATCTAATCCAAGTGGGCCTAAATGGTCATATTATATTCATAAGGTTGAATTTGGTCAAATTACACTTATCCAATATAATTAGGACATGTGTTAGGGTAATAGTAATATCATATTTACCCTTAGTTACCCTATTTACTATTAACCGTGGTAAAAAAAAGTAAAAAGTTACTATTCACCAAAAATTATTTTCATCTCATTGAACCACATTTTAGTCCTTCATATTAACCGTGTCTGTCGGATTTTTGAAATTTCATTCACAGAAGCGGTAAAATTAAGTTTTATGCAAAATTCAGTTTTTAACCTACCACTTAGTAGTTTCACTATTCATGAAAAATTGATGTTTTTCAGAACAATGCCAAAATTTCATCCTAAGCTATATTTCATATTCTGAATTCAAAAATGAAGTATATTTTACCAAATTCATAACATAGAAGTTGCATTAATTAATTTTATAATTAAATCCCGTTGTTAAAACAAATAGCGTGTTTTTAAGAAACAATATCTATCAAAAGATTGACACTGGTTTATGTCTGGTTTAAATGTGAAATTACATCCAATGACCGACATTGTATTAAATTGTAAAAATATATTCTAAATATACTTTAAAACAACTCAAATTAATAATTTATCACTATTAATTATTTTGATTAAAAAATTTGTTTTTAATTATAATTTAGTAATTTTCACTATTCATCAGAATATAAATGTTATCCGAAAAGTACCAAAATTTCACCCTCAGCTAATTTCGATATTACGAATCCAAAAATGAATTCCATTTTGAAAAATAAAATTTACAAAATTTCAAAAAGTGTTTATTACTATTTATAACAGCTAGTTTTAATAATATCTTAATAGCATATCGTTGTTTAGCGAAACTCGGTGTTGCGTACAACACACGCTATCGTGGAAGGTCGCGATTGCGTATAATTCAAGCCAGGTCAGAGATGTGTATTGTGAAAGCTCCTTTTGGTGTAGCGTATAACACAAGACATTAATAAAATTAAAAAGAATATTTTTCATAAAATCTCGGGCTGTTACAGATCCCCCCTCTCAGAGATATGTATAATGATTTCATTCTATTGAAATATTTATGGGATAACACTTTGAAAACATCCATGTTGGTGAGGTACATGCTTATCATTATAAATGTACTGTTAATAATGTATCTTAATATGAATTATCTTATCTTTATCAAAGAATGGGTATATATTTTCCTTTGTTGTGGTAGGGTTTGGAGAACATCTATATTCCCCCATCACTGACCTTACTAGAAAGTGCAGAAAATGTGTGGCTTGTATTGGGATATTTTCGGAGATTAGGAAAAACATTTATGTAGATATAGTGTAATTTTAGAGATCCCTTTGAGAATTAGGCTGCTAGAATTTTTGGACGTGTTCCAGAATGGATGGATTTTCACAGCTACTAACACATGTTCAGTAATCAATGTCAGTACACAGGAAATTGAATCATGTATAGTAGAGAAATGACACTTAATCTATTCTCTTTGTCCCTTCCATGTCTTTACTATATATTTGGACACATTTAACAAGTAATTATACCATATTGGATTAGTTTTACTTTCTAGTGATTATTTGGATGGATAGGAGAAGATATACATTACTTAGAATGATATAATGCCACCAGGATCCCTGAATCTTGATCTCATTCCATGTTACTAAATAAATATTGCTTTGGGATATGTCATAATGTTTTCAAGAGGACAAATTGTTGTTGTTTAGATCCTATAGATTTGATTTCACCCCTTATCCTACACCGACTAGGATGATTATGGATAATGGAATTATCCCTCTCAGTGAAAGGTCATATGTGTTGTCCCTTCAGGATGTAGTTATGGCATCTATGATGAATGATATTATCACATGAGATCCCTATACACCTTTTTAGTTTTCTCATCATTTCAGATACACCGAAATGGGTTTCCCTCTTCCTTTGGCAAGTGTTCATTGAGTGAGACACCCAAGGATCATCTTACAATTTTCGATAATATTTTCACATGATGTCATTAATGTAATATCATTTCTCTGTATGTTGATGATACCACCATTTATACTCAATATTATTCCCATGATTGGGTAGTAGCATATCTAAAAGGTTTTCAAAGATAAAACGTTTGTCCGGTAGAGAATCTATTTTCCTCACCAAACACTCTATATTTATAAATGGTAGAGTTAATTATGGACTTGGGTGAGACTTTGAGGAAGCTCCCTCATCTTGGTGATGACCATATCAATAGCGGGATAGAATATGTTGATGAAATATTCCCATCATCACAAGAAATGGATGATTCCTCTATTTAATGGTGGATATATAAAATCTCATATCCTACTAAATTTCTAGATAAGATAGATATTACACAATTTGACATATATATCCCACCAATCACAGTATTTTAGACACAAAATTGGCTATCTATAAGCAGAATCACAGTATAATTACCAAGAATATTTAATAATCATTTATTGACCGAGGGAACACCTTCATCATCTATTTAATGACTTGGGAAGGAGGATTTTGATTGAAAACCATTGAATGAAATAATGAAAATAAATTTCTTAAATAAACAAGATTTGTCCACCAATGAGAAGATATTTCACAATATTGGAGATTAGGATGCGCTAATTGAATAGGTGAATGTGGAATTTGAGGTAGTGGAGTAGAGTTTATAGTTTATTTGAAAATTACATGCCAAGAAAATTCATAGAACATTAAATTATAGATATGTGGGGAAATAATAGCTTGCATTATATATAATATTTAAATGTAATCATCATCATTATCAATTTCTCAATAGAGGGTCTATGAGATGGGTACATTAGTCTAGAATCTTCATCCTATGGTATAAGCAGTAGAGGCTGGGTGGGCATCACTTCAGTGTCCACATAACGATTATATCTAGACTCATTATAAGTTGGATAGATCAGACCATAAATTATTATAATAATGCTACAATTGATATCTATTGTTTCATTAATGAGATTCTTGGAGAGACATGAAAATGTGGTGATTCCTCCCATGTCATGCTATAAATAGAAATGCTTTTCTACAATATCCATGTTGTTATACATTTTTTTATTGATGATATGAAAGAAATATTTCTAATATGATATTATAAAACTCTCCAATGGTATCCATACTTTTCCTAATGTTAGGTATACCAGAATGAATAGACATTGAATGTTATAATTCTATGAGATTCTTCTCAAGAAGTGTTCAAGAATACCCACCAACATGATATTTGTTACAAATACATCTTGATTTTCCACTGAAATAGGCTAATATTAATTGTTATTTTTTTATTATTCATGGGGTTAAAATTCTAAAAACAAAAATTTAGTCCATTTTATAAATTGAACATCATTTCTCATCATATGTAAAATTCATTTTTAAAGTGAAAATGCAGTCCCAATAAATCAAATTCATGTGTATTGAATAATTTTCATTTGATATTTTTGAATATGATTGAAACATTTGTGTGTAATATATTTTTTATTTTTTGGATCAATTAATGAATATCAATGGTAGATGGAAATTTTTTCCCCTGAATACATAAATTTATAGACTATGCATAATGGACCTTAGGCCCTTCAAAAAAAAGTGGGGCCAATATTTGAAGAGAAATGAATAAAAAAATTTATCCGAAGAATTGAAAAATTATGGGTATCATTTAAATAAACATTAGCTAAATTAAATTCATAATTTTTCAAGAATATATATGGATCCCAAGTTGACATTTAATTTGTGGTCTAGATTTGAAACCACATTAAAACATCCCAGCATTTGAAGCATTAAATACAAATGGTTGATCCAACTGGATTAATTTTTTTTAATATATTAAAGGAAAAAGTTAATATTAGATTTCCATTATATGATACTTAAATATTATTTCATATTCAATGTAATATATTAACGTACACAAGTGGGTTAATTATGTAATATTTTGTTGTCAATGTTGAAATTTCCAATTTCCATTGATTTCTCTCCCAAATTTTACTATCCTAATTAAATGGGAGGGAATTGATTGATGGGTGTAAAACTAAGGCTGAAAAAATTATTATTTAATGTTCTAGTGGTGAAGGTATTGAAAGATCAATGTTAGTCATTCAAATTTAATGTTTCATTCTCATTTTGTAATTGCTTGATTGTTTTTCCCATTTATGTTCATTTAATCACATTATTTATTTAACAAATGATTTTATAATTTTTATTCTTATTAAAATTTGAAATCCTATTTATTAGAAATTTGATATAGTTAAATTGTGTTGTGAATTAATTCACATAAAAAATTGTGAAATTCCTAACACAATGGGGGACTTTTCGTAATTTCAACATTTTTCATCATGAATTCTGTCGTCATAAGTATACATCCTGCTTCCATTGGTATAACAGAATCAATAGAGGTATAATACTATTATGGGATGATATAAGGGTGTATCAAGGGTTTATATTTGATGTTATGTTATGTTCATAAACTCTTAAAGATGTTCATTATTTTAAAAATATCCAATCAATTATTTATTATCTTCTTCTTCTTATTCAAATTTAAAAATGAAACATTTTGAGTGCTAGTAAAATAAAATTCCATGGAGTGGTCATTATAGAGATCCCTTAATTGAATTGGTGTTTAGCATTGGAATTGCGTGGGGGTTAAATTGTTGAATGATGTTGGTGAATTATCTCATTGTGAGGATATATCTTGAATTAGTGATATGAAATTCTATAAAAAATTTAATACATCCAATTCACCCCTATCTACAACCTAGGATCGACTCATATTATTTAATTATTTACATTAAAATATTTCAACATTTTATTATTTTATTCATTCCACTATCTTAGTTAATTTATTATTTTAACTTCACAGTTGAAGTCAACACTTTTTGGCGACTTTATAGACAATCCTATCATGGAATATATGTGTCTCTTGGTTTTGTCATCAGTACCTAGGTATTCATTACCTAATTCTACTTCAATGAAAACATCTAATAGTTGGGAAAAGTAGGGTGAAAAAATATTGTGCCATTTTCAGGGACCTTGGTATGTCATCATAGGAACTCATTCTATTCTCCCCATTTTCTCTCTCTAATTTAGTGGATTATTCCCCCAGTTTGTTTATATGCGTCTTAAAAATCAAAAAATCCAAATTCCAAAAAAATCTAAGCGAGTATCTTCCACATTACCCCATCATAACCCCATGCTAGAATTAGATGAGAAATCAATATCTAGAACCACCTAAAATAGGGTATTTCATTGATCAAACCATTAATGTCTATCCCCATTGGATGAGATGTACAATATTTTGGAAGATAATTGTTTAAAAGATCAACCTCACATCCTCTTAATGATAGTCGAAGAGATCAATAATAGAGAATTATATGATGTACTACTAAAATCCATCCAAATTCTAAAAAATTACATGAAAAATTGGTAATGAAATGGAGATAATGTATTTTAAGGATTCATTTTTGAGGAAGGAACTGAAAAAAATAAAACATGTGAGGAACCCATCCCTAGGATGACTGTCCCTTCAACAAACTAATGTATATTTTATTATATCCCACAATACAATTATATATTTTTTATTGAAGCAACATTTGGATTTGGGATAGCTGAAGACGATCAATTAATTGTTTAAAGGTCTTTATATGAGGATGAAATTTATTTTTTTGGGTAAAAAAGTATAAAATTAGGATACATGGATTGAAATTACGTATTATAACTCAGTTGAACATTTTTTAAAAACACAAACCACTAAACTTCTTGAAGAAGTCCCAAACTAAAAGTCCATACCCATTCTTGAGGCATATCTTTCCAAATTTTTTTTGAATTTTAAATTTGATGGAATCCATTTTTTTTGATAAATTTTGAAAATAAAACTGTGTTTGATTCAATTTCCTAACCTATGTCTAAATGTTCTAGCCAACATGAGCTAAAATTCAAGGTCCATACATCACCTCTCATGTATTCCATCATATGGGATAATCAAAAACAATTTTTCATCATTTCATGATGTCTAGAATATAACAATTTGGAAATTCTACTTGATGACTTAAGTAATATTATTAATGAAATTAAAAGGAACCATTTCAATATTCTAGGAATTAGAACATTCATTGAGACTTATATGTTTTTTTTGTGAATAAATTTCAGATCCTTTCTTCAAATCCCATTGAAGAATAAGTCAAAATTAAATTGATGTGAGGGGAAATGTTTTCCTTAAAATGTTTAATGTTGGTATTGGATATGTTTGGGGGTCCAATTCGAGATAATGGCATTAGAAAAAGTTCTTCCTAGGAGGAAACCATGATTTTGAATTTTATTTATCTAAATATTTGATTTTATGTATTTTTGTGTTTTTTGTTTAAGGGATTCCCCTTAGTGATTCCAATGTGATTTTATTTCTATTGTGTGTGAGATTTTGAATCTGATGTATTTTAACATTTCCAAATGAAACCCACAGAGTCTAATGGTAAAACACAGCCAAAAATCATCCTTGATGAGTCTATATGTGACATGAAGACTATGTGATCAAATTTATATTAATTAATATTCAACTTCAAACCATGTTGTTTTGTTTCCTGATTTCATTTCAAGTCATATATCCACCCATTTCTTCTAAATTCTAATATATCAATTCACTTGACTTTCAACATTGTCGGTAGTGTCATTTTATATTGGGCTTGTGGAAATCTAGGATTTTAAAAAATGCCTTTTATGATTAAAATAAAATTCAATAAGACAAAATCAACTCATTATCATTTCAAGCATTAATGTACATTGAGAAACATGGAAAATTAAGGTATAATGTTTTTGAATTCGTTGATTATGATTTTAATGAATGTTTATGTTCAAGAGATTTTTTTTGGAAATTGTAGATTTCTGATGTGATTTTTCACTACTAACATTTTAATCCTTTTAATTAAAATTCCACAACACACCTCTATTGTATTTTGTATGTATGTTTGATTCTATACCCCCATTTCATCATGAAATAGTGTTTGAGCCATTTTTTAGTTTAATTTCAGTATCCACCAAAATAGAATACATGGTGAGGTAATGTTTTTTTTTCATATTTTGGGCATCTAAAATATAGGGATTGGGACTCCATAGTTTTACTACCCAATGTTAATGTTTCAAACTCTTTTGTAGTGTATGTAATTAAATAAAAATTTCTGGAATTTGGAACTTGGGGATCGTGACTCCATAATTTTCATTCATAGAATTAGTGTCTTCATATCTATTGTGGTTCAAAAAAATGAAAAAGAAAAAAAGTCATTGAAAATTGAAATAATATTATTGGATACTAATCATAATGATTAATGTTATTTGCAAATAGCACTTCCATTTTTCCACATGACTAGATTATGTGTCCCATGACTTTTATGATGTCTGACACATCATCATGCTTAAATTAAATTATTAGAAATGTGATATTGAATTTGAATAAAGGAATGAGTTTGGGGTTGGGATATGTTTGTGAAAATAACATCTGTGAAATGTTATTTATGGGTTTTATGATTGTTTTGCAAGATGAATTTTTCTGATCATTGTATATTGATATATTTTGATAAAGGGAATTCAATTTCATAATTTTTAGTTTTTTTAACAAGGATAGAAAAAAATAAAGTTGGGGTAGTGATTAAACTATAAAGGAGGATAATATTAATGTTTAAAATTTTCATATTAATATGTTTCAAAGTCCATAAAGACCAATTTTTGTTCATTATATAAATTAAACATCATATCTCATCACATCTGTAATTCATGTTTCAAGTGACAATTTGTGCCCAATGAGTCATCTGTTTGTGGATTATATTTTTTTAAATGTTTTCATTTTATATTTTCGGATATGATTCTTCATATTGTCTGGAAAATAGTTTCTTTAAAGATAAATGGATTAATCACAAGGGAAGATTGATTTTTTTTTTAAATTAATGGATAATTATTTGGAAAAAATTTAATGGGGATTAGGCCCATTAAACAAATGTGGGGTACAAAAATCATGCCCACTGAAGATTGTATTTTATCTCTAGAAAAAAATAATTATAGGGATCATTTCATTCAACTGTTTCTAGATCTAATTCTGATTTTTAACGGATATCCTGGGTGACCATGTTGACATTTAAATTGTGGGTAAGACATGACGACCCATAAAAACAATCCAC
This sequence comes from Viscum album, assembly GCA_963277665.1. Taxonomy (NCBI): domain Eukaryota; kingdom Viridiplantae; phylum Streptophyta; class Magnoliopsida; order Santalales; family Viscaceae; genus Viscum; species Viscum album. The sequence goes on from OY728125.1 coordinate 1,700,492,913, forward strand.
TGTTTCGAACATAATATACAAATGGATGATCCAACTAGAAATAAATTATTAAATATATTTTATGAGACATTGTAGATCATATTTATATGCTACAAAATATATTTATTTTAGAATTATTCAAAGTCAAATATGAAATTCCTTATGGGGGATGAATCTAGTCATATTTTTTTTGTCAATGTTGAAAAGTCCAATTTACTTTTCCTCCACATCCACCATTTACTATATTAAATAAACGAGAGTGAATTAATTGACAGAGTCAAACCTAAGGCCATGATATTTCTTATTTATGGAGTTGGTTGTGATGGGATGTAATGATCAATGTTATTCATTCTATTGTACTGTTCTTCTCACATTTGGTAATTGCTTGTTTGTTATTCCCGTGTAGGGTAATTCAATAACATTTTTTATTAATGAATTTTATTATCATAAATATACTTATTAACTATTTATTTATATTTTTAATAATAAATTCATACTATTTTATCATGTTTTGAATTTATTCGCTGCAAACAATGTGAAATTCCCCTACACAACGGTAGACTGTTCATTATTTCAAAGCATGAACTCTTCAATTCCGCCATCATATGCCAAATTCCCTCTACCATTGGTAGAATAGAATCAATTGAGGTATAAGCCTCTTTTGGTTTGATCCAATACCGAATCAAGGGTATGTATTGGATTCTTTTTAGGATAATAAATTCCTAAATTAGATTATTGTTATTAAAAGTTTCATTCAATGAGTTACTATCTTCTCTATCCTCGTTAAATCTAAAAATGAAACATTTTCTATGACAGTATGATCCAATTACTGGGTGTGATTATTAAAGTGACCTTATATGTGAATTGGTGATTATCCTCAGAATTTTTTAGGGATAAAAATGGTTAATGATGTTGGTTAATTATCTTATTCAGTGGATACATCTTGAATTAGTGATCAAATATTTTATAAGAACCAAAATTAATCCAATATTACCCTATAAAAAAACCTTGGATAAACTAATCCATATTAATTATTTCAATTAAAATATTTCATTATTTCATTCTGTTCAATTGACTATATTAGTTTATTTATTATTTTTGTTTCATAATTGAAATCAACACATGTTTTCCAATTCATAACTAATACACCTAGGGAATGTATGTGTCTCCTGGTTTCTTTTTTAGTCACTATAATTTCAATACCTACTTTTACTTAGAGGAAATATTCAACCAGTAGGGTAAGTGTGGGTGCAACCACATCTAACCAAACTATATTGAGATTTCCTAATTCATAGAAGGATAATAGGTCAGAATATATCACTCAAAGGGAGAGAGACCATTATTTTTATGAATCTAATAGGCTTGGAGAGAATAATATGATTTTTTTATAGGGCCATATGAGGGTCCATACAAGCCATTCCATAATTATAGACTAAATTTATACTATGTTATTTTTTATGGTCATTTATATCAGAACTTATATTAGTGTAATTCTGGGTCTTTTAGCTTGTCCATTCTATCTCTTTAGGTTAGGGTTTTTTATATATATGCTTCTATTACTTATTCTAAGGTAATATAGATTAGGCCTTCTATCTCTATATTTTAGGGAGTTTTGGCCCTGATATTAATGTTTTTTGTTTAGTGACATTTAAAATGATCCTAATATAACTGTAGTTTAGGATCTTTTAGATTAAACCATATTTTTTTGTTTAGTTTAATTTACATAAGACATTATATTTATTTTTTAAGTTATTTTTATTCTAACCTAACGGGGACATGAAGTATAAAGACTTCATTCAAGTACTTGTTAAATAATAATGGAATATTGTTTAGACATTCCAGGAATGACCCAATGATCTCTGTGGTGTTGTGTTCTACCAAGTGATTTTATAGGCTCATGTGTATCATAGATTGTTTCTTATAAGGATGAGATACCTCTAGTTGGTAGGTCAATGCACCTGTAAATTGGATTCATTTTGAAATATATGTATCTCCACTCACTTCTAATATTCATGGAATATTTATAGGGGAAAATATCTAATGAAGAAATAGTTTGGATTCTAGGTTAGACAAGATAGTTTGATTATGGTGATATAATCCAGAACCTAAAAGTTTGATTCAATGAATATGAGATGGGAGAGACATGTCGATGATGACTCATAACACCATGAGGTACTAGTTTCAACCATGGTTTATCAATTATTCATAGGGTTTGAAGATCTATTCATTCATGGAAGATATTTTGTTAGTTGGTAGGTCAAATACATTATGTGTCGATATCAAGGCCAAGAAAATTTGATCTCCACTCCATTCCAAAGGAATTTTAAGATTTTTGATGACACTAATGTCTTGAAAATGTGGTTGGGTTTGGAGGGAAGCTATTCAGTTTGGGTTCAGAAACCAAAGGGTATTTAATATCTTAATTTTAAAGCTCTATCCCTATGACCAGTTGTTTTGATCATGAGGTGTGGGATATTAAAAGTTTGGTAATGGAAATTCTCATTCACGATTTGATAAAGGGTACAAAATTCAATGAGGTAATGTCGATCATGCCGAATAGACTAGGATACATTGGTATGAAGATTGTAAATCATGCTCCAAAGTTCTTAGGTTTTGGGGATGATATGGGGAAATCATCCCAAAAATGGCCTATAACACACCGAGGAGATGATTTTTTCTGTGGTGACATCAGGTCAAACAAGGATATGAAATACATTTTTAAATATTAATGTATTGGTTGGAAGAAATTTCCATATACGAAGCTTCCATAGGCATACATTCATGGTTATTCAATAGGGCCCTTGAAGCTGGGTATCCTTTTCCAAGTGAATTGGATTATTTTCGATGATATGAGGATCACAAATCATGATGACTGATTTGTGGAAAGTGTAATATCCATGTAGATTTTTGGCACTATAAAATTTGTGTCACCACCAAGAAAATATATTCTTTTAGGGAGTATATGTCAAAAATAATTACTCTAACTTTTTCATGAACCATGGCGCCCAACAAGAATAGTTTGTCTTTTACCAGGGCTATAATATATACACTATGATCTTTATGGAATGTTTCTTTCCACCCATTTTTTTCTTAGACTATGGGGATGATTATTATAGAATTTTATGTCTTTCCTTTTTCTAGTGCAACCCATTATGAGTTTTGAGGTTGGAACATTTTCTATCTCTTTCTCTAGTGGCTTAGTGTCTTGTAATTTGGACCATTATGTGCTAGAATTTATGGTATTATAGCCTTGAATAATTAGTAGATAGTGTGAAGGTCATGATGCACCTAGAACTAATATAGGGGATGCTACACAAGAGCCTAATTTGGATACCAAGGGTTAATAGTACCCCATACTCATTTAGAGAAAGAGATGAAAATTTTTTATATTCTAGATCATGGTTCTGAGGTCATGAGAAAGGATGTAGGAAAATAATATCAGAAGTATCATAAAACACATTGTGTTGTTGAGTACTTCCATAGTGATTGTAGGGATCACAATTATTCAAAATTTCATTTTATATATGGACACATTTGGTTGATTACTATAGGATTTTATGCATGAGCTATAAGCACACTTGTGTTGTCAAAAACGTTTCTCTCAAAGTTGGTTATATTTTACAAGGGCAAAGGAATGTTTTCAGAATCTCGAGACACTGGAGGAAAGAATTGTGATTTATGGATTGAGGAACTTTTACGATTTTGGAAGAACCCAACACTCTGGCTATTTGAGGTAAATATCTCATAGACCATTGATAAGTGACGAACATGTCTGTTGGTCTGTTCAGTTTATCATCATGTTGTGGGGTTTCATTTGTCTACATGTAATTTATCATCATGTGGTAAGAACAATTTCCTTGTAGTTTATCATTGTGTGGTAAGGATGTTTTCATTGTACATTATTAATTTAATGTAACTATAATGTTTTTCTTGATGTCTATTTTAATTCATTAAGGACATGAAAATTGACATTGAAAATTTATCTAGATATATTACATGTTCAAGGAGGCTGTATATAGTACAAAATATTATCATGTAAATATGGTATTTTATGGATATTCTTATGTTTTCTTCAGTTTCATTTTGTTTATCAGTTGTTGTAGTTGGGCCTATGATTTTAGTTCCAAATGTCACTAAATATTCAGTGATTCTAGGAATAAAGCCTCACATATTTCTTGAATAAGAATCACTATACATAGTTATGGTCTATAGGTAGAGGTGGGAATTGTTTCTGTTGATTTTTTATTAGACCCCTAATTTGATATCTAAGTGTTATTTCTTATCCAATGAAGACAAGAATCAAGCCACATGTAGTTATTGAGGAACCTTGTTTTCCATTTCATATATGTCTATTATACATATTTATATTCTAAATATATATGATATATAGATCATGTTTTATATTCTGGAAGTAATTAAATCATGATCTAAGTGATATAATCAAGAGTAACAAGTTAAAACACGTACGATAATGAAAGCGATTTGTTACCCTAAATATTATTATAGCATAGAAATTATTATAAAATGGGTAGTATAAAGTCATAAATGAATAATGGATGATATTATAAATATTAATATGGTTCTGGTATAATTTAATAATAATATATTATAGTCTTCATACAGTAGGTTAAACGTATCCTCTACTAAAGGAAAGTGCAAGGTAAGGGGTTTTCATCTCATGCCTTATTCCCGCGATATTCATTCTATATTGCCACTATTACCTTTTGTGTGGTGTATGTACTGCCCATAATTGTATTCTTTATGTAATACACTTTAATTTATGTGTATTTACATACTCATTGTATGATACTTCTTTTATGGGGTGTATGTTTCCTAAGTTACCAAATTGGTAAGGGTTAATTTCACAATCACTTTATTATCCTAGGTTGTTTTTACATAAGTATCTACTAGGACAAATTTATTATCCATGTCCATGTTTTATAAAAGAATTTTCAAAGGGATTATTTTTAAGGGACTTTTTACTAAAACATCATTTTAAATGTTTTATAAATTTATTCTTCTAAATTACTCTCATTAATGTCCACGTTTTCATAATGGTTTTAATGATTTATTTATATGGACATGAATGTTTTATAAATGTTAATTCTTTTAAAAAAGTCTCAAAGTGGTATGGGACACTTTTATTCAAAAATTTCTTTAAATGTATTCCTTTCTTAATTATTTAACTTTTAAATGTTTTCATGAAAAAGGGATATTTCTCTAAAAGAGGTTTACAAAAAAATTCATTTATGTCAACATCCTTTGATGGATTAATTCTTATTTAAAGTTGATTCATTATGATACAAAACATCCATATTTTATTGAGGGTTTTGTGACATGTTTGACTATGGATGTGTTATTTTTACACCATTAATTGTTTATGGATAAAGTATTGACATATCGTATGATAGTTTTAATAAGAATGTTTATGTTATGTTTAAACCTTTTCATATGAGGAATGCATTGGACTTATTAAGTGACGGGTGGATCCCGCTATAGCTCCTTGATGCATCAGTAGGTCTCATGAGACAAACTAGTTTGTTGGCAGGAGGCCTTGACAAAATCTTAATTGTATTCTTTGAACGAGGCCTTTAATATGTGGTTATGATAGTCTGGCAATATGCATTCCATCATTATGAAAGTGGTTAGTGATATTGCATGTGATTATTCAACTAGTAGAATATACATGTGAATAAGTAAATGGAATTACTTCATTTTATTTTTTTCCCATATTATGTTGAAGTTAAAGTTTAAAAGGAGTTTGTGTTAGTTTTACATTGCCTTTAATGTTTATTCTTATTTAAGATTGTTTCCGTAGTATTGATATCCTTACTGAGCATCTGATCTCACCCATTTCTATGTTTTATTTTTTCCCAGGATTCCTAGAAGTGTATTTTGATTGATATGCAGGGTTAAGCCAAGGGAATAATGGCGTTCATAAAGGATTATTTATGTTGTTTTGAATGTTATAAAGTGTAATGTAACATTATTGTATGTAATCTATTTTCAAAGGCTACTAAACCGATCAGTCCTTCAGGACTTGATTTCTTGTAATCATACCAATGTATTAAAAAAATGCACCAACTCTGGGTAACTGGGGTCGGAGCGTTATAGTTGGTAACAGAGGATGTTTAGAAATAACCTTTGAAACTATATTTAGATAAAATATGATTAGAGCACCTTACCGTAAGATAGAGTTTGAAGATTAGTATAGAACAACATCATAGAATTTTGGAAATGTAAAGATTTTGTGAGTTTTACAAGCAAATACATCCCTATCTGGATACGAGTAGGTAGAGGTGGCTCTGGCACAGATGTACCTAGGGGTAAAACCCTAAAGAACCCCTTTGAGCTACACTTGAACTGGAACTGGTGCACGACAACGGGCCTTGCTGCACTCTGGGTTATGACACTCCCGGGGGATATGCTTAGGATTATTCTCATTTTCATTACAAACCACTATAACGGGTTTATGAGTATATAACTCCTTGGAGAAATCATTTTTGTGATTATGGATTATATCCATAAACTCTTATATTTTCATTAGGTATTTTACATGTTTGGAATTATGAATTGTGATTCATAAACAGACCAAGTGTATGCCATTGTATAGAAATGGCACCCAGTAGAAGGTATGTGAACTCCAGTAATACATATGATCCCAAGAGTAAGAAGGATCATATATTTCAAGGTATTAATCCAACATTTAGAAGATAAATAGTCTCCCATGTATTCTCATCATATGAATAAATAGTATCAAGTATTAATAAGATCAGTAAAGAATTATCTGAATCATATGGCTTTGAAAGGAAGTCAGAGAAGAAAAGGATGATAGAAAGAAATATGGACAAAGGGAACAAGGTAAAGAAAGATTTTCCAATATGTGATAACTGTGGAATGAATAACCTTGGAAAATTCTTTAAGGGAATGGGAGTTTGTTATAAATGTGGAGAAATAGGACACCAAGTATGTGATTGCAAGGGTAAGAAAAAGTCTTCAAATGTAAAATGCTTTATCTGTAAGGCATTGAGACACTATGCGAATCAATGTCCCAGTCATCAGAGTATACCAAAGATGATGCTATTAGATAATAATCATGTTATGAAACTACCACAGATGAGGAGGAATGATTAGTGTTCTTATGTTATTATTAGAGAATTATGTCATTTGAGTGTTGTATGAACAATGTACTGGTTATAACAATTATGGAGTATATAAGGATTTTAATGTAGTACTATTTCATTAAGGACTTGAGATTGTATGGAAAAAAGAAAAGTGACTCAATAGAAGGTTAAATTTATGGAAAATATATGGTTAAAAGAATGATAAACCATAATATGGTTTTGATACAGAGGTAATGATTTTGTAATAATACATGATTGATTTGGATAAATTATATTAGATATTCATAACTACCTAGAAACTAATTAATGATTTGTATATTCCATCATTATTGGAGTTTAACAAATTTATGGATAGAAGGAGTATATCCATTATTCTATAAGTAATAAGGGATGATGAATGTAATTAATAAGGTTTTATGGTAATTTAGGATGTTACCATATTTTAAAAGAATGCATGATGAAGGTGTTCACATGTTATTATGTGGCAAAAAGGATATTCTCTATGTTTAGCTTCCTTATAAATTTTGGACTGTGAGTTTGTATAGATGTAATTTGGATAGGTTTAAATTTTGGAATGGATTATGGATACAATTGTTAAGGTAATTTTTGGATTGTAATAAAAGGGACAACCCAGAGGTAAGGCGACAACTAGTTGCGTCCGGAAAGGCCATGAGACTTGAACCCACTACCGTATGGAGGCATGGGTGTATCATCTATCACTGACCCACGTGATATTCTAGATTGAATATTGTAGTTTTCTTAAAGGGTCTGATATGTGAATTATAAATTCATTATTTTTGGAACCCTAGATGATTCGGATAAATAGAATATATATATATATATATATATATTGAAATATTTTCGAGTGAAAGATGATTTTGTGGTAGGATGAAACTCTACTTGTCAAGTATATATACAGACACACACACACACACAGATATATATATATATATATATATGTCCCTCTTATTTTATGGATAAATAAATTATTAAACTTTATGGATGGGATCTTAAAACCAAAAATGTGTTATCCTAATACCTTACATTTTGTTGAACCGATGGTATTTTTAATCATCATAGATTGGTGGCTTTGAGGCCCACAATTCTAAAATTGATTGTGATTGATGACCTCAATCACTCCCTATAAATATTTATGTTTTCCTCCAATTATGTGTCTCTAATTTCCACCAATGTTCTCCTAATCGAGATCACAATTTGGTGGTGACTTTTTCATTCCCCTTTTCCTCTTATTAAGACTATGTTTTATTAACCAAATTTCTGATGTGGGTTTTCCCACAAAGGTGTTTTCTATTTTCAACCTTTTATTTTCTAAGAACAATTTCAAATTTTGATGACGTAATTTATTGAAGGAGGGAAGAATGTAACACCCCATGATTTCTTAGTACGTTATTTCTTCAATGTAATTCAATTACATGCACTACATGCAACACCGAATTTTAGCGTAGCATGACTTACCAAACTAGTCGTTCAAAAGAGGTTATCAATAGTATGAACTGAATTTTGGACTTTATATAATCCTTATAAATTTAGAATCAATATTATGTGTTTCTTAGACATAATTTAAGAACAAATACATTTTTTCAGATAAAAGAAGTAATTTTTAAAAAAATGAAAGTTTACAACCTTTAAATGGCAAATCCTTTTTAAATCAAATATTTGAAAATTTTATACATTCAATTTTAATAAAAAATTCTTCTTTTGAATCGGGACATAAGAATTTAGTTTCAATAAAATTTTGTTGTTTTTATGATAACATTCATATTTGGGTGAATAGTGAAAATACATTATTTTAACAAAAAAAAACTTTTTAAATCAAAATATTTTATAGTGTTAAATTATAAATTTTAATTTTTTGGAAATATAAATAGATTATATTTTTTCGATTTAATCCAATGATGGTCATTGTAAGTAATTTGATTTTCAAATTGGACAAAAGCATGTGTCAAACTTTTGAATGTTATTATTTCTTAAAAATACACCTTTTGGTTTTGACAGCGGGAATTAATTCTAAATTAATAAATTCAACTTATATGTTTTGAATTTGGAAAAATTTAATTCATTTTTGAATTCAGAATATTGAAATTATCTTAGGGTGAATTTTTGGTATTTTTCTGAAAACTTTCAATTTTTGATGAATAGTGAAAAACACTGAGTTATAGATTAAAACCAAATTTTTATTTAAATTTTTATTTATTTTATTTAAATATATATTAGGTCAAAATATATTCAAAATACCTATATAATTTCATTATAATTCATTGGAGTCATTTTATACTAATTTTAGATATATAAAAATTTTATTGAACTTTTCACCGTCTTTTACCCACCAAATAGATGAATTTGCAAAGTCATATAAAACATAATTTTACCACTTCTATGAGTGGAATTTATAAAATCCGAGAGACATGGTTAATTTCAAGTAGTAAAATGTCGTTCAATAAGATGACAAATTTTTTTGTGAATTTTAACCTTTTACTTCTATTTACCACAGTTAATAGTAAATAGGGAAATTAAGGGTAAAAATGATCTCATTATTACCCTAAAACATGTCATAATTCTATTGGTTAAGTTTTATTCGACCAAAAAAAACCTTATAATAAAATATTATCCACTTTGGTCCACTTTTATTAGATTAGGACATTTATTATTATGTAATTCAAAGAAGAGTTAAAAGTGTTAAATTCAGTGTTTAATAACTAATACATTTTTAATATAGGGTTACACATAAGAAACATTTGACTATAAATATTCTTTAGAATGATAAAAATAATTCCTACATAATTTTATTTTATCTATAATTTTTATAGATTAAATAATTAAATTTATTAATGATATAATGATGATGCAGTAATTACCTTATTAATGAAAGAATCAAATAAATGTTATTATAAATATTAAAATAAATATAATTTAAAAGTTTTTATGACATATACAAATTTTATAGGTGAATAGTAAATTATAGGGAGGATTAAATGTATCTTTTTCATAGTAATCATGTTGTGATGACTTCAACAAAAACAAAATACGAAATAGTGTCAAAATTGACATAAATTAATATTTAAAACAAATACTATATTATTGGTTGATATAATATTCTTAAAAATGTAAGGCTCAGCCAAAGAGCATAAATAATATTCTATATGTCATTAATGATCCACTTTAGGTTCTCTTGGATGATCAGGGTACGTTTATTTACCATATAGTGTAAGAATAAAAGAAGACACGGTAAAAGTTAAACTGTTTAACTAAGAGTTAAATCTAAAGGATAAGGTTGAACTTGTAACCTAAACTTTTCTAAAATCTCTTGGTTGAGAATATTTCTACCCATAACCACCGAAGGCTCTAAATAAATTAATTTTTATCCATTATAAAACTAATATAAATTTATTATAAAATAATACTTAAGTTTTTCCAAAAGAGTCCCTCCTCCCCCTTATAAAAGGACATCATTTGTAACCAATTATTCATACCTTCAAATCTTTTTGGTTCGGCCAAACCCTGCCCAAATATACTCCAAAATACCCACAATTCAACCTAGAGGCTTTATTTAGATCATAATTCCAACATAAGGATCCCTTTTGATCAAATCAAAATGAAGAACCCGAAGAATAGGTAATGATTTCACCACCATTTTTCAAGTTCCTTTCTTCTTCCACTTTATTTTTCTTTGTTTTTTCCATTATAAAAAAATAAATCCTGTATATTATATATATTTTTATGTTATTATAATTTTTTTACAACAAAATTCATTATTCTATCCTCCCTTTGAATGACTTGACACCATACGTGCGTATGTATGGTTTACCGTCTCCACGTCGTGGTTTAATTGTTATTAAATACATTATTATTTAGATGGGTATAATAATGATGTGTATTTGATGTAAATAATAAATATAACATGATAATGATTCTGTATTTATGATATAACATCCAATTATATATTATTTTAATATCAAAAGAATGATATTTTCACTCTTGCGTTCGTATGGATTACCGTCTCCACGACACGATGAGATTCATTTTCAAGTTCACCATTAATCGACGATTATAAAAATATATATTACTAATAAGTATTTAATATATGACATAATAATTCTACTATAGATATATATATAAATATAAATAAGTATTAATGTACATACATATATCCTATTCACTTACTTCTGTTCTATACTGTATGAAAACGGAAACATCGTTTATGCGTACGTACAGACTACCATGTCTATAAACGGTGTTTTCCATTTCATATATATGTCTATTATACATATTTATATTCAAAATATATGTGATATATAGATCATGTTTTATATTATGGAAGTATTTAAATCATGATCTGTGTGATACAATCAATATTAACAAGTTAAAACACATACGATAAAGAAAGCGATTATTACCCGAAATATTATTATAACATGGAAATTATTATTAAATGGGTTGTATAAAGTCATAAATGAATAATGTATGATATTATAAATATTAATATGGTTCTTTTATAATTTAATAATATACTATAGTCTTCATACAGTAGGTTAAACGTATCCTCGACTAATGGAAAGTGCAAGGTAAGGGGATTTCATCTCACTCCTTATTCCTGTGAGATTCATGCCATATTGCCACTATTACATTTTGTGTGGTGTATTTAATTCCCATATTTGTATTCTTTATGTAATACACTTTAATTTATGTGTATTTACATATTTATTTTATGATACCTCTTTCATGGGGTGTATGTTTCGTAAGTTACCGAATTGGTAAGGGTTAATTTCACAATCTCTTTATTATCCGAGTTGTTTTTACATAAGTATATACAGGGAAAAATTTATTATCCATGTACATGTTTTATAAAAGTGTTTTCAAAGGGATTATTTTTAAGGGACTTTTTACTAAAACATCATTTTAAATGTTTTAAATATTTATTCTTCTAAATCATTCTCATTAATTTCCATGTTTTCAAAATGGATTTTAAAGATTTATTTATATAGACATGAATGTTTTTAAAATTTTAATTCCTATAAAAAATTTCAAAGTTGTATGGGACATATTGATTCAAAAATATCTTTAAATGTCTTCCTTTCTAAATTATTTAACTTTTAAATATTTTCATGAAAAAGGGATATTTCTCTCAAAGAGTTTTACAAAACATTTTCCTCTATGTCAACATCCTTTGATGGATTTAATCTTATTTGAAGTTCATTTATTATGATACAAAACATCCATATTTTATTGAGGGCTTCGTGATATTTTGGACCGTGGATTTGCGATTTTTACACCATTCATGGTTTATGGATAAAGTGTCAACATTTCATATGATAGTTTTAATACGAATGTTTATGTTATGTATAAACCTTTTCATATGAGGAATGCATTGGACTTAGTAAGTGATGGGTGGAGCCCGCTATAGCTCCTCGATGCATCGGTAGGTCTCATGAGACAAACTAGTGTCTTGGAACAAGGTCCTGACAAAATCTTATTTGTAGTCTTGGCACGGGGCCTTGACTATGTGGTTATGATAGTCTGGCATTCTGCATTACATCATTCTGATAGTTTTAGTGATATTGCATGTGATTATTTGACTAGTAGAATATCCAAGTGAATAAGTAAATGACATTACTTCATTTTATTTTTTTTCTATATTATGTTGATGTTCATGTTTAAAAGGCTTTTCTTTTAGTTATACATTTACTTAAATGTTTATGCTTATTTATGAATGTTTCCGCAATATTGTTATCCTTACTGAGCATCTGATCTCACCCCTTTCTATGTTTTATTTTTTCAAGGATTCCAATAAGTGTATTGTGATTGATATATCGGGTTAAGACAAGGTAATAATGGCATTAATAAAGGATTATTTAGTTTTTTTGTATGATTTAAAGTGTAATGTAACATTATTATATGTAATATATTTTCCATGGCTTCTAAACCGATCGGTCCTTCGGGACTTGATTTCTTGTCATGATGCCAATGTATTAAAATAGTGCACCGACTCTGGGTAACTGGGGTCAGTGCGTTAAGTGTAATGCCCCGATCCTAGTTACCCAGAGTCGGTGCATTATTACATTACATTGGCATGATAACAATAAAGATCAAGTCTTGAAGGACCGATTAGTTTAGTATCTTTGGAATAACTAGATACATTCATAAATTTTACATTACATCATAAATTGAAAACTACAACAACAACATCTTGTCTTCATATCCCCTCATACTATCCCTGTAGGTCATTCATAAATTAATTCTTCAAATCCTATGAAAATAAAACATTGAAAGGGGTGATCTCAGATGCTCAGTAAGGATAACAATATAGAGGAAACTTTCATAAATAAGTATAAACATTTTAAGAAATGTATAACTAAACCAAAAGCCTTTTAAACGTGAACTTCAACATAATATGGAAAAGATAAAATGAAATAATTCCATTTACTAATTCCCATGGATATTCCACTAATCGAATAATCACATTCAATATCAATAACCACATTCATAATGATGGAATGCATAATACCATAACATCATAACCACATAGTCAAGGCCTCCTGCCCAGACTACAAATAAGATTTTGTCAAGGCCTCTTCCCGAGACACTAGTTTGTCTCATTATACCTACCGATGCATCGAGGAGCTATAGGGGCTCCACCCATCACTTATTAAGTCCAAAACATTCCTCATATGAATAGGGTTAACCATAAAATACACATTCGTATTAAAACTAGCATACGAAATGCCAATACTTTCTCCATAAACAATGAATGGTATACAAATAACACATCCACAGTCAAACATATCACAAATCGTTCTATACAATATAGAATTTTTGTATCATAATAAATCAACTTCTAATAAACATAAAATCCGTCATAGGATGTTGACATAGATGAAATAAAAACTATTTTAGAGAAATATCTCTTTTTTTGAAATCATTTAAAAGTTACACATTTATTAAGGAAGTAATTTAAAAGATATTTTTGAATCAAAGTGTACCATACCACTTTGAAACTTTTTAAAAGATATATCATTTCAAAACATTCATCTTAATATAAATAAATCCTCAAAATCATTTTGAAAACATGAACATTAATTAAAAATATTTAGAAAGATAAATCTTTAAAACATTTAAAATTATGATCTTGATAAAGAGTAACTTTAATAAATTCTTAAAATAATAATTTTTAAATCATTTAAAAGTCACATAATTAAAAAATAAAATAGTTACATTCAAAATATTCTTATAATCATGTAAGGGAAGCTTTGAAGATTTTATAACGGTAGAAAATATTCACACCTTCCGTATAAGATAAAAAAACATTCTTACCTTAAATTTGACAAAAAGGTCAAAAAGTACCTTGTTTGGAAAACGACGGAAATATTCCATTAAAAAATAATAATAATGGTATAAATGAATTTAAACCATTGTATAGTATATATTAATAATTTGTTGATTTATATTTTTATGAAATATGGATGTGGATGATGAAGAGGTCCCAGTAGATAATTACGTTTAAACAACCTTGGATAATGAAGAGATTGTGAAATAAACCCTTACCAATTTGGTAACTTACGAAACATACACCGCATGAAAGAGGTATCATACAATTAATATGTAAATGGACATAAATTAAAGTGTATTACTAAAATAATACAATTATGGGAAGTACTTACACCACACAAAAGGTAATAGTGGCAATATGGCATGAATCTCACTGGAATTATGAGTGAGATGAAAACCCATTACCTTGTACTTTTCCTGGGTTGAGGGTAGGTTAAACTCCTGCATAATGGTAAAATAATTGTTATTAAAAAATAAAAGAATCATATAAATTAATATGATATCATATATGATCTTTTAACATTGCTTTGTTAATAAAATCTTAGTATTATCGTCGTTTCAGGTGTTAACTTACTCATTTTATTTTATATGATTTGTTACATAAGCCATGTTTGTTATGGATAGGTTGTATCAAATTCATTACCAGAATTATATTAAGTCTTTAAACATTATTTTTAACACTAAAATGAAAATTAATTTTGAATGGATATGATGGGGAATGAATCTCATCGCGTTAGTGGAGACGGTAGTCCGTACGTACGCACGAGCGGTAATATCATTCTTTTGATATTAAAATAATATATAATTGGATTTTATATCATATATAGAGAATAATTATCATTTTATATTTATTATTTAAATTAATTATACATCATTATTATACCCATATAAATAATATTATATTGAATAACAATTATATCACAACGTGGAGACGGTAGGTCGTACGTACGCACGTATGGTGACATGTCCTTCAAGGTATGAATAGAATAATGAATTTGTTTGTTCCATATTTATAATAAAATAATAGTATATAGAAGATACAGGAGTTATTATATTAGAATAGAAATAACAAAGAAAGAAGAAGTTCAAGAAGAAAGGAACTTGAAAGAGGGTGGTGAAGACATTACCTCTTCTTCGGGTTCTTCCTTTTGATTTGATTAAAAGGGCTCCCTAGGTTGGCTTTATGATCAAACTAAGGAATCTCGGTTGAATTTAGGGAAGTTGGAAGGATATTTGGGTGGATTTTGTCCAAGCAAAAAGGCTTTGAAGGTGTGAATAATTGGTTAGAAGTGGTGTCCTTTTATAAGGGGGGAGGAGAGGCTCTTTATGAAGAACATAAAGTATTATTTTATAATAAATTAATATTCGGATTCTAATGGATCCAAAGTGTATTATTCAAATCCTAAGTTTTTATTGGTAGAAAAACTTTCAACCAATATATTTTAGATAGGTTTGGGTCATTATATTAACCTTATCTTTTAGTTTTAACTCTTGGTTAATTAGTTTGACACTTACCATGTCACTTTGTATTTTTATATTATATAGTTAATAAACTTACTATATACCTCCCAGAGACCCCAAGTGGTCCATTAATGATACATCTATCATGATAGAAGTCATTTTTTCGAACCATATATTTTTATGAATTTAATATCAATTAATAATATAATATGTGTTTAAAAAACTCTTTTTATGTCAATTTTGACACTATTTTGTATTTGATTTTTGTGAAAATTATAACAGCATGACTACATTGAAAAAATTTAATTAAATCAATCCTAACATTTAATATTAACTTATAAAATTAGTTTCATTCAATAAAAGTCTCAAATTATATTTATTTGCGTATTTATAATGTCAATTATTTTAATATTTCACTAATAAGGTAATTACTGCATCACCATTGTGTCATAAATAAATTAAATTATTTAATGTCTAAAAATTATAAATAAAATATGATTATTTAGGAAATATTATTATATTTCTAATTATTATTTATAGTTGAAAATATCACATATATAACCCTATGTAAAAATTGTTTTCCCAAAAGATATAGGCTTATGTCATTTTTGTATTTACTTTAACATAATTAATATAGTGTCATTAACACATACAAGTGGAACCATGGGGTCCCACAATCAACCCAATGACTCCCATGGTCGTAAATGTATTGACCAATAGGGTTAAGACACATTTTAGGGTAATTTATTATTATTATAATGTTATTTTTTACCCTTATTTACCGGATTTACCCTTAAACCCTGGTAAATAAATTATTTACCGAAGTAATTATTCAAAACGTATAAAAATAAAAGTTACCTATTTACAAAATTTGGAAATATTGATTAAAAATATGGAGTCAATTTTTCCAAATTCAAAACAAATAAGTGGCATAAATTAATTTAAAATTATTTCCCGCTGTCAAAACAAAAAGTGTGTTTTTAAGAGATAAGAACTATCAAAAGATTTACACTTGTTTATGTCCGGTTTAAATGTGAAATTATGTCAAATGAAGAAAATTGTACTCAATGGTAAAAATATATTATAAATATACTTTAAAACCACTAAAATTCACAATTTATCACTATTAATTATTTTGATTAAAAAAGTTGTTTTTAATAAAAAGTTAGAAATGTTCACTATTCATCAAAATATAAAAGTTATTCGAAAAGTACCAAAATTTCATCCTTGGATAATTTCAATATTATGAATCCAAAAATGAAGTCCATTTTAAAAGATAAAATTTATAAAATTTCAAAAAGTGGGTATTACTATTCATAACGGTTAGTTTGATTGGTTGTGGTGTGTGTTAGAACTCGAAGTTGCGTATAACACATGCTAGTGTATTATTCAAAGATAAGTGTACTGAGGAAGAATGGGGTGTTACATTGTAAATTTTTGATGTCCCCATTGTAATGAATATGGTTATTTAGTAAAATTAAATATATAAAGGTTTTAAAATATTGGATTTAAAAAGGGTTCACCATTAATTGTTGCTAAAATTGCATTTTTTGAAAAATAATTCTTTTATCTGAAAAAATGAATCTATTATTATATTATGTATAAGAAACTCAGAATATAGATTCTAAAATTATAAGGATTATATAATGTTCAAAATTAAGTTAATACTATTCATAACCTCTTTTGAATGACTAGTTTGGTAAGTCACGGTGCGCTTGAACTCAGTGTTTCATGTAGTGAAAGTTATTGAATTATTTTGAAGAAATAATGGACTATGAAATCTTGGGGTATTACATTATCCTCTCCTTCAATAAATTTAATCCTTGCAATTTGAAACTGTTCTTCGAAAATAAAATATTGAAAATAGAAAATATCTTTTTGGGAAAACCCACATCGGAAATTGGGTTAATAAACTTTAGTCTCAATATGAAGAAAAGGGAAATGAAATGGTCACCAAAAAATTATGATCTTGATTAGGAGAGAATTAGTGGAAATTAGAGACATATAATTGGAGAAAAAATGTAAATATTTACAGGTAGAGATTGAGGTCATCGATCACAAACAAGTGTAAAATTGAGGGCCATAAATTCCTCAATCTATGATGATTTAAAATACCATCAGTTCAACAAAAAATATGGTATTAGGAAAACACATTTTTTGTTTTAAGATCCCTTCACTAAAGTATAAGAATTAATTTCTTCATTGAATAAGATAAAAAGAAAAATATATACTTGATAAGTAGAGTCTCATCCTTTAACCAAGTTCTACCACAAACACATCTTTAACTCCAAAAGATAATAGAACATAGAAATAATATTCTAATTATCCTTTCCATATAGGGTTAAAAAAATGAATTTATAATTCATCTAGAAGAACCATAAAATAACAACATTATCCAATCCAGGATATCACGTGGGTCAGTGGTAGGTGATACACCCTTGTCGCCCTTCGGTTGTGGGTTGTAGTCTCGCGGCCTTGCCAGACGCGACAGGTTTCCGCTCAAACTCCATGATGTCTTTTTTTTATATGGAAATACAAAAATAATCTCAAATTAGACTTATCCAAAATAATTCTGTCAAAACTTACAGTCCAAAATTTATAAGGCAGGTAAACACAATGAAGATCCTTTTTTTCTACGTAATAGCATGTGAACACCTTCATCATGTATTCTTTTGAAACACTGCACCATCCTGAAATACAATAAAACCTTATTTATTACGTTCATGATCCCTTATTACTTATAGAATATTGGATATAATCCTACTATCCAAAAATGTTGTAAACTCCAACAATGATGGAATATACAAATCATTAATCAGTTTCAAGGTGGTCAAGAATATCCAATATAATTTACCCAAATCAATAAAGTATTCTTCCAAAATTACTACCTCTGTATCAGAACCATATTATGGTTTATCATTCTCTCAACCATAACGTTTCCAAAAATATAACCTTCCTTTGAGTCACTTTTCTATATTCCACACAATCTCAAGTCCCTAACGATGCAATATGGTTCATTGTTGACCGTCTTACCAAGTCAGCACATTTACTTTCTATAAGGGAGGATTTACCACTTGAACATCTAGAAAGAATATATATTAATAAAGTTTTGAGACTTCATGGAGTACCCCTATTGATTGTGTTGGATCGTGACACCCATTTTACAACAAGATTCTGGAGAATTCTTCAGAAGTCCTTGGATACTGAACTTCATTTGAGCACTACTTAACACCCCCAAAAAGATGGAAAATCAGAACGAACTATTCAAACCTTATTAGAAAAGTTGAGATCATGCTCACATTACTTTCCGGGTATGTGGGATCAATATTTACCTATGGTAGAATTTTCCTATAACAATAGCTTCCATTAAAGTATTCAGATGGCACCATATGAAGCATTATACAGAACGAGATGTCACACACTGACCTGTTGGGATGACGTTGGTGAATGAAAACATGTTGGCCCATAACTGGTGGAGGAAACGATGGAAAAGGTGAAGGTAATCCAAAACCACATCAAAGAAGCTCAAAGTAGGTAGAAGATCTATGTTGACAACCGAAGGAAGGATTTAGAATTTTAGGTGGGAGATCATTTTTTCATGAAGGTATCTCTATAGAAGAGATTTATATGTTTTGGCAAGAAAGGTAAATTGAGTCCCTTGTACATCGGACATTTCAAAATTCTAGAACGAATTGGGGCTGTAGCATACCATTTGGCAATGCCGCCAAGTCTCTCCAAAGTTCAAGATGTGTTCCACGTATCACTATTGAGAAAATACATGTCTGACCCAATGCATGTACTCACTTACGATGAATTAGAACTGGAACCCGATCTATCTTATCGCGATAAGCCCATCAAGATTCTTGATACTAGAGAACAAGTACTGAGAAACTAGACAACTCGTCTGGTAAAAGTTCTATGGAGAAACCATAAGTTGGAAGAGGCAATGTGGGAACCCATGGAACATATGATGAAGAACCGCCTGAGTATTTTTATGTAGTAATATTTTAGAAATTTTGAGGACTAAATTATTTGATGGAGGGGAGAATGTAACTCCCCAAGCTTCCACGATACACTTCTCTTTGAATAATACAGTAGCGTGTGTTGTACGGAACTTCGAGATTCTAACAGGCCGCAACCAATCAAAGTAGCTGTTATGAATAGTAATACACACTTTTTTAAATTTTATACATTTCATCTTTCAAAATGGACTTCATTTTTTGATTCGGAATATTGAAATTATCCTTGGATGAAATTTTGGTACATTTCGGATAACTTTTATATTTTGATGAATAGTGAAAATTACTAATTTTTTTTAAAACAACTTTTTTAATCGAAAAAATTAATTGTGATAAATTATGCATTAGAGTGGTATAAAAGTATATTTAGAATATATTTTTACCATTTAATACAATTTTGGTCATTGGACATAATTTCACATTTAAACCAGACATAAATAAGTGTCAATCTTTTGATAGTTATTATCTCTTAAAAACACGCTTTTTGTATTGATAGCGGGAATTAATTTTCAATTAATTTCTGCCACTTCTGTGTTTTAAATTTGAAAAAATGGACTCCATATTTGGAATTAGGATGTACAAATTGTGTAAATAGGTAACTTTTATTATTAAATTTTTTGAATAATTACTTCGGTAAATATTCTATTAACCATGGTTAAAGGGTAAATCCGGTGAATAAGGGTAAATAAATAATATTATAATAATAATAAATTACCCTAAAACGTGTCTTAGCCCTATTGGTTGATACATTTCCGACCATGGGCCTCTTTGGGTCGATTTTGGGACCACATGGATCCACTTGAAAGTGATAATGACTCTTTATATTAATGAAGTTAAAGTAAATACAAAAATGTCATAAGCCTATATCTTTTAGAAAAACAATTTTTCCATCGAGTTATATATGTTATATGTTCGACTATAAATATTAATTATAAATACAAAAATATTTCCAACATAATGGTATTTTATTTATAATTTTTAGATATTAAATAATTTAATTTATTTAGGACACAATGATGATGCAGTAATTACTTTATTAGTGAAATATTAAAATAATTGATATTATAAATACCAAAATAAATATAATTTGAGACTTTTATTTAATTAAAATAATATTATAAGTTAATATGACATGTTGAGATTGATTTAATTAACTTTTTTCAAAGTAATAATTCTGTTATGATTTTCACAAATATCATATACCAAATAGTGTCAAAATTGACATAAAAGAGTTTTTAAAACAAATATTATATTATTAATCGATATTAAAATATTTTAAATCTATGGATTAGAAAAAGTACTTGTATCATGATAGGTTTATCATTAATATACCACTTAGGGGTCTCTTGGAGGTCTGTAGTAAGTTTATTAACTATATAATATAAAAATACAAAGTCAAAAGGTAATTGTCAAAATAATTAACCAAGAGATAAAACTAAATGATATGGTTAATATAATGACCCAAACCTGTATAAAATCTATTGGTTGAAAGGATTTAGACCCATTATTACTTTAGGATTTGAATAATCCACTTTTGAGTCATTATAATCCGAATATGAATTTATTATTAAATAATACTTTCAGTTTTTCCTAAAGAGCCCCTCCTCCCCCTTATAAAAGGACAACACTTCTAACCAATTATTCACACCTTAAAAGCGTTTTTTCTCGGTGATAAAGCACTATTATTTTGAATATTTTATTTATAATAAATGATATTATTTCCTCACATTGTGTTAAATATGTTTATTTATAAAATATTTGGGATTTGATCAATCATTTGAATATTTGGTGAAAATTCCATTTTTACCCTTTATAGTGCACTGTAGTATTTCGAAGATAAATATTTTTATATTTATTATTTGAATTTAAATTTTTTTTAACAGTGTTCCGAACTTAATTTTATACACCTTTCATTCATGACACTAGAGCTAATAAATGCATCTGGATGGAGTAAATGGGCCATTATGAGAATGGTGGGCTGGACTCGGCAGAATGGACATGGGTTCTGTATCTGGTCCATATCCTCTTCATCCGGGCTTGGATTGAGCCCAAAATTTGTGGAACGCTCGGGGAGATGATTGGAAACAAATAATTCTTCTAGAAGGAAGATCAATTCACGCTTTTTGGAGGTCAACTAGGCGGTACAACTTGGAATAGAATATTTGGATGAGTTTTTCATTTCACACATAAAAAGTTGTGTAACCCTCGCCCTCACAAACTCTATTTAAAGGGGGTTTTAACTCTTGGGAGGGCTTGTAGAGGCTTTGGGAAGGTTTTTACGAAAGGGTGTATCTTGGGAGCCCCTCTCAACTCTTGGAAGAAATAATCCTTTGTGCAAACCTCTCTTCCAAAAAGGCTCTCCTCTCCCACCTCTTCTTTGTATTTGTTTTATTTCATGTTTGTTTCATGAATTTTTCATCAAATAATCTTATGTGTTATTACATTTTCTTATTATCTTAATCTTATTAATTTGGTTGGAATCAATAGTGGAGAAAAGATTGGGTTCTACCCTTTCAATCCATTGCTTATACAAAACGTCTCCACGATGACTACACCGCCCATGGAAGAGTAGTTCTTTTTAGTAATTGATCGACCTATATCCTTTTTCATTTGATTATTTTGAATAATTGAGATACTGTAATTCAATTAATATGATCCATAAATTGTGTCTTTAAATTGTAAGAAAATATGCAAGCAATTTAACAATTAACACAAAACACGCGAGGTCGGGAATTGGGTAAATTGTGAGAGCGTGATCTTAATCAGTAATACAAGACCATACAGGATAAATTCGTAGAGTTAAAATATAATCCCTAAACACAATTCATCCTTATTTCCAGAATTGATATGTGCTCTAATTAACCCCTGACCATATATAACCTTAGAACAACAATCAATGTAGGGTGTTGTGATTCCATGTTCCGAAGCTATCCTAGGGTTTAAGAAATTTCATCATTGTGGATAAGTTATCACTCGTAGGGTTCGAGGGATAACAAATTAGGGGATCAGAATTAAGTGGATATTTATTTAAATGATAATTATTAGTATGTTAATGAATAGGTAGAGTTATATCCATTACAACTTTTAAAATAGATTTCTAAAAAAACATCTTCTTGTTGTGTCATTTTAATCGAAATTCATTTCAAAACTAAAAACAAAAAAAATATACAATATTCTTCCAGCAAACTACTTCTATATTATAAAAATATAACAAACACCAATATTTTAAATTAGTGTTTTTATTCTATTTTATTTTATTTTTTTATAATACCTTTAATAAGTTGTTAAATTAACTTCCTCCTTTGAGATACGACCATGGTCAGCCACTCTGCTGCACCTAAGTACCCCAAAATCACACTAATCATTTGAGGGCACCCACGACAGTGCTCTTTCAAATTGGCGCAGTTGCCGGGGAGGCAAGTAATTTATTCAACCATCTTGAGGTATTTCTTTTATTTTTCTTTTTATTATTTTCTTCACCTCTCTCTTTCATCTTTCCCCTTTCTCAAGATTTCCTTTTTTTCATCCTCTTATTTTCTTTTTGAACCATCAACTCAAACTTCTCATTTTTATTTTACTATGGTCCACATTATTTCTTTTCATTTTTATTTGATTTATGACATGAACTAATCCCTATGATCTCTTAGATATTGACCCTGAGATTGAACATAGTCTTAGGGCTCCAATTAGACATTCTATGTCTACGTGAAGATTCAATATCCAACTAGTTGGTAAATTCCTCTCTACTGCAAACATTGTAATTGGAAGCAATTCAAATTCAAACATAAAAGAGGAAACAATGGCTGGAAATAATGGAAATGAACTTAATAGAACCATTCGAGAATTTTCCGCACCAGATATTAACTATCAACCAAATTGTATTACATACCCAAACCTCGAATCAGACTTTGAATTGAAATCTGGATTATTTCACCTTCTTCCAAAGTTTCTTGGCTTATCTAGTGAGGATCCCAACAAAAACCTTAAAAAATTTAATGTAGTTTGCTCAACCTTAAAACCAAGAAATTTTTCTGAAGATATAATCTAATTAAGAGCATTCCCATTCTCACTTGATGGAGCTGCGAAAGATTGGATGTATTATTTACAACACGAGGATGTAACCTGTTGGAACGATTTAAAATGTCTTTTCTTGCAGATATTTTTTCCAACATCGAGGACCACTTCCATTCGTAAAGAGATCTCAGGGATCAAGCAAGCAAAATCCGAGTCAATGTATGAGTATTGGGAGAGATTCAAGAAGTTGTGTGCAAGCTGTCCACATCACCAAGTCAGTGAGAAACTCCTCATTCGGTACTTCTATGAAGGACTTACACCCATGGAGAGGAGCATGGTGGATGCTGTAGCAGGAGGGGAATTGGTGGACAAGACACCAGTATCCGCACGTGCATTGATCGAAAAGATGGCACAAAACTCTCAACAATTTGGCGATCGAGGTACACCACATGTCAGGGGAGTACACCAGGTAAGTCCTTCTTCTCTTGAAAGTCATTTGATTGATTCAAAGTTGGAATAATTGACCACTATGGTGAGGCAGATTTCTTTGGCTCAAAATACATCCCAACCCATTACTTCAAGGCCTTGTGGTATATGCACTGAGACAAGCCACCCAACTGACTATTTCCCACAACTCCAAGAAATTGAAGATTGTGCAGCAGTGTTCCCTAGGATGCCATATCAGAAGCAACAACAACAACCATATCCCCAAAAGAAGTTTGATCCAGCATATAACCAGGGGTGGAAAGCTCAGTTGGACATGAGGTATGGCTTTGGACAACAACAAATTCCCCCTTTTCAACCAAACATCCAGCAGCCTCCACCTTACCAACATGGTTTTCAGCAACCCCAAAGGAGATTTAAAAGCTCAAACATAAATGAGTCATCAAAAAGGGAATATCCAACACAAGGTAGACTCTATCACTGATGATATTTTGAAACAAAATTTTCTTAATCAACAGAATGAGTTGAAGAGTCAAGGTTCAGAGTTGAGGGAGTTGAAGACTCAAATGAGCCAGATTGCCACCGCCCTCCATGAACTTGTGAGTAAGAATTTTGGAAATCTACCTTCCCAACCCACTCCAAATCCAAAGGGGAATGTCAGTGCCATGACATTGAGAAGTGGGAAGCAAATTAACGATACATCTATACCTACCATTCAACTAGGATTCACCTCAACTCCGGAGTAGCCGCATTCCAAACCAACTGATGAGCAATCCAAGGAGAAAGATAAATGTAAGAAAAAGATTGATGATTTTCATCCTAAACCCATTCCTTTTCCCAACAGGGTTGTTCAAACCAAGAATATGGTTGAAGAAGAAATGCAAAAGGAGGTTTTGGATACATTCAAGCGTGTGGAGATCAACATTCCTCTTCTTGAAGCCATTAAGAAAATTACAAGGTCTACGAAATTCTTAAAGGAATATTGTACCAATCGAAGAGGGATCAAGGTAAATGAGAGTATCAACCATGGAAGGAATGTCTCAGCACTCATTACCCCAACTCTAGAAAATACAACAAAGTGCAAGGATCCCGGGACATTCACCATCCCATGTACCATAGGGGAGTTTCACTTCTTTGATGATCTTTGTGATTTAGGAGCTTCAATAAATGTGATTCTTCACTCTGTATTCTCTTCTGTGCAGGTTGGTGAGTTGAATCAGATGAGAGTAGTGCTACAATTGGTGAATAGAGCTATGGCATATCCAGTGGGAGTTCTTGAGGATGTACTTGTCCGGGTAAGAGACATGATCTTTCCAGCGGATTTCTATGTTCGTAACATGGAGGATGATCAGGTAAGTTCTCATTACCCCATTATGTTAGGTAGGCCCTTCTTCAAAACTGCAAAAACTATCATAAATGTCAATGAGGGTACACTTTCCATGGAGTTTGGAGATGAAGTTGTGATATTTAATGTTATGGATTTCATGAAGTACCACTCAGAGGTTCAATGTGCATTTGTTATCTCCTATTTTGAACCACCAAATAAAAACTCAATGTAATTTTATTGTCCTATACTTATGGAGATTATGAATATTGGTTCAAGTTTGATGTCTAAGAGAACTTCCACATATTTTGCTGATACACAATCCTCTCTTGGATTTGATTTGGATTCATATTCTGATTTTGATCATGCTGACTCTGATTATGACATGGATGTTGAGTATGCTGATGGATTTGATGCTTTATTCTCTAATTTTGATGATGTATATTTTGATACTGATGATCTTTGTGCACATATTTCAGTTCCTTCAATGTCTCCATCCATACTACACCCTCCTTAATTAAAACTCAATCCATTGCCACCAAATCTGAAATACTCATACTTGTTGAGTGGTGAGATATTACCTGTTATAATTGCTAACAATCTCCCTTTTGAACATGAATAATTTTTTTTGAATATTTTGAGGGAGAACATCAGGTCAATCGGGGGGACCTTGGCTGACATATCAGGTATTAGCCCCTCCATTTTAAAGCATAGGATTCTCTTGGAGGATGGGGATAAACTAGTGAGACAGCCACAAAGGAGACTCAATCCAACCCATCTGGAGGTTGTTAAAAAAGAAGTTGAAAAATTGCTCGAGGTAGGTATAATCTATCCCATTTCAGATTCTCAATGGGTAAGTCCAATTCAGGTTGTGCCTAAGAGAAGTTGTGTTACTATTGTTTAAAATGAGGATGACGAGTTAGTTCGAATGAGGGTACAAAATAGTTGGTGTGTGTGTATTGATTATAGGAAACTAAATCATTCCACTCTCAAAGACCATTTACCCCTCCCATTTATTGATCAAATGCTTGAGAGACTAGCTGGGAAAACACACTATTGTTTCTTGGATGGATTTTCCAGATATTTTAAGGTTCCTATAGCTCCGGAGGATCAGGAAGAGACTATATTCACATGTCCCTTTGGCACATTTTCCTACTGGAGGATGCCATTTGGACTTTGCAATGCCCTAAGTACCTTCCAAAGATGCATGGTGAGAATTTTTTCTGATTTTATTGAGACCTGCATGGAGGTATTTATGGATTATTTTACAGTTTATGGATCCTCATTTGATGAATGTCTCTCTAGTTTGGGTGATTTGTTGCAACATTGTATTGAGAATAATCTGGTCTTAAATTTTGAAAAATTTCATTTCATGGTCGAAAAGTTAATTGTCTTAGGTCATATAGTCTCACAACATGGCATTGAAGTTGATAAATCTAAGGTAGACATTATTTCATCCCTCCCATATCCTACATGTGTGAGTGATGTTCGATCATTCCTTGGACATGCATGATTTTATCGACGCTTCATCAGAGATTTTATTAAGATTGCTCTACCCTTATCTCAATTACTTCAAAAAGATATTGACTTCAATTTTGATGATTCGTGCAGGGTATCATTCGATGAGATAAAGAAGTGTCTGACCACTCCACTAATCATACAACCCCCATGGTGGAATATTCCTTTTGGGCTTATGTGTGACGTCTCCAACTTTGCGGTTGGAGCTGTCTTATCTCAGAGGGTGGAAGGACATTCACATGTGATCGCCTATGCATCAAGGACATTGGATTCGGCCCAATCAAACTACACTACTAGAGAAAAGGATTTTCTTGCTATCATATTTTCTTAAGATAAATTCCGTTCATATTTACTGGGCTCTAAAGTAGTTGTTTTTTTTTGACCATGCAGCATTGAGGTACCTCCTATAGAAGCCAGATGAAAATCCACGACTTATCCGTTGGATTCTCCTTCTTCACCAGTTTGACATTGAGATAAAGGACAAAAAGGGGTCATAAAACTTGGTGGCAGACCACATGAGTAGGCTTACTCACACAATAGAGGATGACACCTTGGACCATGTACCACATCGAGACACATTTCCCGATGAGCATCTTTATTCCATCATAGGTATGCATCCTTAGTATGATGATTTAGTGAACTACCTTGTTACCTCTGAAATCCCTACAAATTTAAAGAAACATCAAGTACAAAAATTAAATAGCGAGTCATGATTTTATGTTTTGGATGATCCATAACTATGGCGTATGGGATGTGACCATGTTATTAGGAGGTGTGATCCTGATTATGAGTTTGGGTCTGTTTGGCAATTCTGTCATACACTTGCTTGTGGTGGACACTTTGGACCCCAACAGACATCTAGGAATGTTTTGGACTCTGGATTATATTGGCCTAGCTTATTCCATGATGCCCATGTGTTTTGTAAGTCATGCTCTCGTTGCCAACACACTGGGAATATTTCAAGGAGACATGAGATTCCCCAACAAACCATACTATTCTGTGAGATTTTTGATTTATGGGGAATTGACGTTATGTTTCCTTTTCCAAGTTCATTTGGATTTTTGTATATTTTGGTTTTTGTTGATTATTTGATAAATGGGTGGAGGCCAAGGCCACCAGGACTGACGATTCTCATGTTGTAGTGGATTTTGTCAAGACACAAATTTTCTGCAGGTTTGGAGTACCAAAGTCCATCATCAGTGACCAAGGGACACACATTTTCAATAGGAATTTTTCTTCTCTCCTTCGGAAGTATGGGGTGACACACAAAACATCAACACCATACCACCCCCAAACAAATGGCCAGGCTGACGTTTAAAATCGTGAGCTGAAACAAATATTAGAGAAAACTGTGCAGCCAAATAGGAAGGATTGGATCAAGTGCTTGGATGATGCATTGTGGGGTTATAGGACAACATTAAAGACACCCATTTGTATGTCCCCATTTAGGATTGTTTTTGGGAAAGCATGTCATCTCCCAGTGGAAGTCGAGCATCGGGCATATTGGGGTATAAAGAAATGCAACATGGATTTGGACAAAGTTGGAATTCAAAGGATGTTGCAAATTCAAGAGCTTGAGGAGATTGGACTATCATTATATGAGAACTCAAGGATCTAAAATGAAATATCAAAAGCAGCTCATGACAAAATGATCCAACTAATGGAGTTTCATTTTGGAGAGAAAGTCCTTCTCTATAGTTCACGAATCAAGCTGATGCCTGGTAAGTTGCATTCCAGATGGTTAGGTCCTTATATTGTGACTAATGTTTTTTCTTTATGGTGTAGTGGAGATCACACATGAAGACACTGGAAGTAGATTTACAGTCGATGGGAAACGTTTGAAGAGATACATTGAGGGACTTTCTACTGATGCAGTGGATTTTGTCATACTGCATGACCCCATCATCACTTGATCACATCAGGCTGTTCCTAACGCTTTCACTTTTATATTATTTGTCCTATTTAAAAATTCTGCATTTCATGTGAATATATCATCTCATGGGTTCACATTGAGGACAATGCAATATTTTAACTGTGGTGGAGGGAACCTTTTAGTTTATTAATTTCATTTTTTTTCTTGATTTAAAAAAACAAACAAAAAATTGTGTGTTTTTTCAAATTTTGTGTGTTTATTTTTCAATTTTCATTGTGTTTTTGAAACTTTTGAGCTGAAATGATTCTCATCAAAATTTTGAAATGCATATCAATGAGTGAAACAATTTAACCCTTGAAACTATGCTTAAATGAATGCTGAAAATGACTTTGTTTCAAGTTCAAATATTTAGTAATTTCATGAAAAGTACACTGAATTTTGAATCCCATGCCACATCTCATTGTCTTTATATTTTAAATCACTTTGCCGTGAGGCTTTTGAACCATTATTTTAATATTCTTTACATTCACCTCACTTCATAAGAGAACCAAACCATGCTTTATTTAATTATAATTTGATTTATTCATGTCAAAACATGAGGGTTTGAGGTACATATGTTTAAATAATTAAGGCATTTGTTTGGTATTAAAGCCCCTATTTCGAAGAATCCTTTTTTATAATGGACTAACATGAATATTAAATCCCTGTATCCCTTAGAATCCATGCATAGCCTTTTAGGTTAGCCACATTACAAGACAATTTTCCATATCCAACCAACTCTTGACGTGAAATTGCATAATCTAGTAGATCTTAAGTGTGTGGGAAGCTATGTTGTGTTGTGCTACCACATTTTGTGATACTTTGGGTGGAAAATTAAATTCTTTAGAGATGTGTTTTCTACTGAAGAAAGTCATTATATTGAAAGTTGTGCCTTTTTTGGAGCTTTTATGACAAGTGAAGCTGTGCCCTTTCTAGAGCTTCTAATTAAGGTGGAAAGTTGTGCCTATCCAGAGCTTTCAAAAAAATCATGTTTGAGAAGATTGAAAATTTTTATGCTGAAATGGTGAATGGTGTAAACTTTTACTAACGTTTCATGATGTTGGAGCTGAACTGATACTATGGGGATTGAGGAGAAGACCATATTTAAGTGAAAATTAGATTAATGCAATTTTGCTTCAAAAAGAGCCAACCCCTACTTATTCATCCTCAGAATTTTTCACATCTAAATCCTACCAACCGAAAGCCACAGAACAACCCTAAAAAGTCCTCATGATAAACTTGTGTACTTGACTCACATCGGGTGGAGATTTAGGAATTTATCAAGCCTATGGCGACCCTTGTATGAGTTTGGATGAAAAAGACATTGCAAAAAAAATTGATATTTAAGTGATGAGAGAAAATTCAAGCGAGGTAAGTGTTTTCTGCATGGGAGGGTAAATGAAGTGGAATTATATTTAATGATATTAATAGATAACTTGAAATAATGTTTATTATGAGGCATGATATCTTTTTATTCTTGATGCGGAATTGATAGATCCCAATGATATGTGTTTTAAAATTGGTTTTGATTTGATATTGGTGTTTACTTGACATGGGGTTTTTCCCAGGAGTGCAAAAGGGTAAGTGTGGGGGAGTTGATAAAATACTATTTTGTCAAATATTTTATTAAAAATAAATGATATAATTTCCTCACATTTTTTTAAATATGTTTATTTATAAAATATTTGGGATTTGATCATTCATTTGAATATTTGGTGAAAATTACAGTTTTACCCTTTATAGTGCACTGTAGTATTTCGAAGATAAATAATTTTATAATTATTATTTGATTTTTAAATTTTTTAAAGGTGTTCCTAACTTAATTTTATACAACTTTCATTCATGACACTAGAGCTAATAAGTGTATTTGGATGTAGTAAATGGGCCATTAAGACAATGGTGGGCTGGACTCGGCAGAATGAACATGGGTTCTGTATATGGGCCATATCTTCTTCATCCAGGATTGGATTGAGCCCCAATTTTGAGAAACGCTCGGGGACATGATTTGTAAAAAATAATTTTTATGGAAGGCCGGCCAATTCACGCGTTCTGGAGGTCAACTAGGCTTTGAAACTTGGAATAAAATATTTGTCTGAGTTTTTGATTTCACACTTAAAATGTTATGTAACCCTAGCCCTCACAAACTCTCTTTAAAGGGGGTTTTAACTCTTTGAGTGGGCTATTAGAGGATTTGGGATGGTTTTTC
Organism: Viscum album; assembly: GCA_963277665.1. Lineage (NCBI taxonomy): Eukaryota > Viridiplantae > Streptophyta > Magnoliopsida > Santalales > Viscaceae > Viscum > Viscum album. The sequence continues at coordinate 1,700,524,258 of OY728125.1, forward strand.
CGAATGGGTTTCTCTTGGGAGCCCCTAAAAACTCTTGGATGAATTAATCCTTTTTGCAAACCTCTCTTCCAAAAAAGGCTCTCCTCTCCCACCTCTTCTTTGTATTTCTTTTATTTCATGTTTGTTTCTTGAATTTTTCTTCAAATAATCTTATGTGTTCTTCCCTTTTCTTCTTATCTTACTATTATTAATTTGTTTGTAATAAAGAGTGGTGACATGATTGGGTTCTACCCTTTCAATCCTTTGCTTATGAAAAACGTCTCCACAATGACTATATCGCCCATGGAAGAGTAGTTCTTTGTAGTAATTGATCGACCTCTATCATTATTCATTTAATTATTTTGAATCATTGAGATACTGTACATCAATTAATATGATCCATTAATTGTGTTTTTTAATTTCAATAAACTAAGAAAGAAAATGAACAATTAACACAAAACACGCGAGGTCGAGAATTGTGTAAATTGTGAGAGCGCGATCTTAATCGGTAATACAAGACCATACGTGATTAATTTGTAGAGTTCAAATATAATACCTAAACACAATTCATCCTCATTTCTAGAATGGATATGTACTCTAATTAACCCCTGACCATAATCTAATTGTATAACAAGAATAAATGTAGGGTGCTGCGATTGCGTGTTTCGAAGCTAGCCTAGGGTTTAAGTAATTTCATCATTGTGGTTAAGTTAACTCTCATAGGGTTCGAGGGATAAAAAATTTGGGGATCATAATTAAGTGGATATTGATTTAAATGATAATTATTATTATGTGAATGAATAGGTATAGTTAGATCGATTACGCCTTTTAAAATAGATTAAAAAAAACATCTTCTTGTTGTGTCATTTTAATCGAAATTCATTTCAAAACTAAAAACAAAAAAATATACAATCTTCTTCCATAAAACATCTTCTTGATTCATAAACTATAACAAACCCCAATCCTATAATGTAGTTTTTTTTATTCTATTCTATTTTAGTTTTTTTAGAATACCTTTATTATGTTGTTAAATTCACTTCCTCCTTTGAGAGACGACCTTGGTCAGCTACTCTGCTGCACCTAAGTACCCCAAAATCACACTAATCATTTGAGGGAACCCATGACAGTGCTCTTTAACTCGGCCAAAATCTACCCAGATATCCTCCCAATTTACCTCACTTCAACCTAGAGTCCTTAGTTTGATCATAAAGCCAACCTAAGGAGACCTTTTGATCAAATCAAAACGAAGAACCCGAAGAAGAGGTAATGTTTTCACCACCCTCTTTCTAGTTCCTTTCTTCTTCAACTTCTTCATTATTTGTTATTTCTATTCTAAAATAATAACTCATGTATCTTATATATACTGTGATGCTATTATAAATATGGATCAAAAATATTCATTATTATATCCATCCCTTGAATGACATGTCACCATACGTGCGTACGTACGGCCTACCGTCTCCCCGTTGTGGTGTAATTATTATTAAATATATTATTATTTAGATGGGTATAATAATGAGGTATAATTCATGTAAATAATAGATATAACATGATAATGATTTTTTCTATATGATATAAAATACAATTATATATAATTTTAATATCCAAAAAATGATATTGTCGCTCGTGCGTACGTACGGACTACCGTCTCCACGAACGCGATGAGATTCATTCCCCCTCATATCCATATTTGTCTAATTCTCATTTAATGATTAAAAATAATGTTTAAGGACTTTATATTATTCTTTATATGAATAATATACAACCTATTGATAAAAAACATGACTTACGTAACAATGATTATAAAGCAAAACTTGTAAGTTAACACCCGAAACGATGATAATACTAAAATATTATTAAAAAAGCATTATTATAAGATCATATATGATATCATAATTATGTATATGGTTATCATATAATTTAATAACAATGTTTTAACTATTATAAAGGAGGTTAACATACCATCTACTAAGGAAAAGTACAAGGTAAGGGTTTATCTCACAATCTCTTCATTATCCGAGGATGTTTATACGTAATTATCTACTGGGACCTATTTGTCATCCACATCCATGTTTCTTAAAAATGTATTTCAAATCATTCTTACTATTTTACAGAATATGTGTTAAAGTCATCTATACACTTGTTTGACGTTTTATAAGAAGTTTATAAAGGAATCTTTACGTCATTTTAAAAACAAGGACCTTTTTAACATTTTCGACAGAATTAAGGTAAGAATGTTTTTTTAACTTATATGGTTTGTGAGGCTATTTTACACCATTATAAAATCATCGAAGCTTCCCTTACAATCTTATTAGAATATTTTCAAAATAAATGTTTTATTTTATAATTATTATACTTTTAAATGATTTCAAAAAAAAGAGATATTTCTCTCAAATAGTTTTGATTTCATCTATGTTAACATCCTTTGATGGATTTTAAACTTATTTGAAGTTTATTATTACGATGCAAAACATCCATATTGTATTGAAGGTTTTGTGATATTTTTGACTGTGGATGTGTTATTTTTATACCATTCAGGTATTATGGAGAATGTATTGACATTTCATATGCCAGTTTTAATACGAATATTTATGTTATGTTTAAACCTGTTCATATGTGGAATTCATTGTACTTAATATATGATGGGTGGAGCCTGCTATAGCTCCTCGATGCATCGGTATGTCTCATGAGACAAACTAGTGTCTTGGCACGAGGCCTTGACAAAATCGTATTTGTAGTCTTGGCACGAGGCCTTTACTATTTCGTTATGATAGTCTGGCAATATGCATTCCATCATTATGAAAGTGGTTATTGATATTGCATGTGATTATTCGACTAGTAGAATATCCATGTGAATAAGTAAATGGAATTATTTCATTTTATCTTTGCCATATTATTTTTAATTTCATGTTTAAAAGGATTTTTTTAGTTTTACATTTCCTTAACTTTTTATGTTTATTTATGAATGTTTCCACTATATTGTTATCTTTACTGAGCATCTGAGCTCACCCCTTTCAATGTTTTATTTTCCCAGGATGTGAATAAGTAATTGATGAATGACATGCAGGTATTGTTTTAGGGGATATAAAGACAATATTTTTTTTTATTTTTCACTTTATGATGTAATGTAAACTTTATGAATGTATCTAATTATTCCAAGGATACTAAACTAATCCGTCTTTAGAGACATGATCTATCTTGTGATCATGCTAATGTAATGTAATAATGCACCGACTCTGGGTAACTGGAGTCGAGGCATTACAGTAATGGTGGGCCATGACTCATCCAATAAGGGTAGGACATGTGTTAAGGTAATTTCATACTATTAAAACATTATTTTGACCTTAAATTACACTAATTACCTATAATCGCGATTAATAAAACCTAAAAGTTACTATTCACCAATTTTTTTTCTTATCATTGAACCAAATTTTACATAATAATGACAACCATGGCTGTCAGATTTTTGAAATTCAATTCATTTAAGTTATAAAGTTTCAGTTAAACAAAAAAATAGTTTTTACTACCACTTAGTGGTTTCACAATTCATCAAAAATTGATGTTATTCATGAAAAATACCAAAAATTCACCCTAAGCTATACTTGATATTCCGAAATAAAAAATGATGTATATTTTAAAAAATTTAAAACATATAAGTTTCATTAATTAATTTAATAATTAATTCTCATTGTTAAAAACAAATAGCGTGTTTTTATGAAGCAATATATATCAAAAGATTGACACTAGTTCAAGTCTAATTTCAAAGTGAAATTAATTACAATGACCACCATTAAATTAAATGGTAAAAATATATTCTAATTTCATTTTAAAACCAATTCAAAAGATAATCTAATCATATATATAAATTAGATAAATAAGTGGTTTTGAATTAAAATAAAACATTATTCACATACTAATTAAAAAATTAACTTTATCAGAAAAATAACAAAAACATAGAGAAAGTAAATTTTGATGTCCGAATTCTAAAGAAGGATTTCATTTCGGTTCAATAGAATGTATCAGAGTGACCAAAACTATTTTTATGGAAGGTTCTCCATCAAAAGGCGATAAATCGACCTTTTAGTGAATATTAGAGTATCTATGCCTAAAATTGAATTCTTCTCTTATTTTAAGCCTTTATCATTAATTGGTTAAATGTAAAAACATATAACAAACATATATATTCATATTTCAGTTATTTCTATTCATTCTGCCAAAACAACGGCTACATGTTAACTACCATTTAAAATAATATTATTATATTACTAGTGTGCAACGTAAGATTTCAATTAAACTCGTTGTTGTGTATCGGGTACGCTATCGAACATAGCAACCCCTTTAATGTAAAATTAATATTTAATTTGAAAATATTATTAAATATGATAATGTCTTATTCTTTATTTACAAGGGATGTTACATTTTATGATTAAGAAAAACAAAAGATGAATGTTTAAATTATATTATATATATATAATTCTCTATGTTGTCATTACTATTCATAACATCTTTTTGAATAGATATTTTAATAGGTCGTGGTGCTATGGAACTCAGTGTTGCATACATCACACGTTATTGAATTATTCATAGAGAAGCATACCATGGTATCTTGGAGTGTTACATTTATATCATTAATAAAAATCTATATAAGATGGAACCATGATCAATGTACATTGTCCAAAACTACCGAATCTAAATATACATAAAAAATGTAGATATCATCACGGATAGTCATTTCAATAAATAATTGTTAACAAATGGGTGATAAAATATTATGAGTAAATAATATCTGGTCGATATATATAATTGTGGTCATTAAATATATTTATAATAAACATATATTTATTATAAATGAGGTTCCAATTCATACAAAGGAGGTCAAACCCGAGATAAGGGATTTCTAATCATAATTTTATTTTAATGAGTCTTATACCAAATGCACAACTTATTTCATTTTAGTGGTGTATATGATACCCCTTTGACATGTTGTATAAGGAATCTTACTATAATTTTTATTTTGAAATTATAAATTGATTTTTTTCATTGGCCTTATGATTTAAATGTTTCCAAAGATGAATGGGATTGTAATCTAACTAAAATTTTTATGGGACAAATTCCATATTCGACACTAATTTATTTTACGTGGTGAATATATTACCCATGAATTTCCATTAATATTATTTTCTTGAAATTATGAAAAATTAATATCCATTTATGGTTAATTGGTCTATGAGTATTCAGATTCAAAATATAATAATGTGTTAGGAGACTTATATTATAGCATCATTTATTATCAGGGTTGTTTATGATTAAGTTTGTAATGATGATATATTATGATATATATCTATAGAAACATAAGAATGTTCATATCCTATGGTTATTACTTAATAAAAAATATTTTTCATTTTTTTTCCTAACCACATGTACTTGAAAGAAAAAATATACTATTTTAATAAAAAAAATTATTTATTTCTCTTTTTAGGTGGAAAACCTATTTCATAAATATTTCTGTTTTCCAATTTTTTAAAAGATGGTATTTAATGTTATAATACGATTATTTAATGTCAATTTTTCCCATGCTTTCAGTTTTAAAATTCATCTTAAAATGTATCTTTTTTTATTTTATGAGAAAGAAATTTTTTTATTATTTTAGATTGTGTAAATGGAATGATTTCTTGAATCATACATAAAATGCGTGGAATTTTTACTATCATGAGCTCTCAATGTTTTGAAGCATAATTAAATGTTCCCACGGTCATTTTTGAAGAAATTGTTTTACATTATATATTGAAAATTTATTGATTTAAAAGAAATGATTTAAAAAAATAATGCTTATTTTCATCAAGAATCTCATAATTATATTTAAATGGTATTTCTATTCATAAAAGACAAAATAAATTAATTTTAAATATGTTTTTTCGGGATATGATCAAAGGATACCATCTTTATTATTTTTCATGATGGTTTATTCTTATGATTATATTATGGTTATCAAACCCTAGTACTCCCCATGAGTTATACAATGTTTAATTGATGAAATATTTATGAAACCCATATATTTTTCCCTGCTTATACTATGATGAAATATTTAATAAACCAATTTGTTTTCATGGGTTATAATATGAAGACTATTTTACAATATTTTGGAAAATTTATTTATGGTTTACATTATGGTATGGTTGTTATATTATAACAATGGATAATGGTTACATTATAAAAAATGATAGTGGTCACATTATAATAATGGAATGGTGTGACCTATGTCTCCCATCAACGAATTGGGTGGATACTAATATCTCAAGTGTTAAATAGGGTTGTAATAGAAACAGAACCTATTTCAGTATTCTAATATTCCACTATGATAATATTTGGAGTGAACCTTGACTAATGTTATTATTTTGGTCATTAAAAATTTCCACTATGATAGAGTTGTAAATAATACTTTACTACTAAGTAATTTATTTTCATTTCTTATGTGTATGCAAAAAACACAAGTCTTATTCATATTTCATAATACCATGGATCATTTTTATTCTTTCCATTATGATTCATGTCTTATGAATTTCACGACAAAATATTCTACTATATGATATGTATTGTCTTATTTTTAAATGTTATGATTATATAATCAGAACCATATTATAATGTTATGCTCATGTTATCACCATTATCTCACTTGTTAGCAATACTGATTATCAGAGCTATCCCTTTAACATGTTTCCTTTCATTGTGTCGTGATGGAATGTAAAATGAACGGTATTTCTATGAAGGGTTCATGTTATGAAGATATTATTTGGATATTATGTAGACCTTTTATGAACAAGTTTTTTGTGTGTCCATGATTTCAAAGGCACTATAACTACACATTTTTGGAATGAATTGTTAAATTATGTGATAAATAATAATATATTAAAATGTGATATCAATTTATGAATGATATGGGTGTCTATTAAATTAATATTGATAGATTAAGAAATAGGGATATTTGGTGCTGGATTTTTTCATTCCATGATGTGTAGGAAGACTGAGATGATTATGAAGTAATATTCATTATAATACCATAAATTGTAAATTTTTTAATTATTTTATGTCATTAAAGGTTATGTGTACTCTTCCCTCATGAAATCACAATATTTTATTTCCTTTTAATAGGTGGTGTTCATAAAAATTATAGAAAATTATTATAAATTTATGTTTTATTATTTTTACAAGTTCCATATTTATTATTCTTATTGTTTTAATATGTTTTGATAGTTGATATATTCAAATAAATGTAATGGAAAAAGTGTAATGATATCCAATTGTCCACACATGATCCAAATAAATTCAAATAGGTGAAATTAATGGTAAATATATTTTATACGAGATAATATTCGATTTCTTATATATATATATATATTTTTTTTTGTTTTCATGATAATGTTTGGTTACTATAGTATCACATTTTAAAAAGAAGGGTTTAATGTTCTCATTATGATTCAAAATGGATATTTGATAAAATAAAAAATAGGATGATGACTGAATTTGACATGGTTAGTAATATTAATTATTGAAGGGTTTTTACCAAAACGTTCTATTTTTTAGTAATATAATTTTAATTAATATTGTATATTTTCAATGATGTTTAGTCGTATGTTAATGGAGATCTAATCCATCATAGATGTTTATTTGAAAAAAAAATTAATGTATGGTTTAATAATAAATCTTCAAGTATATCGTAATTAATTGTTTTTAAATGAGTATTTAAATATTCATTTATTTATTTATATTGGTATTTTATGTTTGTTTGTATAAGGTTTTAGATGATTTTGATGAGTGTAATTTAATCTTTTTTTTAAAAAAAATACACATTTCTATGATAACATTTTATTAAATGATTTTTAGTCATAAATAAAGGAATGTTTTTATTGGTTTTGTAAAAAGAAGTCATGTAATGTTAAATCTCAAATATTTTTTTAGAAAAACTCACATGGAATGTCTGATGGGAAATTTTACTTGTTATTTTTATTAAAGTTATGATGTGAAATGTATATTCTTTTTATTTATACATTGGATAATATTATAATACTAGTCAGGTAGTAAATTTTCAATGTTAGTTTTTTAAACACAAAAATGAATCATTATTTATATATACTTATAAATAATGTTTCCAAATTTGTTTTAGAAAAATAGGAAACATAACTATTATTTTGAAAATCTCTTACATCAATTTTTTTAAAACCCAATGCAAAAAATTAAAAAACATTTATTATGAAATGTTATTTCTCACTATTTAGAAACATCAGATCCTTTATAACTAATCCATTTATGTATTTATAGTCCCAGGATAAAGTAGTCAATTCATAGAGATAATTATCTCATTTTTATATCATTAACTACATTACATTTTTATGGTTAGGAACATAAATCAAAACATATAAAAATTTTCAATTGTCTAAGAAGTAGTGATAAATAATATTGGGATTACTATCTGAAGTGATTTATGAAATATAATGGTATTGATTTCAATAATAGCATGTTTGAATAATATCATTCAACAGGTGAAATTTGGATATGAATTCAAATGTGATAACTAAAGGGAGACACCATTCTTGAAGCATTATAACGTGTTTGTAACCACCTATATCAAATAGATTAGTGGTGAAAATAAGGATAATATTGAAATAATAGGGGATGATAAAATATCTAATTAACATAATCTAAATATATGATTATTTCCATTAAATAATAATGATGATGGTAGAATTATTGATAAAATTGACATGATGATCATCAACATTCCATTGATGGATGTTTTTGATAATGAATCATGTTTTGGATGCGACACTGATGATAATTACTTTGAATAAGTCGAAGAAATAATATAAAGATATTATAATTTTGAATATGTGTAGTCTATAAGAGAGGATTCAACATTCTCAATTGATGAGAAACAATTACATCAGACTCCTCCCAAGATAATAGTAATGTTCAATTACAAAACAATTTTGGAAATCAAGAAAAAATGAGTAAAATTATGATAAATCTGAGGATAAAGTATCATACTTATCTATTCTTCCAAGGTTAACCTAATATATTTTTTAATATCTAGAGTATAATGAGTGGTATGGTTCAATGAAATAAGAAAACGAACAAATTTAGAACAATGAGTATTAGGACCTATTATATAAACATATAGAAAATAATTTCATCAGGACAAAGTGGGTGTTATGAAATAAATGGAATTAAGAAGGTGAAGTGATGAGGAATAAATAAATATTTATGTAAAAAGGATATTCCCATATTAATTGAGTTTATTTTTATGATCCCCATTAACTCATTTTGAAGAATTAAACCAATTGAATGTTCAATGTTATTGCTATATAAAAGCATTATAAGATCATCCAAATGGTTGTTAAGTCAATATTTCCCTATGAATAATTAGTATAAAATGTTTACATTGAGAAACAATAGTATAATAAGTTTTTAGAAGATAAAAATTATATTTATTGTTTCTGAAGGCAATATTTTCCCTAAAACATAACCCAAGAGCATGTCATTATAAGCTTGTCACATGCATTAAGAGGTCAAATTTTATAAATGTTAGAGTGGAAAACCAGATCTATATCAATGGAAATTAATTTGTATATATCCTGATTATTTCTTATGTAAATGAAATAATAATTTTTAGAAATTATAAAAAAATATTTGACATTTTTTTAAATAAATGAACCATTTATTTGAAGTGCATATACTTAGATAGTTGAGTTACATTATCTATTTTTGAAATATCTTAAAAGAATTATGAAATTTCATATTCTCAAGTTATGTATGCAATGAAAATAATTAAAACAATTATTATGGAGGATTCAAAATATATTTCTATAAAAATTTCACATGGAACGTTGCTATCAAAAGATGTGCATCTGTAACACCCGGACCCCAGCTACCCAGAGTCGGTGCATTACTTTGTAACATTGGCATGATCACAAAAGATCAAGTCTCGAAAGACCGATTAGTTTAGTAGCCTTGGAAACACTAGATACATTCATAAGTCTTACATTACACCATAAAGTGAAAAACTAATAACAAAGTCTTCATAGTCCACACTTATATCCTCTTCTGACTATCCCTGCAGGTCATTCCTAAAATACTTCTTTCACATCCTGGAAAATATTAAAACATTGAAAGGGGTGAGCTCAGATGCTCAGTAAGGATAACAATATAGCGGAAGCTTTCATCAATAAACATAAACATTTATGGAAATGTATAACTAAAACAAAAGCCTTTTAAACTTGAACATCAACATAATATGGCAAAAGTAAAATGAGATAATGCCATTTACTTCTTCACATGGATATTCTACTGGTCGAATAATCACATGCAATATCAATAGCCACATTCATAATGATGGAATGCATAATTCCAGACTATCATAACCACGTAGCCAAGGCCTCGTGCCAAGACCACAAATAAGATTTTGTCAAGGCCTCGTGCCATGACACTAGTTTGTCTCATGAGACCTGCCGATGCACCAAGGATCTATAGCGGGCTCCACCCGTCACTTATTAAGTCCAATGCATTCCTCATATGAATAGGTTTAAACATATCATAGACCATAACATAATCATATCACATGAGACATGCATAAATGAAACATAAGATTTCCACATTTCAATCACAAGATTTCAATACAACACATTGATAAAATAAAAACACATTCAAAACCATTTTCAATACCAAAATAAAAGAAAGTTAAAACTTTGTATTTATTTTTCATTAAAAAAAGTGATGGCTTGTAGAGGAAGCCGAAACTCAAATAATGGTTACGGTGGCGGAGAAGTCGTTTTCGCCGCATATGTACGGAAAGAAAAACATTCCCTTTTTGTCGTTTAGTAAAACTCTTCGTATAAAAAAGATTCCTTTTGAATAAATGTAAAAGTCAAAGGGTTTTATACAACTTATAATAGAAAGTTGTGTATAAAACAAAATATGCCTCAATGAATGGAGATTGAGACGAAATATCTTAAAAAGATAATTTTTAAATAAAATATATAAATTATGTGTATTCAATATATGTACACATAAATAAAGTATAAATACAAGATTGGACATAATAATATCATGACATAATTTGAAAGTAGGGGATTAACCCAATGAATAGAAATTAGGTTAAGAAGTTCCCTTACCTTGCATATTGTCCTGACTCGACCGTTCTTTAACCTCCTGAATAATAAACTAGAGTTAATATATATACCTTATTAAGAACCATTTTCAATTTCATTATCCTTATTATATCACTTATTACAATTATATGAACATTATGTAATTATTTAAGTTAATAACGGTCGTTTTGTCGATCTTTGGTACTTGAGTCAACAATAAACTTCTTATAATTACAACTTGTTTATGTGGTAGAATATCCATTATCTCCAGAATTATATTCATGATCTAGATGTCATATATATCTTATATATCCAGTATATACATTCATTTATAATATTACATAACATTTAGAGGTTGGAAATGAAATGCACCGTTCATGGAGACGGTAAGCCGTACGTACGCATGAACGCTACTTTCATTTCAATTTCATATTTAATGGAACGAAATCATAATGATATAAATGTATAAAATAATTCCAGTATAATATAGTGTATAATACCATTTACTCCATCCTTTATACATCCCACATATGGCATTAACGATTCAAATCACTTTGAGGGGGCGGTAGTCCGCACTTCCTAAAATGAAATTATCGCGTTTTACCCATAATGGAAATCATAAAGTATGCCATAAATGAGAAATACAGAAGCATAAGTAAAACATAATCACATTATATATCATATATAAATATAGTGACATCTTAATGGCCACCTTTGAAGGTGTTATATGAGTGTTGAACAATCATCGTTTCGTGAGGCAGAAATTCGCCATCCACAGAAACTATATGTTATTTAACCATTAGATGTAGGTGTGTGTAAGTGTAGCTCGAATCCATCTTATAAAAACATCCTAGTATATTGAGTATACTGTTTTTGTTACAAAATAAATGTATAAAAAGAGTTTAGGGGGTTGGAGAAGAAAAATAAAACAAAACAACATTAGAGAAGACATTACCTCAAAATCGGGTAACTCTTTTTGATTTGAGCCAAAGGCTTCCTTGGGAAGAGTTCTGCCCAAAGTGAGGCTTCTAGGAGTAATAGAGGGAAGTTGGGAGAGTATTTGGTCAGAGGATGGCCGAGCCAAATGGCTTGAAGGTGTAAATGAGGTGGGAGAGGTGGGGGCCTTTTATAAGTGGAGAGGAGGGGCTCTTTTGGAATGATTGAAATGTTACATTATTACACAATGCTTTTCGGATTCTAAAGGTCCCAAACTTATATAATTCGTGTCTAAGGTGATAAGGGTTCGAAATCCACCCATACAATAGGCTTTGGACAAGTGTAAGCTTTGGATTTTACATTATCTTCTCATTTTATTTAAATCGTTAAATAATGATGTCATCGCTGCATCATCATGATGTCATAAATAATTTAATTTATTTAATGTCTAAAAATTACAAAAAAAATACTATGATTTTGGAAATCCTTTTATCTTTCTAATGAATATTTATAATAAAAATTTGGACTTGTTTAACCCCACGTAACAATTGTTTTTGTAAAACATTTTATGTTTGTGTCATTTTTTACTTTAACATTAAATAAAAGGTATTTATGTTATTTTCTAACTAATGTGGCTCCATGGGGTCCCCAAGTTGACCCATGGGTTGTCTTGATCGGCCATGACTCATCCAATAGGAGTAGGACAAGTTTCAAGCTCATCTCATATTATTAAAACATTATTTTTACCTTAAACTACACTAATTACCTCTAATCGCGATTAAGAACTTAAAAGTTACTATTCACCAAAAAATTATTTTAATCTCATTGAACCACATTTTACTTCTTAATGACAACCATGTATGTCAGATTTTTGAAAATAAAATCACAGAAGTGGTAATATTTCATTTAAACGAAAAATCAGTTATTTAACTACCACTTAGTGGTTTCACTATTCATCAAAAATTGAAGTTTTTCAGAACAATGCCAAAAATTCACCCTAAGCTATAATTGATATTCCGAAATCAAAAATGATGTCTATTTTACAAAATTCCAAACATATAAGTTGCATTAATTAATTTTATAATCAATTCCCGCTGTCACAACAAATAGCGTTTTTTTAAGAAACAATTTATATCAAAAGATTGGCAATTGTTTATGTCCAATTTCAATGTTAAATTAATTCTAATGACCACCATTGGATAAAATGGTAAAAATATATTTTAATTATACTTTGAAACAACTAAATCGTATAATTTATCACAATAAATTATTTTGATTAAAAAAGTTGTTTTAAGTATTTATCACTATTCATAAAATATTGGAAGTTCTCAGAAAGTTACAAAAAATTAAACTTAGGATAATTTCGATATTACGAATACAAAAATGAAGTCCATTTTGAGATATAAAATTTCTATAATTTTAAAAAGTGGTTATTACTATTCATAACGGCTACTTTGATTAGTCGCGGTGTGTTAGAACTCAAACTTGCGTACCATGCAAGCCATTGCATTATTAAATGAGAAGCGTATCATGGAAGCTCGGGGTGTTACATTCTCCCCTCCTTCAATAAATTTCATCCTCTCAATTTGAAATTTTTCTTTGAAAATAAAAGGTTGAAAAGATAAAATACCTTTGTGGAAAACCCACATCGGAAATAAGATTAATAAAATTTATCCTTAATAAGAGGGAAATGGAAATAAGAAAGTCACCACCAAATTATGATCTCGATATGGAGAACATTGGTGGAAATTAGAGACATATAATTGGAGGAAAAACGTAAATATTTGTAGGGAGTGATTGAGGTCATCAATCACAATCAACTGTCAAATTGAGGGCCTCAAAGCCTTCAATCTATGTTGATTTAAAATATCATCAGTTCAACAAGACATAAGGTATTAGGGTAACACATTTTTTTGATTTAATATCCCTTTACTAATGTTTAAGAATTAATTTATTCATTGAATAACAGATAGGTATATATATATATTTATTCTTGACAATTAGAGTTTCAACCTTCAACTCACCTTTCACTCAAAAAGATAATAGAACCCAAAAATATTATACTTATCCTAATTGTATAAGGTTCCAAATGTTAACACATACCATTTAGATTAGTAAAATTATTTTTTAATAACCAGGGACTTCCTGTAGGCTAGTGGTAGGAAATAAAGTCCTGTCGCACTATGGTTGTGGGTTCGATTCCGGCAGCTTTGTCCGACGCGTCAGGTTATGCCCCACCCTGCAGGTTGTCCTTTTCCTAAAACTATAGTATTATAATATTCCAAAAATAATCTTCATAATTTTTTTTAACCTTAAACAATACTATCCAAAGATCAACTTAATCCATTCCAACCTTTATAGTTATCCAAAATACTTCTGTCCAACTCACAGTCCAAATTTTATAAAGAAGGTAAACATAATGAAGATCCCTTTTTCCATGTAACAACATGTGAACACCTTCATCATGTATTCTTTTTAAACATACTGAATTACCATGATCCCTTATTCCTTATAGAATACTAGATATACTCCTCCTATAAAAAAAGTATACAAATCATCAATCAGTTTCAAGGAAGTTAAGAATATCCAATATAATTTATCCAAATCAATCACGTCTTATTCCAAAATCACTATCTCGGTATCAGAACCATATTATGGTTTATCTTTCTCTCAACCATATATTTTCCAAAAATTTAACCTACTGTGGAATCACTTTTCTTGGTTCCACACAATCTCAAGTCCTTGATGAAATAGTACTGCAATACAATCCTTATATACTCCATAATTATTATAACCAGTACATCATTGATACAACACTCAAATTACAAAATTCATTAATAACAACATAAGAAATCTAATCATTACTCCTCATCTGTGGTAGTATCATAACTTGATTATTATCCAATAACATCATTTGGGGCATACTCTAATGATTTGGACATTGGTTTGCGTAGTGTCCCCAATCCTTGCAGAAGAAGCATTGTACATTTGAAAACATTTTCTTACCCTTGCAGTCACGCACTTTGTGTCCTTTTTCTCTACACTTATAACAAACTCCCATTCCCTTTAGGCAAGTTCCATGATGTTTCTTCCCACAATTACCACATATTGGAAAATTCTTCTTTCCCCTCATCCCTTTATCCATCATTCTATCTTCCATCCCTTTCGTCTCTTGCTTCGCTTCAAAGCCATAGGACTCAGAGAATTCTTTACTTATCTTATTAACACATGATACTATTTCATCATATGTTGAGAACACATGGGAGACTATTTCCCTTCGAAATGTTGGCTTAATACTGTGAAAGATACGATCCTTCTTACTCTTTGGATCATACATATTGCTGGAGTTCACATTCCTTCTACTGGGCACCATTTCTATACAATGTCATAAACTAGGTTAGATTATGAATCAAAATACATAATCCCATACTTATAAAACACTTAACATAAATTGAACTATTTATGGATATAATCCATAATCATAAAAAGGTTTTCTTTGAGGAAGTATATACTCATAACCGTTCATTGTGGTTTGTAAAGAAAACGAGAATTATCCTAAGCATATCCCCCGGGAGTGTCGTACCCAAGAGTGCAGCAAGGCCCGTTGTCGTGCACCAGTTCCCGTTCGAGTCTAGCTCAAAGCGGTGTTTTCGGGTTTTACCCCTAGTTACATCTGTGCCAGAGCCGCCTCTACCTGCTCGTATCCAGACAGGGATGTATTTCTCGGAAAACACACAAAATCTCTACAATAAAAAAATTCTAGGAAGTTCTTCTATACTAATCGTCAAAGTCTATCTTTGGGCTATGTGCTCTAATCAGAGTTTATCTACATCTAGCATACAAGGTTAATACTAAACTGCCTCTGATACCAACTGTAACACCCCGACCCCAGCTACCCAGAGTCGGTACATTACTTTGTAACATTGGCATGATCACAAAAGATCAAGTCTCGAAAGACCGATTAGTTTAGTAGCCTTGGAAACACTAGATACATTCATAAGTCTTACATTACATCATAAAGTGAAAAACTAATAACAAAGTCTTCATAGTCCACACTTATATCCTCTTCTGACTATCCATGCAGGTCATTCCTAAAATACTTCTTTCACATCCTGGAAAATATTAAAACATTGAAAGGGGTGAGCTCAGATGCTCAGTAAGGATAACAATATAGCGGAATCTTTCATCAATAAACATAAACATTTAAGGAAATGTATAACTAAAACAAAAGCCTTTTAAACTTGAACATAAACATAATATGGAAAAAGTAAAATGAGATAATGTCATTTACTTCTTCACATGGATATTCTACTGGTCGAATAATCACATGCAATATCAATATCCACATTCATAATGATGGAATGCATAATTCCAGACTATCATAACCACGTAGCCAAGGCCTCGTGCCAAGACCACAAATAAGATTTTGTCAAGGCCTCGTGCCAAGAAACTAGTTTGTCTCATGAGACCTGCCGATGCATCGAGGAGCTATAGCGGGCTCCACCCGTCACTTATTAAGTCCAATGCATTCCTCATATGAATAGGTTTAAACATATCATAAACCATAACATAATCGTATCACATGAGACATGCATAAATGAAACATAACATTTCCACATTTCAATCACAAGATTTCAATACAACACATTGATATAATAAAAACACTTTCAAAACCATTTTCAATACCAAAATAAAAGATTGTTAAAACTTTGTATTTATTTTTCATTAAAAAAGTGATGGCTTGTAGAGGAAGCCGAAACTCAAATAATGGTCACGACGGCAGAGAAGTCGTTGTCGCCGCATATGTATGGAAAGAAAAACATTCCCCTTTTGTCGTTTAGTAAAACGCTTCGTATAAAAAAGATTCCTTTTGAATAAATGTAAAAGTCAAAGGGGTTTATACAACGTATAAAAGAAAGTTGTGTATAAAACAAAATATGCCTCAATGAATGGAGATTGAGACTAAATATCTTAAAAAGATAATTTTTAAATAAAATATATCAATTATGTGTATTCAATATATGTACACATAAATAATGTATAAATACAAGATTGGACATAATAATATCATGACATAATTTGAAAGTAGGGGATTAACCCAAAGAATAGAAATTGGGTTAAGAAGTTCCCTTACCTTGCGTCTTGTCCTGACTCGACCGTTCTTTAACCTCCTGAATAATAAACTATAGTTAATATATACCTTATTAAGAACCATTTTCAATTTCATTATCCTTATTATATCACTTATTACAATGATATGAACATTATGTAATTATTTAAGTTAATAAAGGTCGTTTTGTCGATCTTTGGTACTTGAGTGAACAATAAACTTCTTATAATTACAAGTTGTTTATGTGGTAGAATATCCATTATCTCCAGAATTATATTCATGATCTAGAAGTCATATATATCTTATATATCCAGTATATACATTCATTTATAATATTACATAACATTTAGAGGTAGGAAATGAAATGCACCGTTCATGGAGACGGTAAGCCGTACGTACGCATGAACGCTACTTTCATTTCAATTTCATATTTAATGGAACGAAATCATAATGATATAAATGTATAAAATAATTCCAGTATAATATAGTGTATAATACCATTTACCCCATCCTTTATACATCCCACATATGGCATTAACGATTCAAATCACTTTGAGGGGGCGGTAGTCCGCACTTCCTAAAATGAAATTATCGCGTTTTACCCATAATGGAAATCATAAAGTATGCCATAAATGAGAAATAAAGAAGCATAAGTAAAACATAAACACATTATATATCATATATAAATATAGTGACATCTTAATGGCCACCTTTGAAGGTGTTATATGAGTGTTGAACAATCATCGTTTCGTGAGGCAGAAATTCGCCATCCACAGAAACCGTATGTTCATTAACCATTAGATGTAGGTGTGTGTAAGTGTAGCTCGAATCCTTCTTATAAAAACATCCTAATATATTGAGGATACTGGTTTTGTTACAAAATAAATGAATAAAAAGAGTTTAGGGGGTTGGAGAAGAAAAATAAAACAAAACAACATTAGAGAAGACATTACCTCAAAATCGGGTAACTCTTTTTGATTTGATCCAAAGGCTTCCTTGGGAAGCGTTCTGCCCAAAGTGAGGCTTCTAGGAGTAATAGAGGGAAGTTGGGAGAGTATTTGGGCAGAGGTTGTCCGAGAAAAATGGCTTGAAGGTGTAAATGAGGTGGGAGAGGTGGGGGCCTTTTAGAAGTGGAGAGGAGGGGCTCTTTTGGAAAGATTGAAATGTTACATTATTACACAATGATTTTCGGATTCTAAAGGTCCCACACTTATATAATTCGTGGCTAAGGTGATAAGGGTTCGAAATATACCCATACAATAGGCTTTGGACAAGTTTAAGCCTTGGATGTTACATTATCTTCTCATTTTATTTAAATCGTTAAATAATGATGTCATCGCTGCATCATCATGATGTCAAAAATAATTTAATTTATATAATGTCTAAAAATTATAAACAAAATACTATGATTTAGTAAATCCTTTTATCTTTCTAATGAATATTTATAATCAAAATTTGGACTTGTGTAACCCCATGTAAAAATTGTTTTAGTTAAACATTTTATGTTTGTGTCATTTTTTACTTTAACATTAAATAAAAGGTATTTATGTTATTTTCTAACTAAAGTGGCTCCATGGGGTCCCCAAGTTGACCCATGGGTTTTCTTGGTCGGCCATGACTCATCCAATAGGAGTAGGACAAGTTTCAAGCTCATCTCATATTATTAAAACATTATTTTTACCTTAAAATACACTAATTACCTCTAATCGCGATTAAGAACTTAAAAGTTACTATTCACCAAAAAATTATTTTAATCTCATTGAACAACATTTTAATTCTTAATGACAACCATGTATGTTGGATTTTTGAAAATCAAATCACATAAGTGGTAATATTTCATTTAAACGAAAAATTAGTTATTTAACTACCACTTAGTGGTTTCACTATTAATCAAAAATTGATGTTTTTCAGAACAATGCCAAAATTTTACCCTAAGCTATAATTGATATTCCGAATTCAAAAAATGATGTCTATTTTACAAAATTCCAAACATATATGTTGCATTAATTAATTTTATAATCAATTCCCGCTGTCACAACAAATAGCGTGTTTTTAAGAAATAATTTATATCAAAAGATTGGCAATTATTTATGTCCAATTTCATTGTTAAATTAATTCTAATGACCACCATTGGATAAAATGGTAAAAATATATTCTAATTATACTTTGAAACCACGAAATAGTATAATTTATCACAATAAATTATTTTGATTAAAAAAGTTGTTTTAAGTATTTATCACTATTCATAAAATATTGGAAGTTCTCAGAAAGTTACAAAAAATTAAACTTAGGATAATTTTGATATTACGAATACAAAAATGAAGTCCATTTTGAAATATAAAATTTCTATATTTTTAAAAAGTGGTTATTACTATTCATAATGGCTACTTTGATTAGTCGTGGTGTGTTAGAACTCGAACTTGCGTACCATGCAAGCTATTGCATTATTAAATGAGAAGCGTATCATGGAAGCTCGGGGTGTTACAGCATCGAAATGAAGTTAATACACGGTAGTGTGGAAAATTGAATTGAAATTTGTTATACAATACATATATAACAAAAATATATCTATATTTTTTCAGTCTTTAAGATAGTCATCAATGTTCTATAAAATTATCAAATTTTAATTTTGGTAATATATTCTTAGGTATAGAAAGAGAACACCATATTTTTTGGAAATGTAGAAAGAAAATAAAAAATGGATTTTATTTTGTAAGGAAGAGGATAAATGTGAAGGCTGTATAGATGATAGAAAATAAAAATTTCATTGAGTTTTATTTCATTCTAATATAAGAGAGTGTAGGAACACAAATATAAAATCATGTTTGACATGGAGTACTGTTGAGGAAGAATTAATGGATGGAACTCATGCTATAACTCCATTGGTTTGGATGAAAACTCAGTTGTTAGACTCGATGGTATGTTTAAAGATGCTGCATATTCTAGGGTGTAATAGACATAATTATTACAATTTATGAAATATTTCACTTTAAAATTAATGAATCAGGAACATTAATATTTAATATCAAATTCATTAGTGATCTTGTGGAGTGAAATTAGTTAAAGTAGTTGTTCACTCCAAAAAATGAGCAGATTGATGATATATTAGGCAAGCCACTCTCTAATGTTGAAATCCTAGAATCGGAGTCATGGTTCTCATGCTGACCTTATACAAGTCTATTTTATGTATGAATAGCCCTTTATATTCATATATTTTTTATGTCATTGTCAAATGTGTATTGAAATCACAATATAAAACATCCATTGGTGTATATTTTTCATCTGTAAAGAGATCATATATTTAAGTGTAGTTATTAAAATTGATAAGATATGATTTCAACATGTGTGAACTACTATAATAGTTTCCTAATGTGGAAATATAATGATATTATTATCAGTTTTGTTAAGGTTTTTTATTGGTGATTAATTTTGGAGGCTTTGATATTTTTTCATAAATTACTACTTATTGACAACAAGGAATTTTTTAAATCGATTCTTGTTTCCTATATAGAATATTCTCATTTAGGATAGTAATATTTAAATAGTAAAAATTTATTGAGTTTCAAATATTAATGTTTTTATTATCATTGGTAAAAAAATGTGGACATTATTGAGACCATGAGGCTTTGTGTTGTTATTTTTTTGTTGGTTAGGTGAAGAAACTAATCACACAGAAATGTTTTTTATAGGGTGGTGTTTTTTCAACAATTTTATGATGTTCATTACGGTTCTAAAATAATTTTCCTACCTCAATGGTAATATAATATGGTTTACAACCATTGATGTTCTACTATTTTTGTTCTTCCATTGGGTGTGTTACCATTGTGCGACTACCATTAAGATGAAACTGCTAGGGTTCTACATAATTCCCAAACCTAAATAGTTACTTAATCTTGATTTAAGTCAATAAGATGAATTTAATTAAAGTCAAGGATTCTTTCAAGTGTAGTGATTTATAGAATTAGATCATATATCATACATAACAACTCAAATATGACATGTATACACCTCTACTCAATATCCATTTTTAATAAAATAGAAACTTTTAATAAGAAATGTGGTTTTGTTTCAGGTTTAAATTGCATGAATTTAACTTGATCCCATTCATGAATCTATTCTTCTTTCTATGCTTTTCAAAACATTTCAAGACATGGGGTAAAAATAAAAATATTAATAAGGGATACACAAAGAAGAGAATCTATTAGTCCTGGGAAAACATGTAACCCATGTATACATTGTCATTATGTTGTATATTTTACATTTAATAAGTTGTAATTACACAGTATTAAATTTGAGCTCATATATTACCCTTTTTTAATCAAAATATTACCTTAAAAACCATATAATTTATCATATAACATAAAAAGGTAACTAGGGACATAATCATACATAAATGGAATAACCAGACTCTCGACTTCAACACGTATCACAAAACTGAATATCCACACATCGAACATCCATTCTCAATTCATTGGAGGTTATAACCTAACAACATGTACATGGTTTATCATGAAACCATTCATCATAGGTTTATCATGCAACCACCCATAATTGGTTTATCATGTAACCTCCTTTCCAATTTCCATGTACCGTTATATAATCATAACACAAAAAAGATTTCAATTATCAACATTTCAATTATCAAATTTCTAATTAAATGGAATCATTTCAAGTTTTTGATATGATAAAAAAATTATTAAATCCATATTCAATACAAAAATACCTTAAATGGTAATATTGTATTTATTTTTCTTTTAAATACATTTTGGATTGTAGATAATGGAAAACACCAAATAACGGTTACGACAGCAGGGATATTGTTGTCGCCACATACATTGAAAACTTTAATTTTTTCATTTATTGAAATACTTAATATAAAAAATATTCCCTTTTTAAAACCTTTTAAATAAATTAAATGTAAAATGATTTAATATACACATTATAAATGAAGGGTTTGTATATTATCAAAATATGCCTCAATGAAAAGAGATTGAGATGAAGTCCCCTACCTTGAGTCTGACTTGCCTCATACAATAATTATATTATAGAATAATAAACATAAGTTAATTACCAATGCTTTTGAACCTCTTTCGTGTTTATTATTCCTTTTATATAACTTTTTACCATGTTATAAAAATTAAATAACTATTTATGTTTATATTGGATGTTTTGTCGATATTCTGTACTTGAGTCAAAAACGATCTTGTTTTGATGTAAATTGTATATGCAGTCAAAATTATGTTATCTCTAGAAAAATATTCACGATTTAAATATCATATATACCTATTATATTTTTCTTTATTAGAATCAATAATATTTTGATATATGTAATTAAAGGAACTATTCATGTAGACGGTAGGTGGTATGTACACATGAATGCTACTTTCATTTGTTTTTCAAATTAATTGAATACTAATTCAATGATATAAATGTATATTAGACAACCAATCTAATATTAATTTCCGATATGTCTTATTATTTTAATAAAACCATTATTTATTTTTTCCATCTCTAGAGGGAACGGGTCTTGTCACTTTGGGAGGGCAGATGTACCACTTCCCCAACTAGAAATATCGTATTTACACGACATGAAAAGATTAAAGGTAAGTCATAAATTAAAATTACAAAATCATAGAGACAATATAAAATAATATTTATCATATTTAAAAATAGTGTACATTATAATGTCACCATGAGAGGTGGAAGGGGAAAATTGAACAATCGTCATTTTGTGAGGCAGTAGTTCATCATACAGAGAAACAATGTGTTTGTTACCCATTTAATTAAAGAGTGTGTAAGTGTAAATCCAAAAATTATCATAAAAAAATACTAGTATATTTAGAATAATGGTGTTATAATTTATTAATAGAATAAGTATATTTTAGGGAGTGTATAATGGAAATGAATCTAAAAAAACATGAGAGAAGGCGTTTTCTCTTAATCGGGTAATTTTTTTTTGGTTTATAACAAAATTATTCTTTGGGTGGCATTATTAAGTAAGGGAGGATTCTATAGTTAGCGGAGGGATTCTACTAAGTGTATGTGGTTGTTCACGTCCGAACCAAATGGTTATAGAAATATGAGTATTAGAGAAGAGAGGGAAGTGGCACCCACGGAAAATCATAAATTAATAAATGAATAAAAATTAATTATTTTATTAAATTGGTTCCAACATGAGATATGTAGAATATAACATTAGGATACTTCTAAATCATCTCATACAATAATTTTTATGCAATTAATGATTTTATTTTGAACCATATCTTTTTGATTTACTTGTGATTATTCTATTTAAATTTTAATTGTGGTAACAATATTTTATTTATTAAGAGTCTATTGATTTTACATACATGGGGCCACATTCCCCTAATTGGAAACATAATGAAAAATTATATCTAATTATATTCACATTGTTATTTTAAATTATTGTTTCAATTTTTAAATAATTTAATTAATATCTAATTTAATAAAACATCAATTATATCAATTTTTACACTATTCATTTTGTTGATTTTAAATATAATCTAAACAGAGCGATAACATGGAAAAGGACCATTTAACAGTCATAAAACATGTCATAGTAACCCATAAAAATAGTGGATGACATAAATTATGACAAATAATATTTAGTTTAATAATTATTATACCATTTATTTGATTCCTTCATTATTAAATATTTTATTTCATCATCACTATGTCATAATTAAATTTTATTATTTAATATAAAAAATTTATAAATAAAATAAAATATAGTAGGAAATTGTTTTAGATTTTTAATGACTATTTATAGTAAAATATATCACCTAAACAAACCGATATTAATTTTTTTCTAACAAGTTATATGTCTATAACAGATTTCTCTTTACTTTGAATTTAAAGTTACAAGTGTCATTATCACACCTTTGTGGATTTCAAAAGAATAAATTTTATTTCAAGGGTTCTCTTGCTCACCCATATATCATCTAATAAGATAATTACTAGTTTTAGGGTAATTTTATGTTATTATAATATTATTTTTAGAATTATTTACCTGATTACCATTTAACCATGGAAAATAAAATTAATTTCTAAAGTTATTTTTCATCGTGTCTAAAAATAAAAGGTAACAATTTAATTAATTTTGACCATCTTATTCGAAATATTGAATCCCTTTTTTAAAATTCAAATAACATAATTTATAATAATTATATTAAGATTTATTCCCATTGTCAAATTGAGAAAACATGTTTTTTAAAAGTAAAACCCTCAAAAGTTTGTCATGTGTTTATATCTAATTTTAATGTGAAATTACCTCAAATTACCAACATTGGATTAATTGATAAAAAATTCTACCAATTACACTTAAAAAAATATTTGGATAACAGAAATATTTAAAAAATAAGATGAAAATATAGTTTTGAATTAAAATGATTTATTTTTTACACTTAATTAAGAAATAAATTTTATCCAAAAAATAACCAAAATAAAAAAAATTTATTTTGATTTATAGATTCTAAAAATAAGATTACTTTGTATAATATAAAATATTAAAGTTCAAAAAATTATATTTAGAAATGTTTCTGCAACCTAATGCTGTAAAACAATATTTTAAAAAACATTAGGGAATTTTATGCATAAAATTGGATTAATTCTAATTTTATGCCTATTAAATTTACTATATGAATGATATAAAATTTGAAAAACATGGTTAATCATTATATAGTATCTTTGGTTCATACATTCCAATACAATGTCTTTTCCTTATCTAATAATTAAAATAATAAAAATAATAGTGTATTATTTTTTAGTATAACTCAATCTTTTGTGCAGAATATGATTTCAGAGAAACCTGTTGTTGCATGTTCGATTATCTCATGGAAAAATCATTCCCCATAATATAAACTAAATATCTTATATAAAAATATTAATATATTTGGTAATGTATTATTCGAAAATTACCTAGGATGTTACATCCTTCAACCCTTTTTAAAGATGTGCTCGCCAATTTTATCCACTTATCAAATAAGTTGGAGTATTTGTCCTTTATATTATTTTCATATTCTAATGTTACATATTCAACCTTATGGTTTTTACCCAAAAACATAAACTAAAAAATAACCTTATTCCTCAACATTTTCTCCATGAATTCAAGATTCTTGGCTGACTGTTCCTCATAAAAAATATTATCTTCCAACTGAACTAATTTTGTAATAAAAATATGATAATGATCTGGTATACACTTTCTTAACATTGAAACATGAAAAAAATTATGTACCTGGGATAAAAAAGGAGGTAAAGACTCTTAGTTATAAATTGACTCATATTTCTTTAGTATATCAAAGGGTCCAATATATTGGACATAGCTTTCCCTTTTTACTAAAATGCATGACACTTTTCCTTGGAGAAACTTTGAGAAAGACATGATAACCAAACTCAATTGAATGATCCTTCCTCCTATCATCTGAATAACTCTTCTTCCTAACCTGTGTAGTCCTCAGATTTCACTATATCAATTGATCATTCTTTACTAATTTCCTGAAAAAATTCTTGTCCCATCATCTTCCTTTATCCTACTTCATCATAAAAAGATAGAGATTGACGCAACATTACATATAATTCATCAAATGGTGCCATCTGTATGCTGGAATTAAAATAGTTATTATAAGAAAAGTCAACCATAAAATATTTTTATCCCAACATCCCTAGAATCAATTTAACCAGAATTGTTCACATCATCCAATGTGATATTTTTTCATTCTGACCTCCCATCTTATTTAGGATGATAAGATGTACTAAAATTTAATTCAGTTCCCAATGTCTTCTGAAGGCTTATCCAAATGCTAGAAGTGAACATGAGATCATGATCAAATACAATGGATAGAGGAACTCCATGTAACCTAAATACCCCTTTAACAATCAACATAGAATGTGGATTTAGAGACAGAGTGTCTTGAATAGGAAGAAAATGATCATATTTAGTCAATCAATCAACCATAAACCATAATTCATTGTTACCTCGATAAGAATTTGTTAATCCCATTATGAAATATAGGGATATATTTTTCAATCTATAGTCTAGCACTGGAAAAGGCCGAAGAATCCCTTATAATAACAATTGTGGCTCTTTAACATGTTGTAAAATAAAATATCATAGGGTAAAGTCAGCCATATATCTTTTAATTCCATCCCACCAGTAACATTCTTAATGATCTCTATACAACATAGTGATATGATGATTAACTGAAAATAGATAACTAAGAGCTTTACATATAAAATCATTCTTCAACTAAAAATCCATAAGTTCACATATTATCTTTCCATTACTCAATACATATTCTTTATTAATGTTAATTTAATGATACATTTCCTTATGAACCAAATATAATTTTTTCTATGTTTCACTTTCATCCTTCTACACTTTCTTAATTCTGTTTGATAGAGATGATTTCCATAACACATGAAACAAATTAGAGAAATTACCTACATCAACAACTTCAAATAAAAAATGAATCAAATAAATAACCAAAGTATCTCAATCCATACATAGCATGGTTAATATTGAATTAATCTTTTGACTCAAAGAAAAACTTCAGTTTTTTTCATTTCTCTAATCGTAATAAATCATTCATTCCCAATCCTTGATTAATTCCATACGTCTCCTATGTCACATGTTTAATTAATTTAGATTGAATGTATACTTCAAAATATTGTGATCAGTATATATTTTACACATTATGACCGGAAAATGATGCCTCCAATTTTTTAATTAAAAACAACCTCATGTAATTCCAAATCACGTGTAGGGTAACATTAATCATGAGGTTTCAACTAATGTGAAGAATAAGAAATTACCTAATCATTCTGCATTAGGATAAAACCACATCCTTTCAATGAAGCATCATTTTAGAAAGGAAATTCACAATTCATGAATTGTAGGGGAAAAACTGAAGCATATACAAATCTTCATTATTAGTTCATGAAATCAATAATCACATTGTATTTTTCCAGTCAAACCTAAATACCTTAAATGTTAAATTAGATATTTGTCTTGATAACCATGAAATGTGTTCAACAAATATTCAGTAATAACCCAAAAATCCAAGAAAACAATGAATCTTATTGATATTGGTAAGTCATGGTCACTATTCATCAACAATTTTCTAGAAGGGTCCATAGTTATGACCACTTTCAAAACAATAGGACCATGTAAATAAATTACTTACAACAAAAATTCAATCTTACATAACATTACATGTAGTTTCTTTTCATTAATGTTTTTCAAAACAATACTTAGACGAATATTATGTTCTTTATGGATTTTAGAATATACTCAAATCATCTATAAAAACAACCCCAATGTAATACAAAACCTGATGAAATATATTATTAATGAGATTCATAAATACAATAGCTGCATTAGATAGCACAAGGGGAATAATTAAAAACTCATAATTCCTATATCTCATTCAAATTACTATATTTGGAATTTCATCCATCTTCAACTTCTAATGATGGTACATAGACCACAAATCAATTATTGAAAAATAATGAGCTCCCTAGAGCTGATCAAACAAATCATTGATATGAATTAAAGGATACAAGTTATTAATTGTAATGTTGTTCAAGGATCTATAATAAATAAAAATCTGAATAGAACTATATTAATTTTTTTAAAATAAAATTGGATCACCCCATGGTGAAGTGCTAGGTCAAATGAAACCTTTATCAAGTAATTATGGTAATTGTTTTTTCAATTACACTAATTTAACATGTGATATTAGATAATGGGGGTTAAAAATAGGCTTAGCATCATGGACTAAATAAATATTAAATTCCACCTCCTGAGTAGGAATAATACAAAGAAATTCATCAAGGAAACATCTATAAATCCATTCACTATTGGAATGCCACCAATCGAACCTGTTTCCATATTTTTAATAACATGAGCTATATAAATATAAATACCATCTTTAATCAATATCATAGCTTCTTGGTATGTTATAAAATTCATGAAATCAATGAATAAAACATTCTTGGCATTACAATCTATTTTATCACGTTAAAATAGAATCTAATCAATACCCAAAATGATATCAAAATCCACTATGGGAAGTTCAACAAGATTTTTAAGAATGACTATCCCACTAATAATAATAATATTATTACTTTAAATCGTAATTTCTTTACTACAACCTGCATGAGTTTTTACCAAAATTTCTATATCATAGTCATGAGGTGATATTTCTAATTTATTTGCAATTCTCTCAAAAATGAATGATTGTAAAGATCCAGTGTAAAATATAGTATTGGAATATTTGAAAAAACCAATAACATACTTGTCACAACTTCATTGTATGGTCCAACATCAACTGTAGTAGAATATAATTATTTTTTCATTCCCTTCTGCTTGTGATATTGTTGGTTTCCACGTGGGTTATCAACATTGGACACATATTGGCATAATTCTCTAACTCAGTGCAACTAAAACATAATACAACTGATTTATAATTTTGTGCCTGATCATCTTCCATATAGTTATGAAAAATTTGACTAGTCCTACCACATAGAAATCAGTTCCTTGACATTGAGGGGAATTCTCCAGGATTACTTTTACCAAACTACTCACAAGTTAGATATTTAGTTTTCTTGCTTCCAAACATCTTTGATGAATGATTTCCCATTGTCGTCCAATATGATCAGTTATTTTGTTTTCTCTCAGGGAACACATTATCATCAAAAAACATGTAAGAACCCAGAGCCTCGGTTTCAGGTACGGATCTCTTTTATGGGATTTTAAAGGAAAAATGGAGAATCTAGAAATTTTCAGAGTACACACCGTGTACTTTAAGAGTACACGCTGTGTACACCTCTTCCGCTCGAAGCCGTGTGTTGGCCATGTCCGGACCACACACACGGTTTGTGGGGGTGACATGGAGGCCGATTTAGGCAGAGTATAGAAAAACCCACTACACACTGTGTACATTAAAAGTACATACAGTGTACTTTTTTTAATTTCATTAATCAACCCGGTGTCACACCTAATGATCATTAACGCCTTATTATCTTCCTAATTCTGTCCAGAGTGTCCGAGGAGGCCGATTCTTCTCTGAGCCACCGATCTATCACCGGTTGTCCGAATCAAACTTCGTTGATTGCAGAAGAATCACAGCTGTGAGATCTTGGTTCTTCTTTAGCCTCCTTTTCTGATTCTTCCTCTCATGTGAGATATTTGAGGATGAACGTTTTAGATGTTTTTGCTGGTCTACTCTATTCTAGGCCGATTCAGAGGTCGATGTTCAAGTATATATAACATCGAGGATCGAGGTAGGTGGTTTGATTCCCTACGTTGAAGTTCTTTGAGTTTTGGTTGCAAAAGTGTCGGATACCCATGTATCGGGTATCCCAGGTTTGAGATTTTAATCCTATTATTTAATTTCCCTAGATTCCTTGTTAGCTTATGATTAATTGTTGCTAATATATGCTTGGTTTCATGTTAAGGATCACCCCATGGGTGTTTTCTCCCCCTGTTTGGTTGTTTATCGCCATTTTTCACTGTTGCCTGTGAGGAAAAACCTATTCCAATTGTTAGTTTTCTTGTTATCACTGATTGCATGTGTTGCATGCTGTTAAATTTCTTTTGATGTATGGTATCTATTAGCCAAGTAGTTGTTTAACTTAATTAGGTATTCTGACAGTCGATTACGCATGACTGGATTGCTCAGGGCTGTGAGAACCTGGTGTGGTAGATCAAAGAAGGAATAGAAGATTTAAGTGATTCTGTAGAGGGTCTTTTGGTTTAGTTTCGCACGCAGGACCTACGGGAATAGGACTTTGTGAATCCCAAGAGTGTTCTTAGTTTACCCACGCATCGAGACCATAAGAGGAATTAGACGTAAGTGCTTCCTCAGAGCGTCTGTAGCTATCCTTGCAAGACCATAGGGGAATTGACATGAGAGGTTCCCAGAGAGTCCGTGTGAATTTTGATGGTTGGTTGTGATGAGTCCACGAAGCCAAAGAGCAAGCTTGGGTTTTGTACTAATTGTGTTTAGGTAATCTTTTTAGATACCTGTTGTATTATTTTCTTACATTGGAATCGAGAACTTTTCTAGTTTTCCCTGGTTGTGTAATTAAATGAATGTGAATGGTAACTGGTAGAATTGTTACTGGACTACTCCTAGTTCATTAATGTGTTAATTTTCGCTTTCCTTTGCTATATTACTCCCTCACAGTAGGGCACAAATATTGTGGTGGTTGCCTACTGGGATTAGTCTCACACCCTATTTGGGTCCTTCTTTTCGACCCAAACAGATTATATGGTTGCAGGTATAGATAGGGATTGTGGCCCTTCTACCTCATGTACTTGATTGCTGGTTGGAGCTGGAGAGAATGGGACCGGGCTTTGGATCGCGATACTGCTGGAGTTTCTGATTACGATTATTACTTTGGTTTTAGTTGTATTTTAGCTCGTTGATTTATTTATTGCTTTCCATAGATACATGTACCGTACTACATCATTATTATATCAGACATTGCTTCTACTTTTAGTTTAGTTGTCGTATGTTGTTTACTGCTTCCACTATTGATTATGTTATTTCTTCCACTACATATTTTCCAAATGAGGGTATAGTTTCCCCACTGACTCACTAAGGCCCTTGCTTCTTGTCAGTAGCCTCTGGCATTTTGGGAAACGCGCTAGAGGTCATGTGGCGAACCGGGTACGGGGCACCGGTTATGTGGCTCCGGATTCATGTCGTTACAAAGTGGTATTAGAGGAGTTCCTTATTTTCAATTTCCTTTCTATTTTGTGACAATATACATGGATAGGAAGAAATGGGTAGGTGGTACTTAACTGTTCTCGGGAGTAATTAAACAGTGTACAGTGAAAAGCTATATTACCTCGTAATTGTAGTTTTCAGTTTTTGCAAGTGTTACAGTTTATTAATTTTCACTGTTGGGTGAGACACATGTTTTGTGCTGTTACCATTTGTGTGATTGTGGTTCTATTTTGTTGCAACACGATTAGACGAGGGTGTGCCATCTCATGCATCATATAAGCACTGAGTAGGATATCACATGTCATGAATTTTACCATGCCATCTAGGGTGCATTAGAATTTCATGCTGTTGTGATAGATGCGGTGATAAATTATGCATGATGTTGTGATAGTTGCTGTGATGGACTTACTTTATTTTCTGGTTTACTTGATATATGCATTGTTATAATTCCAAGATTTGATTCGCAGGGATTATGGGCCCCCACAGATCGGAATTTGTAACATAGCTGTTTTTTTCAGTGTTTCTGGTGCTCGATGCAGTTTCTGAGCTACTGCCCAAAAAATCCAGAATACACAGCATGTATTTTATTAATACACACCTTGTATAATTTAAAACATGTTACTGACTGTGTGAACAAAAACACAGAGTGTCGGAGAGACTCCGGGGACACGCCGGGTACATTTAGTACACGCCGTGTGGTAGTCAACCGTGTACCCATCCGTGTCACTGACAATACGTGTCGGGAAGACTCATTAAGTACACGTCGTGTGCTACAATAACACGCCCTCTAGTTTTATCCTAGGTACCCGGCCATGTCCCGAACAACACGGGTTGGTGTTATCTTCTCCTATACACACAATGTTTGTTCGGAACACGCCGTGTAAGGGGTTAGTCGTGTGGCTGGCTGTGTAACCGCTACACGGGCCACCGAAACCTGTCTAGTACATGCCGTGTCTTTAGTGCACACACCATGTAGTTTAGGTGTTGGAGGACCGTGTAGGTTAACCGTGTAATGAGGATCGGGTAGGGGAGTGGAGTTCACGTACACACCGTGTTTTGGGACAACACGTCGTGTAATCTGGGATGTTACATGACCAGTGGTGGCAGATTTACACGCCCATGTAGGTGGATTTAACAAACACGCCGTGTAGTTTAAATACACGCTGTGTAGTCGTGTTTTGGAAATCATAATTGTTTCCCTCTCCTATTCTTGTTTTGTACTATTTTGTTTTTCTGTCCTTTTTAATCATAATCTGGAGTGTTCTTTTGACCTTTTAGGGATATGGCACCATGGAGTCCTCTCGTTGCACGCCAGGAACTAGGCCGCGACCGTACGCCTGATATGACAGACTAGTGAATACCTGTAGTTCCACCGATCGTTCCAGACATGGCACCCGCAGTGATTCCAGACACTAGTGCCGGCGCTCAGTTCAGAGAGGGTCTCATGATGTTCATGCAGACCTTCAATGGAGCTCAGATCCTACCCCATCTATGGAAGAGCTAACACGTGTCTTCAAAGAGAAGCATCCTCCCACTTTAACTGGGGATGGAGGACCTCATGCTGTGGAGTCTTGGCTAGATACCATGATTTCCATCTTCGAGCATCTGGAGACACCCCCAGATAGAGGGGTGAATCTCACGACTTACATGATGCAAGATTCTGCCATGAGATGATGGGATGTAGTCTCGCAGGCAGGGCGCCAACAAACTATGGATTGGGATGATTTCTAGCGTACGTTCTATGACTACTTCTATCCGGCGAGGCTGAGGGCCGACAGATCCAGAGAGTTCATGAACCTGTAGTAGGGTACTCTTTCAGTTATGGATTATTCCTCCCGTTTCACTGAGTTATAGTGTTTCACTCCCATTCCGGGAAATGATGAGCTTTTTTTGTCAATGAAGTGTGAGGAATGCCTCAAGCAAGAGATCAGATCGTAGGTGAACATCTTCCAGTTGAATTCTATTATGCTAATAGTCAACCAAGAACTGATCAACAAATTGAATCTAAGGGAGACTAGAGCTGTTGACCTGGGTGGTTCAGCATCCTAGGCTGATTCATTTCATACTGACACCAGGAAGCGCCACCGGGAGTCTACTCGAGGTGACTTGAGGAAGCGAGGTATTTCTTCTGGAAGATGGAACCTTTCTTCTGGAAACCAGGTGGTGTGATATCAGTCTGGAAAGAGTGGGAATAAGAAGCCTCAGTGCCCTAGAGATCCAGTGGAGTGCCGGGCCTGTGAAAATACGTGTCATCTACAACATTATTGCAGGGTTCTTCATCCAACAGCTAGCGAGGGAGGATCGGTTTCTACTCCTCGTACAGGAGTAGGATTACCAGTTCCGTAGGAGATGGGGGGATGGAGTCCTTCAGGTCGTTCAGGCTAGGGTTTAGGCTACAGACGCTATGGTCAGGCTCAGGGAGGATCATCTCCGGGATATCAGGCTGTTACATAGGGCCGCAGTACTGGTCAGACGTTTGCAGTAGAGAAGATTAATCGGGAGCAGGATCCTGGACCATCCACAGTTCGAAGTACGATCCTAGTAGCCTCAGTTTTATCTTCTACACTTTTTGATACCAGAGCTTCTCATAGCTTTATTTTTGTACAAACTATGGAGAGCCGTAGACTTACTGTCTTTACTTCTGAGGATACTTTGGCACTAGACACTGCTTTGGGACATAGAACTACTAGAGTGCGTCAGTGCAAGGAGTGCCCCTTTTAGGTTGGTGGGTGTCACTTCTCGTGAGATCTTTATGTCTTTGAGATGACGGGTTATGATGTCATTCTCGGAATGGACTGGCTAGTTCCATTTCAGTCCTTTATCGATTGTTATCATCGTAGGGTGAGTTTCACGTCACCAGAGGAGGGTCCTTTCTTTACAAGGGTGAATGGGACATCCAGGAAAGCAGAGCTAGACCAGAGCATCATGGGTTGGGTAGTGTTATGGCCCATATTGCTAGTTTATATATGGATGATCAGGGGACCTCTCAGAAATACTTTCCTCCGGTAGTCGACCGTTTCCCGTATGTCTTTCCAGAAGACTTTTCAGGGATGCCTCCAGAGCATGAGGTAGACTTCTCTATTGATCTTGTGCCAGTAGCAGCACTCTTATCCATACATCATTGTAGGATGGCTACGCCCGAGTTGCAAGAGCTGAAGAAGTAGATGGAGGAGTTGCAGGATAAGGTTTTCATGCGACCCAGTACATCCCCTTGGGGTTCACCTGTGTTGTTTGCAAAGAAGGCGGATGGTACCTTATGGCTTTGTGTGGACTATCGAAAGATAAACGAGTAGACGGTCAAGAACCGATATCCCGTGCCGAGTATTGATGATATTTACGATCAGCTTCGAGGATCCAGGGTATTCTCGAAGAACTAATTGAGATCCATCTATCATCAGTTGCAGGTCAGACCATCTTATGTACCTATCACAGTTTTCTAGAGCAGGTATGGTCTCTATGAGTATACATTCATGTCGTTCGGTCTTACAATTGCGCATTCAGTCTTCATGGCACTGATGAACTGAGTGTTCCATCCATTCTGGGACTCCTTTGTCGTGGTCATCATGGACGATATCTTGGTGTACTCTCACACTCGACATGACCATGCCACACATCTTGAGATCGTTATGAGTACAATGAGAGAGCAAAGGATGTATGCTAAACTCTTGAAGTGCCTCTTTTGGATGGATCAGATTCACTTCCTTCTCCATGTCATCTCGGAGACATGGGTATCAGTAGACCTAGAGAAGGTGAGAGCAGTGGTTACCTGGGAGCAGCCAAAGAATGTCTTCAAGGTATGATGTTTCTTGGTACTGGCTGGTTACTACATTTTGTTTATACAATACTTCTCACGCTTAGCAGCGCCGTGGACGTGCTTGACTATGAATGGTGGGAAGTACATTTGGTCAGAAACGTGCAATTCAACGTTCTAGGAGATGAAGGGGATATTGACATCAACACCAATTATAGACCTTCCATAGCCGGGAAAGAGTTATATTGTTTTCTATGATGCATCTGGCATCGGGTTTGGATCAGTTCTTATTCAGGAAGATCGTGTTGTTGCGTATGGGTCTCAGCAGTTGAGGCCACATGAGAGGAACTATCCTACACACAACCTCGAGTTGGCTGCTGTTGTTCATGCTTTGCGTTGTTGGAGGAACTATCTCATGGGAGATAAATTTGTGGTATATACTGACCACAAGATCCTCAGGCACATATTAATGCAGGGTGACTTGAATCTAAGACAACAGATGTGGGTAGAGTACCTATAGTCTTTCGACTTCGATCTTGCTTATACGCCTAGGAAAGGCAATGCTGTGGCAGATGCACTGAGAAGGAGGACTCAGTTACATGCAGTTCAGGAGGCCAGGATTGAGTGAAAGCTAATGGATATGTTCTCTGACATGCATTTGGAAGTGCACAACAGAAAATTACAAACGGTTCTTTCTTCTGTAGCCATTACCTCTACTCTTTTAGATCGAGTCCGAATGAGGTAGCTATCAGACCCTGAGGGCCTAGTCCTACAGGAGGGTGTGTTAGATTGATACCCTACTCTAGGATGGTTGTATATCTGAGAGATTGTACGTCTACATGGAGTTCGACACTCCATTGTTTTAGATAGGGATGCAAGTTTTACTTCACACTTCTGTAAGGGTCTACTGAGGGCTTTGGGTACACAGGTACTTTTTAGTACATCATACCATCCCCAGACTGATGGCCTGTCTGAGCGTACAATCCAGGTGCTTGAGGATATGATCCGAGCTTGCAGTCTAGTCTTTGGAGGTACATGGGAGAAGAATATCCCTCTAGTGGAGTTCTCCTATAACAACAGTTTTTAGGTGACTATTCAGATGGCACCTTATGAGGCTTTGTACGGTAGGCCATATCGATCACCATTATGCTGGCTAGAGTCAGGAGAGGCAGCTTTGCAAGGACGTCGTCTTGTTTTGGATACCTCAGAGTAGATAGAGTATATATGGAAGAGGATGTCTATAGCACAGTCTTGGAAGAAGTCTTATGATGATCAGCGGAGACAACCTTTGGTGTTCAAGGTCGGAGATCGGGGTTTCCCGTGTGTTACCCCGAGGTTGGGACATAAGAGGATTAGGAGGTCAGGGAAGATTTCAATAAGATACTTCGGGCCGTTTGAGGTTCTGGAGAGAGTCGGGATGGTTTCTTACTGGCTGCAGTTACCTCAGAGGTACCAGGATATGCATGACGTCTTTCATGTTTCTCAGCTTCAACAGTATTTCTCAGGCTCATCTCATGCTTTTCAACACGAGGAGGTTGAGTTGGAGTAGGATGCATCTTTAGAGAAGCATCCTATCAGGATTTTTGATCAAAGTACAAAAGTACTCCATGACCCGTCTGTTCCTCTAGTATGGGAACAATGGTAGAACGACCACATACATGACGAGACTTGGGAGAGGGAGGCTGATATGCGATCGTAGTGGCCAGAGTTGTTCGAGGTTTATTCTTCTACACCATGTTAGGGAAATTAGAGGACAAATTTCTTTAAGGGGGGAAGTATGTAAGAACCCACCACCTCAGATTCAGGTACAAATCTCTTTTTATAGCATCTCTTCTTTTTATAACATAACTTTCATTTCATTACACAGAACTGAGGATCGTTAAGGTTTAGTGTCTTGGAAACAAGGAACATAATACATGAAAAAACATAAATTTTTTTTATTAAACACTTGAAATGATTCTCCTTTAGTTCATCCTAGGATCATTACTGCATCTCATAACCTGGGGACATACATCAAAAGAAAGGGTGAGCAGAAGGCCCAGTAAGGGAAACAAGAGAAACATTTTACATGTGAACTTGAGATACTTCAATAAGGACATAAAAAGAACTTTAAGGCATGAGAAAGAAATCATGAGATACATCATAATAAAAATAAAATATTTCATAACTTGAAGATGTGGATGCAACATTTAATGTTGACAATCGTTTCGTTTCACCAAGGTCCATCCCCAAGGTGTCTTTAAAAATTACCAAGGTTATTCACCAAGGCGTCGTTAAATTGGTCATCTCTAGAGATTAAGTCTTTACCCAATGCATTGGAGCGCCATCAGGGAGCACCCTTAAATTTGCCTTTATTATCATGTGAGCCACATATACCATCATCAAACCTTTCATAAATAACCCATATAGCATAAAATAAATGGGTTTCATTTCATAATCATAACGTTTTAAAAACTGCTTTAAAGACATGATCTTTACGTTACTTTAATCCCACGGAAAGGGAAAGCGGGTATCATGTATGTAAATCCCAGAATTTAAAATAGAACATTTTTATATATATGTGAATACCCCTGTAGAAATAATATCTTTGATTATTCACTTTATAACATAAAATAATTTTGAGAAAGAGAGGCATTTTGAGAAGAAAATTCTGCAGCATAACGACTACGTTACAAGGTTTTAGAAAACTTTGAAAAGAGAGGGAACATGGGTCGAACAATCATAATTGACCTAAAAAATAGTAGTGGGACATAATAAAAAGGATATATGGACATGGTGATGCAATTTCAAGGACATACCATTTGAAATGAAAAACATGGAAGGAAGACAAAAATTTGATTTCTCTTATGAAAATTCGGCAGCCTCACGGCGTCACTTAAACTTCAACAAAAATGAATTGAATAGATCAAATTGGGTATCTAATAATATTATCTTAAGAGATCCGTATGATAGATATAGAGATCATACCCCAACATAATAAAAAGGATCTTGAAATATTTTACATGAAAATCAAACTTGAAAAATGAGAAGGGTGAAAGAATCACTTAAAAATTCGGCAGCCTAACGGCGTCACTTAAACATTCATAAAACGAAATGATGAGAGTAAGAGGGGATCTATCATCATATAAACATGAAAGGGCAGTAAGAGGAATATAAAATAACATCCTCTCACATAATAACATGGATCATAAAAGGATGACATAAAAGAGATTACATGAAAAGAAAGAGAGAGGTCGGATCCCTTACCTTAAAACGTGACTCTTGAAACTCAATGTTTTGGACCTTGAGGGCTTGGGGGAACCTTGAGAGGGCTCCTTGGGAGGTAAGGAGACCAGAACATAGTTCGGGGAGAGTTGGGAGTGAAAACTAAAGGAGTAAAGGGTGGGTATTTATAGGGAAAGTGAGGGGACACGACATTAATGGCCAAGGGACACCTCATTAGTGGTTTTGGAAAAACCATGGGCTTGCCCATGGTATTTTCCCATGGTATTGGCCACTTGGGACACCAAATACCTTATCTTACTATTCATAAGTCGACCATATTGATTAGATACTTAATACATCATTTAATGATGTCATTAAACACCCATAACTTAGAAACTATACTTTAACTATTCATCGAAAATTCAACTTTCTCAGAATAATCCCAAAATTTCACCTTAACCAAATATCAATGCTTTGATTTCAAAAATGAAATCCATTTTATAAAAATAATTTTCTAAATATTTTTAATTAAGTTTTTAATTAAAAAAACACTATTCACCACAAATTCATTTTTTTCAAAAATATACCCAAAAATTACCTTAACATAATATCGATGCTCTGAGTTCAAAAATAAAGTCCTTTTTATAAAAATAATTTTCTAATTATTTTTAATTAAATTTTTAATTAAAAAATAGTATTCATCTGAAAAAACTAATACTTGACTAATAATTTATGAAACCGTTATTTACCCATTTTATTCAATCACAATACATAATCTAGGTGTCTAAATTATATTAAAACATTCTTTCAGTGAAATTACTAATCCATTTGGTCACATTACTAATCCTAAGCGTAAAATCACTATTCATAATTTACTATTCATCAAAAATTAATGTTATCTTATTAGACTCCAAATTATTTCCTGAACACTTTTGTAGAAGACCTTTTTTTGAAAATCATTACACATCCTTAATTATTTAGGGTTTACATAAATGTTTTAAAATATCCCTTTTTCAAAAATTCATCAATAAAATATATCCTAAAATTATCCGGAAAAATGAAAATCCACAAACATCACTAAAGGAAGAGATCTCAATTTATTCACCCGAAAAGATTACACAAGGAAGCTAGGGTCTCGTCACATAGCCCCTTATAACACCGGCATAAGACCTAAGTGTAAGGTGTGCTATGGTGAGAGAATCTGAGGGAGGCTCAGATAACATTTCCCTAGTAGTAATCTCTACTAACTTGAACTTCTCCCGTAGGCGTTTCCGTTCAAGCTTGACACGCAGGAGTTCGGCTTGAGCTTGGTCCAAAGCAAAGCCCACAGATGCTACCTCCTTCCCAAGCTCTGATAATTGGGCTTCATAAGGGTCGAGTCTACTGGATGAAGCCATCGACTCCTCCTTCTGCATTAACCATTTATATCTTATTAAATCATTAAGAGTAAGTTAATATACAACTCAAAAATATTGGGTCGTTACATTCTTCCCCCCTTAAGAAATTGTGTCCCCGAAATGTATACTTGAGGGCTAGTCGAAAAGGTGAGGGTACTTTTGCTTCATTGTTTCCTCAGGCTCCCAAGTCGCTTCTTCATATTTATGATTCCTCCACAACACTTTCACAAGGTGGGTAGTCTTGTTTCGTAGGACCTTGTCTCTACGGTCCAATATCTCCACTGGCTGCTTCTCATAAGAGAGGTCATGTTCCACTTGTACCACCTCTGGGTTCAGTAATGCGAAGGGTCGGGTATGTACTTCCTCAAGAGAGATACATGGAAGACATCATGAACTTGAGCTAGGTTCGGTGGAAGTTCTAGACGATAGGCCACTGCTCCTATGCGATCAAGCATTTCATAGGGGCCAATGTACCTAGGGCTGAGCTTCCCTTTCTTCCCAAACCGCATGACTCTCTTCCATGGAGAAATTCAAAGGAATACTTTGTCACCAACACCAAACTCCAAGTCCCTTCGACGATTGTCAGCATAGCTCTTCTGCCGACTCTGAGCAGCCTTTATGTGTTGTTGGATGGCATGAACCCGTTCTGTCATCTCTTGCACAAGATCAGGCAAAAGAAGCTTTCTCTCACCCATTTCATCCCAACAAGTGGGATTTCTACATCGCTTTCCATACAGAGCTTCATAGGGTGCCATCTGAATACTTGAATGGAAGCTGTTGTTATAGGAGAACTCAACTAATGTGAGGTGTTGATCCCATCCACCTTTAAATTCCATTGAGCATAATCTCAGCATGTCTTCCAGTGTCTGAATAGTCCTTTCAGATTGGCCATCAGTTTGAGGATGATAGGCCGTACTAAAATTCAATTCAGTATTCAGAGCATGTTGAAGACTTCTCCAGAATTTTGATGTGAATCTTGGGTCATGATCAGACACGATGGATAGTTGTACCCCATGCAGCCTTACCACTTCCTTCACGTATATCTTGGCAAGATGATCCAGAGAGAAATCTTCCTGAATAGAGATAAAATGGGCTGTCTTGGTTAGATGGTCCACAATAACCCTTATCGCATTGTTTCCTTTGGATGTTTTCGGGAGACCAGTTACAAAGTCCATAGTGATATTATCCCACTTCCATAATGGTATGGGTAGCGGTTGTAATACCCCGTTAGGAAGTTGTCGTTCTGCCTTTACTTGCTGACACACCAGGCACCTTGTAGTGTAATCAGCAATCTCCCTCTTCATATTATCCCACCAATAATGATCACGAAGGTCTCTATAAATCATAGTGCTTCCCGGATGTATAGAGAATGTAGAGCTATGAGCTTCATCCATCAGTTCTTTCTTTATCTCTGGAATAGATGGAACACATAGTCTTGTACGAAATTTCAATACACCTTCTTGATCAATATTGAAATCAGGGAACTTCCCATCTTTTACAGCCTCCAACTTCTCCTATAGCAAAGGATCTTCTTTTTGAGCCTTCTTGATCTTCTCTAGTAATGAAGGTTGAGAAATCATTTGGGATAGGGTTGATGATGTCCCTTTCCTTATAATTCCCATGTCCAGTTTTACTAGATCTTTAATCAAGGGATCTCCTAGGATCCTCATTGTTGCGAGAACAACATGATCTTTCCTGCTTAACGCATCCGCGACTTTGTTTGCCCTTCCAGGGTGATAATGAATTGAACAATCATAGTCTTTAATAAGCTCCAACCATCTCCTTTGTCTCATGTTCAATTCTTTATGTGTGAAAATATACTTTAGACTTTGGTGGTCAGTGTATATATCACATGTCTCCCCATAAAGATAGTGCCTCCATATCTTTAGAGTAAAAACAACTGCCGCTAGCTCTAGATCATGCGTAGGATAATTCTGCTCATGAATCTTCATCTGTTGAGATGCATAAGCAATTACCTTGTCATTTTTCATGAGGACGCACCCAAGCCCTTTCCGAGATGTACCGCTAAAAATAACGAATCCTTCTCTGATAGAGGGTAGTGTTAACACAGGTGCAGTAACCAATCTCTTCTTCAGCTCATGGAAACATTCCTCACATTTCTTTGTCATAATGAACTTAACCCCTTTTCGAGTCAACTTGGTTAGTGGATTAGAAAGCCGTGAAAAGTTTTTCACAAACCTCCTATAATATCCCGCTAAACCAAGGAAACAACGAATCTCAGTCCCTGTTGTGGGTTGAGGCCACTCCTCCACAACCATTGTCTTTGCAGGGTCAACCAAGATTCCTTCATTGGTTACGATGTTCCCCATGAAAGCCACTTGTTGTAACCAAAACTCACACTTTCTGAACTTCCCAAAGAGACTCTCCTTCCGCAGAGTTTTCAATATAACCCTTAGATGATCTTCATGCTCCTCACGACTTTTTGAATATATCAAAATATCATCAATAAAAACAACCACAAATTTATCAACGTAGTCCTTAAAGACTCTATTCACCAAATCCATGAAAATAGCAGGATCATTAGTCAAGCCGAAGGGCATAACAGTAAACTCATAATGCCCATATCTTGATCGGAAGGCAGTCTTTGGAATGTCTTCCTTCTTCACCCTCAGTTGATGATAACCAGATAGAAGGTCAATCTTAGAGAAGAATTGAGCCCCGCGAAGTTGGTCAAATAAATCATCAATTCTTGGAAGAGGATATATGTTCTTCACTGTGATCCCGTTCAGTTCTCTATAATCAATGCATAGCCGCATTGATCCATCCTTCTTCTTCACAAAGAGAACTGGTGCTCCCCAAGGAGACACACTCAGTCGTATAAACCCCTTCTCCAACAAGTCTTGGAGTTGTTTCTTTAACTCTTCTAGCTCCACATTTTTCATTCTATATGGAGTCTTTGATATCGGTTGAGACCCAGGTACGAGTTCAATGGAGAACTCTACCTCTCTTTCTCGGGGAGGTCCAGGTAACTCCTCAGGAAATACATCCATGTATTCTTGAACAATCAGAACATCTTCTATTTGTATGCTCCCTTTTACTTATTCATCATCACCCATTAACTCCATAAAGAATGCTATAGGAGGTGCTTATAGATAGGGATCAGTTCGGGATATCTCTCCTTGGAAGATAACTGTAGGTCGCTCATTCAAGACTACTGAGATTTCCTTACTTCTGCATTTGATCTTAGAATTATTCTTTGAGAGCCAATCCATCCATAGTATAATGTTGAATTCCATCATGGGAATGACCACTAGATTTGCGATAAGATTGTTATCACCAAAGTAAACACTAGAGTCTCTAAATACTGTTGATGCAAGGATAATCCCACTTGGAGTATTGATTTACAACTCTACCTCTAGAAGTTCGGGGATTGATTCTATATTCCTTGAAAACTTGGAGGAAATAAAGGAATGAGTAGAACCAGAATCAAATGAAGTACTTTCTCGTTTTGAGAGGACAACAAGGGTACCTACTACCACATCATTCGGATCTTCAACTTCAGTTGTTGTGATAGAGAAAGCATGACCTTGCTCCCTTGGCCTCTAATGAGGTTGATGGTGATTCTCCACCACCGCCCTCAGATTTGGACATTGGATAGCAAAGTGCCCAAGCTGTCCACACTTGAAGCATGTGACTTCGGGTAGGGCCAGAACCATCTTTCCTATGACGTTAGTGTTGGGAAGCTGAGGCTTCACCTCACTATGACAATTCCGAGCAATATGGCCTCCTCTTCCACACTTTTAGCACTTTCCACTTCCGTTCAAGCAGTTCCCCAGATGATTCTTCCCACATTTATTGCATGTGGTAAGTTTCATTTGCTTTCCACCTATTCCCTGATCAAAAGACTTCCCTAAAATGGGCTCCAACAATCTCTTTTTATTCATTTGGATTATGAGACCACTGTGTCTCACCAAACTCCAGCTCGACTTTCATAGCACTTAGAACTATTTCTTCATAGCTATCATAGTCCCTGTTGGATAGATTCATCCGCAGATGAGGTCGTAGTCCACCAAAGAATCTATCAACCTTCCCATTAGGGTCTATGACAAAGCTTGAGGTATAATAGGAAATCCTTGTGAAGTTCATCTCATAGCTTCCGACAGATTCGTTCTCCTTCTGCTTCAGCTCGAGAAACTCTTTCTCCATTCTCGTTCTCACGGAACGAGCGAAATACTTGTTAAATAAAATTCCCCGAAATTCTTCCCACTCCATAGCT
Organism: Viscum album; assembly: GCA_963277665.1. Lineage (NCBI taxonomy): Eukaryota > Viridiplantae > Streptophyta > Magnoliopsida > Santalales > Viscaceae > Viscum > Viscum album. The sequence goes on from OY728125.1 coordinate 1,700,567,767, forward strand.
TCCATCTCTCATTGTGGCTTCGTGTTTTTTATCAGTGACCAGCACTGATCAGCTTCTCCCTCTAGGCGGTAAACAGCAAGGGTGACTTTTTCTTCTTCCGAACAATGAAGTACAGAAAAGATCTTTTCAATGGAGCTTATCCATTATTCCGCAACCAATGGGTCAGTAGATCCACTGAATGTTGGCGGTCGTTGACGCATGAAGGACTCAACAGAGTGTTGTTCCCTACGTGGTGAGGTCGGCCTCTCAGCTTGATTCAAGTTATTACTCATAACTTGAGTCAGTTGGTTCATCATTCGCATGAATGTTTCCATTCCGGATTCCATCGGAGGTCCGTCAGCACATGGTGCATTGTGGTCACCATCGGCACGGTTCCTCCTATTTCCCGCCATTTTCTAAAAGAATAAAACCTTAGTAAGAAACTTATTTCATTTATGAATCATTTAACTTTGACTTCATGCTTAGACAATTACACTTTTCTATAATTCCTTCATAATGATTCATAAAAAAACTGCGATTAACCAAACATATCCCCTGGGAGTGTCGTAACCAAGAGTGCAGCAAGGCCCGTTATCGTGCACCAGTTCCCATTCGAGTCTAGCTCAAAGAGGAGTTTTTGGGTTTTACCCCTATGTACATCTGTGCCAGAGCTGCCTCTACCTGCTCATATCCAGACAGGGATGTATTTATTTGATAAACCACTTACTCAATACTTACCAAAATACCAGGAATTTTTCCTATATTTAAACTTTTCTATAGGGTTATTCCTAAAGTTTTTATATCCTAATTTCCACAAATAACTAAACCATCCTTTGATACCAACTATAGCATCCCGTCTTTTTATAAGATAACTTTCATTTCATTACACGGAACTGAGGATCGTTAAGGTTTAGTGTCTTGGAAACAAGGAACATAATACATGAAAAAAAACATAAAACATTCTTCTTAAAAACTTGAAAGGCTTCTCCTTTAGTTCATCCTAGGTTCATTGCTACATCTCTTAACCTGTGGACATACATCAAAAGAAAGGGTGAGCAGAAGGCCCAGTAAGGGAAACAAGAGAAACATTTTACATGTGAACTTGAGATACTTCAATAAGGACATGAAAAGAACTTTAAGGCATGAGAAAGAAATCATGAGATACATCATAATAAAAATAAAATTTTTCATAACATGAAGATGTGGCTGCAACATTTAATATTGACAATTGTTTCGTTTCACCAAGGTCTGTCCCCAAGGTGTCGTTAAAATTACCAAGGTTATTCACCAAGGCGTCGTTAAAATGATCATCTCTAGAGATTATGTCTTTACCCAATGAATTGGAGCGCTATCAGGGCGCACCCTTAAATTTTCCTTTATTATCATGTGAGCCACATATATCATCATCAAAAATTTCATAAATAACCCATATAGCATAAAATAAATGGGTTTCATTTCATAATCATAATGTTTTAAAAACTGCTTTAAAGACATGATCTTTACGTTACTTTAAACCCACGGAAAGGGAAAGCAGGTATCATGTATGTAAATTACAGAATTTAAAATAGAAAATTTTGATATATATGTTAATACCCCTGTCTAAATAAGATCTTTGAGTATTCACTTTATAACATAAAATAATTTTGAGAAAAGAGAGGCATTTTGAGACGAAAATTCTGCAGCATAACGTCTATGTTACAAGGTTTTAAAAAACTTTGAAAAGAGAGGAAACATGGGTCGAACAATCATAATTGACCCATAAAAAAGTAGAGGGACAGAATAAGAAGGATATATGTACATGGTGATGCAATTTCAAGGACATACTATTTGAAATGAAAAACATGGAAGGAAGACAAAAATTTGATTTCTCTTATGAAAATTCGGCAGCCTCACGACGTCACTTAAACTTCAACAAAAATGAATTGAATAGATCAAATAGGGTCTCTCATCATATGATCATAAGAGATAAATATGATTGATATAGATATCATACCCCAAAATAATAAAAAGTAACTTGAAAGATTTGACATGAAAATCGAACTTGAAAAATGAGAAGGGTGAAAGAATCACTTAAAAATTCGGCAACCTAACGACGTCACTTAAACTTTAATAAGATGAAATTATGAGATTAAGAAGGGATATCTCATCATATAAACATGAATGGGTAGTAAGAGGAATATAAAAGAACATCCTCTCACATAATAACATGGAGCATAAAAGGAATGATATAAAAGAGATTACATGAAAAGAAAGAGAGAGGTCAGATCCCTTACCTTAAAACGTGACTCTTGAAACTCAAAGTTTTGGACCTTGAGGGCTTGGGGGCACCTTGGGAGGACTCCTTGGGAGGTAAAGAGACCAGAACTTCGTTGGAGGAGAGTTGGGAGTGAAAAATAAAGGAGTAAAGGGTGGGTATTTATAGGGAAAGTGAGGGGACAAGGCATTAATGGCCAAGGGACACCTCATTAGTGGTTTTGGCAAAACCATGGGCTTGCCCATGGTATTTTCCCATGGTATTGGCCACATGGGACACCTCATACCTTATCTTACTATTCATAAGTCGACCATATTGATTACATACTTAATACATCATTTAATGATGTCATTAAACACTCGTAACTTAAAAACTATACTTTCACTATTCATCGGAAATTCAACTTTCTCTGAATAATCCCAAAATTTCACCTTAACCAAATATCAATGCTTTGATTTCAAAAATGAAATCAATTTTATAAAAATAATTTTCTAAATATTTGTAATTAAATTTTTAATTAAAAAAAAACTATTCACCGCAAATTAATTTTTTTTAGAAAAATCCCCAAAAATTACCTTAACATAATATCTATTCTCTGAGTTCAAAAATAAAGTCCTTTTTATAAAAATAATTTTCTAATTATTTTTAATTAAATTTTTAATTAAAAACACTATTCATCTGAAAAAACTAATACTTGACTAATAATTTATGAAACCGTTATTTACCCATTTTATTGAATCACATTACTTAATCTAGGTGTCTAAATTATATTAAAACTTTCTTTGAGTGAAATTACTAATCCATTTGGTCACATTACTAATCCTAAGCGTAAAATCACTATTTATAATTTACTATTCATCAAAAATTATGTTGATCTTATTAGACTCCAAATTCATTACTGAACACTTTTGTAGAAGACCATTTTTTGAAAATCATTACAGATCATTAATTATTTAGGGTTTATATAAATGTTTTAACATATCCATTTTTAAAAAATTCATCAATAAAATATACCCTAAAATTATCCGGACCAAAGAAAATCCACAAACATCACTAAAGGAAGAGATCTCAATTTATTCACCCGAAAGGATTACACAAGGAAGCTAGGGTATCGTCACATAGCCCCTTATAACACCGGCATAAGACCTAAGGGTAAGATGTGCTATGGTGATAGAATCTGAGGGAGGCTCAGATAACATTTCCCTAGTAGTAATCTCTACTAACTTGAACTTCTCCTGTAGGCGTTTCCGTTCAATCTTGACACGCTGGAGTTTGGCTTGGGATTGGTCCAAAGCGAAGCCCACATATGCTACCTCCTTCCCAAGCTCTGATAAGTGGGCTTCATAAGGGTCGAGTCTACTGCATGAAGCCATCGACTCCTCTTTCTTCATTAACCATTAACATCTTATTAAATCATTAATAGTAAGTTAATATACTACTCAAAAAGATTGGGTCGTTACACTTTTATGGGATTTTTATGGAAAAATGGAGAATCTAGAAATTTTCAGAGTACACGCCGTGTACTTTATGAGTACACACCATGTACTCCTCTGCCGCTTGAAGCCATGTGTTGGCCATGTCTAGGCCACACACATGGTGTGTAGGGGTGACGTGGAGGCCAATTTTGTTGGAGTACGGAAAAACCCACTACACGCCGTGTACTTTAAAAGTATAGGTCGTGTACTTTTTTTTCATTAATCGACCCGGGGTCGCGCCTAATGATCATTAACGTCTTCTTCTCCGCCTAATTTCGTCCAGAGTGTCCAAGGAGGCCAATTCTTCCCTGAACCACTAATACGACACTGGTTTTCTTTATCGATCTCCGTCAATTGCAGAAGAATCGCAATGGTGAGTTCTTGGTTCTTCTTTAGCCTCGTTTTCTGATTATTCCTCTCATGTGAGTTATCTGAGGATGAACGTTTTTGATGTTTTTGCATATCTACTCCATTCTAGGATGATTCAAAGGTCGAGGTTCATGTATATCAAACATCGAGGATCATGGTAGGTGGTAGTTTTCCCTACATTGAAGTTCTTTGTGTTTTGGTTGCAAAACTGCCAGATACCCATGTATCAGTTATCCCAGGTTTGGGATTTTGATCCCATTATTTAATTGCCCAATATTTCTTCTTATCTTATGATTAATTGTTGCTAATATATTCTTGGTTTCATGTTGATGATCACCCCATGGTTGTTTTATCCCCATGTTTGTGTGTTTATCTCCATTTGGCACCGTTGCCTGTGAGGAAAGCCCTATTGCAATTATTAGTTTGAATGTTTTCACTAATTGAATGTGTTCCCAGCTGTTAAATTACTTTTGATTCATGGTTTCTATTATACAAGTAGTAGTTTATCTTACTTTGGACTGCTAACAGTCGATTACGCATGACTTGACTACTCAGGGCTGTGAGAACCTAGTGTGGGAGATCAAAGAGGGAATATTCGATTAAAGTGCTTCCCTAGAGGGTCTGTTGGTTCATTTTAGTACACAAGACCTACGGGAATTGGGCTTTTTGCTTCCCAAGAGTGTTCTTAGGTTACCCACGCATCGAGACGATTGGAGGAATTAGACGTAAGTGCTTCCTCAGAGAGTCTGTAGCTATCATTTCAAGACCATAGGGGAATTGACGTGAGCGCTTCCCAGAGTGTCTGTTCCTTGTTTGATTACTAAACTAAAAGGGTCTTCTAGTTTTAGGCACCCAGAGAGTCAGTGTGAATTTTGATTGTTGGTTGTGACGAGTCCACCAAGCCAAATAACAAGCTTGGGTTTTGTACTGCTTATGTTTAGGTAGTCTTTTTAGATACCTATTGTGTTACTTTCTTACCTTGGACTAGAAAACATTTCTAGTTTTCCCTGCATGTGTAATTAAATAAATGTGAATGGTAATTAATAGAATTTTTACTGAACTACTCCTAGTTCATTGCTGTGTTTATTTTCCCTTACTTTTTCTATATTACTCACTGATAGTAGGGCACAAATCTTGTGGTGGTTGCCTACTAGGATTAGTCTCACACCCTATTTGGGTACTACTTTTCGACCTAAACAGATTATATGGTTGAAGGTGTAGATAGGGATTGTGGTCCTTCTACCTCAGGTACTTGATTGCTAGTTAGAGATGAAGAGCATGGGACTCGGATTTGGCTCGCGATGCTGCTGGAGTTTATGTTTATGTTTAGTAATTTGGTTTCAGTAGTATTTCAGAATGTTTATTTATTTACTGCTTTCCATAGATACATGTACCGTACTAAATCATTATTTTATCAGACATTGCTTATACTTTTACTTCATTTGTCGTAAGCTGTTTACTGCTTCCACTATTGATTATGTTATTTCTTTTGCTGCATACTTTACCAAATGAGGGCATATTTTTCCCACTGACTAACCAAGGCCCTCGCTGCTAGTCGACAGCCTCTGGCATTTGGGGAAACACATTTGAGGTCATGTGGAGAACCGGGTATGGGGCACCGGTTATGTGGCTCCAGATTCGGGTCATTACAAAACTCAATTTCTAGCTTCCCAAAACATCATCCAGGTTTCTCACAGACCACAAACACATGGGTTCCTAATTCCCTTCGATATTTTGGCTTTAATCCAATTTAAAAACAATTTATATTACTATTAATATCCCAGATAAAATTTGGAATGTACCATTTAAAATAGGTGAAATTTTATTCATATATCTCGATATAATCTTCCCACATTCGTATTAATTGCAACAATTTATTTATCACCAATCATTAGACATCCTTTGGATGATATTTATTAAGAGAAATATTCAAAAATTCATCAAATTTCATTGAGACAATCAATTCATTTACACTTATACTTTTAATCATTGACCACCACTGATCATCTTCACCTTCAAAATGAAAAATAGAGAGACAAAACATTTGATTATTTGAGCACCCAATTATATAAAAAATATTTTCTAGTGATTCAATCAACCCTTTAGCTTGCACATGGTAAGATGATTCTGTGAATGATTTGGGATGTTTCCTCATAAAATGATCCACTACCAACATATTCATCTACCATTTATCTGGTTGATTTAGTGCAGGAAAACCACCATGATTTATCTCCTTAGTCAACCAATCCATCACTACAAAAACTATTCAATTATGATTCTGAACATCTTAAGTTGCTGATATTGAATGTTATTTTCCTCTGTATGCATTCCCAACATTGTTGCCTTATTTCCCCTATGGAATACCAATGTGAAAAATCATACCTAAGACCAAGAAACATGATAGCCTTAAAAATATATATAATTTCAAATTTACCTTAACATAAAAAAGGTTAGGGATATTCTATTAATAATATCCTAAACCATAAATTTATCTAAACCGACCTATGATACAAACAATAAGGCCCGGGCCATAAACATTACTCAATCATGAGTTAAGTCAACAATTTATCATTAATTTACATCGATTATATTTTTAGGTTTATATATTTAGATAATTATGTCATAAATCAAACATAAAAACATAAATATTGTATGTATACACTTCTACTCACTATCCATTTTTTTCATAAACAAAAACATCTAAAAAGATATATGGTTTAGTTTCATGTTTAAAGATCATATCATTTCTAGGATCCCATCACTGACTCTATTCTTTTTTATGTCTTGTGAAAAGCATTTGAAAACACTGGATGAGCATAAAAATATCAATAAGGGATACATAATGAAGGAAAACTATTATTATTGGGTTAACATGTAAACCATGAATTCTTTACAAAAAAACTTTTCACCATCTTGAAGTATTAATTAAACATCACTAAATATAAGTTCATTGATTAATCTTTTATTATCAAAATATTACCTTGAAATCCATATAATGTAACATTTAAAATATAATGGTAACATGGGATAGAATCATACATAAATAGAATAACCACACGATCGAATTTCATAAACATCACTAAGTGGAATAGCTATATGAACGACTTCAATAGATATTTCATTGGAGGATATAATGTATCCACTAGTTCTTGATATATCACAAAACCACCAATCATTTGTTTATCACGTAACTATTAGTTTTTTGTTTTTCACATAACGACATGTCAAATTTCTATATACAATTATATAGTCAAAACACATAAATGATTGAAATTATTAACATTACACATATATGATTTACAAAGACTTGGAATCATTTATTGATGTTGATACAATAAAACATTGTAAAAAACATTTTCAATGACAAAAATATAGGAAAATGTAAAATGGTATTTATTTTTTATTTTATAAAATTTTTCCTTTTAGAGGATGGAAAATAACAAAAAACGGTTATGGTAGTGCAGAAGTCATTTTCTCCACATACATTACAGTCATTCCATTTTTAGTTTAAGGAAATAAACCAAATAAAAATGATTCCCTTTTGAAAATTGTTGAATGAAATTAAAATACAATTGTTTCATTGTACACTATATAACATATGATGGTGTATATTATCAAAATATGCATCAGTGAAAGGAGATCGAGATGAAGTCCCATACATTGAATCTGACTTGTCTCGTAGGTTATTGAAATTCCTAAATAATAAAAATAGGATAATTTATTAATTCTTTGGAACCTTTTTACGTTAATTATTCCTTATATATCCCTTATTATAATGTTATAATAATTACTTAACTAGTTAAGTTCAAATTGGACATTTTGTCTATATTCGGTACTTGAGTCAAAAATAAACTTATTTTGACGTAAATTTTCCATGTGATATAATGTCCATCTACTATAAAAAATTATAAATGATTCAAATATCATATATATCAGGAATTTATGTATTTAAAATAAATCATAATATTTGGAGATAGGAAATGTAATGCATCTTTTATGGAGATGGTAGATCGTACGTACGCATGAATACTGCATTCATTTATTTTCCTAATTAATAGAATAATAATTAAATAATATAAATGTATGTTATAATAAAATTATTATATTAATTTATTATATGAGTCATAAGTTTAATATAACCATCCTATATAGGTAACATGTACAGAGGTAACAAGTCATATCTCTTTTATGGAGAGGTAGTCTACACTTCCTCAAACGAAATGTCATACTCATGCAACATGGAAGGAATAAAGGCATGTTCTAAAAAATTTATAGAAATATAGAGACAATAAAAATATAATATATATCACATGTAAAAATAGTTTTTATTATAATGTCATCCAAGAGAGGTGGTAGGACGAAATTGAACAATCATCGTTTCATGAGGCAATAGTTCGCCATACAGAAAAACCGTATGTTCGTTACCTATTACATTGATCTATGTGTATGTGTAGATCAAAAACATATCCTAAACCATTCAACTATATTTAGGATACATTTGATTGTATGTAATAATAAAATAAGAATATTTTGGTGAGTAGATAATGGAAATGAATCTAAAAAACATGAGAGAATGTGTTACCACTTAATCAGGTAACATCTTTTGGATTATACCAAAAGGCTTCCTTTGATGAATTTCCCCCCTTAGGGAGGTTCATAGAATGTGGGAGGGATTTCAAGAAGTTGTTTGTGTTTGAATTGGATGAACCAAAATTTTCTTGACATGTGTGTATTAGAGAAGAGTGGGTACCATTGTTATAGCACAGGGAAGGGCACCATTGGAAACACTTAAATTATTAAATTAATATAATTTAATTTTTTAAATAAAATATTTCCAACAAGAGATATGTAGAATTTAAGATGATAATAGTTCTAAATACTATCAAATAATAATTTTTATAAATTTAAATATTTCATTTTAAACCAAATATCATTTGTTTACTCTACATTGTTTTCTTTAAATTTTAATTGTGGTAACACCATTATTTTTATTAATATGATATTAATTATTCATATATGGGGTAAATTACAAATAATAGGACATTGGATGATTATTTATACCTTATAATAGTAACTATTGGATTTTAAAATACTTTTATAATTTTTAAATAATTTAATAAATTACTATTTCTATAAAGCATCAACTATGTCAATCTTTAGACACCTAATTTTATTTTATTTAAATAAAATATAAACATTGTGATAACATCGAACCAAAAAATTCCACTGTTTTATAACACTTCATATTCAAAAATAAAAATTGTGTTTTACAAAAATTATGTCACATAATATTTATTTTAATATTTATAATATCATACATTTGATTACATTATTAATAATGAAATCGATGCACCAACATTGTTTAATAATTAAATTAAATTATTTATTTTCTAAAAAATATAAATAAAATACCATGATGTAAGAAATATTTTCATATTTCTAATTAATATTTATAGTTAAGGATATCACTTATATAATCCCATAATAAACTTGTTTTATAAAAAATATATATGTTTATTTGATATTTTCATTCACATTAAATTAAAGGTTTTAAGTGTCCTAATCACACCGAAGATTCTTCAAAAAGAAAAAATATTCATCAAAATGGTTTTATTTGTCATAAATATCACATCCAATAGGATTAAGACATGTTTTAGGATATTTTTATATTTTTATAAAAACATTTACCTTTATTTACATGTTTTACCCCTTAATCGTGGTAAATAAAAATAATTATTAAAGTTATTATTCATCATATACAAAAATAAAATGGATGTATTTAAATAATATGGACCTTATAATTCCAAATATTGAATTTATTTTTACACATTAAGTGCATAGAAGTTGTAGTAATTAATTTAAAACTAATTCCCATTGTCAGAATGAAAAAAGACATTTTTTAAAAGTAAATACCATCAAAAGATTGACATGACATTATATCAAATTTCAATGTGACATTACACTTAATGACCTACAATGAATTTAATTATAATAATTTATTCAAAATGAAATTAAATACAAATGAAAAGGGAAATCTAAATATATTAAAAAATTAATGAAAAATGTAATTTATAATTAAAATGCAGTATTTTTCACTATTCATTTCAAAATTAATATTATCAGTAAAATTTAAAAATTCTTAAAATGTAAATTTTGATATCCTTCATCCAATTAAGAATTATATTTTATAAAATAGATAATATAAAAGTGAGGAAAATTATTTTTAAAAGTGTATCTCTATCAAAAGGCGGTAAAAATACATTTTTAAATGTATTAGAGTATTTAATGTTTAAATTTGATTTAATCTCTTTTTGGGCCTAAAAAATTTGTTGGATGAATTAAAAAATGATTAAAAAACTTGCATAATAATAATATAGTTAGTTATATAAATTTCTTCCAATACAATGGCTAGGTGTTAAATATGACTGAAATTAATAATATTCATAATGTATTATATTTCATATAACACTTTCTTCTGTAAAATTTATGATTTCAAAGAAATCAGTTGTTCCGTGTCTAGAATAGTATCATAAAAAGAATCACCTTTATTTTAAAATTAATATATTATTCTAAATATTAATAGTTTTGGAAAGGTCTTCTTATGTAATTACCTACGATGTTACATGATACTACTAAGGTGCTACCTCCAAGTGATACTATAGGATTTATGTGATCAACTACTACAACGAGTGTGATATAATCCATTTTTACTAGGGTGATGTTACCTATTAATACAAAAAACTGTGATTCATATATTATTTTGTGCTATGATGAAGATAAACATTATGTTACAATGTAATGTGTTTTCTAGGGATTAAATATTGTGATATAGAGTATCAAAATTCTTGGAAAATGATTGCTAAAATGATTTTAAATGTTTTAATAAAATACCAATTATGAAATATACATTTCATGTACACCAAAGAAAATACAGAGAAAATTAAATTTATTTTGTACACGTTTGAAGTCAAATTATATAGAATGATATTTGGGAAGTTTTTCCATGATGTATAACTTCATAATGAGGAGTTTAAGGATGCCAAAAATAAATTCGTAATAATATATAATGTAATTATTTATAATCTATTTGAAGGAGAGCTATTCTAGATTTAATGGATGGATAAATTCACAATTAGTACATGGGATGAGTTTTTCCATTTCAATGAAATTATATATTTTTGTTTTTAGTAGATGAATACCAAAATTGTTGTTAGACAGATCATGTATCTATATAATGAATTAATTGGTACATACATATGCATTTAATTCTGATGAAAATTGGTTTAAATGAAAATTAAAGATCTGGTGTAAATTATTGAGGGATGAATAACAATACAAATTTATTTTGTATTCATTTATAATGGATGTTATAGTGATGAACATATATATATTTTTTGGAAATTTAATTCAAACATAATAACCTGGTACCATAAATAATAGTATTAATAAGAAACATAAATTTTTAATCGTTATGAATCATTAAACAATTATTATATGTTTTATGATATGTTTGTGTGTGTGAGAATAGGTTGACGAAGAGGTGTTTTTGAAGAATCATTTTTTTCATGTAGTGTTGTGCGTGTAAATTTAATTAAATCCTTTTATATTTATGAATGGTAGAATAAGAATAAGATAGTAGTGCACTATATAATGATATTATAGTATATAGGAGGAATAATTTTCTATTTTATCTTTTTTACTGGAATATTTTATTTTTATAGGAATCAATTGATATGTGAGACACACAAAAAAATTCAAGAGACTAGAATGTGAGTTATAAGGATTTCCTTACCTTCTATGGTTAAGATAGTATTTGTTGGATCGTATGATCATTGGCTTTTCTATATCAGGTCAATAACTAGTTTCTCAAATTATGTATTAAACATTATAAATCTCATGTGCTCTCCTTTTCGGTTATTATGTTTTTATTAAAATCAAAATTCACTCAAAATAGTGTTGAAATATTTCATAAAAAATAACATAAAAGTGATAAATCTTGGATTCACCCCATCAATGATTCATTAATCTTGGGTTCCAATATTATAACGAGACCAAAATTATCTAAATTAAGAAAATTATTCAATTTTTAATTTACTTTTTCCTACTATAGAACAGTAAATTTGTATGGAAATATTTACTATATAAATGTTATGACGAAATAAAAATAGTAATTTTTTCATCATTGTTTTGTTCAAGTGACTTATTTTACTACATTACCAAATATAAAACACACATATATTTTAAAGGGAAATTTCATTCAAAAATGTTGGTTCATTACAATAGGAGACCTTAAAAAAAATTCCTCAAACATTTCATTATAATAATAATGGAGAAAAAATAAGAGGGTACTTCTAACTCATTTATTCTATCAGTTCCTATTATGCCTCTTCATACATCTTATTTTTCCAAAGTAGAGTAATAAGTTGAGTTTTATTATTATGTATTTTTTTATGACGATCCATAATATACAAAATATTTCCCTCATAGAGACATCATTCCCAAAATTTAAATAATCTGGATTTAGTACATGTGAGGGATATGGTATTTGAATCATTAACAAGGATACATAGAAAAAATCATCATCTTGGGAATGATTTTACATGAGTACAAGTCGATATTCCATACCTCTAATGTGATCAAGGATATTAAAGATACCAATGTATGTGTTACAATGATCTCCATTTTAACAAAACCTCCTGATTCTCATCTGAGGATATATGAAAGAAAATTGTATATCTAAACCCAATCTATAGATATCATGAACGATTTTCAATTTATGTCTTTCATCAAAATATGAGTTACACTAATTTATTGTTGAATGGATGCAAAATTATAAACCATTTCAATAACTAGTTCATGAATGAAAATAGTAAATTCTCAAAAATTATCACATTCAATTAGAGTTATTAATTTATTTCCTAATATATATTTATAAATATACATCTGAAAGATAGAGTGGGAGAGTTTTTTATAAGAGAACTTCAACAGAGGAAGATGTTGGTCAAATAAATCATTAATTTCCATTAATTATTTATATTATTATATCATAAATTGTATTGAGATTTTTTAGTATTTTCAATTTGTTTGGTAGTTATAGGCTACAAAAAAGATAAACTCTATGTTTAGATAATGTTGGGTAATTTTCTAAAACATTGATGTGAATCATAGACCAATATAAGAAACAATTGATAGTGATGGTCCACACAATGTCAAATCTAATATAATGTATATGTTAATAAGAATATTGATGGATAAGTCCTCCAAAATTGATATAATTTTTATTGTTTTTTTAACGGTCCACCATATCATATACAGAGATATATCATCTAGATTTCCTTTAATGAACCATGAACAAAATACCTAATTATGTTCTGAAATCTCCATATAGTTATGACTTACTCAGATTTTTTTTATTTTTTTCAAAATCCCCATTATGGTTTAGCAATAACCATTCATGGGTTATAGATTCCTAGATACTGAATCCAATGTTCTAAATTCAATGAAAATGAGCTCATAACCTTAGGACATCATGATCTATTAGTTAACCATATTAGGTGAAGCCATATCAAGTTACCTTTAATCAACACGAGACACCACCATCATCATTTAAGTCCCAACACCACCATCTTTAAAACCATCATATCACCACCCCAGTTACCAGAGAAACTACCCAGTGGAGTCCATCATGATCATTGTAAAACACCAAAGGATATCATCAAAAAAATCACAACCACAAGTCTAAGCCTTTTCCACAAACACCATAAATTTATGTGTAATTGTAAAATAATATATTTGTATTTTATCCGATATTAATTCACTTGAAATAATACTAATCATTTTGATAGAAATTTTGAAACTTCATTCTTCATATTTCCCCTAGAAGTTCTACTGGAGATCTCTATATATCCTTGTGGTCCATAGTTAGACAAATAATGTTGATCTATATGCATTACTCAATATCCTCTACATAACACATATTTTTATGCTAGATATTCTAATGTTCCAAATTTCATAATCCATCTAGCAGTATTGAACTCTTTGAATATACTCCTTCTTATGGAACTTATATTATTCTAAACACCCACATCATTAATTAGAGCTTCCATAATCTTCTTTATAATGAATTATTGAGAAATTATATGATTAGTATAGAATGACCTTCCAATATTTATGATTATAATTCCCATACTTTGTATATAAATGAATATGGGATCCATATAAATCCTATTAGTTGAAAAGGAGAATGAACTTCTTTATTAGAGAATCTGTAACATTATTCTCAATCTCATTATGATACTAAATTGTGTTGTTTTAATACATGATCGACTCTAGCTACCATAATTTGAAAATATTAAGCTTCTATTTTTAACATGTACTCAATACATTTGTTATTTTTATATATGTCACCCTTCTATTCATAGTGATAATTAATCTACATATCTAATGAGATGATTAATGGTTCCAAATCCAAATCAGAATTTAGATTGTTTTTATCAGGAATCTTCTATTATTTTGAGGAACAAGATATCAGTTTATCTTTTTCCCTTAGAACACAAACTACTGCTTTATTTTAAGCATCAATGTAGATAAAACACAGTTCCACATAGGTGGGTAGTGTGAGTACATGAGTACTGATTAAATGCTTATTAAAATCCAAGAAAATCCCTTCACATTCATTAGTCCATTCAAAAATTACACCATTATTATTTAGTTTTTTAACAGAATGGCCATTAAAGAGATGTTGCTCACAAAGGTTTTATAGTAACCATCTTTTTTAGGGAAGCAACAAGTATTAGTTATATATTTTGGTCTTGGAAAAATTTTGACCACCCTTTTTATCTAATGATCAATATATATTCCCTTATATATGATAACATCCCTAGAAAATTATACCTGAAGAATCCAAAACTCACATTTACTATACTTTCTATATATCAACATTTTCATGAATTGTAGAAAACTATTTACAAATTATCCAAACATGCCTCCTATAATTTATAGTATTTCATAATTTAGTCAAAAATGAAAACCAAAAATTTCATAAAGTAATTTCCAAAGACTCTACTCTTCAGGAACATGAATATTTATTGGGAAATGGTGAGTCTGATGGGAATTACTATGAAATCATAGTTCCTATAGATTGTATGAAATGTGTTCCTAATAATATCCTCATTTTCAATTTTTATTGAATACATATTTAATCAATAAAATTTTTAGATAAGTGTTAGAATTCTTATATCATGTTGAGGAATTCATCAATTCAATGTAGGGGATTTTTTTATAAATCACGATGATATGGTGTTCATGATAATCAATGCATATATGCATTACACCATTATTCATCCCAATAATGTGGGTAGACACATCATATGGTTAAGAACATGGTTCTATGAATCCATCTTTGATATTATATCACAGTTTCATATGTAGTTTCTTTAGTTCAGTGGGGGAACTTTTTTAGGGAGTATTGATTATTAAAACTGCTCTATGTATAATTTTAATTGAGAACAAAACATCTTAGTTAGGTGGATGACATAAAACTCTTATGTTAAATAATTTACATATTCTTTTACAATGGAGATGTATTCATTGTTGATCATATAATTTTCATCAATATTTTAATCTAGATATACCTTCTTATAGGGAAATGATATATATGAATGAAAAGATGTTTAAAAAAAGATTCATCATCCTCTTTTCACATCAATAGAATATGTAAATGATTTTTGATATGGAATGTGAATTCTTTATCCTAGTAGTTGATGTTGTACATAAACCATTAAACCAATTATATTCCCAGTATAACATAAAAATATAACAAGTGTAGTATGACAAGGTTATCTATAAGATTTGTTATAAAAATATTGATTAGGGAGGAGCTTTATTGTTGAGATGTAAAACATTCCCCATTTTTTATTTTTATATAAAAATCAACCTCTATATTATGAGGTGGTGTCTTGATATTTCTATTATACATACTCGATATCAAAAAATGTGTAAAAATATTATTATTAAATATATTTTATTTTCATAAATAAATACTAACCATACTTTTATTATTTTTAAAAATGTTCTAATAATTTACCTAAAACCAAGGGATTTTAGGGATTATAATAAAAAAAATTATAAACATTTAAATAGTCGACTATGAACATAAATGAAATAACTTAAAATGACTTGAATACCCTAATGTATGAATTTATATATTTCAATATTGGATTTACAAGGACATTCTCTAAATAGGATCTCTAAACTGAATAGTTATATGTTACAAAATCAAATTCTATGAAAATATATTTAATACTGGATAATATTTTCTTATTTGAAGGTGAATAAACAATGAACTAACCCGAGGATTTTCAAACTACATGTATTGTTAGGATAACATGTTTTTAACGGATTTAAGATTGAGCTAATGACCAACTAAACATATTTAGGGTTACAATTTCTAGTTTATTTTCTTCTAGTGCATTCATCCACTTGTTTATAACAATACACACATGTCATTAATTTGAAACCACACTCAATATTTTTTTTTAATAACAGATTCTTTACATGAAGTGAACCCTATGGTTTTTTATATAATATTCTTGTCATAACATTATTTTTTTGTTATATATAATTTTCATCTTAATATTATTGATCAAATATTTATATATAGGTTTCCTTGGGGAAATATATAATGTAAATGGGTGATCTATAAATCCTAGAAATATGTTATTAATTTTAATGCACAATGACATGTATTACATATGATACAAATTTAATATCAAAATAAAATAAAATGGATGGATCTTATATGTTCACATGATAAAATGATATAAATAAGACTATATCATAGGATCATGGCATTGGGGTAAGATGGAAATAAGAAACATAAATCATAAGCATCAGCTATAACTGACTGCCATAACAACATACACGGTTTTCAAGGATAACTGCCCACGAACCATATATGTTAACTCATTACATGAAATGAATTACACGATGCATTAAGAAGATATATAATTGTGGTGACCCTTTCACATTCATAACATGGATATGCATATCTGTACCATATAATGAAATAATTAAAATTGTATAGGAATGAGAAAACCTCATTTATTAAGATCTTGTCACATGATAATGTCTTAGGGAAAAAAACAAAATTTAAAAAATATTCCCCAAAAGTATTTCATAGAATCATTCTTAGATATTTGTAAATTAATAATGATTAATAGTTTATGTAAATTACATTCATGAAATGTAATAAAAAAATAGTGTGAAAATGATAGCATCGAAAATATATATTAAAATGGGTTATAAGAGAATGGATAATTTTAATTGAATGTCTGTCATAGAAAAAATATTTCCATAAAAATATAATGTTTTCTAAATGGTTTTCCATAAAATTTATTTTTTTAAAATAATGTATTGTTTACAATATTTTTAGGAGTGGGGCCTGAAAAGAGATTACAAATAAAAAAGATCCTATTAAATGTGTTTTCATAAAGGAATGAATTATGAAGGGGTCTTGTAAATTATGTATAATTTCCATAAAAGAAAGGTAAATTAATGTAATAATATATTCATTGAAAATATATACCTGAAATGGAATAATTTCATGATAGGATAATAGAGGTAATAATAGAAAAATACATAGAAACCACAATAAAAAATTAATTATTGTTTTTTGTTAGATCCCTTAACTTAGGTAATGTTGGTAAGAGTGGATACTCCAGGGGGGGGGGGTGAATTGAGTTCCAATTAAAATTTCTGTTAAAAACATTATAGTTACGAAAACCCCCAATCTTATAATGTCCTTGTTAATTAAGGCAGTAGAAATGTAAATGTTTAATTTGTCAACATGTTTTTAAAAGGGTGATTAATCCTTAGATGAATCAGCGTAGAACACCAATTCAACTTTTGAAACAAGTTTAATGAATTATGAAAATACACACACTATCCAATACTAACTATCAATGTGTATGAAAAATTAGTTTTATTGTTTAGAAAATAAAAGTAGTGGATAAATTCAAAATAGATTATATGATGATTTGCACAACAATGTAAAAAAGTGGTTCAGTCTCAAGACGAGACCTAATCCTCTCTGATTGGTGATCACCTTCCACCAAGAAATTAATATTAATACATGATAAAAAACCTGTATCAGGCTTTAAAATAGTTATCACAGACATTCTAGGGAACACACCCTTTACCACAGTTCTTTGTGGGAATATCAAACAAAATATACCACACATGGTCTCTTCCATAGTTATATGTGGGAAACACAACTAAGGTGAGGTTTAAGGTGAGGATAGTTAATATCCGGCAGTTCAAGCACATGAGACAATGTGTGATATAAACAGACACACACAAATCTCAAGGTTTTAAAATAAAGAATCACAATAGAGAAGTTATGATGTGAAAGAGTTTAGAAGGATCTATGTGTTTTCAGTTCAACTCTTCACTCCTTGGAATGAGAAATGTTGATGTTCGAGTCAATCTCTGGATGTTGTTTCCGAAACAGAGTGTTTCAACTCTAGGTTCAATATTTCACTATTCTACTTCTGATGTGGGTCAGGAGTTGATGATGAACAAAAGGTAGGAATGATTTTATCCCAGAATGATCTTCATGATGCTTGTGTATTTAGGATCATAATACTGGATGGTTTGGCCTTTTGGATATGTCAAGTAGTATTTATCAGACTTCTCATGCTACCCCATTCATTGTGTCCGCATATATGTTTCTCTTCTTGTTTTTATCCTTGAAAATTTTCTATTCATTATTTCATGGTCTTCACTTTTTATATTTGACGTCTGACAATGGGAATGAGTAGATCACAAGCATGCTCTCTTGTACCTCGTGTTATCCATGGTATTGTCTCATGAAATTTTTAAAATTATCATTAATTAATTTCAGATCATTTATTTTATCAAATATGACTGTTAGAAATGTATTTGAGAAATTGAAAAAGTATGGAAGAATAAACTTCGGTAGACTGGTAACGACAGCCTTCATATCGGTAGGCTTCGACAGTTGGTGCACATCGTCAATCTACAACAGTAACCTATAACAGTATGCTCACACCAGTAACCATGTAACGGTGACCATGTCATGAAAAACCCGTAACTGTGACCGTGTAGTGGTAACCTTGTAATGGTATTCTTGTAGCAGTAACCTTATAGTGGTAACCTTGTAGCGGTAACCTTGTAGTGGAAACCTTATAGTGGTAAACTTGTAGCGGTAACCTTGTTGTTGTAACCCTTTAATGGTAAGCTTGTGACTGTAACCAAGTTATAGTATCCTCTATAATGGTGACCTCTGTACTTGGATAAATTCTGCACTATGAACTTAACCAATCAACCAGTGAGATTGAGGATATATGAATATTACACCGTAGGAACATGAAACGTTAATGAAAAATAATTATCAAAGAATCAGGATATGTCTCTCACATAAAAGAAAACCAGATTTGGGATTATCAGAACATGATTTGATATTATAATAATATGATTTGGGGCTATCAAAATAGCTGAGTCCAACAATCTCCCCCTTCTGATAATCACAAATTATGGCATTGATAAGAGTTTTGAATCAAGGTAAAACACATATGATAATGTCTTCGAATTGAAATATTTATGTTTTTAATATTTTCTCCCCTATGATAATGTCATATCCCCTTGTTCTCCACTTTAATATTTTCACCACCTTTGTGATTAACAAATATCATACAGAACAAAACAAAAAAATAGTCGAAATAAAGAATCATTATTAATAAAGTAAGAGTACATTGAAAAAAAATGATACACCAATCCCTATCAATTAATACAATCCACAATCAATCCATCCTAGATATACCAAGAGGAGCTTTGTCCTTGGAGGTTGAGGATGCAGGTGATGAAGGTGGAGGTATAGGCCGAGGGATGGTAGTTAGAAAGGTAGTAGGAGTGGAAACCGAGGCATCACCAGACCTATAATGAGTAGATCTCCGAGTAATCATCGTGGTCAGGCTTATGATGGCCTGGGTAGGAGTTATCAAAGGAGAAGCACTGGTGGAACCTGAAGCAGCCGATGAAGCAGGAAGAGCAGGGGGAACTACGATTGGAATGCAGTCCACATGGTTGAAAGGCAATAAGTGATTCTTGAAGTCCATAAAGATACTACCACCCATCTTTATAGAAGAAATAAAATCATCTTTATTCTCTATGAAATTCTCCAAAGCAGGATTCAATTCTCTGAGTCTTCTAACAAGATCCCAAAAGGCCATAGTTATATATGGATCCCTTAAGTTTTCTATCAACAACTTGAAGTGACCATCCATCTCATGCATGGTGTACACCCTTTTTTAGTAGAAATAAACTTGATCCTTAATGGCCTTCTGATCAAGAGCAACTTCCCTTAAATATTTTCCCACTAGATTATGAATTTCAGTGGTGATGGAAATGACTTGAGAATCAGAGGAACAACCATCAGAGAGATTTTCCACTTATTCTCTGATAATGATCCTGAAAGCATCAATTTAAATTGGTGGACAAGCTAAAGTGGAAGCAGAGGCTAGTAGAGGAGACAGAGTGAAGGCTATTGTTTCCTTGAAAGATTTTTTCAGCCCACTTATCAGTCTTTTGATATCATCATCTTTCCCTTTCACATGTGTTTCCATATATTTCTAGAAATCCTCAATCACTGTGAACATTTTCTTAACTATACTTTTGACATATGCAAGGTCTCTGTACACTTGGGTCCTTGAAGCCATATAAGCATATAATTTGGCAATAGACTGTTTCACAGAAAACATAGAATCTTCCAACACTTTTACTTGATTATGACATTACATGACCTCTTATAACACAGCTGAGTAAGATGTAGAGACTAACCTTTCCACTGCAGATGTTACAAGTCCTTTATTATGAGCTATTGTTCTTGACATATCAGTGTTTCGGTCATTATTATACCTCCCCCTTTCTGATTACAAAGAACCAAGGTCTTCCTCTTTCATATAGTCTTGAGGGAAAGTGGTTTCTAAAGGGAAAAATGATTTTTTTCCCTGAGGGTATTCTGTTCGGCCTCAAATATCCTGAGTCATCATAGTGTATACTCAATACCATAAATCCAGGGTCCTCAGACCAACCTTCAATTTCATGAAGAATGGCAACTGATCCTGTAAGAGTAGGTTCCTCCCCCTCAATCTGAGAAATCTCTTGATCGACCACTTTCATTTGCTCCAAACCTCCTTGATCAACTACGTCATCTGGAAGGTTCACTTTCACTTCCACTTCCACTTCAAAATCATCAACTACATCAAGACAGGTCCTTCCTCATTTATATCACCCGCTTCTTCTTCCGGACAACTTTCTACCCTTTTTATGAACTATTAGGGGAATAAGTCATAGACATTCCTCTTTATTTTCAGTAGCAACTATCTCAAGGTCATCATGACCTGATCTTGAGTCCTCATCCTCATTTTAGGTGTCTCTAACTTATCTTAAAACTATTTTATCCCCTTATTCTTCAACGGTTGCCTTATCACTATCCCTTAGGAAAAATTACCTTATAGGAAGTCTCTTTGATAGGCTAGGATCACCAATGGATACAATAGTCGTACGAGGATTGGAAGGAAGTTCAGGGTCACTTCTATCATTAATTGGAGAGTCCTCTCTTCCCCGCACAAAAATAACTTCCTCTTCTTCTACATTTGAATAGGAAGGCTCAGCTTCATCAGGCATAAGACCAGGGTCTCTATTATCCTTAGGCTTAGTAGGAGGAGTCACATGATTAAAATATTCATACACAATAGCCTCGTCATTCACCCATCTCCTCAGCCAAGGATTCCAATTAATCTTCATCAGCTTGTAGATTATGTTTGTGATTCAATGGCTGTCTTTCACAACAACAGTTTCATCCTTATCTCTAGCAACTCCTTTCACTTTCAGTATAAGAGATATCATCATGGCATGGAATTGATCGGTTTCCGACGCTTTCGCCGGGGCGCGCGCGCATCCGTCTGTGAGGAGGGGACGCGCGGCTTTGTTGCCCCGCATTCCCGCTTTCCAAAGGTGGGCGGCATTCGTTCCTTGTTCAGGTACGTCTGCTCCTTGATCGAAACGGGATGATGGGATGTCGGTTCTTCCTTCCGTGGATTCATCCTCAGAACTAGTCACCTAGTCCGGGTCTCCCTCATAGATTTAATACGTAGTTCGTGAAACTCTTCCCAGTTCCATGTTTCCATGGACGCCAGTTAATTACACTGCTTCTGTCGGGACATTCCAAAGGGTCCAGTTAGGGCAGCAACCTTCGGTCAGGGGAGTAGTCATGTTGAGGCATCAGTAGCGTGTCTGGATGCTGGGGTACCTGTCATGTCTATTTGTTATCCTTGACCACAAGGATTCTCGAGGGCGTGGAAGCCCGAGGCATCCCACATCTAGCACGGGGAATTACATGTCATAGACACGTATCTGAGGTTTTCCTCAGCTTCCCGTGTTCAACACAGGGTATGCCGCGAGTTTAACGTCTAGCGGAGATGGATGAGAGTGAAATGAACGTCCCATAGAGACGGATCTGATTGGTACATCCCAAAGGAAGAACATCTAGGATATGGACGGATCAGAACGCCCAATGAGGACGGATCCGAAGTAGTGAACTCCCTAGAGGGGAAAGGGGTGATGAATCAGGGTGTAGACAGAGTACAAGGACCCGGAGATATGATGGGGCTTACACATGGAAAGCGGCCCATGCGCTGCTAGGAGCAGCGAGGAGGTGGATGGCATGATTCCACCGGGATGTGGCGGCCCGGGTGAGAATCAGGATGGGTGATGGATGGATGAGTGAAGTGGAGGAGGATGAAATGGGGCCATCGCAGGGGCGATGGTGAAGTTGGGCTTGAGCCTTGAGGAGGCTTCCTACGTATCCACGTGGCAGGGAATCAAAGTCCGCGTAGTTCGGGATGGTGCCGGTAAACCGATGTGAAGCTGGACCTTGGTCCGACGGGCATCGTCAGCGTACTGACGTGAAGATGGACCTTGGTCCGAGGGGATTTGGGCTTGAACCTTTGGGAGGATTCCTACGTACCATGCCTTGACATGGATCAAAGTCCCCGTAGTTCAAAAGGGAAGGTAGTTTAACGTCATGCCGGACGAATATGGGACCCAGCGTGAAGAAACGACGGGTGGGTGTGTTGGTGAACCGACGTGAAAGTAGACCTTGGTCCACTATTGGTGGGCTTGAACCTCATGGAGGCTTCCTACGTACCATGCCTTGACACGGATCAAAGTCCACGTATTTCGTTGGTTGGATGGGTCGCAATGGCTTACCACTGACCGGAGTGCAGTTTAACGTCGTGCGGGACGGGGGTGAGACCCGACGTGAAATGATGGGTGGTCTTGAACCTCGTGGAGGCTTCCTACATACCATGCCTTGACATGGATAAAATTCCTCATAGTTCACTTGGGTTTCACCGGTAAACGGACGTGAAAGTAGACCTTGGTCCACTATTGGTGGGCTTGAACCTCGTGGAGGCTTCCTATGTACCATGACTTGACACGGATCAAAGACCTCGTAGTTCAAAAGGGGTGGGTCGCAATGGCTTACCACTGGACCGGAATTGCAGTTTAACGTCGTGCTGGACAGGGGTGAAACTCGATGTAAATGAGCGACCGAGCAATGTGGCTTGAACCTCGTGGAGGCTTCCTACGTACCATGCCTTGACATGGATCAAAGACCTCGTAGTTCAGGTGGGGTTTTGTCGGTGAACCGACGTGAAAGTAGACCTTGGTCCACTATTGGTGGGCTTGAACCTCGTGGATGCTTCCTACGTACCATGCCTTGACATGGATCAAAGACCTCGTATTTCAGGTGGGGCTTTGTCGGTGAACCGACGTGAAAGTATACCTTGGTCCACTATTGGTGGGCTTGAACCTCGTGGAGGCTTCCTACGTACCATGCCTTGACACGGATCAAAGACCTCGTAGTTCAGGTAGGGTTTTGTCGGTGAACCGACGTGAAAGTAGACCTTGGTCCACTATTGGTGGGCTTGAACCTCGTGGAGGCTTCCTACGTACCATGCCTTGACACGGATCAAAGACCTCGTAGTTCAGGTGGGGTTTTGTCGGTGAACCGACGTGAAAGTAGACCTTGGTCCACTATTGGTGGGCATGAACCTCGTGGAGGCTTCCTACGTACCATGCCTTGACACGGATCAAAGACCTTGTAGTTCAGGTGGGGTTTTGTCGGTGAACCGACGTGAAAGTAGACCTTGGTCCACTATTGGTGGGCTTGAACCTCATGGAGGCTTCCTACGTACCATGCCTTGACACGGATCAAAGACCTCGTAGTTCAGGTATTGTCAGGGTCGGTGCTCACTCTAAGCCCACGTGAGTCATGCTCGGTGTGAGAAACAAGAGGTTGCACGGACCTGACGATCACGTCGCGAAGGGTGTGTCCGTGAGAAGCGAAGAGGGGATTACGCGTTGGGCGGCCCATGGTGTTGGGACTTACTCCAGGATGGAGGCCCATGGTGCGGCAAAGCGCGGGGAAGATGGACCTTGGTCCGACGATGGGAGGTGCCTCGTTCCCTATCACTTTCTCCACTGACCTTGGTAGTGGGGAAGTACCGAGATGCACGGGTGTAATCATCCGTACCAAAGGTTAGGGGCCTACGCTCTGAGGCGACCCTTCCCCTGCGAACATACACCACTCCGACAAGGAGGATCTCATTCCATGTGCGGAAGAGTTCCATTCCCGTGGAGACGAGTGGTGTAAAAAATGTTCGAGTTGGGGGGACCCTTCGTGAGGGAGACGAGGTTGAGCCACAGTTTAACGTCATGTGTTGAGGACATGGTGCTTGGCAGTTTAACGTCCTGCAGCTCGGACGAGGTGGGTTCACTCCACACCCCTAGGGCTTACATAACCGGTACCCTCTGGTCCTTGGGGAAGGGAAGGTGCCGGTAAGGCCATGGTAAAGGGGGGTCGTGGGAGGAACCATCGAGGGGTCCACGTTAGCGTGGCTATGCGTAGAAGCAATAGCCGTTAGCGTGCCTATGCGAAGAAGCATTAGGCGAAGCAACGCTACGGGAGGTGTTGTCCATGGGACTTTGAAATCACATCGTGAAAACCTGGAGGGTCGCACGGAAAGAGGGATCGCTAAGCAGAGGAGTGTGCTTTGAGAAGTGGGGGGACTTGGCCTTAGCATGGGGCATAGGTGGGAGTAGGAGGTGCTTCGCGAAGTGGAACAATGTTCGCGGAGCACTGCCTCATGAAGAAGGAGTGGTTCGGGAAGCAGGGTCCTGCCAAGCAATGTACTTCGCGAAGTGGAGCGATCCTGCCTTAGCATAGGGATTACTCGTATGGGTTGTGTGTTTCGCGAAGCACAAGTGCTCCGCGGCTGCCCGGGTACCCTTGGGAATCCCCTTCCTTTGCGAACGCCCTTCAGCTTCGCGAAGGGCATCCCTCTCGAAAGAGGGGCTCAAAACGAAACAAATCAGAGTCGTCTCGCGAAGTAGAAATACCTCGCGGAGCTCATGATTCCCGGGGCAAAGCGTGCTTCGCGATTCGGGAGAGGAGAAGCCGAAAGGTCGGATTGTCTGTCCCCAGGACTCAGGGGGTGTCGAGTATTTATAGGGAAGTGGCACCGCGAAGCAGGGCTCGCGCGCCGCCATCGGGGCTTCGCGGCGGCTCACGAACGTCAAACGGGTTCGCGGAGG
Organism: Viscum album; assembly: GCA_963277665.1. NCBI lineage: Eukaryota > Viridiplantae > Streptophyta > Magnoliopsida > Santalales > Viscaceae > Viscum > Viscum album. The sequence continues at coordinate 1,700,593,522 of OY728125.1, forward strand.
ATTACCGCCTCCGGAGCTTCGCGGCGGCTCGCGAACGTCAAACGGGTTCGTGGAGGATTACCGCCTCCGGAGCTTCGCGGCGGCTCGCGAACGTCAAACCGGTTCGCGGAGGATTACCGCCTCTGGAGCTTCGTGGGGCCTCCAAGGTTGGGGCGCTTCGCGGCGGGGCTTCGTGGCGGGGCTCCGCGGCTGTGCTTCGTGAGGCAGCGCGCCGGCTGTCTTTTTCGTTCCTTCCTTTCGGGCCACTTTTTTGGCGCCAATAAATGCCCCCCCTCAGACTTGGAGCCGCGGAGGGCGAAGGGTCGAAGTCTGAGGGATAATCGCCAAAACTATCGGTGGTTCGCGATGCGTCATCGCGAAGGGGGGCCATGATGCTCGTCGGGGCCGCGGATACGGACGCGCCGCGATGCTTCGCACGGGTGAGGCGTGCCGCGATGCTCCGGGGTCGTCGCCTATAAATAAGGGGTCCGCCCTATTTTGTCTTTACGTGCCTTCCTTGTCTTTTTGTGCTCTCGATTTCGCGACGCTCCGCGTACTCCGCGACAGCACTCCGCGAATCGAGCTTCGCGGCGAACCGCGAGTCCCCGACTCCGCGTTCGCGCCAAGCGAACTTTTGCGTGTCTGCCTTGGCCGGACTTCGCGGTTTGTACTTGCGACCGCCCTTCGCGATCCGGCTTCGCGTTCGAGCTTCGCGATCGAGCTTCGCGATCCATCCGGAAGAATCCTTTTCTGAGGGCCAGAGTTAAAATGGCCCATCAAGAAGCTGTCTTGGGGGTCCTCGCAGATGCTGCTCGTCGAGATGAGATGGCCAACCGTCCAGGCTTGGGGGAAATGGTCCGGAGCCACTCAGACCACACTTCCTTGATAGACCTGCTGTTGGAAGGTCATAAGGATTACCCGCAGTGCAAGAAACTGCCGTTGTACGGCTTCGGGCTGAGGGATGACGTCTTCATCCCTGAGGCAAGAAGGGATGAACCAGTTTGCTGGTTCAGGAGCACACTATGCCAGCACCAATGGTTCAGGGCGGCCGATGGTCATGCACAGGAGGATTTCACACCCGTCACCGCTGATTGCCTCTACAATCATATGAACGACATTGACGGGAGGCCACTGCAACCGGAGACGTCCCCTCCTCTCTACCGCACCATGCTGAAGGCGGCTCTGCAGGATCCAAAGAAGGGATGGTCCGATGAGTGGGACCTGCGCCAGGGCGGCAACTTCACCGATGACTGGGCCTAGGCCTACTGGGTAGGCGCCTCATGCGAGGAGTTCGAGGCCGAGCTGAGGAGAGTGGGATTGTATGAGGCGGAATGGGCCTCCCAGTTCCACATTTACCAACCAAAGCAGCTGATGCCGGAACTGCTGGGTAGATGGTCGTCTAGGACCAACACTTTTCACCTACATCACGGGGAGGTGGGCATCAGCCTGTGGGATGTCCACCAGATTTCCAGGGTCCCGATCTTGGGGGCCATGTATGACGAGTTCCTCCCCGTTGCCAGCGTGTGGGGAGATGCTGAGCAAATGCCACGGCTGGCATCAGCGCTGATGGCGCTTGTCCCTGGAGAGGACAAGGAAGCAGTGAGGGATTTCCACTTCAGAAGATGGTTCAAATGCTTCCTGAACTTCCCAGAAGATCGAGAGTTCCCTCCAAGGCCTCGAACTTGTCCGAGGGCAGCCCAGCAGGGCAAGGGACACTCGTACTGGCGGGTCTTGGAGGACGGCCAATGGAAGACTTGGGGTTTTAGCGTCAGCACCGAACAACAGCCAATAGTCCGGCTGGCGGCGTTCATCGCGGTTCTCATCTGTGGGTGGATCCTACCGGTGAGAGATACAAGAATGGGGGTACGGCCCAGCTCGTTCATCATGGCATCGATGTTGGCCATGGGGCAGTGGATCAACCTGGGGATCCCGATGCTCGCCAAACTATACAGAATGCTGCGGCGTATTAGCGAGGGCAAGAAGCCGCCAAGAATATGCGGGCCCTTCCACCTCCTGTATGGGTGGATCGCGGCGCATATCAGGGGGATTTACGAGTATCCAAACCCCATTTTGCCGTCGGGATCAGACTTTCGCCCCTCCATTCTGAACGCAGTTGGGAGCTCCCCATTCAAACTGGCCGTTCCGATGGTGCTGAATAGGGTGTGGAGGGCGGACGAGTTCAACTTTCATCCCTTCCCACTGCCAACGGGGAGGCTTACTGATGATGGATGGGGAACGGAAGAACATCGGGCTTACCTCCTGGCCTTCCGAGGTGGAGTTTTGGTGGCTCGGATAGATCGTGAGCCAATCTGTGAACCGTACACCCCGCATCGTTTTGCGAGGCAGTTCCGGTGCCTCCAGCGGCTGACCCCACAGGTATACTGGGAGGTGTGTCACGAGGAGCACCCGTGTGTGATGAGGCAGCTATGGCTCATGTTCACACGTGAGGATGGAAAGATGCATATCGCATTGCCTCCGTCAACCGCCGCCTTCGGCTTAGTGAAAGAGTACGCCATCAGCTGGGAGGCCGCTTATCCCGGGGAGATGCTGAAGCAGCCAACGATCCGAGTTGGTGACGGTGGGCCTCCTTTATCTCGAGGTCGGGTTCGGAGGGCAGCTAGGGCCCCTCGCGGCAGCGGGGCTCCTATGGCGGCGAGACCCGCACCGGCCGAGGGTATGGCAGCAGCGGCGGATCCGGTGGTTCCGGGAGAGCAGGGTCATCCGGAGGGGCGGCCACCGAGGGAGTTCCGTAGGATACCCACTCAGGCTCCGGGGAAGCGGCTGCGTCACATTGACATGGCAGAAGATGCTGTCTTTCCGGAAGCTTGGGACATTTGGGATGTCAACCGGCAATTCCTCATCTCACATGAGATGTGGGCCCACCTGAATCGCCTCGGGATGGAACTGCCGGGCATAGGTCCAGTTCGGGCTGGATTCATGGTGTCTCCGGCGGAGGCGGAGCAATACTTGAACGAGCTGGAGGATTACGTCCACTCTAGTGGTGTTCCTCGCCCAATGACAGATCGGGTGAGGGTACTGTTGAATCAGATGGTCCCTCCACAGTTATCAGCTGCCGATCTGAGGGAGCGCTTCCCCTTGCCGGAGGAATCAGGGGACTCTTCTCGGGAGGATGAGGCTGGAGGAGGGAGCCCACTGGAGGAGGGCGAGGTCGGAGACCGAAGCTCAGAATCCGACGACTTCGAGGAGGCTCTCGAGGTAGCATTCCGAACTTCTCTTCTTACGATCTATTCTTGAACCCCTATGGACTTCTCACCAATGTTTGAGTCATGCAAGAGGATCTTGTTCGTAGGCCTCGTTCTCTCTCCTTGACGGGTGATGACGCGGGACCTTCAGAACCCGCGCCTATGGCTGCGTCCAGTTCTGCGTCTGGTGGGTCCAAGGGGTCTGAGGTGGCTCCTCTGAAATCTCCAGACCTTCCAACAGTATACGGGGGGCCTCGTCTCAGAGTCCCATCAGTACCGGCCAAGGAGCAGTGCTCGGAAGTTTATCTTCGTAAGTCTCCTCCACCGGTCTCCTCGTTGCCACATGTGGGCCATGCCAACTAACGTTTATGTCTCTTTCTTTCATACAGTTCTCCGACTGGCGTGGGCTGCGGAAGCGAGGCTGGTTGGGATGTCTGGCGGCGTCCCTCCTAGGGGCATGCCGGTGATGGTGACGATAGTCCCTTCACCTCCTCAAGCTGCGGCGCACACCATCACTGGTGGGACCACTAGCAGGGCCATACCTGAAGTCATCGAGGTGGACTCTGAGGAAGAGGATCAACCGGTCGGTCCCAGTCCTGTCATGCCTGCGCCGGTGTCAGGTGTCGTACCAGACTCAACACCCGATGCAGATCCCGCTGAGTAATTCCTGCAGGCATATCCTGCGTATGAGCCTTATGACCGCGCGGATTGGGACGAAACAGCCTCTGATGAGGAAGACAGCAGCATAGTCCGCCGCCGCTCGTGGAAGCTGATCAAGCCCTTTATCAGGGACACTCCCCAAGCACAATGGCTGGCCGAAATGGATAGGCTCCGATCGCGGTTGCGCGAACTGTGTGCCGGGGGAGTGGATGCCCAACGCCCTCACGCGCTCATCCGAGACCTCATGGCTGAGAAGATCCGGGAGCATGATCGTGGGCTGAGCGTGGGATGGAAGCGGGGGAAGGCGACCAGCATTAGAAGCTCCAGGAGGCTGAAGGCGAGGTTCAATATATGAAGATCCGGGCCAATGAGCTTTCAGCCACTCTCGATGCGCAGTCCGAGCTGGTCTCACGATTGAAGGCCCAGCTAGCGGAGGCTGAGGAACACATGGGGAAAACTTCTGGAAGGATGGATGCCGTCCGGGCCGAGGCAGAAAGGGCCAGTGCCAGAGTTGACGAATTACGCCCCGCTGCTGCTGAAGAGGAGCGGGAGTTGAATCAGCGGCAATAGGCTTTGGACGCCGCAAGTCAACGGGTGGCGGAGCTGCAACGCTCTTTTGACAGAGTAAACCCGTCCATGGGGGAAGTCAACCCCCGAGTATTGTAGCGAACCCGAAAAAAACTTTTATTAACACTTTTGTTCTTCAACTCTTTCTTTCTCCTTTGTTTTGAGCTCCGTAGCACGCACGATTTCCACTGTTGAATTGCCTTGTTACATCCCTACAATGTATGCGGGACGTTTGGTGACAATTCCCTCAAACCAGTCCAGATTCCCGAAAGATGGGGAAGGCTTGATCGGAGGAGGAACTTCCAGGATAGCCGAATTACCGTTTCTCCAACGTGCTCTTATGCACGAATGGGGCATCACTGGGGGTGCTGAAATCGGTTCAAACAGGTGAAAATGGGAAGTGTGAATCACGATGCCCAAATTCGGAACACTGTGGGGATGGCGTGACAATAAAGGACAACCGCTAACCGTGGCGGACAAACGGTATCCTTACTGCGTTAGCCTGAAATGGGGACAACAAATGATCATCGACCGCTGACCATATTCGCAACACGGGATTTTATCAATTTGTTGTCGATCAATCTTCCAGGATGTTGGCCCAGGACAGTTGGTGGACCATAGGTCAGACATCCATACTGTTAGGGGGTCCTTCCAAACATGACCAGTCTTTCGGAACGTTGGCCCAGGACGGTAGGTGAGCCGATGCGGCATAAGGCCAGGCCGTTAGGGGGTTCCTTCAGACATGAAAGAGGACGAGGGTCCGAATAAGGGACACGAAAAGCGTGGAACATGGAGTGGTGGTTTGTTCAAACAGAATCCAACACCTTGGTAGTTGCACCACCGTGGAGGGAGTACGCCAAATTGGGCGCATTGGCCTGATCACGGATCATTCTTTCTTCCAGACAGGGCCTCTGGCGAGGGCTGGAAATGGGGAGGAACAAGATTTCGTGATTCCAGGGGATGAACCCTAGGTGAAATGCCTGGGTGTCTCTACGTATCCCACGTGATGATGGGAATCAAACCGCATGTAGTTCTGGAAGCGCAGTTTAACGTCATACTGGACGAGGAGCAGCCTGACCGTGTTGGTACACATCCAGCCAAAACTACTAAGCCCACGTGAGTCGTGCTCGGTGTGGGAAACAAGCAGTAGTGGTGGGAATTTTCCGACGTAGAGAGGGGCAGGTTAGGGAAAAGGGATGCTCTGTGACTACTGGCCCGATGACACTAACACGATCATTCAGCGCACCTAGATGCGCGAAGAGAAAGAGCCGAGTATGATGGAGCTCCACTTGAACATGAGGGAGTGGAAATGTGTGAATCATGACGCTCGAGATTCGGATCACGATGATGGCGGCGTGGCGATAGAGGATTACTGCTGACCATATTCGCAACACAGAATCCTATCGCGTTAGCCTAAAATGGGGACAAACAAATGAGGGTCAACCGTTGACCATGATCGAAACACGGGACCATGTCGCAAATGTTGTCAAATATCCGTAGGGACGTTGGCCCGAAACGATTGAAGGGCCCTTAGGTCCAGCATTCATGGAGAGCCCTTAATCTTAGCATCCACGTCGTCCGAGGGTCCTTTTTGATTTGGAAGAGGATGAGGATCCAAATAGCGGGCTCACGAAGCTTGGTCATGAGATGAGGGGAATGTCCCTGTGAAGATCCCATGCTTCGGGATTTTTGTCAAAACACATCTGAATACGGCAACGAAACTTATTAGAGAGAGGGAGTAGATTCCTTTCCCTTGGGGTGATCTTAGTTTAGGGTCATAGAATTCGGACCATGGATGGGAAAAGGGGATCAGGGGACGCATGACATCAAAACCTGACGTGAATGAGGACATAGTCCTGCTTACCATGCGTTCTCTGGGGAAATGCTCGAGTCGAGGGACCGAACACAAGGGTTAGGATGGGCCTGCGGGGAAGTACCCGGACGCTCCTACGTATCTCATAAGGATGAGAATCAAGCCATACGTAGTTCTAGAAGGTGGCATGGTAAGGTACCAGTGCCAGTGGAAAAGGGAAGTGTGGGCATAGCCCTTGCACTAAAGAAGCAGAATTTGATGTATCTTGTTTGTTCTTTAAGGTGAATGGTTTTTTTTGTGAAGCGACAGGCCTAGAACAGTAGGTCATGATGTCGCCACAAGAATCAAGCCGTGATGGGCGTTGAAAAATGGCATGGCATGTGACCAATACCCAACGTGATTTCCTCTACAGCGAGGTCACCACAATGCGGTGTTTTTTTCGTCGTGCGGCCAGGACGATAATGTCACAGTTTAGGTTCGTATGATAGGACCAAGCATGCATTTTATCGTCATGCAGCGCGGACATAGCAGAGACGATGCTAGGCGGGAAATGTGCGCAGTGTTATAAAACACAATTGACGGAGACATGATCCCACATCAGATTGTACGCCATCCGGAGAGGGAAACCTTAGGCCGAGGGGCCTACACAGAGGTGAAACAGGGAGAGAGACTGGAATCCTGAATGGGTTGTACCCAGAGACAGGGCGTCTGGGCAGTCCTGCGTGTCCCATGAGGATGGGAATCAAGTTGAACGCAGTCCCGAATGGATCTTAGTTTATGGTCTTAGAGGCTCAGACCATGGGATCCCCAAAGGGCGCCAGATTGCAGCTTTGTCCCCCTAACATGCAAAGGTGCACTGAGGGATAGTGCCAAAAGTGTCGAGATTCCACCTGGACATGATGGGGTGGAAATGTGTGAATCATGCAACCAACATTCAAGGACTGAAGGAGCTGGCGTGACGACATAGGATTACTGCTGACCATGTTCGCAACACAGCATCCAGTTGCGTTAGCCTGAAATGAGGACTGACAAAACGAGCATCGACCGCTGACCATATTCGCAATGCGGGATTTTATCGATTTATTGTCCGAAACCCTGGAGGGCGTAGGCCCGTATTGGTAGGAGAGCCCTTGGGCGTAGTATCCAGGCCGTTCTTGGGAGTCCCTCCGGGTGTGAAAGATGATGAAAGTCCGAATAGAGGGGAACACGAAGCTTGACAAGTGGAAGGAACTTGATCAAGTTGAATCAGACACTCTTGGTCTTAGACTAGAGTGCTCTTAATACATGGGTGAACCACTGCAAGGAGTCAAGGGAATCAACTTTGAGGGTGACCAGTAAATGGGGATGGACCCGAACTTTGGACATCCAGGTGGTCCTACGTATCCCATTAGGATGGGAATCAAGCCATACGTAGTTCTGAAAGGTGCCTTTTAACGTCATGCAGGACAGGGAACAGGAGGAATGAACCTCAAAATGGGGGCGTGCGTGGTGCAGTTGTTGCAAACCCGACGTGAATGAGGACGTAGTCCTACACTGCGCCACGCAGCCCTGTGATCAGGGTCCTGAAGGCAGGATTAGAGTAGTAAATTTGATGAACTCAGGCTGGGTCCGAAGACAAGGGGTCTTGAACGTGGTCCCAGATGAGAGTCTTAGTTTATGGTCTTAGAGGTCGGACCGGGGATGGTGACAACTCCCGAGTAAGCACAGATGTTAACCCAATCCCTAAGCCCACGTGAGATAAACTCGGTGTGGGAAACAAGGGGGGTATCCTCATTGCAATACTTGGGGCGTCCATCAAAGGGGAGTCAGCAGAGAGTTTCGAAGGACACCTTTGATGTAGCTTGTTCCTCGAACGCGCAGACGTGCACGAGGGAAAAGTACCAAGAGTCCCAAGACTCTACTTGGACATGATGAAGTGATGAAGGGTGTGAATCGTGTACCCGGCATTTGGGCTTAATGGGTTGGCGTGACAATAGAGGAAAACTGTTATCCATGACGGAAATACAGCGTCTGTATCGCGTTAGCCTGAGGTGGGAACAACAAACGAGCATCGACCGCTGACCATATTCGCAACGCGGGATTTTATCGATTTGTTGTCCGAAACCCTGGGGGGAGTTGGCCCGTATCGGTAGGAGAGCCCTTGGGCGTAGTATCCAGGCCGTTCTTGGGGGTCCCTCCGGGTGCGAAAGATGATGAAAGCCCTGTTGCGAGGATACGCAAAGCCTGGAAAGCGGGTGCAGACGTGTCCGAGTAAAGCTTGGCATTCTAGGTAATAAACCAGAGTACTCTTAAGCACATTGGTGAACCGCCGAAGAAAAAGGATCGACGAAACAGCTCAGTAGGGGGGGGGGGGAGCATGGCGTAGTCATTACGAGATCGTCGTAAATGAGGACATGATCTCACACCACACCATATGGTCCCCTCATGGAGGAAGGATAGGCCAAGGGGCCAAGATGGGATGGGGATTCCCAAGAGATGGGGCTGGACCCGGATCTTGGACATCCAGGTGGTCCTACGTATCTAATTAGGATGGGAATCAAGCCACACGTAGTTCTTGAAACGCAGTTTAACGTCATACTAGACGAGGAGGGGGGTAATATACCCCTAAACAAGGGAGGTGTATGGAATGGTAAATAAGCCGTCGTGAATGAGGACGTAGTCCTACCTCACACCATACAATCCTATAAGATAGGTCCTGGGCCGCTGCCCGGAAAGGCCGAGGGGCCTGAGGCTGAGCCTCGGTCAGGAAGGCCTGACTGGTTTGTAGTTTAACGTCTTACATGAGGATGGGGGTCGGGGACCCGAGTAGGCCAAAGGGCCTGAGGCTGGGCCTCGTAAGGGGAGTTTCACGACACGGAACATGATCCTGACGTGAATGAGGACACAGTCCTACATCACACCGTACACTCCGGGTAAGAAGGGACCTAAGCTGTGACCCGGAAAGGCCAAGGGGCCTAAGGTCGAGCATCAGTCAGGAAGGCCTGACTTGTTTGTAGTTTAATGTCGTACATGAGGACGTGGGGCCAGGGGCCCAAGGAGGCCAAAGGGCCTGAGGCTGGGCCTCATAAAGGGAGTTGTACAACACGGTACATGATCCCGACGTGAATGAGGACGTAGTCCTACATCACACCGTACACTCCGAGTGAGGAATCCTGGGCCGTGGCTCGGAGAAAAGGGGAAGTTATCAGTCAGAAAGGCTTAACTGGTTTGTAGTTTAACGTCTTACATGAGGATGAGGGTCAGGGACCCGAAAAGGCCAAGGGGCCCGAGGCTGAGCCTCGTAAAGGGAGGGTGTATGACATGGTACATGATCACGACGTGAATGAGGACGTAGTACTACATCACACCGTACACCCTTATGAGGAATCCTGGGCCGTGGCCCGGATCGCTAGCACCACCTGGGGGAAGTTTGTCACCTTGGGATGGGGCATAGGGGATCACTGTTCTTGATGCCTGGGGCATCTCGGGGTGGACCTGAAGATCCAGGAAACTATTGACCATGTTCGAAACACAGCGTTCCTATGGTGACCCGCAAGGGGGCAACAAATGAGCGTCGACCGCTGACCAAATTCGCAACGCGAGACTTGTATCGACTTGTTGCTTAAGAAAACCCTCGGCGGCGTTGGCCCGTATCGGTAGGAGAGCCCTTGGGCATTGTATCCAGGCCATTATCGGGGGTCCCTTTGGGTGTGAAAAGGTGACAGAATCCCAGTCAAGGAGTGGGTGAAGCTCAGTTGCGTTCATCCAAGAAAGGGGCAAACACCTCCAGGGGGAATGTGCAGCCGGGTCGAGGCTTGCTCGATGTGGGTCGGGGAAAAAGTGTGCACCCTGCCATGTCTTGACCTGAGGGGAAGATTTTGGATTTTGGGCTGGGCCAACGGACGAAATGTCCGGGCGTTCCTACGTATCTCATAAGGATGAGAATCAAGCCATACGTAGTTCTTGAAGGCCATGCAGTTTAGCGTCATGCGGTGAGGACATGGGAGGGTAGAAGAACGGGAGTGGGCGCATGGTGTGACCTTTATAATCTTTGCGCGAGCGGGGATGCATGAGCAGGGCCAAGAAAGCCTACTCCCTGCTACACAAAGATCCTCCAAGGAGACTATCCCCAGGGGGAATAGCGGAAGAGAAAAGCTTGGGGCTGGGCTCAAGACGAGGCGTCCGAGCGTTCCTACGTATCCCATGAAGATGGGAATCAAGCCGTACGTAGTTCTTGACATGCAGTTTAACGTCATGCGGGACGAGGGGCATCTCATTCGGGGATGTGTACAGTATGGTACATGATCCCAACGTGAGGATGTAGTCCTACACCGTACCGCACGATCCCGTGAGAGGGTAAGTCGGAGAGAAACGAGGGGGCCTGGGGCCAGACCGCGGTGAAGACGGGGCCAGGGGCCCAAAGAGGCCGAGGGGCCTGAGGCTGAGCCTCGGTCAGGAAGACCTGACTGGCTTGCAGTTTAACATCTTGTAGTGAGGACGGAGAGGCAGTTTAAGGTCATGCGGGACCAAGTCGCAGTTTAGGGTCGTGCAAGACCCTCTCGCAGTTTAGGGTCGTGCAGGACCACTTTTTTGCCCTAGGCAAAGTATCGCTTGAGGAATTTGTCATTGGTGGGAGGAGTTACACGCTCTCCATCTGTGGTCACCAAGGAGTATGCTCTGTTGGGGTAAACCTTATGGATGATATAAGGCCCTTCCCATTTGGGTTCTAACTTGGGTGGTTTCCTACCGGGAATCATTGGCGCTCAAAGGGCCAAAACCAGGTCACCCTGCAGAAAAGAGCGGAGACGAACCTTCTTGTCAAAGGCTCTCGCTATCTTGTCCTGATGCCTTTCCAGATTGTGTAGGGCACGAAGCCGGTTCTCATCCAGTGCCTCTAATTCAGCTAGACGGATCTCGGCTACCTCATCTGATGTCTGGTGATCATAAACTGCAGTTCGTAGCAACGGCAGCTGGATCTCAATGGGTAGGACGGCCTTAGCTCCATACACCAGGGAATATGGGGTCACCTGGGTAGAGTTGCGAGTCGTCGTCCGGTAAGTCCAGAGGGCGTTGGGGAGCTTGTCCGGCCAACTATTCTTGTTCTGACCAACCATCTTCTGCAGAATGTTAGAGAGGGTCTTGTTGAACGCCTCGATCTACCCATACGCCTACGCGTGGTAGCGGGAGGTATGGTTCGACCAGATGTCGTACTTAGCGTACAATTTCTTCAATTCAGCTGCTCGGAAGTTGGTGCCGTTATCGGCGAGGACAGCGTGAGGGACTCCAAACCGGTGGATAATGTTGGAGCTCACAAAGTCAACGATGGAACGGGCCTTGACCTCTTTGAGCGGAACTGCTTCTGCCCACTTGGAGAAGAAATCTGTAGCGGTCAGGATGAACCTGCACTGGCGGGCTGTTGCCGGCGGATACGGTCCCACTACATCAAAACCCCATACCGCAAACGGCCAAGAGTACTTGGTGGGGTGGAGGGGTTCTGGCGGACGATGCAAGAAGTTGGCGTGTACTTGGCACGCGTGGCATCTCTTGGCGTATCCAATACAATCGTGGATCATGGAGGGCCAGAAGTACCCTAACCTCCGGATTTGCTGGGACAGCTTCGGCCCAGCTTGATGGGCGCCCCAGGAACCGGCGTGAACCTCTTGCATAACTTGAGGTATCTCTACTCCTTGGATGCAACGGAGGAGGACACCATCGACACTCCGCTTATAGAGGATCTTCTCAAGACTGAGGCCGCTCTGGAGGGTAAATTGCAGCGCGCGGCGTCGGATTCGCTCGCGTTCGGCCCGGTCGTCTGGGAGCTGACCATTTTGGAGGTACTCGACAAAAGGTGCTCTCCAGTCGGGGGTGGTTTCAACCACTGCGTCTGACGAACCCGGGACTCCCGATATGGAGGGTCCGGCGGTGAGATGACTTACCCGCAGGCTATCACGGTCCTCTTGGGTGACGGGAGCAATGACTCTCCGGTGGGCCACGTGTATGACCAAATCATCTTGCTCGGGTTCTGCGAGCGACGCGGCTAAGCCAGCCAGGGCGTCCGCTTGTCCGTTCTGCGATCTTGGGACATGGGTAACCACTGGCCGAGGAGAGAACTGGGCCATTAGGAGGAGGGTGTACTCCAGTAACAGTTCAAGCTCTGGCTTCCTGACGACGTAGTCGCCATTAACCTGTTTGATCACCAGCTCGGAATCTCCCTTCACATGTAGATGGGGAACATGGATCTCAAGGGCCAACTCGAGGCCGGTAATGAGAGCCTGGTACTCTGCCTCGTTGTTTGTACAACCTTCTGACAGCAGGAACGAATACGGCAGGACGGCTTGCGACGAGGTAATGAAAACAATGCCCAGACCCACTCTGTTGAGCTTGGGGTCGTTGAGCCTTCTACCGGTGGGGCTCTGGGAGGCGCCGTCGAAATGTATTTGCCAACATGGGGCAGCATGATCGACTGAGAGGATCGTCTCTTCGGGAAAATCCAGGTCCAGGGATTGATCCGCGGAGGTTGGATGGGCAGCTAAAAAGTCTGCCAATGCTTGTCCCTTAACGGCCTTCTGAGGCACGAACCTAATATCAAATTGCTGGAGAATCACCGCCCACCGTGCTAGTCGGCCAGTCAGCATGGGGAGGTTCAGGATGTACTTCAGCGGATCTACCCGAGAGATCAATTGTACCTCGTGGTGTTGAAGGTAGTGCCGCAACTTCTGCACAGCAAAGACGAGCGCACGGCAGCTCTTTTCGATAGGGGAGTATCTGACCTCCGTATCGAGAAGCATGCGGCTGAGATAGTAGAGACTGTTCTCAGTGCCCTCGTTATTCTTCTGGGCGAGCAGCGCACCGAGGGATCTCTCTAGGGCGGTCACGTAAAGGACCAGCTGCTTTCTGGAGACGGGTGGCATCAAGACCGGAGGTTGGAGAAGATACTGCTTGATTTCCTCGAAGGCGGCCCGACACTCCTCATCCCATTCGTAGGCAGCGTCTTTCTTCATGAGCCGGGAAAAGGGCTTACACTTGCCAGCCAAATTTGCAATGAATCGGCGTATATAGGCTAAGTGGCCTTACATGCCTCGAAGCTCCCGAATGTTGCTCGGGGGAGGCATTTGGCTGATGGCCTTGATCTTCTCCGGGTCGATCTCGATACCTCTGTATCTGACAACGAAGCCCAGAAACTTCCCGGAGGTGACTCCGAAGGCACACTTCAGCGGGTTCATCTTCAGATGACGGGAACAGAGGAAACCGAACACTTTCTCAAGGTCTTTGAGATGGTCCTGGAGCTGGCGTGATTTGACTACAAGGTCATCCACGTAGCATTCCACCAATGTCCCGAGGATCGGTTTGAATATGCGATGCATGGCCCTCTGATAAGTGGCACCTGCATTTTTCAAACCGAATGGCATTACCCGGTAGCAAAAGGTACCCTGGGGAGCCCTGAAGGCAGTGGACTCCTCGTCTTTGGGGGCCATCTGGATCTGGTTATACCCGGAATACCCATCCATGAAAGAGAGGGCTTGGAACCCGGCCGTGGCGTCAATCAACAGCTCCGTCACTAGGAGTGGGAAGTCATTCTTTGGGCAGTGGCGATTGAGATCACGGAAGTCGATGCAGACTCTGATCTGCCCATTCTTCTTCCTGACCGGCACAATGTTGGCGAGCCATTTGGGGTACTGGACCTCCTTAATGAAGTTGGCTTTGATAATCTTGTCAACTTCGGCCTCAACCATAGCACCATGAGAAGGGTGCATTTTCCTGGGAGGCTGCTTGAACCCACGATGTTTTGCTGGGAGGCCCAGACGGTGGACGACCACTTGGGGATCCAGCCCTGGCATCTCATCGTAACTCCAGGCAAACACTTCGCGGTGCTGTTTGAGGAAGTCTACATACTGCTGCCGCTCCTCGAGGGACATGGCCGCACTGATCAATGTAGGTCTTGGATCTGCCTCGCTACCAAGGTTCACCTGTACCAGTTCATCAACCGTGGTAGAGACGCCTTCTTCAAAGGCTGGGGGAACATTCTCCAAGTCTTCCTCCCCAGCCATGGGGGGACTTATTGCGACGGAAGATGCTTCTGGGCTCTCAAAACCCGAGGGGCAACTGGTGTCGGCTTGGGCAGCAGCGGTCATCAAATCAGGAGACTCACTTGTCGTTGAGACCATAGCAATGAATGCATTTGATCCGATCCCATCTGGCCTTCGGCCTAAGGGGCCACGCTTGATGATATCAAAACAGTGGTGACGTGTCGGCCTGAGTCGGTTAATTCCAGCACGGCGGAATAGACACGTATGGCGCACCGCCGTTGTCATCAGCTTGACGTACCAGTACCGTACAGGGGTAGGAGGTTCCGGGATGACCCGAGCCTGGTTGATGTAGGAGTACGAGGTGATTTTCCGTCGTCGCTTGGACATGGGAACATGCCTTCCCTGCGTACCTGAAACAACAAAACATTGTCCCATGTCGGGGGTCGTGGCCTCCAACCGGTGGATCGGGAGGATGTAGGCGTCGTCCATGCTTGCCCATGGATCACTTGTGATCGGGGCGGGCTCATCCTCGCTTACCAGGATTTGCTTGTCCGTACTTTCGTAATAACCCGCATCCAGATAGCGGGCCTCACAAGAAGCGAAAGGGGACGCGTCTCCTTGGAGCACGCCTACTCGACCGTTGAGAGAGTACTTAAGGCACTGGTGATACGACGAGGGGACTGCTGCATGCAGATGGAGCCATTGCCTACCCATCAATGCGTTGTAGGCGGTGTCCTGAGAAACAACCATGAACTCGGTGCTGGCAATTAAGCCACCTGTAACAGCCCAAGATTTTATAAAAAAATATTCTTTTTAATTTTATTAATGTCTTGTGTTGTACGCTACACCAAAAGGAGCTTGCACAACACACATCCTTGACTTAACTTGCATTACATGCAATCGCGACCTTCCTCGATAGCGTGTGTAGTACGCAATACCGAGTTTCACTAAACAACGATATGCTATAAAAATATTATTAAAACTAGCCGTTATGAATAGTAATAACCACTTTTTGAAATCCAGTAAATCTTATTTTTCAAAATGAACTTCATTCTTGGATTCGGAGTATCGAATTTAGCCTCAGTTGAAATTTTGGTACTTTTCGGATAACTTTCATATTCTGATGAATAGTGAAAATTACTAAATTATAATTAAAAACAACTTTTTTAATCGAAATAATTAATAGTGATAAATTATTAATTTGAGTGGTTTTAAAGTATATTTAGAATATATTTTTACAATTTAATACAATGTTGGTCATTGGTTGTAATTTCACATTTAAACCAGACATAATCAAGTGTCAATCTTTTGATATATATTGTTTCCTAAAAACACGCTATTTATTTTAACAGCGGGATTTAATTATAAAATTAATTAATGCAACTTCTATGTTATGAATTTGGTAAAATAGATTTCATTTTTGAATTCGGAATATGAAATATAGCTTAGGATTAAATTTTGGCATTGTTCTGAAAAACATCAATTTTTGATGAATAGTGAAACTACTAAGTGGTAGGTTAAAAACTGAATTTTGCATGAAACTTAATTTTACCGCTTCTGTGAATGGAATTTCGAAAATCCGAGAGACACGGTTAATATCAAGGACTAAAATGTGGTTCAATGAGATGAAAATAATTTTTTGGTGAATAGTAACTTTTTACTTTTTTTACCGCGGTTAATAGTAAATAGGGTAACTAAGGGTAAATATGATATCAATATTACCCTAACACATGTCCTAATTCTATTGGACAAGTGTAATTCGACCAAAAACAAACTTAGGAATAAAATATGACCATTTAGGCCCACTTGGATTAGATTAGGACATTTATTATTAATTTATTTAAAGAAGGGTTAAAATAGTTAAAATCAAAGTTTATTAAGTAAATAATTTTTAATATGGGGTTATACATAAGATAAATTCGACTATAAATATTCATTAGAAAGATAAAAAGATTTCCTACATAATGGTATTTTACTTGTAATTTTTAGACATCAAATAATTTAATTAATTTATGACACAAAGATGATGCAGTAATTATCTTATTTATGAAATATTGACATAATTGATGTTATAAACACCAAAATAAATGTAATTTGAGATTTTTTATGAATTCAACTAATTTACTAGGATACTATGATATATTAATGTTGATTTAATCAACTTGGTTCGAACATTTAATTCTGTTATGACTTTCACAAAAATCATATATCAAATAGTGTCAAAATTGACACAAAATAGTTTTTAAATAAAATATTATATTATTAATTTTTATTTTATTCCTAAAAATCTAAGGTTCGGCCAAATGACTTAGATAAGGATATATATATTAATAATAAACAATTTTGGGTTCGTTTGGCATGTTATAGTAAGTGTATTAACCATATAGTGAAAGAAAACAAAAAGACATGGTAAAAGTTAAATTATTTAACTTAGAGTTAAATCTAATTGATAAGGTTTAAAATAAGATTCAAACATGTCTAAATTTGATTGGTTGATGATATTACAACCCTATCTCAACTAAGCTTCGAATATGAGTCATTTTTGGAGGTTTTTAAGTGGGGTTAGATTTATTATAAATTAATATTTTTAAGAATTCCTAAGGTGCCCCTCTCCTCCCTTATAAAAGGACACCTCCTCCACCTTCCTCCTCACACCAATTTGAGCACTCAAGCTCGGCCAACCCCTGACAAAATCTCTTCTCCACTTCCCTAGCAACATCCTAGAGGTTCTGGTCTTCCTCAAAGACCAATTCTAGTGCCCTAAGTGGAGGTCTCAAAGAGGCACTTCAAAGAAGAGGTAATTACCGTTACCAATTCTTTCATCTTTATTTCTTCTTCCACTTCTTCTTATTAGGTTGTTTCATTATGATGTAATAACATCAGTATCACTCATATACTGATATGTTATTATAAGTATGAAACAAACCTATTTCACCATCTATCCATCCTACGGAAAAAGAAATCACCGCGCGTGCGTACGTACGGAATACCGTCTCCACGCCGTGGTGTAATCTATTTTCCACCACCACCTTACATGGATGGGTATAATGGTGTAAAGAATAACTATACATAGTTATTACAACATCATATTGATTCTGATATATTGTATAATCCACTCCAATTCAATTCAATATTTATAGAAATGATATCATCGCTCGTGCGTACGTACGGAATACCGTCTCCACGACGCGATGAGATTCATTCTACATGTTAACCATTTAAGAATGATTATAATGTATATATAAGAAATAATAATGAAATATATGACATTATAAAGCTACTGGATTTATGTATATATATACATATGTATGTCATCTACTTACTTCCATTTCAAGACAATAAGGAAAGGAAAACAGCGTTCATGCGTACGTACGGACTACCGTCTCCATGAACGGTGTTTTTCATTTTATTTATCTACCTATTATATATATATATATATATATACTGAATATATATGATATATAAATCATATTTTATATTCTGGAAGTAAGTAAATCATGATATAAGTAATAATGATGTCAAGAACAACAAGTCAAAACACCTACGATAAATGAAACGATTTTACCCAAAACGCTTCTTTAACATGGAATTTACAAAAGAACGGGTAATATAATGTCATAAGTGAACCATATATGATATCATAACAGTGAATATGATTCTGTAATAAGTCAATAACATGATTTAAATCATTATACAGGAGGTTCGGACACTTACAAAGCAAGTCGGACCTAAGGTAAGGGAAATATCACAATCTCATTTTTATCCGAGATTGTTTATTCGTAAGTATTTACTGGGGTGTATTTTATCATCCACATCCATGTTTACTTAATATGTAATATTATTTCCATCCACCTAAAATTGTTTAAATCCATTTTTACCCTTCGGTGAGTTTTTAGTAATACGTATGAAAGGAATCTTTTGTCGTTTTTCGTACGATGTACTTATTGACTTTTCCGACAAAAGTACGAAGAATGTTTTTTTAACTTATACGGCACGAACGGATTTCTACTGTTTTATAAAGCATTATTTTCATGAAGCTTCCTCTAAAAGATTTCATGACTATTTTCAATAAAATCTCTTTCTTTTAAAATTTCATGATGTTTTGTGAAAAGAAATTGATTTTGAAGAAGAAAGGATATTTTCCTCAAGAATTCAATTCAAGTGTTTTATCAAAATTATTTTCCATCTAAGATAATAAAGGGTTCTGTTTCTATCCATATTTTTACATTGATTTGACTATGTTGTGATGGAATTATGTTTATGAATTCCTTTATCTTATATGAATGGTTTTATGATGTCATGTTGTTTAAGAATCCCATTTTTGTTACATGGGTTATGAAATGAGGTATGATTTATGATTTTATGGCACACATAAGAATGGTATCATTATGAGATGGGTGGGACCTATATCTCCCTCCAATGCATTGGGTAAAGATTTTATATCTCATGAGATAGACATTGCTGGAATGGTAGGTTATACCGGTTCAGTGAAACAGGACTGAAACGAGGATTACTCGATTCAAAAAGGGACTTTGTCCACTAAGATAGTCTTGGCAATGAGTCTTGACTAACAAGAAATGATTCTCTATGATTATGTGTGTATGCCACAATGAGTAATGTTTTAAGTAAGCGTTTCATTTTCACTACTATGATTTATCTCATGTTATGAAATTATGCTCTCTTTTGCAGGTTAAGATTTCCAAAAATGTTATGTTCTTATGAAAATTATGTGATTGATATTTCTTTTGTTTACCCTTACTGAGCATTTGAGCTCACCCTTTTATGTTTTCTTTTCCCCAGGATATAAAGAAAGGTTTTAGGTAAAAAAAAAGGAAGATCTTTGTGGGAGATTTTGAAGATCTTTCACCAGGATTAGAAGATTACGTTCCGAGTTTCCAAAGACACTAAACTATTACGATCCTTGTGTGTATATTTTTTTTATGTATTAAGTATTCCGCAAAAGAAATGTAATGTTCATGTACGTCAGGATACGGGTCTCTACAGTTGGTATCAGAGGAAAGGTTTAGTCAACATTTGGAAACTAGGACGCGAAAACGTTAGTGAGATCCCTAGAGATATTTCTAAGGTATGTCTAGGGATTCCCCTAAGGATAAGTATATGTATAGGATATAGTTCTAGAACTATGGTAACGATATTAGATTAAACCAAAGATGATAGATATTTAAGTTACTCCCCCTTTATTACGATTTTTTCATCTAACACTATTCTGTTTGGGTTTTAGAAAATGGCTGGAAACAAGATGATTCACAATAATGGAGGATATGATGGACAATGGAATGATATTCTTCATGAGCAACCAAATGAAATGGTATTTGGATGTCCAAACATCATTATTATGCCGAATCAGCAATCTCACAACATGATCAATAAAGTAAAATTTGGTATGTTTCCTGACTCGACTAATAAGAGAAAGATGGAGTTCCATGATGATCATAGAGGAAAGAAAGTTCAATTTCCCCTATGTACATCATGTGGGAAGAGGCATCAAGGAGAATGTTTCAAGGGAACTGGAAGATGCTTTGGGTGTGGAAAAGAAGGACACAAAGCAAGTAAGTGCAAAGGAAAAGGGTCAGTTAACACCATGGATGAGGATAATGGTATTGCTACGACATCAAAAATGGTTAAGTGTTTTAAATGTGGAATGTATGGGCATTATGCAAACAAATTCCCTAAGGGAAAGACTCATGAAGAGAATCAGTATGGTCATATGGGTAGTATTTATGTGGATGATGATGAAGAGACTACAAATGATATGTGAGATGAAAGAATTTTTGAAGCTCGGTCAATGGTTTGAGAATGTAGTGGAATGATTACATGTTTATCATGTGTAATTTTGGAATAAAGAGACATCTATGGATTGTTACACTGTTGTCTTTCCTTGTGTTTTGAAAGTGTATGATTAATGTTACCAGTATCCATGAAAGGTTATCCAGATAATTTTGGAATGTAGATGATATGCGCATAATGAAGGGATAAGGAGAAAATTAAATGTTTGATAGTATTCATGAGCTCATGATTGATATAAGGACTAAGTGATATCATGGTTTGAGTATATAGAATTTTGAGGATTTTGGTATGTGGAAAGTGTTAACTTTTAACTGCACTCATGTTTTCACTAAGGTATTCAAGAGAATACACGATTAAGGACTTTGAATGTTTGGAATGTGACCAACAAGACATATCTTATGATCAACGACATTATTAAATCTCTGGTAATCGTTGTCACTATATTATGAGAGTGGACTGCAGTATTATAAGCCTAAAGATTAGACTGGATTATGTTGGACATAAGTTAGTATTGTTTAAGGATAGAAGATTTTCGATATTATTGATGGGATGTTATAGTAACGTAGTTTTAGAAAAAGGGACAACCTGCAGGACGGGCGACAACCCATCGCTTCGGACAAGGCTGTAGGAATCGAACCCACAACCAAAGTGCGAATGGCCTTTATCGCCTACCACTGGCCTACAGGAAGTCCCTGTCTATTAGAAACTAGTTTTATTATATTAAGCAGTATGATATATGAAGTATAAGTCCATTTTAGGAACTATATATGATTAATCTCCCTATAGAATGACTTATGTATATTTAATAACTTTTGCTTACCTTTTGTTTGAGACAGATGGAATGACCCGTCATTCTATCACATGATCTGCTAACACTTCACGAATAACAAATTCAACTTCATTTATTTAAGAGATGAAGTGGAAATTGTTCAAGGCACGAACAACAGTGATATTGTATCAAAATAAAGTAATTATTTATTCTAATTCAAATTTTCAACTTTAGGGAAATGATCTTGAAAACCAAAAATGTTGTCCTAGTGATCTTATACCTGATGAATCAGATGGTACCTTAGATCATCACAAATTTATGGATTTGTGATTACTGGATTTTCCATAGCCATGTTCTCTACCACTCTCCATCAGAACATGATGGTTAGATTTCTCTTCCATATCCATATTTTCACCTATGTGGAAACTCAGTGATTAGTTTATTTGGGTAATCGTTACATTTCATACTTTAGTTTTTAAAGCCAAGTTTTGGTATTCCCTCTTACGATGGGGGTTTCTATTAAAGAAACTTTCAAATAGTAAACCATTTATAACCCCGATGAATTTCGAGGGCGAAATTCATTTTAAGGGGGGTAGAATGTAACAGCCCAAGATTTTATAAAAAAATATTCTTTTTAATTTTATTAATGTCTTGTGTTGTACGCTACACCAAAAGGAGCTTGCACAACACACATCCTTGACTTAACTTGCATTACACGCAATCGCGACCTTCCTCGATAGCGTGTGTAGTACGCAATACCGAGTTTCACTAAACAACGATATGCTATAAAAATATTATTAAAACTAGCCGTTATGAATAGTAATAACCACTTTTTGAAATCCAGTAAATCTTATTTTTCAAAATGAACTTCATTCTTGGATTCGGAGTATCGAATTTAGCCTAAGTTGAAATTTTGATACTTTTCGGATAACTTTCATATTCTGATGAATAGTGAAAATTAATAAATTATAATTAAAAACAACTTTTTTAATCGAAATAATTAATATTGATAAATTATTAATTTGAGTGGTTTTAAAGTATATTTAGAATATATTTTTACAATTTAATACAATGTTGGTCATTGGTTGTAATTTCACATTTAAACCAGACATAATCAAGTGTCAATCTTTTGATATATATTGTTTCCTAAAAACACGCTATTTATTTTAACAGCGGGATTTAATTATAAAATTAATTAATGAAACTTCTATGTTATGAATTTGGTAAAATAGATTTCATTTTTGAATTCGGAATATGAAATATAGCTTAGGATGAAATTTTGGCATTGTTCTGAAAAACATCAATTTTTGATGAATAGTGAAACTACTAAGTGGTAGGTTAAAAACTGAATTTTGCATGAAACTTGATTTTACCGCTTCTGTGAATGGAATTTCGAAAATCCGAGAGACACGGTTAATATCAAGGACTAAAATGTGGTTCAATGAGATGAAAATAATTTTTTGGTGAATAGTAACTTTTTACTTTTTTTACCGCGGTTAATAGTAAATAGGGTAACTAAGGGTAAATATGATATCAATATTACCCTAACACATGTCCTAATTCTATTGGACAAGTGTAATTCGACCAAAAACAAACTTAGGAATAAAATATGACCATTTAGGCCCACTTGGATTAGATTAGGACATTTATTATTAATTTATTTAAAGAAGGGTTAAAATAGTTAAAATCAAAGTTTATTAAGTAAATCATTTTTAATATGGGGTTATACATAAGATAAATTCGACTATAAATATTCATTAGAAATATAAAAAGATTTCCTACATAATGGTATTTTACTTGTAATTTTTAGACATCAAATAATTTAATTAATTTATGACACAAAGATGATGCAGTAATTATCTTATTTATGAAATATTGACATAATTGATGTTATAAACACCAAAATAAATGTAATTTGAGATTTTTTATGAATTCCACTAATTTACTAGGATACTATGATATATTAATGTTGATTTAATCAACTTGGTTCGAACATTTAATTCTGTTATGACTTTCACAAAAATCATATATCAAATAGTGTCAAAATTGACACAAAATAGTTTTTAAATAAAATATTATATTATTAATTTTTATTTTATTCCTAAAAATCTAAGGTTCGGCCAAATGACTTAGATAAGGATATATATATTAATAATAAACAATTTTGGGTTCGTTTGGCATGTTATAGTAAGTGTATTAACCATATAGTGAAAGAAAACAAAAAGACATGGTAAAAGTTAAATTATTTAACTTAGAGTTAAATCTAATTGATAAGGTTTAAAATAAGATTCAAACATGTCTAAATTTGATTGGTTGATGATATTACAACCCTATCTCATCTAAGCTTCGAATATGAGTCATTTTTGGAGGTTTTTAAGTGGGGTTAGATTTATTATAAATTAATATTTTTAAGAATTCCTAAGGTGCCCCTCTCCTCCCTTATAAAAGGACACCTCCTCCACCTTCCTCCTCACACCAATTTGAGCACTCAAGCTCGGCCAACCCCTGACAAAATCTCTTCTCCACTTCCCTAGCAACATCCTAGAGGTTCTGGTCTTCCTCAAAGACCAATTCTAGTGCCCTAAGTGGAGGTCTCAAAGAGGCACTTCAAAGAAGAGGTAATTACCGTTACCAATTCTTTCATCTTTATTTCTTCTTCCACTTCTTCTTATTAGGTTGTTTCATTATGATGTAATAACATCAGTATCACTCATATACTGATATGTTATTATAAGTATGAAACAAACCTATTTCACCATCTATCCATCCTACGGAAAAAGAAATCACCGCGCATGCGTACGTACGGAATACCGTCTCCACGCCGTGGTGTAATCTATTTTCCACCACCACCTTACATGGATGGGTATAATGGTGTAAAGAATAACTATACATAGTTATTACAACATCATATTGATTCTGATATATTGTATAATCCACTCCAATTCAATTCAATATTTATAGAAATGATATCATCGCTCGTGCGTACGTACGGAATACCGTCTCCACGACGCGATGAGATTCATTCTACATGTTAACCATTTAAGAATGATTATAATGTATATATAAGAAATAATAATGAAATATATGACATTATAAAGCTACTGGATTTATGTATATATATACATATGTATGTCATCTACTTACTTCCATTTCAAGACAATAAGGAAAGGAAAACAGCGTTCATGCGTACGTACGGACTACCGTCTCCATGAACGGTGTTTTTCATTTTATTTATCTACCTATTATATATATATATATACTGAATATATATGATATATAAATCATATTTTATATTCTGGAAGTAAGTAAATCATGATATAAGTAATAATGATGTCAAGAACAACAAGTCAAAACACCTACGATAAATGAAACGATTTTACCCAAAACGCTTCTTTAACATGGAATTTACAAAAGAACGGGTAATATAATGTCATAAGTGAACCATATATGATATCATAACAATGAATATGATTCTGTAATAAGTCAATAACATTATTTAAATCATTATACAGGAGGTTCGGACACTTACAAAGCAAGTCGGACCTAAGGTAAGGGAAATATCACAATCTCATTTTTATCCGAGATTGTTTATTCGTAAGTATTTACTGGGGTGTATTTTATCATCCACATCCATGTTTACTCAATATGTAATATTATTTCCATCCACCTAAAATTGTTTAAATCCATTTTTACCCTTCGGTGAGTTTTTAGTAATACGTATGAAAGGAATCTTTTGTCGTTTTTCGTACGAGGTACTTATTGACTTTTCCGACAAAAGTACGAAGAATGTTTTTTTTTTAACTTATACGGCACGAACGGATTTCTACTGTTTTATAAAGCCTTATTTTCATGAAGCTTCCTCTAAAAGATTTCATGACTATTTTCAATAAAATCTCTTTCTTTTAAAATTTCATGATGTTTTGTGAAAAGAAATTGATTTTGAAGAAGAAAGGATATTTTACTCAAGAATTCAATTCAAGTGTTTTATCAAAATTATTTTCCATCTAAGATAATAAAGGGTTCTGTTTCTATCCATATTTTTACATTGATTTGACTATGTTGTGATGGAATTATGTTTATGAATTCCTTTATCTTATATGAATGGTTTTATGATGTCATGTTGTTTAAGAATACCATTTTTGTTACATGGGTTATGAAATGATGTATGATTTATGATTTTGTGGCACACATAAGAATGGTATCATTATGAGATGGGTGGGACCTATATCTCCCTCCAATGCATTGGGTAAAGATTTTATATCTCATGAGATAGACATGGCTGGAATGGTAGGTTATACCGGTTCAGTGAAACAGGACTGAAACGAGGATTACTCGATTCAAAAAGGGACTTTGTCCACTAAGATAGTCTTGGCAATGAGTCTTGAATAACAAGAAATGATTCTCTATGATTATGTGTGTATGCCACAATGAGTAATGTTTTAAGTAAGGGTTTCATTTTCACTACTATGATTTATCTCATGTTATGAAATTATGCTCTCTTTTGCAGGTTAAGATTTCCAAAAATGTTATGTTCTTATGAAAATTATGTGATTGATATTTCTTTTGTTTACCCTTACTGAGCATTTGAGCTCACCCTTTTATGTTTTCTTTTCCCCAGGATATAAAGAAAGGTTTTAGGTAAAAAAAAAGGAAGATCTTTGTGGGAGATTTTGAAGATCTTTCACCAGGATTAGAAGATTACGTTCCGAGTTTCCAAAGACACTAAACTATTACGATCCTTGTGTGTATATTTTTGTTATGTATTAAGTATTCCGCAAAAGAAATGTAATGTTCATGTACGTCAGGATACGGGTCTCTACACCACCGAACTGGGTCTTCAGGAGGATCTTGCCGACCGGGGTTTGCTCTGTCCTGTCGTACCCCTGGATCCTGAGGTCAGAGGGAGTCAAATCACCTTCGGACCGACCCAGCTTTCGCAGTGTCCGGGTCGGAATTAAGTTGATTCCAGAACCTGTGTCAACGAGGCATCGGCGGACTTCCACACCGTTGAAGTGGCCAGTGATATACAGTGGGCGAATGTGTCCCTGTATAGGGGGGTCTTCATCTTCACCGGAGAACGAGATAACCGCCTGGCATTCGGCGTTTTCAATCGTCTCGGTATGGAAGGCTTCCGCTGCTGCCACTTCCGTATCGAACTGGAGGGGGCTCCTTAGGGCCTCAGCAAGTGCCTCGCGCATTTCAGATGACAGGCGAAGGGCCTCGAGGATGGAAAGCCTTGCCGGGATGCCGGCCAGATGCTTCATAACATCGTACTTTCGTGCCAAACGCGAACCTATGCTTACAGGAGGTCGTTCGGCATTTGGATGTGCAACGGGTCCGGCTGGCTGAACTGGCGAGTAACTAGTACTGGGTACATCTTGCTGCCTACCAGTAGAAGCCTGAAGTGTAGTCTCCGGGCTAGGATCGGACAGCAGAGGCTGGCCTGTCGCCGGGCAAGACTGGTTGTGATATGAACGAGGCGGCTCCCCCCGATCCAGCAGCACAAACGACGGTGGAGGTAGAGCCAATGGTGCTGGATGGGTCTGCGCGTGCTGAGATCTGCGCTGAGCCTGCTGCCTGGTCTCGATAGCATGCACGACTTGGCCGCAAATGCCGGCTGACGTACCTCGATGACCGGCGCGGTTGCGATTCCGCCGACGCTGACGTCGGCTGGAAACGTTGGGGAGGTCTGCCTGGGGTTCCCCCTCATCGGGGGTCATATAGGGCTTTACCAGCTCCACGGTGTTAACCGAAGCGTACCCTTGACTGTCGCTCGAAGAGTCATCCACCGCTAGGCGGATTCCGGGAGGAATTCCCATTTCGGGAGGCATAAAGTCGCCGAGAGTGCGGGATGATGACGACACTGGCGGTGCACGTTGCTTCTTCTTGCGTCGCCGCTGCTTGCCCTTTTGGGCAGAGGTCAACTGTGAAGATGATGCTGAGGCACCAGCTACTTCTTCTGAAGGTTCCGACTGCTTCAGGCGTGCCCGGATGATACCCTGGGCACAGACAATGGTTTTTTGAGCCATCCAGTTGTCGTATTTCTGGGACCCGCAGCTAGGGACCTGCTTCCACTCACCTTCGCTGTCGCTGCCGATTTCTGATCCCGCAAAAACGCCTGCCACTTGCGCTGGCGCTGGGCCCAACTTGACTATGTTGTTGTTGACCTGGTCCTGAAGCCAGTCTTTAAACACATAGCATCGCTTGAGGGTGTGCCCCATGATCCGATGATAAGGGCAGTAGTTGGGGTGATCGGTGAGATGCGCCTCTGCCGTCCTTCTGCACTCAGGCAGACGCACAATCCCTTGCTCTAGAGCAATTCGGAAGTAACCAGGGACCTGATTTTCGTTGAACGAATAGGTATGGTACTTTATTTCCGGGTAAGGAGCCCTGGGGGCCTGGTCCTGTCGAGGGACCGGAGGGGCCTGCCGAGGAGGCGGCGCCTGGTTGTCTCGGCTAGGTGGCGGTGGCGCATTGCGCGGGGGAACCTGTCGGTTCTGAGGCGGTCACTGCTGGGAAGGAGCCTACGCTTGAGGTGGAGGACCTCTGCGGGGTTGTGGGGGTGGTGCCACCGGTAGCAATTCCAGCTGCCTCGGGGCTTCTATTTGAGCCACTACGGCAGGTTCAGCCCTGGCGGCCCTCCTGGCTGGGATCATAGGGGGCAGCAAACATGCCTGACTAGCCTGTTGCAGGGAATCCTCGAGGCGCTGGGCCTTATCCGAGAAATCTCAGAAACCTCCAGGGTAGTTCTGGGTAATCAAGGAGGGTAACAGCTCTTTCTTGACGTTCCCCACACACATCGTCAGTAATTGCTCCTGAGTCAGTGGCATATCGAGGGAATACGTAAGTCCTTTCCACCGGGCGATGAAGTCTGCAACCCGCTCATCAGGCCTCTGTTTGCACTTGAAGAGGTCCGCAATGCTGGTCTTTCGCGTGGTGGAGCTGAACTGGTATAAGAACTGCTGGCGAAGATCCTCCCAACCGGTCACTGATCCGATAGGGAGCTGGCTGTACCAGACGAATGCCGGACTGTCCAATGTCTGTACAAAACATCGGAGCTTAGCGGCTTCTTGCTGAGCCGGGGTCCCCAGCATGGGGCCACACCTGGAAGAGAAATGAGCCAAGTGCTGAGGTGGGTCCCCTGTCCCGTTAAACGGCGAGAAGGTGGGGTTCCCAAAACCCGGAGGCGCGGGCATATCATCCACCCACGCGGGATAAGGCTTTCCATCCGGTGGGACTGCCACCTTCCGTGTTTCCAACGCCTCGAGGCGGGCTGTGAGTGCCGCAATAAGGTCCTCTGGGTGCGGGTCCCTGTCTTGACGGGGATCCCTAACCACAAGCGCATTGCCAGGTTCTTCAACACGGTAGACGGCTTCGGCCGCTCGCGGGTCAACTGGCTGGACGACCTGCTGGGTGACTGGGGAAACCCGGGTTGGATTCTTCAGATTTCCCCGTCACTCAGGGGGGTTTGGCGAGACGTATCGCGCCCTCTTGCCGTATGTTCCGGATTCCGCCCTGTCCGCGGAAGTAGCATGATCAGGGTTGCCCGGAGGCATCTCACTGGGGGGAAATTGTTCCTGCCCCTGCTGCCCCGGCCTGGGATTACCATAGTCGGGTCGCCGCTCTGCGGCGCGCTCAGCCAATAGTTTGTCAACCAGCCTCTTCTGCTCAGCAAGCTGCTGACGTAACGCGGCCTTCTCAGGGTCCTCGTCTATTTTCTGCACAGAGGCGGACGGGTCGGAGTGCTTGACGGTTCCGACGTGCTCTTTACCTTTGCCGGTGTTTCGACTGAGTACCAGCGGCTCGGTGGGTACGGGCAGGCCTAGCAGGTTCCTCTGCTGACGGGTGACTCTCCCTGATGGGTCGAGTAGTGGCGGTGCACCCTCTGGGGGGAAGTCTCCATCAAGGAGTTCCAGTTCGTCTTCCCTGTCCACAATGTCGGCGATGTGGACCGCGATTCCTCTCGAGGGAATGTCCTCGATGTCGCATATCGAATTGGGTTGTCGTCGAATAGGATCGAACAGAAGGGCAGCATAGTGTCCCCAGCCACGAACTTGCACATGGGGGGTGGCTTCCCTGACGATCTTGCGGAGTGCCTTGAAACACTGAACGCATTTTCGTTGGAGGGCACTCTGGTGACCGGGAGACTCAGGGTGCTGGGCCACAAGGAGCGCCGCTGCATCAACCAGGCGGCACTATTTTCCAATCTCCTCGAAGTGCTCTCGACTCCTGGGGTACACTACCCGTTCACAGCGGAGGCGGAAGTGCGTCGCCCACAGGGTTCGACAAAATCATCCCACTTCTTCAGGGGTAAGCGACTCGGGTACGCGGAAATTCAGCGCCGCCGTGGGCCAGAACTTCTCTGGGAAGTAGTCCGCTGCAAGAATACTCCAGAAGCTCCTGGGATCGTCCTCGGGGTTCGGCCCTACATTACACCACTCATCAACCGGGGGCTGCTGAGGGACCGGTAGCGGTACCGAGGTGGACCTCTGGGATAGAAAACTCGGCGGTGGAGAATACGGCGAGCGAGAAGACTGGCCACCAAATTCTGGGCCTTCCTCTGAAGAGCGAGGTGACCTGACCACAATGTCACGATAGGACGGGCTAACAACCACTGCTTTGGGTACGGGAATCACCGTTACAGGTGTCCGGTCATGTCGTGGCTCTACCACCATTGACCCCCAAAACAGCTCCTCGTGATCCCGAGTAGAGGTAGAGGGCGCTTCGGGTGACGATGGCGGTGACCGCGCGGTCGAATCCTGCGAAGTTCTCAGAATCTCTTCCTCTTGGATATACCTGCGGAGAGAGACGAGAATCCGGTGGACCTCAAATTCTGGGAGAACGAGGCTGACGCGTCTGGTTCCTGCCCCAGTCCTTGATACGGAGGAGATGGGAGAAGGTTCCATCGCTGAATCGCATTCCGCTTCCGAATCAGAGAAGCGGGAAGGTTTGATCTCCGCCTGGGCCTTCCCAGGATTCTTCTTGTGGCGGCGACAACCCGCTCTTCTGCCCCTGGGTGGCTCTTCGGGACAGGGTTGACCCCTATCAGGCATCCTTGGGGCGGCGCTGGCGCCGTGGCGGAGAGGGCCCCCACTCGAGACAGCCGGGGTGCGAGGGGCACCAGGGAAAATGTCGAAGGGTACATGGGGAGGTCCTCCATGAACAGTACCCATGTGGGCGGGGCCTCTGTTGGAACTGGCAGGAGCATGGGGAAGACCTCCATGGTCAATGCGAGTGGAGCGAGGCTGACCTACACTCCTTGAGTTGCTGGGGCGAGGAGGACCTTCGCCGGTTGCAGAGAGGACGTAGGGAGGACCCCCACGTTGAAGAAGGACCGGATGGACAGTGCCTTCAGAAGGATGGACTCCATACCCTGTACAGCGGGCGCGGGAAATGTTTCCGCACTGAGCATCACTGCCACGGGGCAGGTCTTCGTGTAGGATGGGGGCAGCACGAGGCATGCCTCCATGACGAACCTCAGAGCAGGGAAGGCCCACGCTCTATGGAGTAGTGGTACGAGGAGGACCTCCATACGGGGTGGCATCACCGCAGGTTAGCTCGTGGCGATCACTACTTGGGCCTGCAACCCGGAGAGTCAACCCAGCCTGCCCGTGGGGCAGTTGGGGTCTCGATCCTGGTTGGGCGAAGGGGTGCCCCTGCTCAATGTACGCGGGGGATTCATAATGTACATCAGCGGTGGCTCGGGCCACTATAGCTGTCGACGTGGACGCGACTAGGCGAGCGTCCTCAGCCCGGGCCCGACGCTGACGTCGGGTCAGGCGGGCCGGTGCAGGTGGTGCAGGGACGTAGTCTGCCTGCTCTTCCTGCGGGGCCGGACGACGGCGCTGACGTGGCCGGATGGGAGCTCTCGCCTGGGGGCCCTGGGTCGGGGCCCTGAGCGGACTGAGCCGGACAGTGCCTGCCTCTTCAGCGTAAGGAGAAGAGTCGTCCAGGCGTTCCGGAGATAGGCTCCCGAAACGGTTGAATGTCTGGGTGGGGAGCAGGGGCTCCCTGCGCGGCCTGTTAGGGCGGCATTGACAGCGGGGCCTGTAGGCCTCCAGGTCCAGGCGGGCCATATCCCTGGTCGGGATGACCCCTTCCTCCTCGTACCTGCGCACGAGGCTATTGATCACCCATCGTTGGATGACATCTGATGGGGAACGGGGACGTGGACGTCCCGTATTCCGTGATGTGGCAGCCGTCGTGGCGGTGGTGGCGCCATGTGGAGTGGTCGTCGTGGTGTTGCCCCTGCCCCTGTGCGGGCGTGGAGCGGATGGTGACCAGATCTCTGAAATAGCAACCTGGCTCCTGGCAAGCGAAGGGATCAACTCATCAGTACTGAGAGGAAAAGGATTGACAGCCAGTGCCCCAGCGTTCTTCCATCCTCCATGTCTATGAGAAGGATCCATGCCAACACGCTGCAGAGCGGAGTGCGACACGTTCTACTACCCTGACTGCCGGTGAGTTTCACGACAGGCCCGCCATTTTCTTGGCGGGACCAGGCAACAGATATCTGAATCCGGTGACACGTCAATCTACTGGTGTCTCGAATGCTACTAATCTCCATGCTGAGGAGAAGAGATTCACGTAGGGTTCACCATTTCTGTTTCCGACGCTTTCGTCGGGGCGCGCGTGCATCCGTCCGTGAGGAGGGGACGCGCGGCTTTGTTTCCCCGCATTCCCGCTTTCCAAAGGCGGGCGACATTCGTTCCTTGTTCAAGTACGTCTTCTCCTTGATCGAAACGGGATGATGGGATGTCGGTTCTTCCTTTCTTGGATTCCTCCTCAGAACTCGTCACCTAGTCCGGGTCCCCCTCATAGATTTAATACGTAGTTCATGAAACTCTTCCCAGTGCCATGTTTCCATGGACGCCGGTTAATTACACTACTTCTGTCGGGACATTCCAAAGGGTCCAGTCATGGCAGCAACCTTCGGTCAGGGGAGTAGTCACGTTGAGGCATCAGTAGCATGTCTGGATGCTGGGGTACCTGTCATGTCTGTCTGTTATCCTTGACCACAAGGCTTCTCGAGGGCGTGGAAGCCCGAGGCATCCCACATCGAGCGCGGGGAATTACATGTCATAGACACGTATCTGATGTTTTCCTTAGCTTCCCGTGTTCAACACAGGGTATGCCGCGAGTTTAACGTCTAGAGGAGACGGATGAGAGTGAAATGAACATCCCATAGAGACGGATCAGATTGGTACATCCCAAAGGAAGAACATCTAGGAGATGGACGGATCAGAACACCCAATGAGGACGGATCCGAAGTAGTGAACTCCCTAGAGGGTAAAGGGGTGATGAATCGGGGTGTAGACAGAGTACAACGACCCAGAGATATTATGGGGCTTACACATGGAAAGCGGCCCATGCGCTGCTAGGAGCAGCGAGGAGGTGGATGGCATGATTCCACCGGGATGTGGCGGCCCGGGTGAGAATCAGGATGGGTGATGGATGGATGAGTGAAGTGGAGGAGGATGAAATGGGGCCATCGCAGGGGCGACGGTGAAGTTGGGATTGAGCCTTGAGGAGGCTTCCTACGTATCCCCGTGGCAGGGAATCAAAGTCCGCGTAGTTCGGGATGGTGCCGGTAAACCGATGTGAAGCTGGACCTTGGTCCGACAGGCATCGTCAGCATACTGACGTGAAGATGGACCTTGGTCCGAGGGGAGTTGGGCTTGAACCTTTGGGAGGATTCCTATGTACCATGCCTTGACATGGATCAAAGTCCCCGTAGTTCAAAAGGGAAGGTAGTTTAACGTCATGCCGGACGAAGATGGGACCCAGCGTGAAGAAACGACGGGTGGGTGTGTCGGTGAACCGACGTGAAATTAGACCTTGGTCCACTATTGGTGGGCTTGAACCTCGTGGAGGCTTCCTACGTACCATGCCTTGACACGGATCAAAGTCCCCGTAGTTCGTTGGTTGGATGGGTCGCAATGGCTTACCACTGGACCGGAGTGCAGTTTAACGTCGTGCTAGACGGGGGTGAGACCCGACGTGAAATGAAGGGTGGTCTTGAACCTCGTGGAGGCTTCCTACGTACCATGCCTTGACATGGATCAAAGTCCTTGTAGTTCACTTGGGTTTCGCCGGTAAACCGACGTGAAAGTTGACCTTGGTCCACTATTGGTGATCTTGAACCTCGTGGGGGCTTCCTACGTACTATGCCTTGACACGGATCAAAGACCACGTAGTTCAAAAGGGGTGGGTCGCAATGGCTTACCACTGGACCGGAATTGCAGTTTAACGTCGTGCTGGACGGGGGTGAAACTCGACGTGAATGAGCGACCGAGCAATGTGGCTTGAACCTCGTGGAGGCTTCCTACGTACCATGCCTTGACATGGATCAAAGACCTCGTAGTTCAGGTGGGGTTTTGTCGGTGAACCGACGTGAAAGTAGACCTTGGTCCACTATTGGTGGGCTTAAACCTCGTGGAGGCTTCCTACGTACCATGCCTTGACATGGATCAAAGACCTCGTAGTTCAGGTGGGGCTTTGTCGGTGAACCGACGTGAAAGTAGACCTTGGTCCACTATTGGTGGGCTTGAACCTCGTGGAGGCTTCCTACGTACCATGTCTTGACACGGATCAAAGACCTCGTAGTTCAGGTAGGGTTTTGTCGGTGAACCGACGTGAAAGTAGACCTTGGTCCACTATTGGTGGGCTTGAACCTCGTGGAGGCTTCCTACGTACCATGCCTTGACACGGATCAAAGACCTCGTAGTTCAGGTGGGGTTTTGTCAGTGAACCGACGTGAAAGTAGACCTTGGTCCACTATTGGTGGTCTTGAACCTCGTGGAGGTTCCTACGTACCATGCCTTGACACGGATCAAAGACCTCGTAGTTCAGGTGGGGTTTTGTCGGTGAACCGACGTGAAAGTAGACCTTGGTCCACTATTGGTGGGCTTGAACCTCGTGGAGGCTTCCTACGTACCATGCCTTGACACGGATCAAAGACCTCGTAGTTCAGGTATTGTCAGGGTCGGTGCTCACTCTAAGCCCACGTGAGTCATGCTCGGTGTGAGAAACAAGAGGTTGCACGGACTTCACGATCACGTCGCGAAGGGTGCGTCCGTGAGAAGCGAAGAGGGGCTTACGCGTTGGGCGGCCCATGGTGTTGGGACTTACTCCAGGATGGAGGCCCATGGCGCGGCAAAGCGCGGGGAAGATGGTCCTTGGTCAGACGATGGGAGGTGCCTCGTTCCCTATCACGTCCTCCACTGACCTTGGTAGTGGGTAAGTACCGAGATGCACGAGTGCAATCATCCGTACCAAAGGTTAGGGGCTTACGCTCTGAGGCGACCCTTCCCCTGCGAACATACACCACTCCGACAAGGAGGATCTCATTACTTGTGCGGAAGAGTTCCATTCCCATGGAGACGAGTGGTGTAAAAAATGTTCGAGTTGGGGGGACCCTTCGTGAGGGAGACGAGGTTGAGCCACAGTTTAACGTCATGTGTT
Source organism: Viscum album (assembly GCA_963277665.1). Taxonomy (NCBI): domain Eukaryota; kingdom Viridiplantae; phylum Streptophyta; class Magnoliopsida; order Santalales; family Viscaceae; genus Viscum; species Viscum album. Next base: position 1,700,627,791 of record OY728125.1, read on the forward strand.
GAGGACGTGGTTCTTGGCAGTTTAACGTTATGCAGCTCGGATGAGGTGGGTTCACTCCACACCCCTAGGGCTTACATAACTGGTACCCTCTGGTCCTTGGGGAAAGGAAGGTGCCGGTAAGGCCATGGTAAAGGGGGGTCGTGGGAGGAACCATCGAGGGGTCCACGTTAGCGTGGCTATGCGAAGAAGAAATATCCGTTAGCGTGCCTATGCGAAGAAGCATTAGGCGAAGCAACGATACGGGAGGTGTTGTCCATGGGACTTTGAAATCACATCGTGCAAACCTGGAGGGTCGCACGGAAAGAGGGATCGCTAAGCAGAAGAGTGTGCTTTGCGAAGTGGGGGGCCTTGGCCTTAGCATGGGGCATAAGTGGGAGTAGGGGGTGCTTCGCGAAGTGGAACAGTGTTCGCGGAGCACTGCCTCGTGAAGAAGGAGTGGTTCGGGAAGCAGGGTCCGGCCAAGCAATGTACTTCGCGAAGTGGAGCGATCCTGCCTTAGCATAGGGATTACTCATATGGGTTGGGTGTTTAGCGAAGCACAAGTGCTCCGCGGCTGCCCGGGTTCCCTTGGGAATCCCCTTCCTTTGCGAACGCCCTTGAGCATCGCGAAGGGCATCCCTCTCGGAAGAGGGGCTCAAAATGAAACAAATCAGAGTCGTCTCGCGAAGTAGAAATACCTCGCGGAGCTCATGATTCCCGGGGCAAAGCGTGCTTCGCGATTCGGGAGAGGAGAAGCTGAAAGGTCGGATTGTCCGTCCCCGGGACTCAGGCGGAGTCGAGTATTTATAGGGAAGGGGCGCCGCGAAGCAGGGCTCGTGCGCTGCCTTCGGGGCTTCGCGGCGGCTCGCGAATGTCAAACGGGTTCGCGGAGGATTACCGCCTCCGGAGCTTCGCGGCGGCTCGCGAACGTCAAACGGGTTCGCGGAGGATTACCGCCTCCGGAGCTTCGCGGCGGCTCCCGAACGTCAAACCGGTTCGCGGAGGATTACCACCTCTGGAGCTTCGCGGGGCCGCCAAGGTTGGGGCACTTCGTGGCGGGGCATCGCGGCTGTGCTTTGCGAGGAACCGCGCCGGCTGTCTTTTTCGTTCCTTCCTTTCGGGCCACATTTTTGGCGCCAACATGATCATTTTTTAGAACCATTCTTGATCATATCTTCAAACTGAGCCATCTGCAGCCTACCCAGGTTGATCATTTGTTTATGCATCAAAAAATACAGAATGAATATGTCCTGTTATTTCAAAACAGCGAAGTCCCCTCCCCTGGGACTTATCACAAGCTAAAAAAATTTAAAAAGTATCTTATCCTCTCTTTCAGTTTCAGTAGCAATGACTTTCCTAGGAATTTCATTCCCTATCAATTCAGCTAAAGAATCCTCAAAGAAAAAGAACTCACTAGTGTGAGGCAGCACTTTTGAGTAATATGCATAAATTCATTCATGAGTAATCTTTAAACACTCAGCCCATTAAACAGAGGAGAAACATACATTTACTCCATTTACTCTAGAAATCATTCGATGCACATCCTCAGACTATTCAAACATCAGATACTCATAAAACTCCTTCACCAACTTCGTGTAATAGGGTCCAGTGTTGTTTGAAAAACATTCAACCCTGCCCTGATCTTCTAGAGAATTAAACACTAGTGACTGGCTTCACAATAGCCATTCTAAGTGTAATTCATTCTCAGTTACTATCTCTCGCTTGGATAAATGCGGGTTAAGTACCTTTTACACTATCTGGATTTTGCTACTCGATTCTTGCCCTAGGTTTCTTAGGATCAGGCACGTCTCCTTCATCACTGACCAGTGACCTCTTCAATCTAGCCATTAATCTGAAGCAGTTCGAGGTTTCAACAGTGGTTTAGGTTATGTGATTATAGAGAACGAGGTTGGGAGGAGGGTTTGATGTGGATAGAAATGTGGTCTGTGTTATATTTTTATCATTTAGGGATCATAAAATAAAATATATAAAATAAATAAATAATAGCAGAAAAACGTTTCAGATTTCAGTTGAGCACATAAAACTCAAAGTCGTGGGCATCGAATGTTTATCGGTAACTAGGTATCTCTAAGGTCTAATAGTGTCGTCCAAATAGTGAGGTTATAATAGTGAGGTTCTCAGAGTGAGGTTCTAATGGTGAGGTTATAACGGTGAGGTTCTAACGGTGAGTTTATAACAGTGTGGTCCTAACAGTGAGGTTCTAATGGTGAGGTTCTAACAGTTAGGTCCTAACAGTGAGTTTGTAATGGTTAGGTTCCAACAATGAGGTTGTAATGGTGAGGTTATAATAGTTTATCCTACCTAACCAACGTTTGATGTAATTTAACATCTCAGAATTCAAAGGCATTGTGAATATATCAGCCTATTGGTGTTCAGTACAAATGAATTCAAGAGTAATATCACCATTTTGAAAATGATCTCCCATGAAGTGATGTATTACATCAATATTCTTTTTTCTTGCACGAGATACTGGATTCATAGATATGTTAATAGCACATGTGTTGTCACAGTTTGTAGAGACATGATTGAATTGATATCCATAGTCTAGTAGAGTGTGTTTCATCCACATAATTTGATCACAACAACTACCAGCATCTACATAGTCATCCATTACAGTTGATAATGTAACAAAATTCAGTTTCTTACTACCCCATGATACAAGTGACTTTCCTAAGACGTGACAAGTTCTAGAGGTTCTTTTTCTGTCTAACTTGCAACCAGCAATGTCAACATCTGAATAACTTATTAAATAAAAAGGTTGTCCTCTTGGATAAAATGGTCCCAAATTTATGGTATACATGAGATATTTAAAATTCTTTTAAGATAATTTAAATGAGACTCTTTGGTATTTTCTTGAAATTGTGCACACATTCATACACTGGACATAATATCAGGTCTACTTGTAGTAATATAATGTAGACTCCCAATCATTGCTCTGTAATTGGTTTGATCCATTGGTTCCCCAATTTCATCATCATCCAATTTTCAAGTGGTACTCATAGGTGTATCACATCCTTTACTACTATCCAAACCGAAATGTTTTAAAATATCTTTAGTATATTTATTTTTATTTAAAATAATATCATCATTGATTTGAAAAATTTGAAATCCAAGGAAAATTATTAATTTCTCGATTAAACTCAATTCAAATTCATTTTTCATCATTGATGAAAAATCAATACATAACGAATGACTATAATATATAAAAATTATATCATCTACATAAATTTATACAATCTTAACATCTTTGGAAATCCTTTTAATAAAGAGGGAATGATCTGCTATCTCTTCTGTAAAACCTTTTGAAATATGAAATGAATTGATTCTGTCATACAAAGCTCTTAGAGATTGTTTTACACCATATAAGGCTTTGATAGTTTAATAGATTTTTTTGGAAAATGGGGACTGGTGAATCTAGGGGTTTGTTCAATGAATAAATCTTCAATTATATATCCATTTAGAAATGAACTTTTGACATCCATTTAATAATGATTGAAATTTAGATAAGCTGCAAAATCAAGTAGTATCCTAATGGATTCTAGTCTAGATACAGGAGAAAAGGATTCCTCATAGACTATTCTGTCATAATTACTGAAACCTTGTGCAACTAATCTAGATTTTTTTCTAAAAATATTTCCAGAATCATCAACATTGTTCTTAAACACACATTTAGGGCGTATGGTTAAGGTTTGCATAGGTTTGTCTACTAGTTCCAAAACTATGTTTGTTCCAAACTAATTCAATTAATATTGAATAGAAATCACCCAAAATTCATCATTGATTGCATCATTGATATTTTTATGTTCAAGATGTGAATGAAAAGCTTGATGTTCAACCTGGTTTTTCAGAGAAGCTCTAGTTTGTGTCCCTCAATTTACGTCACCTACTATAAAATCTAAAGGATGATTCCTTCGAGTTTAGAATACCTCTAGAAAGTGTTGAACTAGACTCCTCATGATTTTCTATTTCTTTAGTCTCAACAAGTGCAAATTCTGTAAGATTCCATGAACTGGTTACTTTTATAGGAGGGTCAATACCATTAAGATCCCGGATTAACATATCATCCTCAAGATATTCAAGAGATGTTTTGAGTTCATATTGATCAGTACCATAAAACTTGACATGAACTGACTCTGCCACACATTTGGTTTTCTTATTGAATACACTATTGGCTTTACTCAAGATTTAGAAACCTAGGAAAATTCCTTAAGCATTTTAGAAGAAAATTAGTAAATAATATCTATATTTTTAAGGATAAAGACATTGCAACCAAAAAATCTAAAGTAATTAATCATAGGCTTTCTATTGTTCCAAAGCTCGTAAGGGGTTTCCATAAGAATTAGTCAAAACAAGACTCCAATAATAATGTAACAAGCTGTATTAACACCTTCATCCCAAAATTAAATTGGAAAATCATATTCACTGAGCATTGTCCTAGTAATCTCTTGAAGGGTGTTATTTCTTCTTTCCATGACTCCATTCTATTGAGCTGTTCTAGGAGAAGATAAGTTGTGACTATAGAAATTGATTGAGAAATAAGATTCAAACTCTTTATTTTCAAACTCACAACCATGATCACTTCTCAGGGTCTTGATCTTATGTCTACTATGTATTTCAACAGACATGGAATATTTTATAAAATAAGAACAAGCTTCAATTTTGTGATCAAGAGAGTATACCTAAGTGTACCTAGAAAAATCATATATAAGAACACAAACATAGTGTTTACCATTTAAACATGAAACTCTTGATGGTCCAAACAAATCCATGTGAACCAACTCAAGTATTTGAGAAGTAGAAACTTCTTTATTTGGTTTGAAAGAAACATTATGTTGTTTTCCCTTTTGACACAGATTACACACTTTGTGAAGAGGAAATTCTAATTTTGGTAATTCTCCAACTAAACCATTATTATTAGTTTACTATGTGAGTGCACATTACTATGTCCAAGACTTCTATGCCATAACCATGATTACATATGGGAAACATCTAAAAAAGAATCATTTTTCTTATCTAAAGAATCCATATCAATATCATATATATTTTTCATTTCTAAGAGCATTAAATATTAATTCATTATTAGAATTAAAAACATTACATGCATCATTTTCATACATTACATTAAAAACATTATCACAAAACTGAGAAATTCTTAGTAGATTGTATTTTAACCATCATCAAAAAGTACTTTCGAAATTAATATAGTGTTGGGGTTACCAATCTGGCATAAGATGGCGATTTTCCCTTTAGCATTATCACTGAATGTGACATATCAACCATCAACATTAATCATGAATTTTGAAACATGAATATTCTCCTACTATATTTATGACATATGTCTAGAACATCCAATATCCAAGTACCATAGAGCTCTACAGGAACCGCTTAGCCAATTTTCCTACAAAACAGATTAGACATGGGGTAACTTTGGTAGACATATTTTCTTGGGTCCAGAAATGTTAGAAAGTAATACTTTAGGAACCCATACTTGTCTCAATGATTAACTATAATCAGAAGATATATTTTGAGACACAAACACTTTGTTTTCACCTCTAGAGAATTGTATTTCAAGAAATGGTCGAGAGCCTGAACTAGTAGTGAATTTTACCGATTTTGGATCAAATTTGGTTTTAATAATCCTTCTTTGTCCTGGATGATATCCTAGACCAGTTGTATATTTTTCGGAAATCTTTTTTCATAGGAACTATATCAAGGTATATATACTAGGAGTAAATTTATCAAGATCTCTCTTTAATTGATCATTGGATAATTTGAGTTCAGTATTTTTTAAACAATTGAGCACATTTTTCTTTCTCAAAATCAAGATTATATTTTAAATTAATATTTAATGAATTTTGTCTTTTCAATAATGTATATTTATCCGTGATTTAATTAAAAGTATCCTCATGAATTCTACAATATTCAAATAGTTCATCCTTATTCATATTTTCAACATTATTTGATTCACCTTCATTCACAGAATAATAGTCATTAGGCATATGGGAATTTGATGTTACCTTAGGTGTTTTTGTCATGAAGCACATGTTGGACTGATTTTTTTGTTCACTATCAGAAGCATACTATCTACTAAAGCTGTCTTTTGAAGCACTATAGGTAGCTTTTATAGCCTTTGTATAACCTTTTCCCTTATCTTTGTATTTTGTCCTAAATTTCAACTTTGGGAAGTCTGCCTTCTCATGAACTTTTCGTTTGCACTCATAACAGATTATTTCATTTGAGTTTTCAATCCATTTTCTATCTCAATTCCATTGTCCTTTACTATCATAGTTTCCCATTTAGTTTTACTTCCGAATGAATTTCTTCATTCGTTTGAAATTTTTTAATCTTCCAGCAAGATGAGCCATTTCTTCATCCCTGTTTGAGTCTTAACTTGTGTCAGTATCTACAGAAGAACTAACTTTTTCTTTATCCTTGTTCATTATGGTAGTTGTCTTAAATTCTACATATTTCATCCTTGGTTATTCATCTACATAATGATTCACATTAATTTATTCTTCATACATCATAAGCTTTCCAATTAGTTCCTTCAATAGAAGTTTGCCTATTTCACAAGATTCTCTGATGAAAAAAAGTCCCTCTCCATCTGTCTTGTAAGAATCAAAGCAGTCTCATAATCTAGTCCTTGTTGTCTACTGGTTTCCCAAGCAGACTCAGGGTATTTACTATCTCATTGAACCTAACATACATGTCAGAAATGAGTTTTTCAGGCATCATTTTAAAGTTATCATATTTAATAGTGTATGTATATAGTCTCATTTCATTTACATTTGTGGTTCCTTCATGATAAATTTCTAATGAATTACAAATATCATATGTAGTTTTACAATCAGATATTCAACTAAATTCCTCATCACCTAGAGAATAGTATGAAGCATTCATTCCATTACAGTTATTTTTATATGTGGCTTTAGTCAACTAAGACCATGTATCTCTAGGAGTAGTAGGTAATGTATGTTACTCATGAATTGTGTCCCAGATTTCAGGTCTCATGATCTCTAGACATATTTTCATTTTTAATTTCCACTAATAATAGTTATTACCATTAATGAAAGGTGTCATGTTAGTAACATTACCATTAACTCTATTTTTTCATAATTACTTTTAATATTAATGAACTGAAAATTTAATTATGATAGAAATTTTTAGATCATTAAGAAACAACTAAAAACACCATTAAAAAGAATTGGCACACTGGATTAAAATTCCTCTGATACCAAATGTTGTTCAGTGTGGATACTCACGAGGAGGGGGGGGGGGTGAATTGAGTTCCAATTAAAATTTCTATTAAAAACATTATGGTTACGAAAACCTCCAATTCAAAAAATAGCCCAGTTAATTAAGGAAGTAGAAATGTAAATGTTAAATAGGTCAACAAGTTTCTCAAAGGGTGATTAATCCTCAGATGAATCAGTGTAGAACACCAATTTAAATTTTGAAACAAGTGTAATGAATTATGAAAATACAAACACTAACCAAAACTAACTATCAAAGTGTAAGAAAAAAAAGACTTTCTGTTTAGAAAATATAAGCTGTAGATAAATTCAAAACATAGTATGTGAATATTTTCACAACAATGTAAAGAAGAGGTTGCGTCTCAATATGAGACCTAGTACTCTCCACTTGGTGATCACCTACCCCTAAGAAGTTAATATTAAAACATGATACACAGCCTGTATTGTGCTTTACAACAGTTATCACAAACATTCCATGGAACACACCCTCTACCAACGTTCTTTATTGGAAAGTCAAACAAAGAAAACTACACATGGTTTCTTCCAAATTTATATGTGAGAAACCCAAATAAGGTGAGGTTCGATGTGAGGATAGATAATATCCTCCAGTTCAAGCACAAGAGATAGTGTGTGACATAAACACAAACACACACTTTTCAAGGATGTAAAATAAAGAAACACGATAGGGTATTTACGATGAGAATGAGTTTAGAGGGATATATGTGTTTAAAGTTTATATCTCAACTCCTTGGAATGAGAAATGTTGTTGTTCAAGTGAATCTCTAAAAGTGGTTTCCAAAAAAGAGTGTTGCAACTCCATGTTCAAGCATTCAATATTTTGATTCTGATGTTGGTCAAGAGTTGATGAATCACATAGTGCAAGAATGAGTTTATCCAAGAATGATCTTTGTGATGATCCTGGGTTCAGGATCTTAGTGCAAGATGGTTCGGGCTTTTTTGATGAGGCAAGTAGGATCTATCACACATCTCATGTAACCCCTTTCTTCATGACTGCGTATATGTTTCTCTTCTTGTTTTTATCCTTGAAAAATATCCATTCTTCACTTCGTTGTCTTCGCTTTTTATATTTTAGGTCTGAAAAATGGAATTAGTAGATCACGTGTGTTCTTTCTCGTACCTCATACTATCCACAATATTGTCTCCTGAAACGCATACAATCAGAATACAATAATGTCAGAACAATTATTTTTTCAAATATGACGATTTGAAAAGTTTTTGAGAAATTGAAAAAGTATGGAAGAATAAGAATCGGTAGACTGGTAATGGTAGCCTTCATATCGGTAGGCTTCGACTGTAGATGCACACCAGCAATCTCCAATTGTATCCCTTAACAGTATGCTCACACCAGTAACCATGTAATGGTGAACTTGTAATGATAAACCTGTAATAGTGAACATGTAGTGGTAACCTTGTAACAGTTAGCTTGTTGCATTAACCTTGTAACAGTGACATTGTAGTAGTAACCTTGCAGCGATAACCTTGTAGTTATAACCATGTAACGGTTAGCTTGTGACTGTAACCATGTAACAGTAACCTCTATTTTGGTGACCTGTGTACTTAGATGAACTCTGCACTGTGAGATTAACAAATCAACCAGTGAGATTAAGGAAATATGAATATTACTCCATAGGAATAGGAAACATAAATGAAACATAATTAACAAATATTGAAGTTATGGCTCTCAATTAAATGAAAACAACATTTGGGATTATCAAAACATGATTTGAGTTTATAATAATATGATTTGGGATTATCTAAACAGGTGAGTCCAACAGGTCATTGAATCATTCAGTACATATTTATAATATCCTAGTTAATAAATTTTATTAATTCATTAATTTATTAACTAAATTTTTAATTCATATTTAAAATATTATTAAACATTAATTTTAGGTTTTATGAATTTAATTACAATATTTTGATTATGTTTACCTTCTCATAGAAACTCATTACACAATTCGATGATCGCAATAATTTATCAATAATATTAAAATATCTTATCCAATGATAACATAAAACTTGATGGATAATATAATTATATTCATGTCATTCTAGAGGCTTGGATAGTCTCAATTTTCCAATGTGTCCAACATACAAATGATCCATTTATTATAAATGTTATTCTTTTATTATTATTTCATTTAAATGTTTTCTCCTACAATGATTACTTATATTGTATTATTTTTCATTATATATATATATTTATTAAAAATATGGTAAATATAAAATATATTTTTTGAGTACATTTTTACCCATAATATGTGAATTTCAACCATCCACAAATGTGATGCATTTAAATGAAATTTATTGTCAATATAGGCATTGAGCTGACAATAATATGAACAATGTTTTCATTTGAAATTAGAATGAGTGGGTGTAAGATAACAGATATAAAATTATTATAATTAAAATTCATAATATAATATTTTTGATTGTTTCACAAAATCATTATCATAATTTATTAAGGAGGTTTAAGAAGAAAATAATTTCAGATTTTTTGGTTGGGACCATTACATTTTCCTTTAGATATCCACACTTAGGAAACATATTAATTAACCTTGTATTGTAATTTTTGATGAGAGTAATTCTTCATGATCTGGGAAGAAATTTATGGGGGATTAGATTATATTTCAGATGAGAATTTCCTTAGAATGTGTGATGAAATGGGGTGGGGATTCGATATATTTATAAGAGGAGGAAAAGAATGTTTTTTAATATGAAATTATTTATTATTATTTTTTCTAAATAATGTTGAGTAATATGACAATATAAACGAATTATTTTATTTTAGGAATAAATTATAGTGTTTTAAGTAAACACGTATTCAATTAATCATGTATTTATCATATAATATAAAATACTATATTTTTTAATATTTCATAATTCACTAAAAATAACATTTTTCAGAGAAATTACTAAACTTAGCCTTAAACTAAATTTAATATGATAATTACAAATTGTAAATTCATTATATCTATATATTTTTCAATTTATGGTAATATTATTATTAGTAGCCCTTTTTTATTGAAAACAATTTTTTTGTTATACGATGAAATTTATATCACATAAATAATTATTTACAGGTACACAATATTATATTATCTAAAATTTTGAAATAGATATTATTTCATGAATATATTCTATTATAATAAAATATATTTAAATCTATAAATTATTTCATAAATATTGATTTTATTGAAATTACATCATATATAATTTTCAAAAAAATATATTTATTATTTCATTATGTTAAATTTATTTTATATATCACACTTTAATTTTTTTATTCTATTATAAATTTCTTATTCTTTAATTTCCCATTATATCCAATTTATTATGTTACTATTACATCAAAAAATATACAATTTTAATGTTAGGTTAGTATTCCCATGTTTATATCAATTTTTTACATCCAAATTATACCTCAAACTCCAATATATCATCATCCAATCCAAGACCTCTTCTTCTTCTATATTCATTATTTGAAAAATTATCAACTATGTTACAAATTTTTTGAATCTTTTTCACTGTATTATTTATGTTTTTGACTCTTCTAGGTTACCCAAGTGATAAAAAATTTCCACTTCGAATTGTATAATTTTTCTATACTTACAGTCCAATTATAGAACATTTAATTTTTACGCTATATTTATTATCTAAATTTAATTTTCATATTAATTTAATAAATCCCCATATTTAATCGTTTTGTGGTTCTTAAAAATTATTTTAATAAATGAAAAAAATGTGACACATGTATTTTTTTATAATAAATTTATTTTACACAATTCAATCAGTAGTTACAACCCTCTGTTATAAGAATAATCTTATTGGAAGACTATTCTGATCATTTACACCTAGGATAAAACTCTATTGTCGAACTAAGTCAAGTGATAGAAAATCAACCATTGGTTGGTAAATTTATTCCTCTATGAGGGTCCTATCTCTACAAATATTCTCTATTGTCCTATATTAGACGGGATATAATGTTATTTCTTTTAAGGGATGTAAATCACTCAATTCTTGTATGATATTCTTTTACGATAATACTTTGTTTAGAAATATGTGTTAAATCTACCCGAACATATCCAAATATTGGGATTCCTTACCACAATAGTAGTTCATGAATAAAGGGTATTCACTAATAATTTTATTTCAGGAATGATTTTAAGAGACATCATCCATCATCCATCATAGTTTCTTCATTCTCCCTTTTGAAATTAACTCTTCACTCTGAGTTAAATTTAAGTCATGGGTCCAAACGTTCCATCTTGAGGCTGGTAGTGAAAGTTTATCATTACTTCCACAGATTACATTTTGCTGTTGGCCAAGAACAACCCCCTCAAGTATTTTAATACATGTTCCTTGATTTTTTTATAAAATACCTCATCATTCACTGGTTTGGGATCCCTCACACCATTATAGTAGTCTATAATACAAATTTTTGATCCACTGAGTTGAAGAATATATATGGAAATTATAATATCCAGTCATTCCATTATTCCTAATACAATCTTCCAAAAATTAATGGATTTAGGATTTCATAAAAATACTCTCTAACAGTATAGAAAAGATATTTGACCATACTAATAATAGTAGGCTAGAAACTAACTCTAAAATCATGTGTGATTATTGAAGGAAGACTCAAAAATTATACCTTGGAAACTCCTTACACCATAATTAATGGAATAAAATTAATAAATCCCATTGAGGTCTGTTTTTTCACTCTTAATGGGAATAAATGATTAGTTAATATAGAATAGAAGATCTCAATCCCATATTTTAAATCTATAATCCCTTGATGATAAAAACATCTATTAATTACACAATCACATGATCCATTAAAATCATGTTGCCTAATAATTGATAAAAATTCATGCTTTATCATAGTCCACATGGATGACTGGGTTATTAATTTGATAACTCCAATGGAACAAGGAAAGAATCCTCAAAAACTGGGGCCCAAATGGGACAGATTTTTTTTGCATTCACAAGGTTCCCTATAGTGGTCTATAATCATTATTCACTAGGGATAGAAAGTTTTTCACACCTCCCACAAATTTAACATTTCATAAAAAGTAATTTTCAAAATATTCATAACATTAATTATATCAATACAATATGGAATTAAATTACATGGTAACAGTTATTTCGGTATGATTTTAATCAATATATCCTCATCCTTCCTTACATAAATATTTTAAACTTTATAGTCATGGTCCATATTTCATGGATTTAATCATTATGATATCCACATACACATAGTTATTCGTTAAAATTTATAGTCGACTCCATTAAATATTAATTTATCATTAATTAAATGATCCTCATCATACAAGCATAAAACTTATTCAATATGGTTATTTCTACCTGAACATAAAATTTGGTGTAGATCACCTGCTCGGGATTACATGAAATTTCATGATTAAGAATAAGGTTAAACCACACAAACATTGGTCTTAGATAAATTACCCTAAATTTCCTAGCTAATTTATTTCTATACGATACTTAAACTATAGAAATGAATCTTCATCAAAAATAGAGATGATTTTACTTTCTAAAATGTCAGTTTCTTATCAATCCACAATGTAGATCTTTGTGAAGCTTGATTCTTACTTTATGGGATATGTAGTGATGATTAGATATCATTTACCATGCTTAGATATCATTTCCATCTATTCATAGTATACATATCATGATGGTCAATAACCACCTATTGGGACCCTTGTTCTCACATGACATTGAGAGGATACTCCTTTTAAGATATAGGTTGAATCCCCACTCTAACTAATGCCCCTCATGAGGTTCCCAATGAACAACATTGTAGAACCCAACGTGTTGAACTCAACCTAAACATTCTCTTTAGTTCACAAACATTGTATATATTTTCCATGATTAGTCTCTCTATAACCACTCATTTCAAAAAAGAATCACTTATTGTTATGTCCCACTACTCTAATATCCCACCTTCCAACCTAGGTTAAGTGTTATCGATGATTTTTTTGCAACAAAATGATATTTCATGTGTTTTGACAACCTGAGTAGTGGTCAAATGAATTTTTTTCCCAATCCATGATGACATGTTATTATAACCTGAATTTAAAACATTTAATTTCATAATCATCAACCCATGTTCCCTTCCATATGTTTCATACCATAGAATTCATGATATTATTTATATTATCACTCTTTTATTGTAGTGGAATTTGAACATCCACTTTGTCATATCCTAATGAACTCAATCCCATTGGAAAATGAAACTTAGTATCATGGGTTCATTCTCCAATGAATATCCCATATATTTGAGTTGTTTACAATGGTCAATATTAAATTTTAATCATAACTCATCTACCCCAGTACTGCACACCCATGTGACATTGGTGACTCCATTGAGTGTTTTTTCCACACCTATAGTGTGGATCACGTGGGAATTAGGGTTTTAGAGAAATTTACCTCATCATTTTTAGGGAATTAGGTGTTTAAGAGTAGGCATAATTTTTATGTCATCTCATCATGAATTTAAAATACACAACCCCTTTCAACCCCTTTGGTAAAAGCTATGTATTGAAAACAATTCGTACCATTTCACTATCCATACTATACTGTCTTAGACTATGTATTAAACATCCCAATAAAATGTTGATTGACTGCATAATATATTCCACATCATATGTCTTTAATCTCTATGATAGCTCGTATCATCGTATGAGATTATTAACCTTTAATATTGGTCTCAAACCAGAAAAAAATACCAAATTATAGACTGTTTGAATCCTCTTCCATGAGATTTCTACTAAGGATATGATCTCCAATACTAGGACCAGCCACAAGTCTCCAACCTCACCAACCCGATGTTGTTACTCAACACCATTTTTTAGGATTCCTCTACCCATTGATTCTCATGGTTTTTGTCAGATAAAAAATGAGTTTTTCCAATAGATACAACCTTAAAGGAGGTAAACCGCAACTAATTCACTTATATAAGAATTTTATTAAAAAAACTTTCATGGATTTCCATACATAGTTCCATGTAAACTACCTCATCCAATACATGAGTTCTGTAACCATAAACTGAAAACATCCTTGGGTGATACTGTTTGGACAAAAATAACCTTACGTCTCTGGTCAAAATTTTATCACCATAAAATAGGAACCATTACATAGTGTCTTGTTTTTATGACCACATGGGATTTCCAATTCATGTATGGTCAATCCATTTATACATTCTATATCTTGGATATCACCTTCAATCTATGAAAAATGACCTTAAACCACATTTAAAATTTTTATGGGATGATCTACGCTAGCCTTGGCAGTTCATTAATGTTTGGACATCATCCAATAATTCATGATGGAATTTTTCAAACTTAGTATATGTCTTATGATCATACTCCCCGACAACCTTTGGTTCAATGTTTTGTTACCTTAAAATCTATCCCTAAATAAAATTTTATTGTTTGACAAGTATAAGTAAATTTTATGCACCAAAATATTAAACTATGACCAAACCATGCAAGAATTGTATATATGGAGGAATCCCCATTAGATGTTAAACAGTTTCCACATCTTGTGTAATGAGAATAATAGTTCCTCTATGGTGAACATAATACAAACCCAATGATGCATCACAACATAACCCTAGGTGATGATCATAGAGTAACATATGTTATGAGACTATGACTCCTTATGTGAGGAGGATAATGTGGATTTATAAGAAGAATATGATATATTTTAAATTTAATCATTTGATTAGTGTAGGATTACTACATATTATAATGAACATGAGATTTTTTGGGCGATAAGATTAAGAATCCTTTGCAAGAAACTTAGGATCTCTCCGAACATATCACAGGAAATGAGCCTAGGATTCAACATTTCCTATGAGATTAGAATGGGGTTCCCTATATGATGATCAAGATATTCTTCAACTGATTATCAAGAAATTACTTGGGGGATGATTCCATGTTTCTTTATATGATGAGTACGTGATTCCTCATTTGATGATCATTAGTTATTTATTATGATGAGCATGGGATTCAATAGGAAATGTTGAAAAGATACCATATGTGATATTTAAATGTTTTTGTATGTGATGAGAACCTGATTTCTTGGGTAAAAAATCATTGATTCCATAAATGAAAAACATATGATCCCCTAATGGATCATCCAATGGAAGATCTTTATTTATTATCAACACACCCAACCGTGTCATGAGATGTGTGGAGACTCATCCTTTCCAACAAAATGTGTTCACCTTGTTATAGAAAACATTATTGTAATAAATTGGTGTTGACATGAATATGGAACATAGAATGCGAATCATTAACTTGACATAAATCGTGGAGGTAGAAATAGTCTAGGAAATAAGCACTATGGGTAAATGCATCAAAGAAATGGTCAAAATCACAAAACACCCATCAAATAAAACATTCAAAAACATCAACCCAAGTGGTGATAGGGTATCATCCTTTGGAAAGAAAAAATTAAATACCAAAAATACAATTATAATCCAAGGATCATTCCAATGATAGTGGTACCAGTGCAAACTATTATAAAATGTAAATATATAATTCACATTTTCTTATCAATATAGAAATCATGGCTAAGTTCTATATTAGTGAATCTATGGTATCATTATATACCATAATTATATTTATCGTCTTTATAAATTATGAATTATCATAAAAATTAGTATTTATTGTATCTATTATTTAAAAAATTTATAAATAATATTTCATTTTTTATATTTTTAAATATACATATCATAAAAAATATATTTTATTTTTACTTGGATACATATTATTTGGGGGATACCAAAAACTTGTTCCAATTTTTTTATTCTCATATATTTTGTTGATTCTAAGTATCATTCAAAATCTCAATATAAAAAAATATTGAGATATTGGCAAGTGATTCTGTAAAACAAAAAAAACATTTTAATTTTATTTATGTAATAATAATTAAACAGATCAATTACTCCCACAAAAATATAGAATAATTTAGTTTGAATTAAAGTGAGAAAAAAACCAAGAGAATTTTTAGGTTTTATTCCAATGAAAGTGCTGAATGTCAAAAATTATCACTTGATATCAGTAACTAGAAATCAAAAACGATTTATATAATATTATTTCATAATTTTATTAATGATGTAACAAATTTTTGAATCAATATACTGCATCTCAAATCAGTAATATCAATATTTTTTATATTTATAAGCAATATATTGATTCCTTCCATCACCAATTCATTCATCACTAAACCCCATCATTATGACCAATTTTTTTCAAAATAAACACCCTTGAATATATCTTTATACAACGTCCATATACACTATAATAAATAAATCCAAAAAATATGCTATAATAATTAAGGGTTCACCAATCTTCAATCAAGAATTTTATAACATGATTTTAGTGGGGTATCATAAAATTCAGTGATAACCACAACTAAGGCCCTTGATTCTCATCACTAACATATTACTAACTAGTGAAAATATATAATATTTATGAAAATATTTGAATTAAAAAACAAGTTAATTGTTATTAAATTAGCAATTATAATTTATTTAAGAAAAATTAAACTATTATGTACATGAATAAAATTATTAGGATAGTTAAAATTTTATAAGGACTGAAAGTAACCAGTGATGATTGAAAAAATCAATCACCCATTAGACTATGGTGATGATTTTTTATACAGTTAATCATTAAAAAAATACATCATAATCCATGAATTAATAATTATACAAGGATTCAATTATATACATTCTAAATATCTACATTTTGAATTAAATTTATTTATTTTACATATTAAAATTTGAATGAGTTTTCAATTATACATAGTGGATGTATTTTCTGTTGGAATGTGATCGAAGGTGTTAATTAGATGCTAAATTAGTTTTTTAGGTACTTTCCGGATTTTAGGGATAGTTTAATTTTACTGAGTAGGAAATATGGTTCATATCTTTACAATGATCGAATTCATGTAATGTTCTTTATGTTTCCAACACCAAAAGAGTTTTGAATAAAACTCTCAAACATGGATGACCAAGGGTTCTATTAATCATACAGTATAATTAATCTCATTTGGCATGATTTATTCATATTAAAGAATTAATGGTATTTAATGTGTATAAATGAAATGATTTGATTTCATATTTAGCTGGTGTAATGGTAGAATGATTTTAGATTGTGGATATATTCATGCTAATGGTAATCTAGACATGGTGGAACCTTGTGTAGGTTAGTTAGACATTAATATGCTATTTTTTATTCATTGAATCATCTAGTGTGGATGACCATTATGTTTTCAATTCTACACAACATGGGGGGGAAACTCGCATAAAGAGAAAACACAACTATTTTATTTATTATAATATATATATATATATTATAAATTTTAAATAATGGGAATATGATTATTTTTATTCAAATAAATATATATATATGTGAATATATATATATATAAATGTTTGATAAGGACACCTAAAAGAAAAATGTTAATAGATTATATTACACATTATGGGAATTAAGTTTTTGGGTATAACTATTGAGGAAATATAATTTCTATTTTGGTATCTCATTTTAGGAAATAAGTAATCCATTTAATTTTTTTCATATATATCATGTTAGTGGTATATTCATGGATGATCAAGTACATTTTGTAGTTGGTGGGTGGTAGATATTTTTTCATTAGGAAATGAAATGGATGGTTTTATACCCTAATAAAATAAAGGGGAATGGTTATATAAACATTCTCATGTAAAATGAAATTATACCCAGTATTAAGTGAATTTGAACACCTATGAAAGAAAATTTCTAAATGATGATTCATATGTCAGTTTGTTTAAGATAATTGAGAATATTATTTTGAAGAATGTGGTATACAATGTCTATCAAGTAGAAGATACAATCATTAGTATAATTATAATGAATAATATAGATACGTGATTGAATATGACATGATTTTTTTGACGAATTCATATAAAATAATGAGTACTGAGTAATTATTATGCAAAATTAAGGATTGAGGAATTATTTTAATGTTTTAGAGATAGTTATTTAATCATTCATAGAATTTGATCATGAAATTTTCTTAATATAGCTATACTAAAAATATAATTATCTTATATGAGTGATATTATAATGAAAATTTCAGAGTTGTACTTTGGGTAATTGATGATGAGTAATTATAGTATTATGTGGCTAACATAGTATTTTGCCTTGATTATTATAAAATAATATGATTATAAATGTAACAATAATTACTTCCAATTTACTCAATATTTCAAGATGAGGAAAGTGTATCTAGATTATGGTTTTATGATTGTTGGGTTATTACATAATATTTCCACAAGATAAATTAAAAATCGGATTAACATGTGATCAAAAATATTTTTTACGTCATTTCAAAAAATTTCTATTGTAGATAATTTACTAAAAGTGTTTTATCATATGGGATTTTAATTTTATTGAAAATTTTGTCTACTTATAAAATTATGTAAACATGTATCTATGTTAATAGCATATCATAGTTTTAGTGTAGTGTGAATGTATGATTTTAAAATATTCATATAATTAATTTTTCTAGGATTATTTCTCCATAACCATAGTGTCAAGAGTGTAATTTTCTTTGGATAGAAGAATTTTATGAATTTATTGTTTCAATGAATTTTGATAAATAAATATATCAATTAAATCCAAGAATATGGCATTATCAATTTGTTACGATAGAATGTATATGTTTCAATGCTATAGAATTATTTTTAATGTTATTGACGTGATGAATATATTTCAAATTGAGTACTATAACATCTTGTAATGATAGAAAATGAACAAAGATTAAGTTAGATACTATAATGAAATTATCATGGAACCCATGAAATGATTATATAATAAACATTATTATAAATATCTTTGATTATTTTAGGATATGTTTTCCCCCTGAATCTCATACATAAGAGTGAATAAAATATACTAATGATATAATCTGGTAGAATTTTTTAGTAAGAGTTAAAAAAACGTTTCAACTAATAATACATGCCACAATATGATTAAATAGAAGAAAAAAATTGATTGGTAAGAAATACATGTTCAAAGAAATAATTAGTTTAGGCTAATAATTTGTTTATGTAATAAGATCAATGTAATTAAACCACATCACAAATAGGATTTTGGCATCAATGAATTTGGAATAAAAAAACAGAGTACAATTCAATGGTACAATGATAGAATAATTCCCCAAATTTGTATTCCAAACCCTATAAGAAAAAAACATACCCTAATTAACACATATTATTATGAGAAACCACATAGTCTATTTAATATAACATAATATACCCATATCATTTCCAGTGTGGGAGAGGGTGAATTTCTTGAAACTACAATGATATGACTGAGTGATCATACTGTAATTAAGGATACATAACATTAACTTATGAGAATATCGAGGAGGTTAAATGTTATGTATATATGAATCTGAATGTACCAATAAATTTTATGACTAAATATGAAGAGGTGAATATGGGATGGGACCATACACTAATCACGACATCAGGTTGAGAAATAAAAATGAAAAAACTAGGAATTTTACTGAAAGTTACTCCATACTAAAATGATAATGTGATGAAATACCCTAGTATATAGATAATAATGTAATATGAAACCATGATATAAAAAATATAAGGATATCTATAGGATATTATTTTTGTTATTACTTTATGAGTATATATTTTCCATCATTCCAAAGTACAGGTTCCTATCTCATTAAAGGAGGTAAACTAAGGTGGAAATTTCGACCAGATTAGTGAATCATGATACTATACACCTAATATACCATGTATTATGATAGTAATTTCTTAATATTTAATTTTTTCCAAAAATTTATAGATGGAACACATTTTAACAAAATTGTCTATTTTTAGAGAGATTTTTGAAGGGGAGATTTGTTTTGTTGATATTATAATTTACCAATTAAACGACGATGTTATTTTAATACTGATTTTAAAATATTTTATTGATTATTTATTCAATATTTATGTTTCTAAAATCCCATAGCATATATGTTAAACTCACGATTTATTTCCTTTCAATGAAGTGTTTTTAGTTTATCAGGTGATGTTTAATTTAGAGTTGGAAGTTGTAAATACTATGTACATTATTTTTTTTGTGGATAACGTTTTTATAGTATCACAATATGATTAAACTATTTTTCATTACACGTTTTTCTAGGAGAAGCATAAAACTTGGATGAATCACCAATTTGGTGGGGAATGATTGAATTATGGGTTTATTCTTTATCATTATTTTTATATTTGGATTGATTCTTGTAACAATGTAGTTTAAATAGTTTTCTTCCTCCATAATAAATTAGGTGAAATTTATTCATTATTAATTGAAATTGAAGAAATAAAGATTAATTACCTATAGTAATATCATAACTAGTTGATTTAGGTCATTTGAATGGATAATTATGTCACACACTTTAGGAAAAAACATTCTCAAAATTTGGAACACAATCTCTATTCATATGAAAAATTCATCTTGTTTAAGAAAATGCTGATTGAAGTTCTTTTAACATGTTTTCAATTTCATTTTTTCACAAAATCTCGATTTATAAAATCAAGAATTATTCTCTAGGCCAATATTAACACAATGTTCTTAATAGTACATCCATAACAATCTTATTTTTTATATTAGACATTTTTTTATTTATGTAATTGGGTTTAATGCATAAGAATTATAAATGTTGACTATTAACACCTTATTGGATATAATTATTGGGGGATAATCAAATTTTTAACCGAATTTCAATAAATAGTTGTTGAATTTAGAAAAGAAAATGAAAAATTTAATTCTTAGTTAAAATATTTTACATTATCTTCCTATTTATCTATTTTATTCACTTTAAGATAAATATTTTTTAATATTTTATTCCTCCCATTTCAAGGTTCTTAAACAACATCCATTGAAATATATAATGGATAATTGTTTATGATAACCATTCAAATACCTCCAAAAATATAGAGAACTAAATTATTTGGGATAAGTGAGAACTATTGAAAAACAAAGCATCCCATTCCAATCACGAATAATGATAATAAATAATAATAAATCCCAACCAAAACCCTATGTGATCATGTTGGTGAATTATTAACTCCAATCTATTTATGTATTTACATAAAACAAAGGGTGTCCTTCAATATAGTTCAATAAATTTTATCTAAACCTGAGAATTTTCATATTATCTAAATCGTTTCCTAATACATATGATTATAAAATAATAACCCAAATTTACACATCATAAATTAGAATGATATTTAAAATAAATTAAGTAATATTGGGGTATTTAATGAAGATATAATTCTATAAAATTTTCCATTATCATTGATAGGATTTTAAAAATAATTACTGATGTCCTAACTGGTATATTCGAACAACATGTGGGGAAAAAATGATTGAATATTTCTATAAAAATACTTTTCACCTGTGAAGATGGTATATTTGTAAAATATTATTCATTTATTTTGTCAACAATATGGTGAATCATACATTGAATCCTTAGTTCAATTGAAACAGATTATATATATAATAGACCATAATGGAGTGACAAGATTGTGGAATATTCTATCATTTACATAGCTTTTCAGAAAAATTATCAAGTGGTGATCAATTTTGATAATGGAGGAGGAATCATGAAGAAGACATTTGTAATGAAATATCAACATTAAATGATCAAGACAATTATGTGTCTTAATGAAAATGAAAAAGTGACCCACTAGAGAAAAGATGTTATAATGTAGTCGAAATAATAATATTGGAAGACTAAATACTTGTAGTGTTTATGAAAATATAGGCACATAATTTCATTCACTAAAAAGAAGAATCACCATATCTTAAAAAATATCTCATGGGAAGAATGTGTGGAGGTCCACATATCTTCCAAAATTATTTGGATGGAATGAATGAAAATATTATGGGTGAGGTTTTTTATAATTGTTATAACCATAAAAAACAATGTTTAAAGAACTAGTGATGGAAATAAATGAGGCCATGATCAATAAATATACATTGTTTGAAATAAGGTGGGTAAAATTTAGTTCATTACCAATGTTCTCCATGTTATCATAAATGTTAGATGTCTCCACCACTAACTTGTAAAAAAATTCAAGACCTAAGGGAACATAACGTGTAGTATCCATAGCTATAATTCCGACTGTAAATTAATGATGTACATTCTTATTTTGAGGAATTGGTTGAAACAATTTACAATAAAAATTATAAATTTTTTTATCAAATGGAAATTACTCATGAAAATAATGAATCATATTTAAGAATATCATGATTTCCCATCTAAAACATTGATCATTAGTTGTGGGATGATCACTCAATTGATGTAAGAGTGACAATTTGGTATATTCGCAAGTAAAACAGATATATAATGAGATGAAGTATAGGCTAGGATAATAATGAGTAGATGAGAGTGGAATAAGTCATAGACCCACAAGGAGAAGGAGGATACAAAGGAGAAGTAACTCGAGTGAGAAAAATGAAGTAAAGGAGAAGGAGTAGAAAAAGATGCATGAAACGAATAAGTATTAGATAAATCATGGATATAAAATAACTGATAATGAGGTATGAGTTGTAACCCAGTTGGAAACCTCATCCCTTTTTAATGTGGAATCACCAAGGGACGGTGTAGGAGCCGTGAAATATGTTTAGGATATTTTAAAATAGATTAAAAATAATATCTCAACCATTGAGGTATTTTCAAAAATACCAACATATGATAAGTAAATCAAAGATATATTTCTAAATAAAAAAATTAGGGGACAAGGCATTTAATTTATTTATGTAATGAATTTTAATCTAATATCTAATCAAAACTCCAACTATAACATCATGATAGTGGTAGTTTGATATTCACATACCCCTTTAGATGTTTAATCTTTTGGAATCCCTGTTATGATTTATTGTATTGTTCTAACCTTTTGGAATTTACTTTTTTATTAAATTATGGCTAAAATAGATATAATATACATGTTTATATTTAATTTTTTTTAAAATACCTATGAATTATATAAATGATATTTTAGAATATATATTAGTGAATGTTGGGAAATTTTTTCCCTTCTAATTTCCTCATCCTAGAGTCTAATAATTGTTATGAAAAATAAATAACATCTAGTAACCCTTAATAGTAATACAGATAGATAATATCAATTTTCATAAAACAATACTCTCATATCATTTGGGAAAAGATCTATTAGTTCCCAATCCCCTTCAATCACCAAATGATTAAGGATACACGTATGACATTTCAATGTATTCGAATAATTTAAATATAGTTAAGATAATGATTACTGATAAGGAATCATATGTTTCCCCAAGACCCATGAGAATGAAATATGTTACAATATAAATGGATTGTCCACTAAAAAAATAATTGCTTCAATATTTTTAGTGAAATTATAAGAGACCTACTACAAAGATCAAACCAAGGGAAACTATTTATAATTATATGGATACTAAGGAATTTTTAATGGTTGTTATAGATCCCATTGAAAAAATGAATGGAAATACCCATGAATAGGTGATGAAGGAAAAAAGAAGTACCCATCATGAATACAATTGAACATTGCTGAGTATTGTTAGTGAAGAATATAATTATATGGGATGATTAATTCCCATATGAGTCTTTATATTTTTATCCTCCAATTAATTAAGTTAAGAGAATAAAAAATTGCATGATTTTAAATTTAAATTAAGACATGAATAGGTTGAAATGAAGTTATACTTTCAATTTATTTTAAATTTTATATTCATATAATATCGTAGACTGTAACTATTTTTGGATATTTTCAATTACAAACTCCACAGTGATATCTTTAAACTCTTCCACTGAATCCATCAACACTCTACCATTGATGAGAGGATAATGTTTGGAAGAAGCCATAAAAATTCTGTTGGAGGATTAATTGAATAAATTATTCAAAACGAACACTTACTACATACATATTTATTTTCCACACCACTTAATTTTAAGTATTATATACAACAAAATAGAATGTATGGATTAATAACAATTTCAATTATATAGAGATTCCAGAGATTAAAATTTTTCTATTTTATATTTCGGGTAATTTTTTTTCTCATATTTCAAAAATACAATCCCATGGTATAGAGTTTTATTATGTATAAATTTTTAACAATGGTTATAGAAAAGACCGAGTTACAATAGAAAAACGTTCCATCATATTTATGATCTTATAATTTTGTTTATATGATAAAATTTTACATGTCAAAAAATAGAGATCCACTCATTCCACAATACCAATAATTTAGGATGAATATAAGATGTTGGAAATTTCATGTGGAGGATCCCATTATACAAAAACTCCCCTTAATCATATTTACTTAAACTAACAATCATTTCTCATAAAAAAACAATGATGAACAAACTAAAAATTTCATTTGTTTAAAAAAAATCAAGATTTCTCTTATCTGAATAAAAATATATTATCATAATTAAGTTCACCCATCTATATGCCAAATAAGGAAACACCATGGAAAATTGTTCATCATAATAAAATATCCGACCACACAACCACTATATGAGTGTTTTTTAAAATTTCATATTTCTATAAAATAATTTTTTGTCACTCGTTATTAGAGGATGACACACTACAATGTTTAAAATATCCTCATTCACTAGGCACAGATATGAACATCAATTCATGGAACACCGAATCCCATATCCTTGTTCCCTCTTGATATAGTGTCCCTACCATCAAAATTCCTTACATATAATTCTATTTAACCAGGTATGACTCTATAATCATTCCTTTATCATTTCCACTCCCCCCCATGTATTGTTTCTAAGACTTCTATTATCACATTTATCTTTTTAAACTTACTACTAATGAAACCTCTCGAACAATCCCCTTGAATCCAAAAAGTAAAAAACCCCATTATTATTTCACATAAAACCTCTCAAATCCATTCATATTCCCATATATCATATCATTATTCACATAATGAATGTTGATAATCTATGTAATCAATTTTTTAAAGGGTCACCACTTTAGAGACCAGATAAATGACCATACCTCATTGTAGTAAAATACCCACATCTACCACTAATATTATCCCTACATTGATTTTATTAAAATTTATATATTAGAGCTAATGTACATAGAGATACACTACCCATATAGAGTTATCAAATGCTCACCGTGATCTGAGAGCTCAATATCAACTTATGTTGTATTCCTTGTGTAAGGGAAATGGGATTTAGAGTTATGAAAACCCTAATAATATATTTACTGATCCTTAAATCCGTATAAAACCATCCTATCATTCTTGGGGTTGTGAACACATGTTTATTTTGAGTACTCATATGCCGATATAGTTTCTCAATAAACTATAGAAGTAAATTTTACCTATATATTTCTCTGACTGAGTGCACATCTTGTATGAATTTCGAATCCAAATTAGATATCACTTTATGATTTATGGTAGAGAATGAGAATTTTAACCGCTGGGATAAATAGTAATGAAAATTATAAATAGATACCCTTTAACATATTTATATAAATGTAGTTATTTGTTAATTTTTTATGCTATTCATGTTTTTCTAATTTCATTGAATTTCCATTTCACATGATATCATCATCAATCATTATTTTACACACCTTCCTAATATAAATGGGAAATGATTTATTAAAAAACTATTCATTTTATTACTTTTTATATGATTTGGAAATCATTTTGTGTGTCATTGTAGAATAAAATTATTGTTGAAAAATAATATAAAAAAATTAACATGGGAAATGATATTAACCAAATTAATTCGTTAATGATTCAAGTAATATATGATATATAATTCATGGAATACTTATATGTAATTCTCATTTTTTTGTAATTTCTTTACTACATTTCACAAAATAATTTTGATACATCATTATCAATATATATAATCATTGATATAAATATTTAGTTAATATGTATGGGAGGGTTCCTTAAAATTAAATTTATTTTCTTACCCTTAATTGATATTAGGAACATCACCAATTAGATGAAATTTCTCAATAGATTTTTTTTCAATAATTAGCCAAAATGATAACGAATTACAAGGATGTTATAAAACATTTTTTTTCATTACCACTATGAATTATCTTTGACACGTTTACAAAAATAATTCATTTTTATTCTATTAATTTTTTAATATTTCTATTTATCAGTTCAATCATTTTTGTCTTTTCAGAAACATAATTAACTGATAATTTCTTATTTATATTATTAAAACGTAGAATGATCCTTTTTCATATTCATTCTTATACCATATTTCATACAATTTTAATATTAAATTTATGACCTCTAGAGCTTTATTTTTATTCTAATCAATGTATAATGATTATAAACCGCATGAATTTAATTTAATACATTTAAATAAAAATTCAAATCCCATTTAATCTTGAGTCATACACATTATTTGGACATTTAAAATTAATATAGTCACCGTTATTGGATTTATATGAGGCTCAATCTCAAGAATATTTTTTATTCCAACCCTTTATCTTTTGTATAATTACATTAGTTTAATTATGATTAAATCGAATGTCTAGGTGGTTTCATTATCCTAAAAGAATTCTTATGTTGGAAAATTTGAAATTTGGAGTGTTTCATCTTGTTTATTTGTGAATATGGTCTAAATATTATTTTGTGATACATGGATTCATTTTCATTTAAAAAAAGTAAAATCATGTAAAATGATATATTAGTGGGATACCTTGTATTAACTATTAGTTGTTATCTATTCTATTTCATGTGTTTCATATCAACATTACGAAGGATTATAGATTCATGTTGGGGACATGTGTTCATGTCAGATTGACTTACAATAACATGGGAATTGTTATAGATGAAATTCCAATATATTTTTTAAAATAATAACATAAATTATGATAATTAAACATAAAATTAATCACAAATTTAAAAGATAAAAATATTATCAATTGATAAATAAGTGGAAATGGAAATTTTGAATTAAATATTTTTAGAGGGAAAATAGATAAAACCTCATTTATTGATATTATTCAATAATAATGAATTGTACCATCATAATTCATATGTCCTTTTTCCTCTCGGATGTGTTAAATTTTACATCATGAAATAGACACCTTAAGCCTCATAATATACAACACAAAATTCCCCTTGATTTTAATGGTTTTATTTATATTTGAAAATTTAGATATAATGAAATCATGTGGATCTTGTAAATATAAATATGATTGGGAAAAAATCTAAATAAACAATCTTGATTGATGAATTGATTACTTTTCTAGTTTGTTATATCAAATGTGGATTTATAAATGATGAGATGCTTGATAATTGTAATGGATGAGGATAGGTGTAACATTCCAATAGAGACATTCTTTGATCTGGTTCTAAAATATCATATTTATCATTATTTATTTGATAAAATCAAAATTTTCAAAATTACATCCCTCCAAAATTACAAAAAGTCAAATATAAATATTAGGTCACTTAAATTACCAAGGGAAAAATAGGTTTATAGTTTCATATAATTAGGAAAAACTATTATATAACAACCAGATAAATAAAAAATTGGTTTTTAAAAATCATTACCTTCTCCCACTATATTCATCACATATTGTAAACATTTTTGGTATAACATACCTAAATCCTTTGTTTAAATCAAACGGAAATGGAAACATTTATTGGTGATAAAAAATATTCATTAATGGTAAACATAATATTTAAAAATTAAATTTCATTATTTATCATAAGATGATCATAAGGCTATGTTAACATAATGAAATTACATGAACTTAACATAATAGAATTAATACCAATCAAAACCTAGACCTTGAAATATATTTCAAGGAATAACGATTTAAAAAAGTCAAGAGTCATATGAATCAACAATCATGAAACATGTGATGTCAGTCATGATCAATTGAAACATTAAAAACAAATCATAAAAATAAATAAAATATTATGGTATCTTGAAACAATATTTTTCTTGATCCCTAAAAAGAACCCTTATATATGTGGTAACCTTACATAGAAAATACCTGTAATATTTTTGGAGTGAGATGTCAACAAGTTAACATATTCATCTCATAATTTCCATGATTCAAAACATAATCATGACACATTAATTATTTAATTTTTTAACATAACAATAACCAATGTGCTTTCATTAATTTATTTAACAATTGAAAGGAACTGGGTTCCATGGAAATATATTTTAAACCATCATAATCTATCAAGAGAATGAATATGGATTTTATCATTATAATATACCACATGTAGAATATAAATAACATCATGGTGTCTTATAATTAGTGAATAGAAATACAATAAAAATACTCAATAAATACATTATTGAATAAAATACCCTCTCCACTTTGAAAATAACCTTCCAAAAATAGGAATTCACAACATATTATGGAAATAATTACTTGTAAAGGTATAACTAGATACATATGATGTAATATTTAGTGAAAATATTGGTTATGGATACCAGAACATCCATTCATAATCACTACATCCATACCATTATAAATATTATCAAAAGTTCCAAATATAAAAATTATTAAGATGTTTTATTTTAAAAACATTTAAAAGTCAATTATATTGTAAAATAACATTATTAAATCGTTAATTTTTTAAAAAATATCAGCCTGAAAAATTGACAAAATGGATATGTAAGAGAATGATTCCAAATCTAAAAGAAGATACATGATCACTAACAATTACTGTTTTCTTTCTTGATGTTTCTTTAATATATATTAGATGTAATAGAAATGAAACATGTAAACCAAATTCATAAAAAGAGAACAAACAAGAGATTTAATTGATGAAAATTAACAAATATGATCACTTTAAAATGAAAATTGAATAGAGAATAACCTGAATTTATATGATATTGTGTGATAAAAATTTATATCCCTTTCATAACCTTATAATTCAAATCCCATCAATGAAATGGCTTCAAAATACACAGTTAAAAAATTAATATAGGGATATAAATTATATAACACCTAAATGAGAAGTAGATAGACATCATAAAATAAGTTATTTGAAAAGCATAATTGTACATCCAAATTTATGATAATTTGAGATGAATAACACAGTCAAAGATCATATCATTTAATTCAGAATAATCAAAACAAACAATATGTGTGACGAATGTAAATCCATCAAAAACTAGCAAAAATATATAATAAATAAATAAAATTTCCATACTATAATGAACTATATAAAATATCCTATTCCCTTTCTACCGGAGGTAATAAAGATGTGGCCCAGAGGGTTTTTCCTGATCCTTAAATGTTAGAGAATAACACTAGACATCACGAAAGATAATTGTTTGAACAATTTTTCCACATAAACAGTCTAACAGATAGATTTAAGTTAGTATGATCAAAATAAATATCCATTTGGATAATAATAGTGTAAGTTAAACAGTTATATAATCCCAATGTAGAATAACAATGTACAAGAAAGAACACGATTAAATAGCCAAAGTCCTGATGGATTAAAATCTCCTTCAACCTCCATGTGGTTCTTCCCTAATGCTCAAAACTAGAAGGAGGAAATCAAAGAACACCCAATTGTGATGGTAGTGTGTGAGAAAAAATTCTAGTAGGGTCTAACTATTAGTTTTATAATAGTAAGGAACATTAATTAACCAAATAAAACCTGTAATTTTTAAATAAAACAAACATGGAATTAGAAGAGTATATTTTGAGCAAAATAATCATTTCATTTCAATTTATAGATTCATGTCAAAAATTGGATTATCAAAAATTTAATATATATAGATTATTTAAATAACTAAGGCATATATAAATCATCTTTTCATATAATGGCATATATATATATCAAAAAAAATAGAGTAACAAGGCATGTTATGTTAGGTATGATCATTCCATGTTATGGGATGCTAACATGACCATATAGGAAAAATAAAAAAATGTACACATGTCCCTTTGAAACTTCCAAAGAGAACAATCTAACATCCCATGGGGGATAATATCTACTAACAAGATTTTTATAGAGTAAATAATCATCAGTTTGCTGTTAGAGAAATCCCATCATAGTATGTTTGTCCCAAATTACTCACTAACTTCCATGTATTTCATGTGTTCAAAGAACAATCAATAATTTTAATATTCTTTCAAAACTATTTTAAATAAAAGTGCTCCTATCCCATTTTCAGCATTCCAATTTCTCAATATAAATGAATACACTTGTTTTTAATGAATTCATCCATTCTTCCAGATAAAACAAACCAAGTTCCTTATCAGAAATGTTTTTTTTCATTATTTTCAAATGCAAATTTCAAATAAATTTCATATATTTCAAAATATCCATAAAATTTTAATTCACACTCCAAATCACTTATCCCATTAGAATTGGGGGTTCTCCAAGAAATCTCATACAAAATCAATTTCATATAATAATTCACACTAAATTGGGTTTTCACATTTTAATATAAATTAATCCAAAATAATCATGAATTTCTATGTTATATTTTTAGGAAAATTTTTATAGAACCTCCTAGTTTATATCACTAGATCACATATAACTACAATGGTAACATAAAAATCAATCAAAAATTGACAGGAACGCGGTATGAGAATCAAACCAATATTAATGATCTAAAACAATATTGTTTAGATCCCTCGACAACTAGATGATTTTTCAAACACAATGGATGATAGCGGAAGGAAGATAAAGAGAGTGAATTGGGGAAGAATTATTATCAAAGATGAACAAGATGATGTTCGCAAATCATTAATCCTATTTTTAAGGGGTTTGGATGAGCCAAAATGGATCATTGAGTTTATCCAGGTCTGATGAAATCAAGACAATAGGATATTTTGATTAATGAGAGTTAAAAAGGGGGTTCAAAAAAATTATATTTTTTTGGAATGAGAATCACCATCTCAATAATGTTTTTTTGAAGGGTTGCATGGTTGTCAAAACTATGTTCACTAATAGGTCACCTCTCTCATGGGGTTCATATAATCAACTAGGTGGAATATGGTTTGTGAAATTGTGAAACAACCATTAAAACACCCGTTGTTTGGGGTTTCACTATTTATCTTCGTTGGGCATATAATTTATTAAAACCATTTTACAAACATACATAGCCCAAATGCTTCCAGAAAATTTAAATTTTCTACACCAAAAAACTCGAGATGAACCCAAACTAATGAATGAAAAATTAATGGTCATGGAGTACCTTTAAGCAGTAATAGTATATTACAACATCCTTACTATAAAACATTTCTGTCCAAGAAAGCATGTCACAATATATCTTTTTCAAAAATATGAGGCCACTATTCTATCATTATCACCACTCTATCCCAGGTATCATGAGTACCATAACCATGAGTCCATTGAACTGAAACAAAAGGTATATTCCTCCAAAAACGTTCTTTTGTTTTAGAATCAACAGTCCTAAATGTATTGTCAATAAAATTAAAAAATTTCTCAATATTGGCCTCACCCCATATTAGAACTTGTTATGGGTCATAAATATAATTTCATAGTAAAATTACATGGAACCCATTTTTATTGATTTCAAATTTGGTGTGAGTGATAAACTATTAGAAACATTTCCCATAATCACAACAACCACAATAGGTCCCACAAAATGGGGATCAAGCTTCTCTTAACTCTTAGTTCAATGATGACCCAAATATGGTGAATCTTTCAAGAACACATGACATCTAACATAAAATTCTAAGTGCCTACGATGAAGATAATCACAAGTCTTCAACAAGATATTTTCCATAGACATTTTCTAATGAATCAACAGATTCAATTATGTGGTCTCTTGAATCATGCTTGGTCGAAGAAATACAATTTTACCAATATCATAAAATCAAAATAGAAATTTACATGATCACCCATACAATTCCTCAAAGGTAGTATTTCTGATCATGGATAGGTAACTATTCTTATATGAAAAATCATGGTGCCCCAAATTATCATCCAATGCCGCACAAAAAGTAAGGATGTAGGCATGATATATATCATCAAGAAGCTATATAGCTCTCTTAGTGTGACAATATGACTATAGATTTTATGTAATTCACAAATGAACCTGAGTTCCTAGCACCTCCCTATAGCCTCTCCAATAGAGATAAGTAAAAAGGGACCCTATAAAATATTATACGTACAATCCTAATCCATGTGCCACAAATAGATTCCCTGATCATGTTTGTCCCATGACCTCAAACGTGAATCCCCATATGCCAGAGGACTCTGATTATAGGAGAGGTTCTCATATCGATCATGTGGATACATTACACTCTTCATCAAATCAACAGAATAGTGTAATCTAAATAATAAACAACCAAATGATATTACTAACAAGCAGACTTACCGGTATCACATGATGACTAAAATAGGAATACAATATCCAAAATAATGATGTAAATATATTATAAAAATTATGTTCCAAGTTAAAAATGAATAATTATATGAAAGACGTGATGAAATTCTCAATTGGAACTTGAAACCATTTAAGATTCACTCGTTCATTATGCACCCTGATCCACCCTTCTTATATAACCGACTTTCCCTTATCCGGTACTTCAAACAATATGTCTATTCGTGTATTGATCAAGAAAACCGATTAAGGTTTTAGTATGACTCAGTAGTCCCCTATTACTAGCCTCTAAAATAGTATACAATCAACAATATTGTATGTTGTTTTATAAAAAAATGATGTAATAAAGTTAAAAATTTGCAAACTAAAATTGTCTTTTTCTAACAATATAATTTCTTGTGATCACTATGACACCAAATATATTAATAATTTCTTTGACATATGTCAGAGTATGATATATTTCCATGGGATGAACATATAACAACACCATAGTTATAAATCATCATTTCATTTCAATTAATATTATGTTCAATTGGGACCATATTCCAAGGCCCACATTTTGGGACTAGAACACCAAGGATAGGACCATGTGTGTATTTTAAGCATGATTTTTTTTCCTAAAACATATTTAAAAATCAATCAATCATGTTTCCATTTTGAATTAGCAGTCAGTATGTCACACTCATTATCACATTAATCACAAAAATGGGTTTTGAAGAAACCTTCCATGTCCCACACTCATTATCTTGTGCATGAATTTTGGTCTAGAACACCACGTCCAACACCATATGGGTATTTGAATCATATGTCCTAGTCCTAAAAACCATGAATCAAACTATCAAAAAATATTGCACACGTCACATTTAACATGGTTAATAAACATTTACCCTCTTATCAACATATCATATCATGGTATAAAATTATCAATCAACACAATGTTCTTCACCATAAACACATGGAAATAATATGAACAATTCAACATTAATCCATTTATAAATATTTAAATCATATAACCCTTTCAATAATTATGGTAAAAAAACCATCTCATAGTTCTCATTGTCAACTAATTCATACTATCATTAAATGACCAATTATGCAACCCAAATATCCCAACAATTCCATAATCACAATATTATATTAGTTAATTAAAAATAATAATTATTCCAATTCCACTAATTTCATAATCACAGTTCAAAAGTTAAATTTTTCATATTCAACCTATTTCTTATTCACATGGAAAATCAATTAATGATTTCCATTATTCCATAAATTATATAATCAATTAATATATTACATTGAATATTCAAACATAAAATTTTAGAATTGAAATATCACAACACATACACATAATTGGATTTCAATACTATGGTAATTGAATTTGTACAACCTACCATAACATAGTTGATGAAAACTGACGTACATAAATCCTCAATTAAATAGGAACAACCAATATCAGTATGATGAACATGGTCTAAAATCAAAACATTGATACAAGATCAAAATAATTATGATCCATAAAACCAAGATCTAATCCCATAAAAAATAGTAGAAACCCACCACCTAAATATTTAAATTGGGACTCGAGAACGATAAATTGAATTTGGAAAAAACCAAATACTCAAAGACATACATATATCTCAATCCATCCTTTAATTCATGCTGAATGGAATTTGATAGAACTAAGAGTTAATTTCTTTGCTTCCAAAAATAAGAGGAATACATTTGGGTCAATTTGGTTTGTATTTGGGTGATGCTGGGAGGTTTGGAAAATTTCTAATCTTGTTTTAAAAACTGTTAAACCTGTTCTGATAGTTTCCGGTGTAGGGGGATATTGTTTGAAAGATCGTCCCCCTAAAATATGAGCCTTTAATATATAGTTCACATTTAATCCAAAGTTGGTGCAATGTTTGATAAACTGTATCACATCGATGCAGTATCTCTAGGTCTAGAATTGTATAGATTTCATGGGAAGGGATCTTGGTTTGGGAAAACAATTAGCCTACCTTGCACTTTTAAAAAACCTTCCAAAAAATTCAATATTTTTTCTAAACAAACATATGATAAAACACCAAAATGATATACTAGAAATAAGGTAAATGTGTACAGGAATAATGAACATGAATAAATTATAGATAAGGCCAGGATATTAAAATCTCTCCAACATATATGAGCTCATCATTGAGCCGTATGCCCAAACATCTCTATGATTCCAAGGTAAAAATATTGATCCACTGATACTACATACCTTCATCTCTCCCTCATGTTTCCTTTTATTGATGGATGTGTTTCAATAATTTATGTATTAATGGTGCAATATTTTCCATAAAAATTTCACAATATAAAGCACAAAACATATTAGATGTCCGTCAATGGGTGAATTAGTATCAAGCTCAACATTATCCACAACTACCAAATGAGAATGGTTGGGGTGATATTGTGGAAGTCGTGACACATGAAAAACAACATTCAAAGAACAATATGTCTATGGAAGCTCAATTTGGTATGCCTCCTGCCTAATTTTATCTAAAACCTGAAATGGTTCAAAAAAAAATTGGCACCAACATTTCCTATCTATGAATCCTAAATTGACCCATTATAGGGGACACCAAAATATACACACGATCACGCACTCTAAACTCTTGGGGTTTCCAATGTCTATCTGTATTCGAGTTTTTCCTACTCTGACCCATAACCATAGGCTTGTGAATCAGATGAACCTACTCTAACATATCTTACATGAGACTTGGTCCCAGCCACTATAACTAACCATCCTCCATCCTACGTAAAGTTAATCATCTTGGCCTTCCATAAAGATCATAGTAAAGATCCATTAGTGTAGTTTCCAGAAAACTATTGTTATAAGTGTACTTAATGAAAAATATGTGATTCTCCCAAGACTGACCAAAGTCTAGGAAACACCCCAAAGCACATCCTCAAGAACCTATATAGTACTCTATGACTTCCATTCTATGAGTGGGTGAAAATCCATACTCTGTAAAACCTATATACCAAGATCATTATAAACTTCATTCCATAAGCATGACGTAAATACCGAGTCAAGGTCAGAAAATACAATCAGTGGAACCCCATGCTTATGAACTATCTACAAAACATAAAAATCTATCATGTGGTCCCCCGAGAAGGTATTATGAACAGAAAATAAATCCACTAATTTCTTCAGTCGATCCTCAACCACCAAATTTCATAATTCAAATAAGACATTCTTAAGAGACCCACCCCAAATTGAATAGTAATGTTTCCCCACTTATATTTCTGAATGAAAAATGGTGGTTATAAACCACTAGTATTTTGATTTGTGAAATTCTCATGTTTAAAGGTGTAGCATCATGTCACAAACCCTATAATATCTGTATTCATTCCTATCTATCAATAATGTATGTGTATATCAACATAACTTTTGGTCAAATTGGGGTGCACCACCAACTCCGAGGAATTAATTCCACGCATCAGCTCCTCCAACATACTCTTAGGCACAAAAACCCATTTTCCAACATAAATTAATTTTTCCTCATCTGTGGTACAATATGAAGGTTACTCCCTGCCATTAAATAACTCTGTCAAGGAAAAACACACTAGATCCCCATAATTCCTTCTCTATATAGCTCAAAAGTGTAGACTCTACAGAAATGGATATGATATTAATATTTTATCGACTCTCTTGGACCAAAATATGCAACTCAGCTAGTAATTTCATCATATTTAATATAGATATAGACTCCTAAACTACAAAAGACTATTTTTTCCTAATTATAGAATTAGTAACACTATTTCCCTTCCCTAGCATATACACTATCACAAAATCGAATGAATACAGAAACTCAATAAATATATACTATTGAATATTGAAATCTTGTTCATAAATGATTTAATTTGTTCTCTTATGATCAGTATACATAGTAAAACATTCAACAAACTGATAATGATTAGAACATATCAAATCAAAAACCACTACATCTAAATCAAATCCATGAATATGGTATATCCAATAAGGGAGCCTTGACCACCATGTCCCATATGCAACAACTTGGCCCTTAGATCAACACTACTCTAATCTTGATCCTAGATATCCCAAAAAAATAAATATTATCTTCCCCTATCTTCAGAAGGACAAGGATTAGAACATTTTTTTACTGGATTCATCAACTCCTTGAATGATTTATCACATGCTCTAGACCATTCAAACTATAATCCTTTCATACCATGACATAGATAGGTTGTTCAAAAAAATAAAAGTCATCGAGGAACCTATTATAATATACCACGATACAAAGAAATATATGAATTTAAAAAAAAAACTTATGATACTCCAATGATACAACCACAGTAACCTTATTTGGGTCAACTGTATACCTTACATCGAGATTATGTGACCTACGATCCGTACCAGGTCAATCAACAATAAAAAAATAGATAGCTTGGTGTATAGCTAATTATCTCTTAGTGCACTCAATATGATGTCAAGATAATGGGAATGATTATCACTAGTCTTGGATTACACCAAGATTTCAACCACATGTAGTACCGCAAACTGATCTAAGTATAGGTTTATTTTTCAATTCATCGAGGTCGTATACATGGTTGGTGAAATTTTTCGCCCAAAAAACATCACTATGAATTCATATTGGACATTAAAACTTATAAAATATGTTTGGGAATATCAAAATGTCTAAATATGAATTGAAGATACCCTAATCCAAATTTGATCTAGGAGAAGACACAAGATCCCCTCTACATTTAAAAAACATTTTCGATGGAGTGAAGAGGATACTGGTTCTTCACTACCATCTGATTTTACATCTTATATTCAATAGAAAAGTCAAAATTTCCATAAAACATATTTAAAAAAAAATATAGAACATCAAGGTGATTTACTTGGATGGATAAAAATCTTATCTATGAACTCCTCTAGATGAATCATGAGCTCTTGAATCTCTATTGAATCCATTCTGTATAGTTTTATAGAAACATTCACATCCCATGGTATGAGATGAATTATAAATTAAACATCTCTATTTGGAGGCATACAATAGAGGTTCCTATGAAAACACAACATAAGAAAATTACAGTATATGTGGAATGACATCAAAATTAACACCACCATCATCAAGAAATATACTCAAAACATTTGAGATTAGCTCCCCCTATTTCTCATGAATTGGCCCTACATGGCCTTCCTAGATATACAAAAATCCATAATGAATATAATTTTTACCCTTTGTAGACATAAAAGTCACAATTTGTTAGTACAAATCGATGTTTTATTTATATTCTACTAACAAATTCATACCCATAAATATTTCAAATCTGGACATTCAATGGATGTAAACATTCCATCTAAACTAAAACTCACCAACCATGAGAGAGTATCCATTTCATAAATATATGTCACTTAAATGTACTCTCGAAGGTGTATTTATTATAATAACACCACTCATGAACTCCACCACCCATATCAATACAATTACAACTTATATTGATATAAAATAATGAGAGGTATCTATATCATATATTACTGTAGAATGTATTGTAGCTAAAATAACAGTACCTCTAACAATTGATGGTATGGTCTCGTTATCCAGAAGTGTAGCATGAACTTTACAAAACTATGTTTTCAACTAATCCTATAATGAATTCTTATTCACTTGTGCTTCACCACTCTGTTGATATAGGTGATCATTCCCAGAAGCATCACTTCTACTGAATCGACCATCATGGACAATAGAACTATAACTTTTAGAATGGTATGGTCTATAAGTCCCCCTTCACTTACTCTAGTTCTGTCTAGCTACACCATTAATTCCCACGTATCGTGGGTTCATGTTGAATTTATTTATTTTTCCCATATTTTAATAATATATGTATTGAACCTGTGATCATGGAAAATTTCAACAAAATTTAACTGGCCTACTGTATTAGTGAAAAATCACTTCGGTAAAGTCCTTTGTGATAGACCCTTCCTTATAGCTACTGTTCTTGCAATCACCATGGTTGGAATTCTCGCAGTGGCACTTCATAATCTCTAAAGACAAACATCCTAATTGTCTTTTAGAAAACATATGTCCTCCACTAGAAACCTACTTCAAGTTTCTATTTGAAATGAGATCCCCATTCACCACATCATATAACTTTTTCAGCTGAATGATCTTCAAATGGTAATTAATCTCGCATTGAATCCCGTCATGAAACCAATTCACCACCATAATCACATCCCTGTCCAAAATTAGTTCAATGATCTAATGATATGCTAGGAGACCCAAATAGTTCATCACGTACATTCTTGATTGAGTTAACCTCATAAACTCTACTACCCTCTCCTGCCAGAGAATATCAAGGTAAAAGTTCTCCATGAACCAACCCTAATATTATTTCCACCCCATAATGACCAAATGATTATTCTGAGTCAAATGTACCAACAAAAATTCATCATACCACATAACTTATAATAATCCAATGTTACCCTCTTATCAATAAGATTATTGAAATCGTCAATTATTGTTAGGATAGACTAAATCTAAATCTCTACTACCTCAGGTACACCCTCATTGATGAATATGGGTGGGTATTATAATCGAAACTCCATTGTCATGTTATAAATAGTATTCATAACTTCTCTAGGAAACTCTACATAAAATTAATGATTCAAGAAAAGGTATCATGGAATGAGTCTCTAGCCCCTTCACCCAGCACTATCAGTGCCTCATGTTCCACTACTAGAGAATCATTCCCACCCATATCCTCTCATCATCCTGTCAAAAAACATCATTATAGTGGCATGTATCTTCAACTATAAACACACATCATTGGAAACATAAAAAATCATTAATAAATTTATGTTCATTCACAAAAATCCATAAAAATTCATTCTTGATAACCTTCCACATGGTCAAGACCAATGCATCATCACTACCCCCAACCATTATACATCCAGTTCCTGATTAAAAGGGTAAATACATTTTTATTATTAATGGATTCTCATTATACACCCATTTTCACTTCTTACATCATTTAGCACGTTCAATTCCATATTATGCACCATTTTCAATTCAATTACAGTGGAATGAAAAGGCATTTTAATTTCAGAAAACATAACCAAGACCAATTTTCATGTGTGTATATTAAAAAGATTCATATCATAATAATAATTGAGATCCTAGAATGATTCACGCATACTCAAATATCATGAATTAACATTCCATGATTCAGATATTAGAATAATTTATAAAAATATTGAAATAGAAAATGTCCACAACTCGAGGTGAAATATCATCACACTATAACCACACACATCAATTGAAACAATCCAACCTAGGGTGCATGGACTTTACCCTCATACATGGGTTAGCTACTCCCATGAACACACTCTTAACCAATGACTAATTCATCATATTCATCTATCTACCTTTAAAAAATAGTATGAAAAAATTAATGAAAATAAAACCTCCTCTGAAACCACTTTGTATCATCCTATCCCTGTAGTGACACACTAGTTCCCCGAGCCAGTATGTCACATGACCCCAAGTGCACCTCATAGTCAGCCAGAGGATTCTGACAGGTCGTGAGGGTCTCATTTTGATCGTGGGTAGACTATGACCTCATTATCAATATAGAAAAAATCTATGAAATAAATAATCAACTAGAAAATTATATACTTCCAACAACTAGAAAAGAAGATGAAACACGATGACTAAAAAAGAATATAATATCCAGGAAAAATGGTAATTTTTTCCATGTATGTTCCATGAGTTAATTGAGAATCAAAAATAGTCACACACTAACTATCTCATGTAGCTCCCAACACCTTTAATGTTTCCCTCATCCATGCTCCATCCCGACTCAACTATATAACCTAGAGATATTTCCCTTCTCCCGACCTTCAATCATTATTTCTTTTTAGGAACCAATAATGTAGCCTGATTATGGTGGGAGTACAATATTAAAGGCCACCTGAAAACACATCTAATACAAAGAGTAGTTTATAATAGTGTATAAAATTATAAAAAGGGTAAAATATAAGTAGGAAATTAAATAATTGACATATTAAATTATTCTTTATTTACCCAAATAACATATTAGGTTCACAATGACTACCAAACTATCAATACCTTATTCAAATTGTGTCAGAGTCTGAACTATCCCCATGGGATGTCACATATCACAATACCATGGTTAGAAATCACTAATTCATTTAATTTATTATTATACCCAATTTTAACAATAGTCCAATACAAACATTTTTGTTCCTATAACTCCATGTCCAGGACCCTATGGGAATTTTAAACATCAATAAATATCCCAAAACCTATTCATCAATCAATCATAAAGTGGTATTTTAAAGTAGTCGTTTTGGTCCCACACTCAAAATCACTTTCAATAATATGTTTATAAAACTCCATGTACAGTACCTTATGGGAATTTGAAGCATCCGTCATTTTCCCACAACCCGTTTTACAACGAATCGAATTATATCACACACATCACATTTTAAAATGTTGATGAACATCAACCCTCTCATCAACATATCACGTTATGTTATACCACTGTATATCTAACCAAATTTACTCACTTTAAACACATGAAGATAATTTAAAAAATTCATCATTAATATATTTATCAATCCGTAATTCATAAAACCCATTAACTCATTTGGGATAATCCAACCATCTAAGAATTATCATTTTCAGTTAATCTATAATCAAATTAATTAAACAGTTACCCAATCCTAAATACCAATAAATTATAGAATAACCAAATCTATAAATTGGTTAACAATTTAATTAATCTAATTCCATCATTTGGAAAATCACCATTACATAAATTAAATTTTCCAATATTCACCTCATTTCATAATCCAATGGAATATAAATTAATCTATTCTTGGATTCGATAAAATAATTAATAAAATAACTTTTTAAATTCAAGACTTAACTTCCAAATGTTCCAAATCAAATTTCACAAAACATATATGAAATTAAAATTATATACTATGGGAATTGAATATATACCAACTAGTTAAAGATATATGATGAAATATCACTAAGGAAAATCATTAATTGAAGTGAAACAACCAAATATCATGATGAAGAATGTGATCTAGAATAACAAATGAGATCAAAGAAAAAAATAATCAACATACAAAATCCCTAGACCTAAGTCCATAACTAATGGTAGAAAACCATCCCCTATTTTCTAGAATGATAGATAGAAGACATATATATATGTTCTGTAAGAAACCTCATACCCAGAGAGGTGTAAATTCATAAAGAGTGTTGTTGTAGAGCCAAATGAATTAGTATGTAAGCCTGCTAAAATGATGGGAATGGGTTATGGTTTGGTTGGAAAAACAATTGTTTAATCACACATAGTTCAATATTTTTTAATTAAATGTTTTGAATAAGTAAACTCAAACATAGGATTTCCTTGCAAGGGGAGAAAAAATTTCCAAACCATTGGCCTCTTCTTAGGGTGGTGTATGATTACTCTTAAAAGTTTGAAT
This sequence comes from Viscum album, assembly GCA_963277665.1. Lineage (NCBI taxonomy): Eukaryota > Viridiplantae > Streptophyta > Magnoliopsida > Santalales > Viscaceae > Viscum > Viscum album. The sequence goes on from OY728125.1 coordinate 1,700,670,010, forward strand.
GGTTTACAAAATTATCTTTCATCAACGTAATTCCACACTGTTAGGGGTTTCTTGGTTTTCTAGGATAAGGTGTATGGTATGGGAAAGCCCTGTGGGAATTGTGCATTACCCAAAAACCCTCCATTATCATCATAATTTTGTCGAAACATAGCCATGATAAAAAACCCAATATATTATACTCAACAAATGTAAAAATAGTACTAGAAAAATGATAATGATTAAATTCTAGAAATGTGAAATATATTATACTATTGAAGATGGAACCCCATACAAATTACTAATCTCTTTCACATTGTGATTTTCAACCTCCTGATATTTGGTTGTTTCATGAATTGGCAATAAGTGAGCAGATTTAGTCATCCAATCAGTCAGAAAGTGTACACTCTTTTTCTTAATGTGGGTACAATCAATCGCAATCAAAGTATACATTTAGATCTCATCCCACATACAAATTAGAACAATATGTGGAAGAAGAATACTTCTAGGACTTTGGTGCTCGACCTTGATCTGTTGGCTTGTATAACAATGAAATACAAAACCAATAGTTCCCCATCCCATACATGGCCACTAGAAATATCTCCGCATGTTATACATCATCTTCATAGTTACTCTATGGCCTTACCATTGGAAATTATTACAATATCCTATCAAATGTTTTTATCACCGTTAACAATATGAGAAAATTTTCAAAAAAATAAAATACCCTCTATGGTGAACGAAATGTCAACAATGATCTCCCCACCATTTTGAGAGTCTAAATTGTTATGGAACTGATTATTAAGATGGTGTTCCAAAAGTATCATCTCACTAAGAGTCGAGGTAAATTGATCATTAGCCAAAACAACCTCTGCCCCAAATTCCCAAACATCAATATGTAACTGTGAAAAGAAACACATCATATTCTACTATTTCTTTGATTCTATCACTTCCTATGAATGATTTTTGCTATATAGAGAACATTTAATGACCATACCTTTCATTGAGGCATAATTTATGTCAAAATAAAATTATTTTAGTTACCCTACCCATCTCATTTTGAGGAGATTAAACACTTTTGGGATAAGATATAACTCATGCTTTTGTGGTTAGAATACTTGGTAAACCTTTTCTAAAGTGGTGATATTTCTAACAATTAATCACATTCATCATAGATTCATGTTCAATGTAATGGGTTTAATAAATACTTTCATGTATACAAAGATGATGAGAACCGTAGGTGATGACATGATCACTATATATAATGAAATGAACCAATATTGAACATGATGCATCATAGAAGACAAAATATCCTTGCCTGACTTTTGGAAGACTCAACACCATTGCAAAAGTGAAAATACATTTCCTATCAAAAAAAATAACTCAAATATTATAAATTCCAAGAAACCTAAACTGTCTTTCATGTTAACGTAGTCATAAAAGAAATCATCTTCATGAAATCCATTCCAAACCGACAGTAATACCCAACAAAACCATAGATCCTCTGAATATGGAAAACATTTCCTAGTTTCTCCCATTTAAGAATAGCCTTGAACATTTCAGAATCAATTGAAATACCATATTTTGATAGCATGTGTCCCAAGAACCTTAAATCACATATCCAGAAATAATATTTCTATACCTTCACATAGTGTTAGTGACTTCCAAAAATTTCAGAACATCTTTCTGATGGCGCACATGATCATCCTGATCATAGTGTAAACAAGAATTTCATTTATAAATACCACAAAAAATTTGTTATGATTCTCATGGAATATACTATTCAATAAATCGATAATATAGTGTAGGATCCTAATTTAGAAAAAAAAATTCGGACAATGTACTTATAATTTCTAAACCACTTTGATAATGTTTTTTTGAGGATGTCAGAATCATTCATCTTCAACTGTTAACAACCAAATGAAAGATAAATATTCAAAATAAAACTATCCACTTTCATCTTGAAAAATAGATCATCAAAAAATTTCAAAAAATTACTTTTTCATTAGAGTAACTCATTTGAGTTTTTTGTAATCAACACAAATGAGAGGTGACACATAAACATTCTTAATAAAGACAACATGCACCACCCAAGGTGACACACTCATTTGTAAAAATATCTTCTTCAAAAGATCATATAGTTGAGTCTTCAACTTTTTCATTTTAGCTGATACCATGCATTATGAGGGAATAGATTCGGACTGGGAAATATGTACTAGATCAATAGAAAACACTACCTCCCTTATAGGTGTCAAACTATAGAAGTCAGAAGGAAAAAAAATCTGCAAACTCGATTAAAACTGGAGGGAGATCATCTCAAAAGGACAATAACATTAGATTGAATGTTACCAAAGATATTACTTATTCCAAACCTAGATAAGAACTCAATATATTCATGAAATTGGGTCCTAATATAATTCAACGATATAGAACATGCCATCCGGAATATGGAAGATGACATATTGATGATAAATATCAATTAGAGATTTACTAGAAATGATCCAATCCAACCAGAAAAGGAATCAAAAGGTTTCATGTTGATAACAAGAAAATACTAAGTAAGATCAACATCTTATAAAAAATGAAACACATGTGATAATGAGGATTATTCTCTCTCTTCATTGCATGGGATGTATTAATCTCCTTCGCATAATTTATAAGCATCCTAAGAATGTATATAATATTCAAAATATGATTTAAAATGAATGAATTAGATGCACCAGTATCAAATAACAATGTTACAAAATATGAAAATAAATTTGGAACATCTCAGTGTTTCTAGATCTATATTATATTCCTCATCAGACTCTTCCTCTTCATGAAGAAGCTTATTTCCAGATTTTTATGGCTAGTACCCATTTATTCATGATGAACCCGATTTCACCATAATACATTAATTCTTATGCGATATAGTGACACTACATTGAGTAGAATGTACAATATTAAAATTCTAAAAGATACTTATGTGTCTATAGGAACCACATACATCGGGGGCGTACATGAAAACCCATTTTGAGTTCCCATTCTTTTCATACTGGTAGAAAATAAAAGTTCTTATACTAAGAAATTTAAAAGGTCTAAAAAACCCAACAATAATGAATAATCATAAGAACCATCCCTCTCCCTGTTTCTATTAAAGAAACTAACATGATTTCCACTAGTAAAAAATTAACTCTTTAAAATGCAGAATTACCGTCCAGATCAAGATCAACCATCAATGCTCTATTCAGCACCACATTTTAAGTAGAGGGATTCAGAAAGAAAACAGAGAATCAAATATAAGATAAATTTCTCATCTATAAATTTCATTTTGTTATCTTGTCATTCGATACTATCTCATGTGATAACTGCAAAATTTTGGAAATTGGATTTTTATATTCATTCCCAGTCCAATCAGTAACATGAGATTGAAAAACTCTATCTCTTTAAGGAAAAATAATATACTCTCGATAGAACTGGTTGGTGAGATGAACATAAATGTGATTCCACTCTAAGAACTCAATCTTCTTTACCTACACCATAATGTCCCACCATATCTAGATAGGTCCTTCCATCTTGAATGTGGTACATTTCACCTTGATTGAATCATGCATATCAAAGAACTGCAAAAAAATTCAAAAATTTTCATCCAATCCTCAGCCTCTTGAAATTCATTTATGATGTAGAAAACTGGTTGGATTCTAGTGAAGGAAATTTCAGGAATTTTTATTAGACTAGTTGATCAGATGATCCAAAACTATTTCGAAATTCTAACGGTTGTCAGTGCTTTTCCTAAAGTTAAGACAACATGCATGATAGCCTCAACTAGATTCAGGTCCACTGGAGGATCATATCAAATGGTTCATCAACATATTATTCTTGGGTCCTATTTACACATATTCTTAGAGGAATGAAGCTACAAATCATTAGCATAAAAAATTTAATATATCATAACATTACATAGATCAACACTTTAACAAGTGGATCATAGAAATTAATCACATCTGATAGATAAATAAGATTTCAATTTTAACCAATCCAAATAAATAGGAAGGAGTTTAATATAAATAATACACAATATTTCACTCCAAAAACACCCCTAGTGACTTATGTATCATTTCTATGAGATATTTCCTAGAACCTACTTAGAACTAAAATATGTGCTTCAAAAATATTACTCATAGAACATACTAATATCAATGTAATATGTTTAACTTGCACCTCTAATACCACATTTTCATGAACCAATCGTGATACAATGGTACCTTGATACCTAAGCCTGTACTCAAAGGGCCAAAGTTTATTGGTGTCCCCATGGGTTGGTGACTAGTATATAGAATGATAGAGGATAAGTGTGTGAATGGTTTTTCAACTCAAATAGTGGAAGAAATAAATATTGGTCAGTATGATAAAAAACTACACATGTAGAACATTTATAAAAGTCAAATAGGTATATAAACCCATACTCCAACCATAAATTTGTAGAAATAAAAAGATAAAATACACCAAGTACCAATAGACATAGATCTCGAAGACTAGATGACAAACAACCACTACCTCCTCAAAGTGTCACATTAATCTTTCTCGAACCTGGTAGGAGGAAATATAAAATGAATGATGGAAAAATTATGGTTTTAGCTAAAATATAAAAGTTTATAACCTAGTGTACCATAAAAAAAATCCATATTAATTAATAAATAAAAACAGTCAAATTTTAAATAATATTTTTGTGGTTGTAAAAGAAAATATTTAAAACAAAACATTAATTTAATTTTAATTGATGGATATAATTAAAACAATTTTGTAGTAATAATTTTATATAAAACACTTTATATAATGTTGAAAATTATTTGTAAATAATCATTACATAAAATGGAATATATATAAAAATATTAAAAAATTATAAACATGGTCATCATTGTAGTGGTAAAATAATTCTATGTTATGGGATCATCACATAGTTTTACAAAGACACTCCGAATTTTCACCCAGCCACATCCAACATAAGACAAAGGGGACTAACCATCACCTCACTATAGATAATATATTCCAAGAGGTTTATGTTATATTTCAAAAGATTCAATCTATTTTGCTGAAAATCCCAAACAAGAGTGTTTCTCCCAAATATATCACTAACAACAAATTATTTCATATTCTCAAATAATGATTAAAAATGAAAACCTTATTTTTAAACCATTTAAAATATAATTTCCCCATTTCCATTTTATACATGTAAATTTACTTTTAAAAACAAAATTTGTTTTTATTAAATTAAAACTTTTTTTGATAAAAAAACCACGGAACTTTTTAAAACACTTGTAGGCAATTTTCTCAAATCAAAATTTCAAAAAAATTCATAAATTTAACAATTTCAATAAAATTATAAATCACAACTCAAAACCCCTATTCAATTGGAATTCAGTGTTTTCCCCAAAATCTCTAGAAAAGTCAATTTCAAATCTCTTTTTGCACTGAAATATATTTTCACAATTTAGTGGAATGAAATCCAAGACAGTCCAGAAATTCAACTGTAAATTAATTTTCTAATATCATATGGAACAACAATCCATGGATCATAATATCACGTATCACAATGCTGATAATGGGAAACTCCAATTAAGAACATAATCAATGGAGATATGAGAATTTTACCTAGATTGAAGACATAAAATATCAATTTTTATATATCTCAATATAAATAAGATCCATTAATCCCAAAGTAGGAGGGAATACGAGAGAGGAATTGAGAGAATATGAGAAAAACCCATACCTGGGAAAAATTAAGAGACATTTACCACAATTCAATAATCAGTGGTAGGGTTTTGTGGGAGACAAAATGGGTCCTTGAGCGATTCCAAGACCTAGAAAATTGATCCAATAGGATTTGGGGCTGACCGAAATGAAAAAGGAGGTTCATGAAAATGTTTATATTTTTTCATATTTATGAATCCCCATTCTAATAGTTAGTGAAGGAGGGCCGCATATTTTTTCATACCGTTCACCCTAACCATGTGCCCCTCTCATAGGGTGACGTAATTCAACTAGGTGTGAGATAATTTTTACATAAGATGTGATATCCTAAAAAACCCCTCTATTTTGTTTCAGATTTTCTACCCAACATTGGCCCATAGTTTGGGAAAACTGTGGGCAACCATGAACAACCCATATGTTTTTGAAATTTTTAATATTCTTCCTAAAACTACCTAAGAGAAACACCAAAAAAAATCATGAACAAAAAGGTGGGTCAAGAGGTACCTGAAAACATTAATATGATGTTACAAATACATATGTAATCATTCCAAAATATTGAAAATGAATAAGTAATATAACATAATGAAAAATAAATTGATTTACGAAATCTTTTACTACTTGGTAACTATTAAATCAATTACCATAAAATGAAACAATATCAATAGAAAAAATATGACTAATTATTAATTATTTATTATATAAAATGTTAAATTTTAATTATATTCTCTATATATAATAAATTATCTCCATAAAATTAAAATATGCTAAATGAACAGAGATTGAGCTGGCACCCCTTACCTTATGTCTATACAAACCCTGAATGTCCTTTGAATCTTATATAATACATGTATATCATTTATTTATATATTTGATAATATGTTATAGGTCTATATATTTGTAATTAAACACTTTTTTCCATCTATCATTGTGGATTATTAATTTAGTTGATAGGATAAGTCCCTTTCATGTGTTTTGACGATGTTCAGTTAATTGTTCCAAAATGACTTCGTTATGTTGACTGTAGCAATAGAAATAATTTATTAATCATCAATAGAATAATAGTAATGAAATGATAATCATTTGTTAAATCCATTATATTTTTAAAAACAACAATGAATGATTGTTATGAAAAAGGAATTACGTTGCAATCATAGAGATGGAAGGTCATACGTATGCATGAGTAATGTTTCAATTTTTCAATGAACATGATTTAAAAATGGTAAGTATTATTTTATCATTACATAATGATTTTTATATCCTAAATATGAAATTATTTATTTATATAAACGAATATATATTATCAATGTGATGTGGTCAAGAAAAAGGGATCACATCATCTCATTCAGTTGGTAATCCACACACATATATAAATGATGTTATCTTTTTATATTTATGTAATTGTATGAAAATTAGTGATAGTTTTTATTTTAGAGTCATAAATATATATTGGTATCATATATATATATAACCCATAATTAAAACCATTTGTTAGATGTAGTGATGGAAAATTAAATACATCAGTTTTTGACATAGTAATATACTTTACACACAAACGTTGTCTTCATTTCCAATTTGATGGAAGAAGGATTCAGATACATGCTACTATGTTAAATTGAAATAATTCAGTAATTATTTGATTTTTATTTTTATATATAATCATGTTTGATTAATATTTTGACAAGGTGTAATATGAAACAAAACTAATACATTTGATTAAAATCTATACATGTTCATTAAAATTTTCATTTTCATTACACTTTAATCACTATACTTTTTGTATTATAACCAAAATAAGACCAGTAAAACATGAGGAGTATTTTTGGAAGGATATTAGGGATGGTATTTCCAAAAGTAATTAGATAAAAATCTGTGAAGAGAGAGAGGAGAATGTGATCCCTTTTACAAGTTAGGGATGACCTCCCTTGTAAATAATTTACATTTTAAATTAATGTATATTAATATTCATTTAAAAGTTGATAAAAATTTATAAAATTCAAATATAGTATGATTATTATTCTAGATACTACAATAAAATTATATTATGAAAAAAATTTAGCGACTTTTTCACACTTATCAATTGGTTTTAACCCCTCATTAACCCTTTTAATTATTACAATGATAGTAATGTTTTTCCCCATTTAGGGCTCAATAACCTTACTATAATTGGAGACTTCATCCATAAATGGTATGTGTTTTTTAATTTCGACCAGAACACATTCATGTGAAAAACATATAGGTTTTTAAATAATTTTAAATAATTTAATATAATACTATTTACATAAAAAATCACTAATGTTGCTTTGTAAACTATTCATTTATGTTTTCATCAACGTCAACATGATAAAAATTTTAAATAGAATATAATCCTTTTAAATATATCTAATATGTTATGTTTACATAAAAAATATTTGGGAACATTATCTATATCACCCCGACCCTAGTTACCCAGATCAATGCATTATTACATAACATTATCATGATCACATGGGATCAAATCCTGAAAGACCAATTAGATTAGTATCCTTGGATATAATAGATACATAAATAAGTTTTACATTACATTATAAATTGAAAAAAAACAACAACATTTTACCCTTTGAACACATTCATATTCGTTAGACTATCCTTATAGGTCAGTAATAAAATATGTATTCGCATCCTTTAAAAAATAAATTGTTGAAATGGTTGAGCTTAGATGATCAGTAAGGATAACAATACATTGGAAACATTCATAAATAAGTATAAAAATTTAAGGCAATGTATAAGAATAAATCATATGACATTTAAAAAAAACCTCAAAATAATATAGAAAAGATAAATAAAAAAATTCCATGTACTTATTCAAATATATATTCTACTAGTTTAATATTCACATGAAATTTAAAGAGCCAATTTCATAATGATGGAATGAATAATGTCGAACATCATAACAACATACTCAAGGCCTCATTCCAAGACTAAAAATAAGAATTTTTCAAGGCCTTGTGCCAAGACACTAGTTTCTCTCGTTATACATGCCGTTGCTTCGAGTAGTTACAGTGGGCTCCACCCGCCATTTACTAAGTCCAATGAATTTCTCATATGAAAAGGTTGAAACATTACGTAAAAATTCATATTAAAATTATCATATGAAATGTTAATTATTCCACCATAAACCATGAATGGTATTAAAATAACACATCCATATTCAAACATATCACAAAACCTTCAATACAATTTGAATGATTGTATCATATTAAATCAACTTCAAATTACTGTAAAATTTATTAAAGGATGTTGAAAAAGATGGAATAAATACTATTTTAGAGGAATATCTATTTCTATTTTTAAATCATTTAAAAGGTAAATATTTATAAAACAAAACATATAATTTGAAAATATTCTGATAATATTATAAGGGATGATTAAAAGTTGTTATAATGGCATAAAATAACCACACTTGTCATATAATTAAAAAAAACATTCTTTCCATAATTTTGTCGAAAAGGTCGTAAAAGACCTTATTTGGATAACGATAGCAAGATTACTTAATAATAATTTTATAAAATGTCATAAATGTGTTAAAATATATTTAAAACATAGTCTATAAATAGTAAAAATATTTTGAAATACATTTTTAAGAAATACATATGTGGATGATAAAGAGGTCCCAATAGATACTAACTTAAAAACAACCTCAGATAATGAAGAGATTGTAAAATTTACCCATACATTGCACATTTCCATGATTGAGGGTACGTTAAAATCATGTATAATAGATCAATTATGGTAATTATATTATACAAGAACCACAGACATTAATATGACATCATATATAATCTTCTAATAATGCTTTGTTAATAATATTTTAGCAGTATCATAGTTTCGGGTGTTAATTGATTCATTTTCTTTATATATATTGTTACATAAGTCATGTTTGATATTGATACAATGTATTTGATTCATATCCCAATGATATTAAATTTTTTAACATTATTTTTAAACATAAAATGAAAATTATTGTTGAATGGTTATGACAGGGAATGAATTTTATCACATTCGTGGAGACGGTAATCAGTACGTATAGAAGAGTTACAATATCAATCTATTGATGGTGAAATAATATTTAATTGGATGGTATATAATATATAAATAATAATTAACAAGTTATATTTAATTTTTAAATCAGTTATATTCATTATTATACCCATCCAAATAATGAAGTGTTTGAATAACAAACTACACCATGACGTGGAGATGGTAAGCCATATGTTCACATGTATGGTGACTTGTCATTCATAGGATGGATAGAATAATGTATATAGTGTAACATATTTATAAGTATGTATAAGGTACTTGAGTTATCATTTTTGTATGGAAACAACAAATAAATAATATTTCGAAGATGAAAAGAACTTTGAAAGAGGTGGTGAAATTATTGCCTCTTCTTTGGGTGTTTCCTTTTGAGTTGATCAAAAGAGCTCCTTAGGTTGGCTTGATGATCAATTTGAGCCCTCTTGGTCTAATTTGTGGTACTTGGGAGGATATTTTAGTTGGGTTTGAAAGATCCAAATGGCATTGGAGAAGTGATTTGGAGAGAAGGTGTAGTACCCATTTATAAGAGAGGTGAGAGTCACTTTAGGAAATGCTAGAAAAAATATTTCATTAAAAAATCAAATTCGGTTTATAATGGCATAAAAATGATTTATTTCGAGGCTAAGGTGGGTATGGATCTTAAAAATCTCAACTAATAGGTTTTAGACACATTTTGGTCACCATATTGGCCTTAACATTTAGATTTAACTCGTAGTTAAATAGTTTAAGTTTTACCATGTATTCTTATATTATGTTAATAAATTGTTAATAAGAATACTATAAAAAGACAAACGAACCCCAAGTGGTTAAATATTGATATTTCTAATATTATCTAAGTCTTTTAGCCGACCCTTAGTTATTTATGAATATTATTTCAATTAATAATATATTATTTGTTTCAAAAACACAATTCTGTCAATTATGACACGATTTGGTATTTTGTTGTTTTTTGAAGTCATAACAATTTTATCACTTCGAATAAAAGTTATTTAATAAGCCCGAAAATTTCATATTAACCTTTAAAAATATTGTATTGCATCCGTAGACTCAATTTACATTTATTTGGATATTTTACAATATCAATTATTTTAATCTCTCATTAATAAGGTAATTACTGCATTATCCTAGTTTCATAAATAAATTTAAATATTTAATATGTAAATATTATAAATAAAATACCATTATATAGGAAATATTTTTATCTTCTTAATTAATATTTATAGATGTTCTTATATTATGTATAACCCTACAATAAGAATCATTTAGTTATTAAAAAATGAATTTAAGACTTCTAAATCTTCTTTAAATAAAATAATAATAAATTACCTAATATAGTACAATTGGACGACAAGGATTATATTTTATTCCTAAGGTTTATTTTGGCCGAAATAAAATTATCCAATAGAATTGAGAAATATGATAAGGTAATTATATTATAATTTTTAACTTTAATTACCTAATTACATTTTAATAGTGGTAAATAAAGGTCAAAAGATACAATTCACCAAAAAATATTTTCATCTTATTGATCCACATTTTACATAATTATATCAACCGTGTCTCATTGACTTTTGAAAATCAATTCACAGAAGCAGCAAAATTATGTTTTAAGAAAATTTTCTAATGCACCTAGAAGGCATGTAATAGATGATAACAGGTTCGATAAAAATTTATATATCTAATATTATTATAAATTGACTCCAATGAATTAAATTGAAAATATATTTTTTATGTATCTATTTTTACATAAAATAAAATTACAAAATATAAATAATTATTTAAATAAAAATTTTGATTAAAAAAATAATGTAGTGTCTTTACGTATTCATCAATAATTGAATGTTTCTATAAAAATTCAAAGAATTAACCCTATAAAAACCTGGTAATCCAAATTCAAAAAAGAATTCCACTTTAAGAATTAAAATTTATAAAATTATAATGGCTAGTTTGATTGGTCGGGGTGTGTTAAATCTTCAAGTTGCGTACAACGCAAGCTATTTCATTATTCAAAGGGAACCATACAGTGAATTCTTGGTGTGTTACATTATTACCGCCTTCACATAATTTAATCCTTGAAATTTTTAAAATAATACTACATAAAAAAATTCGAGAGGTTATTCAGCATAATTTCCTCCGGCTCCCACATTGCCTCTTCTATCTGATGGTTTCTCCATTAAACTTTTACCAGACGAGCCGTTTTGTTTCTCAACACTTGTTCTCTTGTATAAGGAATCATGAACGGCTCTTCACAATAAAAAAGATCAGGTTCCATGTTTATTTCTTCATATGTGAGTACATGTGTTGGGTAAGGCTTGTATTTTCATAATAGTGATTTGTAGAACATGTCATTAACTTTGGAGAGACTTGGAAGCATTTCCAAATGATAAGCAACAACTCCAATTAGTTCTAGAATTTTGAAAGGTCTCCTATAAATGGGAATTATTTTACCCTTCTTATTGAATCATATATCACCCTTCCATGGAGATACCTTCAAGAAAACATGATCTCCTTCTTCAAATTCTAAATCCATACTTTAGTTATCGACATATATCTTTTTCCTAATTTGAGATGCTTTGATGTGGGTTGGGATAACCATTACATTTTCCATTGTTTCTTCAACAAGTTATGGGCCTACAAGTTTTCTTTCAGCAAAAATCATCCCAACAAGTTTGTGGGAGACATCACTTTAAATATAAAACTTCATATGGTGCAATCTGCATACTTTAATAGAAGCTATTGTTACGGGGAAATTATATCAGAGGTAAACATTAATCCCACATACGTTGAATGTCAAGTGAGCAATATCTCAACCTGTCTTATAAGGTTGGAATTATCCATTCTGATTGCCCATCAGTTTGAGGGTAGTAGGAAGTGGTAAAACGAAGTTCAATATTCTATCCCTTCTGAAGAATTTTCCAGAATCAGGATTTAAAATGGGGATCACGATCTGAAATAATCGATAAGGGTACTCCATGACGTCTTGAAACATCATTAATATATAGTCTTTCTAAAAGTTCAAGGTGTAAATCTTCTCTTAATGCATGAAAACTTGATGAATTGGTAACATTATCAACAATGACCCATATTTCATTACACATTCAAGGAGTCTTTGGTATCCCATGAAAATGTACATCGTATACTCAGCCCATTTCCAGTCAGTTATGGGGAGAGGTTTCATGACGTCTCAAGGATGTTGTCTTCTAACATTAACATGTTGAAAAACCATACATCTTGACCCCAAATCAGAAAAATAACTTTTTATGTGGTCCTACCAAAAATGATCAATCAAGTCACTATACATTTTAGTGTAACCATTTTGTATAGAGAAATTGGGTCTATGAGAATCATCCAACTATTCACTTTTAAGATCAGGTATAGTAGGAACACAATTTTTCTTCAAAAATTTCAAAATTCCATCTTCATATACGAATTCAAAAAATATCCCACCATTCACAGCTATAATTTTCTCTTCCAACTCCTAATCAACAGTCTGTGAACTTTTTAACATTTCCTGTAAAGAAATATTAGAAAAAATTTGAAAAATTATTGATGTTTTCACTTCCATTATTATTCCCAAATCCATATTCACTAGATCCATGATCTTAGGATCCCTTTCAAATCATGTATTGTTCAAAACACCATGATCCTTTCTTCTCAAAGTATCTACCAACTTATTTTTCTTTCCCAGGTGGTAGTGTATAGTTCAATCACAATCCTTGAGTATTTCAAGCCATATCCTTTGCCTCATGCTGAGTTCTTTTAGTGAGAAAATATACTTCAAACGCTTTTGATCAGTATATATCTCACACTTTTCACCATAGAAATAGTTTCTCCATATCATCAAAGTAATGATAATAGATATAACTCAAGATCATGAGTGCGATAGTATTTTTCATAATTTTTTAGTTTTCAGGATGCATATAAAATAACCCTATCATTATGCAAAAGGTCACAACCATGTCCTTTGTTTAAAGTATCACACTAAACTACAAACCCATCATTCCTTGGTGGTAGAGTAAAGATAAGAAATTTACTAATCATCTCTTCAGTTATTCAGAACAATCTTTACAATATTGTGTCAAACCAAATTTAACCCCTTTACGTGTGAACATGGTTAATGGGTTTTCCAAAAGGGATATATTCTAGATAAAACACCGATAATAACCTACTAAACCAATAATACTGCATACCTCAGTTATACTCGTCAGTACTAGTTATTCGTGTATTGCTCTTGTCTAAGAAGGATCAACAAGGATTCCATCCTTAGAGACAATATGGCGAAGAAAATAAATCTCCTAAATCCAGAATTCACACTTGCTAAACATCGCATATAATTCATATATTCTTAGAGTTTTCAGAATAGTTCACAAGTGATTTACCTGATCTTCGTAGATTTTGTAGTAATCCAAGATATTATAAATAAATACGACTACAAAGTCATCATGATACTCTTTGAAAAACCTATTCATTTGATCCATGAAAATAAAAGGTGAATTCATCTGTCCAAAAGCCATTACAGTAAACTCGTAATGCCTATACCTGGTTCAAAATGTTTTTTTTTCAGAATATCATTGTTTTTCACACACTACTGATTATATCCAGATCTGTAACAATAGGGCCCTACCGACCAGTTGTTCCACAGACACGTGGTCCCCACCCTGGGACCCACCCATGTTCCCGAACGGGTCATATGACTAATGATAGTACCCACATGATATCACTTGTCCATTATAGTCTGATTTTTCCTCACTCAATCACACCTTAGGAAACATCCCAAAAGGTCACCCATCCTAATCACTACTCCAGGCTATGTACACTTAACTGTGATGTTCTAATCAGGAAGACCGCGCCCACCAGTTGTTTTATAGACACGTGGTCCCCACCCTGAGGCCCACCCACATGCCTGAGCAGGTCATATGACTAATGATAGTACCAACATGATATCATATGTCCTTTCTAGTATGATTTTCCTCACTCACACACTCGTTGGGAAACATCCCAAATGGTCATCCATTCTAATCACTACTCCAGGATAAGTACACTTAACTATGAAGTTCAAATCAGGAAGGATCCCAAAAATGAAGGTCCACCTTGTTGATATTAGTCATATGATTTAGTCATTTAACCCTTTATCGTTCTAGGGTGTTACATTCACCCACCCCCGTAGATCACAACATAATTTTTGTGGTCCCTACATCTCAACCAAGGCAGTGAAACACACTTATGGATGGGTACCACCACTGATACGAAATGTAAAAATAGGGCCCATCCCACTAGTTTCCTTGTAGACACGTGGTCCCCACCCTGGGGCCCTCCCACTTGCCCGAACAGGTGATATGACTAATGATTGCCTCACATGCCAGCACATGTCCTTTATAGTCTGATTTGTTCTCACTCAGACACACCTTGAAAAACATCCTAGAAGGTCACCCATGTTAATCTATACTCGAGGATAAACACACTTAACTGTGAAGTTCTAATCAGATAGTCTCCTCAAAAGGAAGGTCCACCTTATTGAGATGATCCATATAATTTAGTCATTTAACCCTTTATCATTCTGGGGGGGTTACATTAACCCCCCCCTTTATAGCACAACATCTTCGTTGTGGGCCATAAATCTCATCTCATGCAGTGCACCATGATTATGGCTGGGTACCACATCTGATAACAAATGTAACAACTAGGCCCCACCCACCATTTTTCCTATAGACATGTGGTCCCAACACATGGGCCCACCCACATCCTAGAATGTTTCATATGACTAATGATAGTCCCCATAATACAACACATCTTCATTCTAGTGTACATTTTTCCCACTCACACACACCCTAGAAAACATCCCAGAAAGACACCCATCATAATCACTACTCGAGGCTAAGCACACTTAAATGAGAAGTTCTAATTAAGTAGGATCTCGAAAAGGAAGGTGTGCCTTATTGAAATTAGTCAAATAATTTTTTCATTTAATTTTTTATCAATCATGGGTGTTACAAGATCGAAGTTCAACCTTTGAGAAAATATTGAGCTCCATAATGTTGGTCAAATAAATCATTAATGCGAGGTTGGGGATACAAGTTCTATAATATTATAGAATTGATCTTCATGTAGTCAATGAATAACCTCATTGATCCATCTTTCTTCCTAACATAATGTATAGGGGCTCCCCATAGGGAAACACTCGAGCAAATAATTCCCTTATTACTCAATTCCTCTAGTTGTTTCATCAGTTACACTAATTATATTGTGAAAATTTTATAAGGGGTCTTCGATATGAGCCTTGAACCAGGAATTAAATAAATGGAAAACTAAATTTATCATTCTAGAGGATTTCTTGGTAAATCTTCGGGAAACCAATCATCATATTCTTGCACAATAGGTACATCCTCTATTTGAACATACTTTTTCTCACCAATGTTATTTTTTTTCTCTTACTCTCTAATAACATAATTTAGTAGATACAATGGGGTGGATCTATAATAAAACCAGGTGGTGATGTTTCTACTCTAAAGATAAGGTAATCATTATCTTCATTGAAAATTGTAATCTCCTTATTATTATAAAAAAATTTCGCTTCATGGTCCAAAAGACAATCCATAGAAAGATTTTATCAAATTTAGGAATGTGTATGATGATGATTATATCAAATTCAATAGTGGTGATCACATAATCTTGGCCTTGATCCTTTGGCCTCTTCTGAGGTAAGACTACTTTTCTCTTAGGACATTCGTTGGCATACATCAATTTTTCTCTACAATTGTGGCATTCAACATTGACATCCTCTTTCATTCCCTTTCAATCATGAGCTTGGGGAACATTTTCACAACACTTGTAACAAACTCCCATTTTCATAAAGAAAGTATTAGGGTGTTTCTTCCAACATTTACCACTGGATGGATATTAAAATTTTATCTTCTTCCTTTTATTTCAATATCCAGACTGTTCATCATTTCTATTCTTCTCTTGCATTTATTTATGGTTGTAGTAGTTATAGAATTCCTTTTCATCCATGATAGCATGAGAGACAATATGTTCGTATGATGATGATGATTTAGAGGGTAATTCCTGATATAGGAATGGTTTTAACCCATCAAATAAACGATCAATCTGACTCCATGGGTTAGGTATGTAATCTATTGTACGCCTTACTAACCTTGTAAAGTTATCTTCATACTTTACGACATTCTTACCGTCCTTTTTCCTCGGACTCATAAATTTCCATTCCATATCCGGTCGATGGTCAAGAAGAATGTATTTTTCTTATAAAATATATTTAAACTATTTCCATTCCATATTTTATACTTTTTCATCCTCCATTGTGTTTTTTATTAATGACCACCATAGATCTGCATCTTCCGTGAGGTGATAAACTACCATGAAAACCTTTTCCCTTTCATTATTCCCCAAAGAATGAAATATTTTCTCTAAGGAACATATCCATTGCATAGATATCAATGGATATGTAGTCCCATATAATGTAGGTGGTTCTCCCTCATGATGTGGTCTAACAATGATCCTATGCATTGTGGATCAGGGTTCCTCATATGGTTAAGGTTATTATACATATCCTGAGTGAGTTGTCCCAATATGGTGATAAGATGATGAGCACATGTTGCACGACCAGCCCCACAATAATTATCATGATTAGTAGGTAAATCCCTAGATGGATTACGTGCATTGATACGACTTTCATTCCTTCTATTAAGCTCCATATCTAAACAATGACAAAGACTAGTAAATTTATGAATCACAATACATAATTTAAAACTTGTAAAACACTTACCATAAATTGAATAGTTTATCGATATAATCTATAATAATAAAAATGTCTTCATTGAGGACGAATATACTCATAAATCATTTATAATGTTTTATAAAGTAAATGTGAATTATCCAAAGAATATCCCCCATAGTGTCGTAACGAATAATGAAGTAAGGACTATTGTCATGTACCAGGATACCCTAGGTCTAGCTCGAAACACCTTCTCATTGTTCTCACTCCTAGTTACATCTGTTGTAGAGCCACCTCTTTGGGCTCGTATCTAGATCAGGATGTATTTCTTGGAAAATATACAAAATATCTTCATTACCAAAACTATAAAAAGTTATTATATTATAATCCTCAATGTATATCTAAGGGTAATGTTCTATAATTAGTGTTTTTATAAATCTGGATTCCAATGTTTGTAAAAAAAATCCTTTGATACCAACTATAACACCCCGACCCTAGTTATCCAGAGTCATTGCATTATTATATAACATTGGCATGATCAATAGGGATCAAATCCTGAAAGACTTATCAGTTTAGTTTCCATATAAGTACTATATACACACACTAGTTTAAAATTACATTATAAAATGAAAATAAACAACCACATTGTCTCCTTTGAACACATTCATATTCTCTAAGCTATCCCTTCTCGTCAGCAATAAAATACTTCATCGCATCCTTGGAAAAATAAAACATTGAAAGTGGTGACCTCAGATGCTCAGTAAGGATACCAATATAGCGGAAACATTAATAAATAAGAATAATAATTTAAGTCAATGTATAAGATAAATAACCAAGCCTTTCAAACATAAAATTCAATATAATATGGCAATGATAAATCAAATAATTCAATTTACCTATTCACATGGATATTTTATAAGTTGAATAATCACGTGAAATATCAATAGAAAATTTCATAATGAGTGAATTCCTAATGTCGTACATTATAACCACATAGTCATGGGCTCATGCAAATACTAAAAATTAGATTTATCAATGCCTTGTACCAAGAAACAAGCTTGTCTCAATAAACCTACTGATGCATCGAGGATCTTTAGCGGGCTCCACTAATTAGTTACTATGTCCAAACCATTCATCATATGAAACAGTTGAAACATAACCTAAACATTCATATTAAAACTACCATACAAAATGTTAATAATTTAACCATAAATCATAAATGGCATAAAAATAACACATCAACAGTAAAAATTATCAAAAAACCACAATATAATATGAATGATTGTATCATAGTAAATCAACATCAAATTAGTATAGAATCTATCAACGGATGTTAACATAAATTAAATCAAAACTATTTCAGAGAAATATCAATTTCTATTTTGAAATCATTCAAAACTAAAAAATTATAAAATGACATATATTTTTGAAATATAATTATAATATTGTATGTGAAGCTTTTAAGGTGTTATAATGGTGGAAAATATCCACACTCACTGTATAAGTTAACAAAGTTTCCTTCCTTAATTTTGTCGAAAAGGCCGTAAAGGACCTTTTTAGGAAAATGAATTGAAAGATTACATTATAATAATTTTATAAAAAGTCAAACTAGTGTATAAATGATATTAAACCATAATCTAATAAATTATAATTTTTTTTTAAATAACTTATTATGATAAATGGATGGATATGATAAAGAGGTCCCAGTAGATACTCAGGTATAAACAACCTCATATTATGAAGTGATTCTAGAATTAACCCCTACCTTGCACTTTTCCTTGATCGAGGGTAAATTAATCTCCTATATAATAGAAAAATAATCATTATTTTATTATAAAATAACCACTTAAATAAATATTATATCATAAATTATCTTCTAATATTGCTTTGTAAATAATATTTCAGTAGTATCATTGTTTCGAGTGTTAACTGATTCGTTTTCGGTTATATATTTAGTTACGTAGGTCATGTTTGAAATATATAGGATGTATTTGATTCATATCCAGAATGATATTATGTTATTAAAAATTATTTTTAATCATAAAATGATATTTTTATTGAATGGTTAGGATGGGGAATGAATTTCATCGCATTCGTGGAGACGGTAATCCGTACGTACGCACGAGGGACAATATCATTCTGTTGATTGTGAAAGTGCTTGTAATTGGATGGTATATCATATATATAGATTCATTAACATGTCATATTTTTTAATTACATCAGTTATACTCATTATTCTACACATACAAATAATGATGAGCTTTAATAACAAACTGCACCAGGACGTGGAGACGGTAAGTTGTACATACACACATATGGTGACTTTTCATTCATAGGATGGATATAATAATGAATATGGTTGTATTGTATTT
Source organism: Viscum album (assembly GCA_963277665.1). NCBI lineage: Eukaryota > Viridiplantae > Streptophyta > Magnoliopsida > Santalales > Viscaceae > Viscum > Viscum album. The sequence continues at coordinate 1,700,689,891 of OY728125.1, forward strand.
ATAATAACATAATAGTATGTATATGTTACTGGAGTTATTATTTTCATTGGAAAACAACAAATAATGGGGATGTGGAAGAAGAAAAGAACATTGAAATAGGTGGTGAAATTATTATCTCTTTTTCCGGTGGTTCCTTTTGAGTCGATCAGAAGGGATTCATAGGTTGGAATTATGATCAAAGCAAGGCCTCTAAGTTGATGTGAAGGTCGTTGGGAGGATATTTGAGTATGGTTTGGTGGAGCCAAATGGCACTGGAGGTGTGATTTTGAGAGAAGGTGAAGTATCGTTTGTATGAAAGGTAAAAGTCACTTCAGGAAAAGATTGAAATATTATTTTATTATAAAATTATATATGGTTAATAATGCCTCAAAAATAATTTATTTCCAGTTTAAGGTGGGGATGAGTCAAAAAACACTCAACCATTAGGTTTTAGACAGGTTTAGGTCACCATATTAACCTTATCTTTATCTTTGATTTTTGACTTATGCATACAATTTTATAAATAATTTATCAATTAATAATATAGTATTAGTTTAAAAAACTCATTTATGTTAATTTTGTCAAAATTTTGTATTTAGTTTTGGTGGAAGTCATAACAACTGTATCCCTTCAACAAAAATTATTTAATAAACCCAATAATGTCAAATTATCCTATAATATTAGAGTAATTCATCTAAAGTCTCATTTTAAATTTATTTGGATATATATAGTATCGATTATTTTTAACATTCACTAATATGTTAATTACTACATCATAATTATGTATTAAATAAATGTAATTATTTAATGTCTAAAAATTATAAATAATATTCCATTAAGTAGGAAATATTATTATCCTTCTAATAAGTATTTATAGTTGACTTTATCTTATGAATAACCCTATATTACAATTTGATTAGTTATTAGACTTTGAATTCAACACTTTTAACTCTTATTGAACTGAAATATTATAAAATGTCCTAATATAATTAATGTAGAACAAAAGGATCATATTTTATTCCAAAGGTTTATTTTGGTCAATATACATTTATCTAATAGAATTTGGACATGTGTTATGGTAATTATAATATCAATTTTTACCTTTAATTACCCTATTTACTTGTAATCGTGGTAAATAAAAGGCAAAAGTTACTATTCACCATAATTATTTAATCTTATTGAACCACATTTTACATACTCTTAACGAGAGTGTTTTTCAGATTTTTCAAATTCAATTCAATGAAGTGGTAAAAATATGTTTTAGGAAAATTTCCAAATGCACCTATAAGGTTGGTAAAGGATGGTAAAAAGATCCATAAAATATTATATATCCAATATTATTATAAAATGACTCGAATGAATTACATTGAAAATATATAGTTATTATTTATCTATTTTTTTAAAAAAAATTATATAATATAAATAACTATTTAAATATAAATTCGATTTTAAAAAACAACTCTTTGTTTTTCCGTGTTCATCAAAAATCGATTGTTTTTAGAAAAATGTTGAAAATTTACCATAAGATAATTTTGATATACTGTATCAAAAAATGATGTCCAGTTTAGAAAATATAATATATAAAGTTTCAAAAATTGGGTATTACTATCCATAAAACTATTTTGATAAGTCAAGGTGTGTTAAAACTCCAAGTTGCGTACAACGCACACTATTGCATTATTAATACAAAAACGTACCATTAAAACCTGGGGTGTTACACATTCCCAACCATAGAATATTTTTTAGAGTTCATAAAATCATTTACATGATTGGTATACTTCTTTCACAAGCACTAACAAAAATTTTATAAGAGATTAAGGATAGTATATATTCTCTATAAATTAAAAAAAATTACTTTGATAAAAAAATGATATTTATTATTTTGAATAAATATTTCAACACAATAATATGGTATTGTTATTAATTTAAAAAAATATTTATAATAATAAAATTTAATGGGAGATATTTTTGAATTTATAGATTTATTAAAATATTATAAATGTAAAAATATAAGATAATTTGAGAAAATTTCAAATATTAGAATCGTTGACGATTATTGATGAAAAAACTCATAATATTAAATTAGGAAATAATTTTTATTTATGTTGAATCCTTATTAGATATGTCTGAACCATAATTAATAGATATTACCTTTACCATGGTAAATAATTAGTATTATTACTAATCATAGTAAATGAAATTGAATTTAAATTGTAAAATAATATTAATTATTTAAATAAATTACCTGGAATCCATTTTATCATAGTCAATTAAATAATGTGGAATAATTTTATTTAAAATTAATGCCACAAAATGCTACGAAGGGGGATTTTCTAAAGGGATTGATTTTTAAGTATAAAACGGTTTTATAGAAAATTAATGTATCAGGTTGATTTTAATAACATATATTTGATATTGTTCAATATAAATAATAATTAAATTATAATGATTACTAATAATAGAATGTGAATTTTTAAATATATGAAAATAAAGGACAATTATAAATAAAAAACAGTATTTTTAACAATTCTATTGAAAATGAAATGTTTTCTGGAAATAATCGAGAACTCATCCTAAGATAATATTGATTTGATTTTTAATGATATTAAGATTATTTTTTCAAATTAAAATTATAAAATTTAGATGTAAATATTGTAAATAAATCTTTATAATGCATGGAAACTGAATTTGGTTAGAAAAAACCATTTTCGTTTTATGAAAATTAACAAATATTCTAATATTGATTATAACATTATAATTTATAATTAAATAATATTAATAATAATTGAAATTTATTTATCATAACATTACTTTTTTGTTACATTCTTCCTGGTTTTTTATATCACATCCTCGTAATTGTATTTCATGCCCGATTGGAAGCATTTAAAACATTTTAAAAAATGATACAAAGGTGTGAAATATAAAACATAAAAACATTAAAAGAAAAAAAATTTAATTTTAAATGAAATACCATTTTTGAAAATACACATCAAAAATAATGGGTAATAAAACAAAATTTTTAAAAGAGGGAAATGGAAATAAGTTGTTCATATTGAATGCTACATAACTAGATTTTTAATAAGGATATTATCTGCGGGCATTGAAAATATCAATATATAAGAAACCATAAGGCCCAAAAAATTATGGAGATTCAAATAGAACATTGATAAATAAAAATGGAAATGATCCAGTTAATTTAAATGATCCCAAAACCCTAAACCAATGTGGTGTGAAAAAGATCCTCAATTTATCATAAATATAGGTATTTGTAAATTTTTTTTTCCAAGATCCATTTATCCATGTTGGGTATTTCTATTACAATTTTGAATATTAACATTAGGAAAATAATTACTTGGAAATTTTAATTTCATCCGAAAATCAATTTTCCCAACAATCTCATATTTTTATCTAAATAAAGAGTAATTAAGATGAATCTTTAAAGTCTAAATCATTAAAATCGACATCTATAATATTGTATAATCCACTAAAGGATAATAATCTATCAAATCTATATTTAAATAAAAACCACAAATAAAATTAATCACGCAAGTTTAGATAATATCCAATATTTATAATCCTTTATATGAATGAAAAATATTAATCACATAAATTCAATAATAACACTAAAATTTCAACTTAATCGTTCTATAAGATAGTAACCAAAAATCCTAAATTGCCATAATGAGCATGAGAGCTAAAAATGTTTTATCTTAACTGGTTATAAAAATCCATTCATCTTACATATCCAAAATTGTTATACCATTATTTCTAGATAATCATTCACCCTAAACAGAAGGATTAAATATACCTCGACCAAATAAAATGTCTCCCATAATATAATTAGTCACCTTAATATCCCATCACAGAAATAATAAAAATGTCATGTCTATACCATTGTACTCATGATCAAGCATAGAATTATAAACCCATGATTGAATCTAAAACTCTTTTATTAACCTAACATGAAATTATATTAATATCTAATGGTATGTAAGACATTCCTTAATACCAAAAATAAATTCCTTGAGCATGCTCTCCCAAATCCAATGCTAAAATATCATCATTATATGTTTATATTTGATACTATGAAATTCAACCCAATTTCAACCATCCTAAACAAACAATAATAGAAGTTAACATTTAACCACTTAAATAACCCATGAAATTTTAAATTGATTGTAAAATCCGAGACACCAGAAACCCGGAAGAAATGTCTTCTTTATTACATTGGCACAGATAAAAGGGGTCAAATCTCGAATAACGAAGTAGTTCAGTTGTTTTGGAGTACTAGATTCATACATGATACCGATTTGAATATGTGAATACAAAATAAAACATAATACATATAATGATAAAATATACTATATCCTTGATAACTCAATCAATTATATTATCTTCATATCCTAGGTAAATGAGACAAGATGTCAGTTCCCTTTTTTTAGGTATGACTCTTTAATAATGGTTGGTCAAAATTGGTGGTTTTGAATTTAATTCAAATCTAGAAATTATGAACAACTTCAATAATTTACATCACTTATAACTACATTTTTCCATGTGTCATAATTTCCTGAAATTAAATTTCACCATGTAAAATACTACAAAACATGTAATCTTATTTCACCACGTGTAATCAACATTCATCACATGTAATATTACACCACATGTAATCAGATTTCACTATATATAATAAGATTTCAAAACATGTAATTAGTATTTATTATTATTATTATTATTTATTGGATTTCACTTAGGAATAAGAGAAATTATTTACACAACATGAAATTAGAGTTCACATCACATAATTTTGTCGCCCATTGAGTAAAAATTGAGTATCCAAAAAGTGAATCCCTCTGAAAACCTTTTTAGACATCACAAATGTGACCCACACCATAGTATTCAACCACAGATAGAACACACACCATTTTAATGGACATAAATTCCTATATTCACCTCCACCATTGTTCAAAGACCCTTCTCACACCTCCCTTCTAGTTGCGGGTCTTCTAGCATTGATTTCAAGTAGCCTGCTTAGATCTGGAAAAGATATCGTATCGGATCATGGATTTCCTAACCAAATTTTTTATGTTATTCCTTCCAGTTATTAATATACTTATAAATCGATTTCCAATGAATTAGATGGTTCTTATTAATAGGTTTCCAACATCTTATTTCTAGGACAAAAGAATGGATTTTGTTGTCTCTTCGTCCACTTTCAAGGAGTCGTATTTAAATCATGTTCTACATCACGTCCTTGATCGATTATGCACAACCTGATGATATTCATTGGAAGGTGTTCTTCATCACCGATTGGGAGGTAGGTGGTCCAAAATTAAAATCTAATAGTGTCATATAACATTATGTATACAAAATTTTATAATTGTTATTTTATATTTTTGAATTTCATCCTTGGATAAATTATTTTAATTTGGTGAGCCAATTAATTAAAGGAAATGTGGAATTGGGATGTTTAAGTTTTAGATCAAAAATAATTTATTATTAAATTAATTCTAGAGTTTGGAAGATTGTTTAAGATGAATGATTATTTTAATAATTAATTAATGTTTGATGGTTTGGATTATGAAAAATAGATTTCAATTATTAATTATTGAATTAATTTTTAATATGTTAAAATTGTGAATGAGGAATGAAATTATAGACTGATTATTTATTTTGAGTTTATGAATATTGATTTATTAATTGTTAAATAAATTAAATGGATATAATTTTTTTATTAAATAATGAGGTAATTAACATGGTCATTCAAATGTGTGAGTCAATGAATTGCAACATGGTCATTCAATTGTGTGACTTAAGGAATGATATCATGGTATGTCAAATGGGTCAGTTAAGGAATGGTAACATGGTATTTCAAATGAGCGAGTCAACGAATTGTAACATGGTCACTCAAATGTGGGACATAAGGAATGGTAACTTGATCATTAAATTTTTTGGTTGAATAAATAATATTTATTGTCACTAAAGCTATTTTTTATTCATTATATTTAATTCCACATATTAATTCATACATTATTGATGACAAGATTTTTTATAGACACTATCGGGGGTGGCCTACTGAGTTGTACTAACACCTTACTCAATATTCCTAATTAGTACTTGAATAGTCATTATTATTGTAGGGTGAGTTAAGGGAAATGCCCTTGATTAGAATGCTTATTGAGGGTGGAGTTTGGATGAGGAAACCAAAAGTCATTCGGGACCAAATGAGAGTCCTTGGTGTCAATATTTTTCATTATATCCTTAATGAAAAAAATATTGGCATTTCATTTTTCCCTTTCAATTGAGTACTTTAATTCTTTTCTTTCTTATTCTTATAAAAATTCTATTGTTATGATTTTTTAAGCATACAATATTGGTTATTTAATTCTGCTCGTGTAATAGTCTAATAAAAGAGGGTATAGCCTCCCCCAAACCGACTTACCAGACTCTCGCTGCATGTCAGAATCATCTGGAATATGGGGAGGTGTACCTGACTTCACATGGCCCACTAGCTTGAGGCACAGGTGCATGGGACCCAAAAATATAAGATGAGATTTCTTTTCTACATCATTATTATTGGGGTTTGTGGAATGCTAGATACGATAATAAGAAGTTATAGGGTCATGATATTGAGCCCATGCATGGGATTAACAAACCCATGTATGGGGGAATACGTATGTAATCAATGTGGGACTATTGTTATTGATGTTTGTTGTTACAGTTAAATAATCTTTCACTATTGGTGAAACGTTTGTTGTGTGATGTAATAGTAATTTTGGAAAATTTTGAGTATTTATTTGAGGACTGAAATGAAATGATAGTTGTGTTTTCATGCATCATTATTAGAACTCAGGATTATAGTGACATGAATCATTTTATTTATAGGAAAGAAAATGGATAATGTGTATGTTTTTGAACATAGACTATTGTTCCTTACATGAGAATTAGAATTGAAAAAAGGGGTGCCTAATAAAGAATGGTAAATGAAGAAAGATTTGAATAAATGGGTTTCTAAATGGGAAACATGAAAATTGAGATGTTTTTACCATTTTTGGGTGGACCTATGTGTTGATTGATTAAGGGTAGCAATAATGCCTCAGTTTTGACCATGTGATGAGGTTGGGGGAAAAGACGTATTGTGATTTTCTGTAACACAAATATGATAAAGTTTTGTTCTGAGTCCTAATACATTTTTTCATTATGGAGTTTTTTATATGTGATGACACATGTTGAGAGGATGACCAGAGGACATTGTTGTGGATGATCCTCCAGTTTTAGAACCAGAAGCACTAATTGTGTTGTGGGAGTAAGCATAGGAATAGTTTTGAGAGAACATTGCTCACTTCATACAACTCATGAAAATGGATCCCGTGATAGTTCTGTAAAGAACCTATTATATAATGAGGGGTTTTTAGTATTAGAAACCTCAAAATTTTATTGTAGAGGGTGGACATGTGGAATATGAGTTCATGATCATATCCATCTAGACTATACATGACTATTTAGAGACTTCTATAGAGAAGATAGTAATATTGGTAGCACATATGTTATGTGGTCAAGTGGAGAAATGAGGGGATATTTAGACAAGGAATGCATAGTTGGAGACTATTTAATGGAAGAACTATAATGATATGTACCTCATGCACAATTTCCTAGAGACGCATAGGCAGGAAAGAGAAGTTGAGTTCCTGATATTGACTATGGGGAGCATATATGTAATGGAATATGATGGACGCTTCACAAAATTTCAGAGTTTTGATCCATCATTTGAAGGAGATGAGGCTTCTACATAAAATAGGTTTCAATATTGACTTATTTGTGAAACTAAATCACAGGTGAATATATATAAGAAAAAAAGGTTTTCAAAGGTGGTGAATCATGATCTCATGTCTAAGGGGAACCTAAATGAGGCTTCTAGTGGTGGGCATGTAGTTCCCACTATATGGTCGGGTCGTACAACTATCTAGAGAATGAAGTGATGTTCTGAGGATTTCATCCAGGGTAGTAGGAAGAAGAGTAACCACATAGATGTTTTTGTTAAACGTGTAGATTTTTTAGTTGTTTATAACCAGTGTGGTTGGCCATCTCAGTATCGTAGACATTGTCCCCGACCACTAATTAAATATTGATCCTGTTGAAATTTGGAACATATATAGATGTTATATAAGAACCCATGTAAGTAATGTAGTGGCAGAGGAGCTCGACAAAACCCGAGTGTGGGAGGGGGTCTTCTACACTATATCAGTCTGGTAGCTAGAGTTGTATAGTCTTAGGTGGTACATGGTAGGGAAAATATGCTTCTAGGAATGTTCACCCATATCAAAAGTGTATTTCAACTCATGGTAGTCAGAAAACATAATAAGAAATAGTGGAAGAATTATTTCATGTGGTGCAGACTACACATGCAGATAGCGAGGATGGGACATCTGAAGTGAGAGCTACAATTCTATAAACCTCTACATTAGAAAGTTATATAAATTACATTTGGACCTCTAATTCTATTGTATCTTCAATATGTTTTAATGGTTTCATACTAGTGGTGAATTTTTTAGTGAGGTTATGATAATAGAGGAACCATTGGGAGTACAGTCAAAAGATATCTCTATGTTCAAGGGATGTTCTCATCAGATTAGAGAGTACCATTTTTGTAACGACCAAAACTCTTATTAATGGAATTTATCACATACTGTAATGTCACATAGTATAATTCACATATAAATAATGAGAAACCATAATAAAAATTTTATAAATGAAAATTTAATTAAATAATAAGTAATTCAAGAAGTTAAATAATAAATACATATGAAATAGTATCATGACCTTAGAAATACTAATACAACACATATCACTTGTAATCTGGCCAAAAGATTTGTAATGACACCCTTGAATGTTCCAAAAATATTTGGAATCGTATAAATAAAATAATTGATGTATTATATCATTGTTTAATAAATAATTTGTTAAAAATTATTAAGTAAGTGTTTGTATTTTCACAAAAAAAATAATTATTTAATTTATTTTTTATGATTAATTTAATAATATGAAACAAAATTTATTATCATAAAATTTATTCATAAATTAATATTTTAATTATTTATGATTTTATGATAATTTTATGAGACATTAAGTAGTATTTGAAAGTGTTATAAAGTCAGTTAAAATTTCAAAATATGTATTTTCCTTGTAAATGATGATTTTAATAAAAAAATTATTAATATTGTGAAAATTATTTTCCAAAAATGGATCTCCGTTTTGAATTCTAAATATTGAAATTTTTTTACTTTGATGTTTGAGGATTTTTCTAAAAGACATTAATTTTTTGTGAATAATGAAATACAAAAAATTACAATAAATAATACAAACCAGAATTGTTGAGTCTTGCTTGACATGTGTAATATTTAAGATACCAATATCTTGATATCACATGTACTAATTACTATATATAGTAAATATAATCATCACTATTGATTTTCATTATAAAAATAATAAACTATTGATTAAAATAATTAGAAAATAACCCTCTCCACCCCTATAAATATCACCCCTCACAACCTCTTCTCCTCACACATATGAAGCTTTGAGTCATACACAATTTTTTCCCAAATCACTTCCCTAGACCCTCCCCCATGACCAAGATCTATTGTCCTCATAAAACGACCAATCATAGGTTCCTTAAAGTGGATCTCAAGAGTATAAATCATGAGGTAGATCCTGCATCTTTTTCATTTAATTTCCTATAAATTTCAATTTATTATATTTTCTCGACTCACATATCTTCATAATACTGGAATTACAAATCAATTACCATATATATATATTATAATTTAATCTTTTTAAGTGAATATCCATCATTAAACTTCTCACTCTCTCACTTTTATTTTAAACATGAAATCGTCACCCGCGGTGTCTTGATTTACTAACATCATGAGAGACACAAATTTATTTTCCTTCAAAGACTTCAAGACTAATAATAAACCCAAAAAAAAATTAATTTTTTTTTAATTTCTATTATAAAACCCCCTTTATGTTCTGGAAAAATCAATAATACATAACACAAAAAATAACGGTTTTTAGTGAACGAAAACTCGACAAAATTAAACTAAAATTATCATCTTCGATTTCTTTGTAATGATTCATCATCATGGTATGTAACCAGATTAATTATATAGAAATTTAATGAAATATTATAATATTAATTGCATTTAATAAAAATTATGGATATTTATCCCCATTTTACATGAACTTCTACTCATGAATACAAGTGATGTTATCATGACATCCATGAAAATGATTGCTCCCAAATGATGAAATTAATATCTAAAACTCATACAAAATCCCATAAAAGGACATAATAATACCATAATAAATCATATTAATGTAAAATAGGTTCTAGAATTGTTATGTAATAAATTTAATTATATTATATAGGACATTGATGTGTAGAAATTATTCATACACAATGTAATGGGATGTCTCAAATCCAACTCTCATTATTTTATTTTTCCTTCTTTAACCACATTTTCAGTTTGGATATCCCATTAATATAATTTTATCATCATTATATTACCTTTTCTGGGATTTAATTTTTTTTCTAATTGATATTATGACAAACACAATGTTTTCTAAAATAGCTCTTCATTCAGAAAAACACACTCATCTAGACTGTTTCTTCTTCACTAAAAGTTGATGGTTCATATATCAAGTATGTTATTCCATATTTCATTTGGGAAAAAATGTTTTTCTATGTAATATTTAGGAAATGAATCCCAATCCTTTAATTTGGTTATTTTATTTCTAATATTCATATGTGCTCAATGTAGCATGATTGATAGTGTAAATATTATGATGTGATAGGTGCACCTGGAATTATATAGCGCAAAGTAAATGGTAAGATGTTAACGCAACACTAAAGATTATATAGCACTCTAATGCCTTGGGTAGTGTGACTTATTTCATGAGTAGTGTGAAATATTCATGAACATGATGTTTTCTTTCTTCACTTCTATATGTGGTAGTTCACCACTAAGACATGATGAATAATTTTTATTCATTACCACATTCAATGTATTTTCTCAATTCTTCCTATCATAATTATTATCTTATGTCTATGATATGATGATAATTATTATACTCACCCCATGTTATACCGTTTCATGTTCTTATATATCCTCTTAGTGTGCATTTAAATCACCCATTTTTGATATATATCCATAGGTGACTACTTTTACTATGAAAAACTCATCACCAATAAAAATATAAAGAAGGAGGAGTTAAATAAATGTTAATTTTTTTATTTTGTAAATATTATTATTGGTCCTAATTTTCCCAAGAAACTAATCCTTTGGATCATTTTTGATTAATGATTTAATTTTTTTTGTCATTAAATTGATGTATTCGAAAGGTATGAAAATTAGGGTCTCTATTATTGGTATTGGAGGATGATTTAGTCAATTTGGTAATTAGGATAATTGAACCTTAGTGAATACCCTTAGTATAAGACTAAGTATAAGTGGTCTCCCCGAAAGATTTTTTTAAATTCTAAACAATGGGTCCAAACAAGATATGTCATTATAATTTAATTCACAATAGAATATATTATTTATTCATGACTTGTTTATTTAGGTTTTTTTAAACCATTTATATTTGAGGAAATGTTGGGAACCAAGAGATACGATGCAAACAACACATGTGAGGGACAATGTCGTGATTTCGCAAACAACATCCCCAATTCTTTGGGAGAAGGATTTCAATATTTGATGGTGATTCTTACCTAGATATCTTAGGTTAAAAATAATATCTTGAATAATGTTGAATGACCTCCTTCAAGAAAGTGGGAGAAACATGATATCATGTGTTTTATATTGAATCAACCATTGAAATTTAGAGGATCATCAGATTCACTAGTTGTGGAATAGTGGGTCATCTCGATCGAGAAGATCATTTTTATTCTTCACTATTATGAGATGGATAAGGTGAAGCTTTATATTTACCATCTCTATTTATATTCCAATCAATGGTTTGTTTTGATTAATAACACCAATCGAAGGGAAATATTTGAAGAGATTGAGTGGGAAGTCATTCAGATAATGTTTCTCAACAAGTATTTCCAACAAACACTTCATAAAAATATGGAAAGATAATTCATAGAGCTGATGGAAATCGAAGGAGAGTCTATCATGACCTATGAAGAAACTTTCACAAGGATTTTAAGGTTTTTTTGGGGGTTTTATCAATAATTATACTAAAATTGAAGGATTTTTTATTGGTTTAAGTCAACAACTTCTAAATAATCGTATAATTCTTGACCTTGGGAGTTATGAAGTTGTTGATGGAGGTCACTAAAAGTGAATATGGAGTTTGGATAATGTCAAAATGGATATGGTGATATGAAAATAATGATGGTCATTAATGCTGGAGGATCTAAAGTGAAATGTGGGAAGTAAACTCAACCACCCACTTTTCAATAAAATTGGTTGAGGAATCCTGGGAACTACCTCAATGGGACATGTAAATTCATCATGTGTGGGATATAAGGTAATCAATCTCATGGATGATAAAAAGACATGTGAAAGCAAAATAATGTGGTGGTAGAAAGGAGAGCTACACCCAGGGTTTAATTTTACAACAATAGGTGGCCATGGCACTATGCAAGCCAGTGCACAAAACCATTAGTTACCAGGGTAATCTGTGCCATTAGCCCAAAAAGAAAAAGGTGGAATAGAAGGATTATTCCATCACTAATATTGAAGTAGAAAAAGGAAATGAATTCATACTTGGTACACTCCTCTTCACTCAGGAATGGAAAATGTATTATTTGATTCGGGTACTGTGCATTCCATTATATCACAAAATTTTTATAGATCAATTAAATCAAATTCATGAAATGTTGAAGTAGATATATCTGTAAATACCCAATGTGGGGAAATAATTTCAACCTGTGTGTTGGACTCATCCCCTATTATAATATGTGGGATGATTCTTCTATAAAATCTTGTATTACTTTCCTTCATCTAATTAAATGATATTCAAGGAATTCATTGGCTCTCATTATATAGAGAACATATCAACTATATAGAAAAACATTTCATTTCATATTATGAACTATCACATTATCTGCTTCAAATTCATGGAAGATCACAAATCTCCTTTTGAAAATAACTCAATGGTGTGGGTGTTGACTCCTTGTAAAGAATCATACCTCTCCCAAATGGTTGAGTCAAATGAAGTAATAAACCTAGGGTACATTCCCATCATGAGGGAATATAATGATGTATTTACAGAAGAGTTACATAGAAATACCCTGGATTGTGAGCATAATTTATCAATAAAACTAAAACCATGAGCTACTCATATGTGATATTTTCACTATAGAATGGATCTTATCGAACATGAGGAATTAAAGAACTAGCTGGATGAGAATTTTTACAAAGGGTTCAAAAAATATAGTGCATCACCTTGGGGTATTCCAATACTCATTATCATTAAGAATGATGGGTCAATGTAGTTGTGTATCAATTATCAAGAACTCAAAAATATCACCGTAAAGAACAAGAATCCTCTTCCAAAGATTGATGACTTTTTAACTAGTTCTGATGAGATACATACTTCTCAATGGTAGATACTCATTATATAAATCATTAGATAAAGTTGAAGAGGGAAGATATTCAGAAGAATACCTTCTGTACAAGGTATGGGAACTATGAGTTTCTGGTGATTCCCATCAGATGTACTAATACCCATGATATTTTCATGAATTTGATTAATAGATTCTTTAGACATTACCTCAATGAATTTGTGGTACTTCTTATCAATCATATTATCATCTACTCTAAGATCAAGGAGGAACATGATGAACATATAAGGCTTTTGTTGGTGAAAATAAGGAAGGATAAGTTGTAATCCATGTTCAACAAATTTTACATTTGGATGCAGAAATCACATTCATGGTATAAGTGATCAAATGTGATTGAATTTTTGTCGACCCTTCAAATAAAAAGATGATTGAGAAATATCCTAGACCCTAAAGAATAAGATAAATCCACGATTTTCTTGGCTTTTTAGGGTACTGTCAATTATTTGTGTGAACTTCATCATGATTATGAATCGATATAGTTATGATAATATAGAAATGGGTAATTTATGTTGAAATAGAAGAATGTGAGGAAATCCTCAAGGATCTAAAGAAGTGGTTGATCAATGCAACTATATGCACATTACCGAAAAGTGGAGATCATTGATTGATACACAGTGATGCATCCATGAATGTATTGGGTTGTGTACTCATGTAAAATGATAATTTGATAGTTTATGCCTCATGACATTTGAATATACATGAGCATAACTACCAGACTCATGATTTGGAGCAAGTACGTGTGATTTATTCCTTGAAAATCTAGAGACACCACAACTATGGTGATAAGTGTGACATATATTTGGTTCAAAATTTTCGAAAGTATATATTCAAAAAATGGATCTCAAAATGAATCAATGAAGATGGCTTGAGATAAACGAATACCACGAGTTCACTATTAACTATCATCCTAACATGGTTAACAAAGAAGGCGATTTTTTTAATTGAACGGAACATTCTACTCTATCCATGTGGTAGATTGAGAGATGCCCTATCGTTTTGGACATGAAGTGGATGAATATGGAAATAATAACCTCAAGAAAGATATCCCACCTTTCTCATATTATTTCATAACCATCTATCTAATTGAATATTATGAAAGAACAAAGGTATGATCTTGAGATACAAAAGTAGGTGAATGTAGTTAATGAAGGGAAGCTGATAGAGTTACACATCGATAAATCATATTGTGATTTGGTTTGGAATGTGGAACTTTGTGCCATCATAACCTAGGATAAAAAAGGATATATTGAATAATTCACAAAGCTAAACATAATATATCCATCCTAGAAGTACCATGATATATCCTGATCTCTGAGAAATAATCTAGTGGTATGACATGAAGATGGAGACTGTAGAGTATATCTCGAGGTGCTTCATATGTAAAAATGTTAATGAAGAGAAACAAAAGACCAAAGTGATGATGTTACCATTTCTTATACCCTTTTGAAAATTGTATAATGTCAATATAGATGTTTTTTGGGGTCTGTCGAAGACATAGAATGGAAATAATGTGATATGAGTTGTGGTGTACTGATTTACCATTACTACCCACATTATTATTATTCATGAAGATATCTCAATTGAAAAAAAATTATATGATATAGGTGAAGTAAGTGGTTAGATTTCAGGGGTTTCCACTTTCAATTTTAATTGATCATGATCCCAAGATCACATCTAAATTCTGGAGGATTAATCATCATGCCTTTAGTAATAAATTGAAATATAGCATGACCTATCGCCCCAAACTGATGGCCATTTTGAAATTTCTATTAAGAATATTGAGGATATTCTAGGAGAAAGATCAATATAAGTCAAAGATTGATATGTTGATAATTTCCCATTGGTTGATTTATCATACCATTGTTACTTCCACTCAAGTATTCAGATGTATCCATATGATGCTCTGTATGGAATGTGAAGTAGAACTCCATCCTGTTGGGATGTAAATTTTGAATGAATTATATATAAAATCAATATAGGGAAAGAGATGATTGGGATGGTTCAATCCATCCAGAAACATATCAAAAAATCTTAATGATAGAAAAATAGTTTTTCTGACAACCATTGAAGGGTCATGGATTTTGACATTAGAGATAATGCCCTCTTTCTAATATATCTATTATAGATGTTCATGTGGTTTTGAATAAAAGGGAAGCTAAGGCCAAGGTACATTGGACCCTTTGGGATCTTTGATCACATAGGATTCATGTCTTATCAGCTTGTACTTCCACCAAATATGGCTCATGTTCATGATTTGTTCCACATATCACTCTTGGGGAAGTACGTACCAAATCCTTCACATTTACGGAACAAAGAGGTTGTACATCTGGATGATGATCTCTCTTATATAGAGAAACTAATAATGAATTTTGACTGGAGAGATAATTTTCTACTAATAATAAAACACACCATTTCGAAGTGTTGTGGAGGAACCATAAGAATGAAGAAAAAACATGGTAACCATAGGAGGTGTTGAAAGAGAATTGCCCTCATTTGTTTATGTGAAACGAAGTTTCAAGGGTGGAATTTCAAAATGGGAGAATATTGTAATGACCTGAACTTTTATCAATGGATTTAATCCATTCTTATTGTAATTTCACATAGTATAAATTACAGAAAATCACCATGATACCATAATAAAAACATAAAAAATGAATAATTAATGAAATTTGAAGTATTCCTAGAAGATAGAGAACTAATATTGGTGAAATAGTAACATTACCTTAGGAATAGTAATAAGACCATTATGTATAGTAAAATGACAAAATGAACAGTAACCACACCCATGAAAGAAAAAATAAAATTTAACAATTTTATAAATAATATTTTGGTATAAAGTTTTCAATTTTTATGTAAATACTTTTTTTTAATATTAATAATTAAGTGATTCTATTTAACAATTTATAAATATTTCATTAAAATTTTATAATTAATTATATTAATTAAATTTAAATTTATTTTCATATAATTTATTAATAAATTAATATTTTTATGTCTTATGATTTTATGATAATTTTATGAGACCTTATGTAACGATTCAAAATGTTATAAAATCAGTTATAATTTTAAAATTTGTATTTTCAAAGTAAATGATGGTTTTAATTAAAAAATAAATTCCTAATAATTATAAAATTTTGTCAATAAAATGGAGTTCACTATTTAAGTTTACATGTTGATAAATGGTCACGGTGAGTTTTTTGGATTTTTCTATAGTTCATGAATTTTTTCTAAACAGTGAAATACAATAATTTAAGATAAATGATTAAAACATGAATATTTGAGTATTACATGAGTCCTAGATGATGTAAGTTACCATTGGATCATACTCAAATTAAGTAATTAATGTTATCAGTCACAATAATGCTAATAATTTCTTTTCCTCATAAAAAAAATAAACTAATGTTTAAAATAATAAGAGAACACCCCTCTCATCCAGTATAAATACCACCCATTAGACCTTATCCTCTTCACAACTCTCAAGCTTTGAGAATTTCCCTTATTATGACCAAAAAACATCCCTAGACCCTCCCCCATGTCTACGAACTCTTGGTATCATCAAATTATCTATCTTACGGGCTTTATAGAGGATCTTGAGAGGAGAAGTCGATAGGTAAATCCTATCACTTTTTCTTTTAATTTATAATCAATTTAATTTATTTTATTATTTTCTCCTCACCCCCTTCATCAAAATTAAATTATAACACTATTAAAATACCTATACTATAATAATATAATTCTAATGGAAGATACATCATTAATCTATTCATCTACCTTCATCCAAAATGAGTTTGTTGTGATCGAAATAGTAGTAAGATTTACCTAAAATGATCATCATAAACTTGTATCTAATGAATCATCCTCGTGATATATATACAAAATAATTAGAAGATCATTTAGACATCTATAAAATATTAATTACATATAATACCCATTCTGGATATTTATCCACATTTCACATAGACTTCTATTCATGAATACAAGAGAATTGATCAGGAAAACCATCAAAATGAATTCCCCCAAACAAATAAAATAAACTCTATAACTCGTACAAAGGCCAATTAAAGAACCTAATAAAACCATAATGAATATGATTCATGTATAAAATTATATATAATTTTTAATTAGTGAATCTAATGTGATTATACAAGACATTGATGTGAATAAAGTGTTCTGACACAACGTAAGGGGAATTCTAAAACCCAAATTTTTTTTTGTTCTCCCCCTATTTCATCCAATTTTCATATGGATATTATATAAATATAAATTATTTATCATAATATTAGAATTTATAGGAAATAAATTGTTTTCTAGTTGAGATTATTAAAAATATAATTATTTCAAAAATAACACTTCTTTCAAAAAAAAAAACAATCTTATCGAAATTATTTCTTCTTCAATAAATGTTTATAATTCTTTTTTCAAGAATGTTACTTCCTATTTCTTTTGGGAACACCAATTTTTTGAATTAATTTCTTTTGAAATGAAACCCATTCATTTCAATGGGTTATTTTATTTCTATGATTTGTATATTTTCAATGTGTAATTCATGATCGTGTAGATGTTATATTGTGATGGGTGTACCCAAAATTATTTAGCGCAAAGTAAATGATAAGATGTTAAGGGAGAAAAAATATTATATAGTGTTTCAATGAAATGGTTAATATGATTTATCTCTTGATGAATTTTAAATATTTTTTAAAATGATGGTGTATTTCATTACAACTATGTGTGGTAGTTTACTAGTATGGCATTGTGTTACATTTTTATGAATTTCCATATTCCATATCTATTATTAATGCTTCATCTGATGATTATGATCCAATTCATATGTTATGATGATAATGATTATGTTCAACCAGTTTTATATTACTTCATGTTCATATATATCCTATTAATAGGCTTTTAGTTCACCACTTTTGGATGTATAGCCTTAGGTTACTACTGGTACAACAAAGATCTCAAGGGATAATAAGAATCTAGATAAGAAAGAATTAAATAAATGATTACATTTTATTTTATAAATGTTATGGATGGCAATAATTTTCCCTGGACAATAATTATTTGGATACTCATTGTGTAATGTTTTTTGTTGTTTGTTAGTAAAATCATGTAATAGTAATATAAGAAAATTGTTGTCACTATTGTATTCTATGGGATCTGTATATTCTAGAAATGATAGACTTCGATCTAATTATGGGTTTGGACTGGCAAATCACAAACCATGCCATCTTAGATTCTTACCAATGTTTAGTGATATTTACATCTCCTATGGGTTACCATTACATTCTATGTGAGGAGTATGATATTCAAGTACAATGATCAATACCAATTACTCAACAATTGGGATAGATCACACTCCAGGTTGCTAGTATTTTATCAGATGATGAAGGTGTTAGGAAGTATATACATCCACCAAATGTAGAAATATTTTAGGATTCCTTTCATGATTACTTCTCAGGGATTCCACCTAAGAGGGATTTGATATTCACTATTTTACTCATATTGATGAATGAGCTAGTATCTATTACACCATACAGAATGGAACCGACCAAGCTTCAAGATCATAAAGAAACACTTGAGGAAATGAGGTATAAATGATTTATCCAACTGTTTATTTGACCTTGGGGATCACATGTGTTGTTTGAATAAAAGGATAACTGTATTTTACATTTGTGTGTCAATTAGGAAGTGTTGAATAAGAGGAATTTGTTGAACCGATATCCACTTCTATGTATAAATGATCTTTTTGTCCTACTAAATTGAGGATGTGTGTTCTAAAAGATTGACATCATATTAGGGTATCATTAGTTGAGATTTTGGACCTCTTATATACAGGGGACTGCTTTCAGAAGTAAGTATGAGTTGTATTTTATTAATGCCTTTTGGATTAAAAAACACACCAATGGTGTTTGTAGCCTTGATGAACATTATATTTTATTTGTATCTAGATCAGTTTTTCATGGCATTTGTGGATGGAATCATGGTGTACTCCAATACTCATGATGATCATGCCCATCATCTTTACATAGTCCTCAGTACATTGAGAGAGCAATAGTTATACACCAAGATATATAATTGATTTTTTGGATTGAACAAGTACAATTATTGGGGCACATCATGTCATAGAAAGGTGTGTCAGTGGACCTAGAGAAGGTTCATGTCATTATTTCATGGAAGAATCCCATGAATGTTTTCCATATCTGAATATTTTCTCTATTGTATGGTTATTATGTGAGGTTTAACTAGAAATTTCTTATAATTGGAAGAGCCTCTTTCTAGAACGACCAAAAAGGGGATAAAGATTTAATTGTTGGAAGCATGGGAGAATGTATTTCAGGAATTGAAAAAGTGGATGACATCGGCACCGATTTTGATCATACTAGTGTCATTTTACGAATACATGGTGTATTTTAATGCTTTGGGATCAGAATCAGAGCATTTTTGAGATAGGGGATAGAGTTTTGGTGATTGGGTATCAGTATTTGAGGCCACCAAAGAATAATTACCCCATGAATGAATTCTTATTGGAAGTTGTGGTTTATAATCTTAAGAGTTGGTGAAACTAAATTTTGAGAGAAATGATTCCAATTTATATAGATCAAAAGAGATTGATTTATATGTTTTCATAATGGGATTTAAATCATTAGTAGCAAAGGAAGGTTAAATATATGAATTAATTTTATTTTAATTCGTAATATACACTGGGGATGGTAAATAATGTTATTGAATATATGAGTAGGAAAACACTAAATTAGATTGTTCATGAATCTACTGTTGAGTGGAATATGATGATGTTTCTAACTGAGACGTACATTGTGGTTTAAGAGATACTGTAGGAGTTGAAACTCATATTAGTTCTAGTGGAGTCATCACTTTTGGTAATGATCAGTGATAGGTAGTACGAGAACCTAGATTGATTCTCCTTAAGGGAAATATTTTAAGGTGGGGGATACAACTTCGTATGAGTTGATAGAAGATGAACACATTATCTAAGTGAAAAATCGAGTAGTTCATCCCCAAAGCATGTGAGAGGAGATCATAAATGAATTTTAGTCGTTGAATTTGGTGGTTCATCCAGGTGTTACCAATACTTACTATGATATATGAAAAATGTTTTGGAGAATAGGAATGAAGATGGAGATTATAGGGTTCATGACACAATGATTCACCTGTCAACAGGTGAAGGTAGAGCATCAATAACCTAAAGGATTACTGAAACTATCACATATTCTAGAGTGGATGTGGGATGATGTGACCATGGATTTTTTGGTAAGTCTTCCAATGTTGTTTAAGAGGAATGATGTGGTCTAGATCATTGTGGATTGATTAATAATGGTAGCACATTTCTTTCCTATAACTCAAAACATTATAGTAGAGTACATAGGAGAATAGTATGTTTGAGAGACAATCTGTCTACATGGGGTGTAGAAGACTATAGTATCATATCATGATTCATGATTTACATTATTCTTCTAGAAGGGAATACATAAGTCACATGGTACACATGTATTATTGTGACTGTATTTCCACCTAAAGACAGATGTGATGTCAGAATGTACTATACAGGTTCTTGAGGATATCATGCGAGCATGTGTTCTTGAAATAGTGGGTCTTCAGAGAAACCCATTTCCTTAGTAGAGTTGTAACACCCTGACCCCAATTACCTAGAGTCGGTGCATTATTTTAATACAATGGCATGATTAAAAGGAATAAAGTCCTAAAGGACCGATTAGTTTAACAGACTTGGAAAAAAGATTACATACATGAACATTACATTACAATTTCAAACGTACAACACAACATAGATTGTGCTTTGAGAACACCATTATGCCCTTATCTTAACCCTTCATATCAATCACAATACACTTCTTGGAATCCTGGAAAAAATAAAACATACAATGGGGTGAGCTCAAACGCTCAGTAAGGGTAAGAAATATAGCGGAAGATAACATAAATATAAAGCATGGTGAATAATTAAAACCACATGACTTTACCAATAATAAACATGAATACATTTATGGCCAGAATATGAGCTGAGTAAATAATACCATAATAAAATATAATCATTGGTATTCTACTAGTCGAATGACCACATGAACCATAAATATTACTTTCATAATGAGAGAATTTATAATACCAAACATTAATTTATGTGTCAAGGAATTGTGACAGGACCTATGGGAAAACTGCAACCGAACCCAAACCTGGAGAGCCTATGTAACCATATTCCATCCCAAAGAGCCTGTGTAACCGGACTCCATCTTGGAGAGCTTATGTAACCGCACTCCATCCCGGAGAGCCTCTATAACCAAACTCTATCCCGGAGAGCCTTTGTAACCAGAATCCATCCCAAAGGGTCTACTATAACCAGAACCCAACCTGGGGGGATTACATTTACCGGTCCCCAACCCGGGACAAACTATTCCTATACATCCATCATAATAAAATGTATAAATATAACATAAACATTCATATTAAAACTATCATATAAAATGTCAATATTTTAAC
Organism: Viscum album; assembly: GCA_963277665.1. Taxonomy (NCBI): domain Eukaryota; kingdom Viridiplantae; phylum Streptophyta; class Magnoliopsida; order Santalales; family Viscaceae; genus Viscum; species Viscum album. Next base: position 1,700,712,008 of record OY728125.1, read on the forward strand.
TATAAACCATGTATGGTATACGTAGAGCACATACCTAGTCAAACATATCACAATACCATCAATACAATATGGATGTTTTGTATCATAATAAATCTACTTCATATAAACTTAAAACCCATCAAAGGATATTGACATAGATTAAATCAAAACCTTTTTGAGAGAAATATATCTTTCTATTTTGATATCATTTAAGAATCACATAATTATAATGAAAACATTTATTTTGAAAATATATTTATAAGCTTGTAAGGGAATATTTGGTGATTTCATAACAGTGGAAAATAGTAGCACCCACTGTATAATTTAAAAAATTCCTTACCCTAATTTTGTCGAAAAGGATAAAAAGTACATGTTTGGAAAATGACAGAAAGATTCAATTCAAACCATTTTATAAAAATTAAAACAAGGGTATAAATGACTTTAACCCAAAGTCAAGTAAATGGTAATAATGTTTTGGAATAAGTTTTTATGAAAAATGGATGTGGATGATAAAGAGGTCATAGTAGATACTTAAATAAAAACATCCTCTGATAATAAAGAGATTGTGAAATTAACCCTTACCTCACTGTAATCAATCAATTCCTATGAACAATTATATATTACCACCAAATGAATCATATAATATCATGAATATAAAGAGAATAATGATAATATATATATATATCAAATAGTATTACAAAATACACCACTTGCCATAAATATGATGTGAATAATGGAAATCTAACATAATTAAAATTGAGATAAGAAACCCCTTACCTCGTGTCCGACTTGACCCGTTTTCTCTTTAATATCCTGGGTAATAAACTAAAAATAATTTATACATGTTTATGAAACTTTTCCATGTTCATTATTCCTTTTATATCACATATTACCATGATATAAGCATTATGTAATCATTTAGGTTATTAATGTACGTTTTTTCAATATTTGGCACTTGAGTAAAAAATGAACACCTCATATTTACTAGTTGTTCACAAGGTCAAAAGTTCATTATATACAGAATGTTATTCATGATTTAGATATCATATATATCATATATATCCAGTATATACATGTATTTGTAACAATACATATCATTTTGGGGTAGGAAATGAAATGCACCATTCATGGAGACAGTATGTCGTACGTACGTATGAACGCTACATTCATTTCAATTTCATATTTTAATGGAATTAAAACATAATGATACATACATATATTATAATTCCAGTATTATATCCTATATAACATTGTTTAATCCATCCTTTATACATCCCACATATGGTATTAACGAGTCATATCACTTTGATGGGGCGGTAGACCGCACTTCCTCAAATCAAATTTCCACAATTACCCTTAATGGAAACCATTAAGGTATTCTATAATTGAAAAATAAAGAATCATGGAGAAAACATACAGAAAATATATATCATATATAAATATAGTGCCATCATAATGGCAACCATGAGTGTCAGTAGGAGGTAATTGAACAATCATCGTTTCGTGAGGCATTTGTTTTCCATCCACAAGAACATTATGTTCTTCACCCATTAGATGGAGGTGTGTGTCTGTGATTTTTGAATCCATATCATAAAAACATCCTAGTATATTAAGTATTCTAGTGCTGTTATAAAATAAAGGAATAAAAACCGTTTAGGGGTTGGACAAATAAAGTAAAATAAAATAAGTTAAGAGAAACTGTTACCTTTAATTTGGTTAACTTCCATTGGTTTGAACTGAAATGACTTCTTGAAGTGCCTTCGGCCTAAGGTAAGGATTATTAAAGGAGGAGATGGATGTAGAGAGATTAATTTGGCAGAGTTTGGACGAGCCTAAAGGCTTTAGAGGTGTGAGGAATTTGTTAGAAGTGGTCTCCTTTTAGAAGGGGAAGGAGGGGCTCTTGAAGAAAGTGTAAAAATATTATTTTATTATAGAATGATATTCGTTTTATAAAATACCAAAAATCATTAGGGTAGAATATAATATGACTCATGTTCAAAATAAAATCATCCAAAAAGAATTTTGAATGTTTCGGATATTCTTTTAATATTTATAATCAAATTTATATAAAACATTTATTAATGAGGAAAATACTGCATCATTATTGTGTAAAATATAATATAATTTATTTGGTGTCTAAAAATAAAAAAAAAAGATATCATGATGTAGGAAATAATTTTACATTTCTAATGAATATTTATAGTCAAAAATATTACTTATATAACATCACATAAAAATTAATTACTAAAAGATTTTTGAAAATGTTAATTTTGCCTTTACATTAAATTAATATATCTAAAGCGTCATTATCATCAATAAGTGGTTCTATGGGGTCCAAAAATATCCCCAAGGATTCCCATGGTAGGAAATTAATCATCCAATAATTTTAAGACATGATTTAAGGTAATTTTGAATTATTACAATATTCTTTTTACATAGAATTACACGATTTACATTTAACCGCGGTAAATAAAAGTCAAAAGTTAATATTCACCAAAAAAATTTATTTTCATCTTATTTAACCACATTTTAATTACTGAGATTGACCTTTTATTTCATATCTTTGAAATTTAACTCATAGAAGCAGTAAAATTATGTTTTATGCGAATTTGCAAAAACTCTTAAGAAATGGGTAAAAGACAGTAAAAATTAAAAAAATGCTTTTATATATCAAAACATATTATAAAATGACTCTAATGAATTATTTTGAACATATATTGGAATTATGTATATATTTTCATCTAAATGAAATTTAAATAAAATTAATAATTATTAAAATATAAAGTCGGTTTTACCAAATAACTTCGTGTTTTTCATTATTCATCAAAAATTGATGCTTCTCAAAAAAATACAAAAAATTCAGCGAAAGTAATATTTGATATTCTGAATTAAAATATGATGTCTATTATACCAAATTAAAAAAATATAAGTTTCCTTAATTAATTGAAAATTATTTCCCATTGTAAAAATAAATTGCGTGTTTTAATGCAACAATAACTATTAAATGATTGATAATTGTTGAAGTCTAATTTCAAATTGAAATTAATTCCAATTAACAAAATTGTATTAAATGGAAAAAATATATTCTAATTAAAATTTAAAACCAATTAAAAAGATAGTTTAATCATATAAATAAATTAGATTAAAAGGCACTTTTAAATTAAAATACAATATTTTTCACAATTCATTAAAAATGAACATTATCGGAAAAATTAAAAAGATTTACCCAAAGTTAATTTTGATGTACCTATTCTAAGGAATAAATTTATTTACAAAAATTAAATATATATAAGCTTCAACTATTTTATTTAAAATGGGTTCCCATTTAAAAGACAGTAATAATGAATTTTTTGAAAAATACGTCTTTTACCTAAAAAAATAAATTTGTTCTTACGTCTAAGAAACTCATAATATGGATTCTAAAATAATAACAATTATATAAAGTTCAATGTTCAGTTAATACGATTCAAAACCACTTTAGAACAACTAGTTGGGTATGTTGTGGTGCGCTTTTACTCAGTGTTTCATGTATTACAAGATATGGAATTACTTTGATGAAATAATGTATTATGAAATCCTGGGGTGTTACATTCTTCCCTCATTCAATAAAATTCATGATCACAATTTTAAATTTCTCTTCAAAATTAAATGGTTGAAAATAGAAAATACCTTTGTGGGAAAACCCACATTGGAAATTGGGCTCATAAAATATAGTCTTAATAAGTGGAAAAGTGGAAGAAAAAAGTCACCAATAAATTATGATCTCGATTAGGAGAACATTAGTCGAAATTAGGGAGGAAAAATTGGAGGAAAACATAAATATTTATAGGGAGTGATTTAGGTCATCAACCACAAACAATTGTAGAATTGAGGTCCTTAAAACCATAAATCTATGATGATTTAAAATATCATCAATTCAACAAAAGATAAGGTATTATGATGACACATTTGTAGTATTACGATCCCTTACCTGATGTTTAAGAATTATTTTCCTCATAGAATAATAGAAGAAATATATATATATATACTTGGCAAGTGATGTTCTATACTTTAACTAATTTCTTCTATAAACTCATCTTTCTCTCTAAAAGATAATTGAATATAAAAAATATTCTATTTATCTTATTCGTGTAGGGTTCCAAAAAATGAATTTATAATTAATCTATCTGACTCTTTAAAAAACTACATTATACAATCCAGGGACTACACGCAGTCTAGTCGTAGGCGATAAATCTAAATCGCACTATGGTAGTGGGTTCGATGTCTGCAGCTTTGTCCAATGCGACATGTAGTCACACGATCTGCGTGTTGTCATTATTATGAACAATCCAAAAATAACCATAAAAATAGTATCTTAATCTATTCCAACCTTTTGAATTATCCAAAATAAATCTATCCAAACTCACAGTCCAAAATTTATAATGAATATAAACATAATGGATATCATTTTTTCCATGTAATAACATGTTAACACCTTCATCTTGTATTATTTTAAAACTTGGTAACAACCTAAATTAACATAAAACAATACTGATTACATTCATGGTCCCTTATACTTCATATAATACTGGATATATTCCTTATATCCAAAAATATAGAATATTCCAACACTGATGAAATAAAAAAACTGTTAATCAGTTTCAAGGAAGTCAAGCATATCCAATATAATTTATCCAAATCAACCATCTCTTATTCCAAAATCACTACATCGGCATTAGAACCATGTTATGGTTTATCATTCTCTCAACCATATATTTTCTAAAAATTTAACCAGAAATTGTGTCACTTTTCTTGGTTCCACACAATATCAAGTCCACAATGAAATAGTATTGCAGTACAAACCTTATATACTATATAATTATTATAACATGTAAATCATTAATCCAATTCTTAAATGACATAATAATTTAATAACAATGTATGAAATCTTATCAATTCGCTTCATCTTCGGTTGTATCATAACATTTTTATTAGCCACTAGAATCTTTTTGGGTATACTCTGATAATTTGATCATTGATTTGTGTAGCATCCCAACTCCTTGCAGATGAAGGACTGTACATTAGAAGCTTTTTCCTTACCCTTGGAATCATGTACTTGGTGTCCATTTACTCTACACTTATAAAAAACTCTCATTCTGATCAAACATTTACCAAGGTGATTCCTCCTACAGTTTTCACATATGTGAAAATCCTACTTTTCCCTCTTCCTTTTATCCATCTTTCTCTATTCTATCCTTTTCTTTTCTTACTTCCCTTTAAGGTTGTAGGACTCATAAAATTTTTTACTTATCTTATTAACACATGATACTATTTCTTCATATGTTGAGAATACATGGGAGGCTATTTCCCTTCTAAATATTGGTTTAATACTGTGAAATATATGATCTTTATTACTCTATGGATCATACGTATTGCTGGAGTTTCCATTCCTTATACATGGCACCATTTCTATACAATGGCATAAACTAGATTTGTTTATGAATAAAATACATAATTCCAAATTTGTAAAATAATTAACAAAAATTGAACAGTTTATGGAAATAATCTATAATCATAAAAATGTTTTCTTTGAGGAAGTATATACTCATAATCCCTTCATAATGAATTGTAAAGAAAATGGCAATTAGCCTAAGCATATACCTCAGGAGTGTCATAACCAAGAGTGCAGCAAGGCCCGTTGTCGGGAACCAGTTCCCATTCACGTCTAGATTAAAGTGGTGTCTTTGGGTTTTAACATTAGGTACATCTATACCAGAGCCGCCTCTACCTACTCGTATCCAGACATGGATATATTTGTTTGGAAAACTCACAAAATCCCTACATTATCAAAATTCTAGGAAGTTCTTCTATACTAATCCTCAATGTCTATCCTTGGTTTATGTGCTATAATTAGAGTTTATCTAAATCTAGTTTCCAAGGTTATTTCAAAACATCCTCTGATACCAAATATATTTCCCTGACCCTAGTTACCCAGAGTTGGATCATTATTTTAATACATTGGCATGATTACAAAGAATCAAGTCTCGATGGACCGATCCGTTCTGTAGTCTTGGAAAAAAGATTACTTACATGAAATTTACATTAAAAATCCAAACATACAACAGAACATATCTAGTGCTTTGAGAACACCATTACTCCCTTAGCTTAACCCTGAATATCAATCACAATACAATTCATAGAATCCTGGAGAAAATAAAATAAAGAATTGGGTGAGCTCAAACGCTTAGTAAGGGTAATAAATACAATAGAAGATAACATAAATATTAATCATTGTGAATAATTGAAACCACATGCCTTTACCAATTATAAACATGAATACATTTATAGAATGAATATAAGCTAAGTAAATAATTCCATAATAAAACATAATCATGTGTATTCTACTAATCGAATGACCACATGGACCATCAATATTATTTTCATAATGAGGGAATGTATAATACAAAACTATGACTTTGGTTTGAAGGCCTCGTGCTAGGACCTATAGGATACCTGTAACCGGTCCCAAACCAAGAGATCCTCTGTAATCGGAATCCATCCCGAAGAGCCTCTCTAATTGAACTCTAATCTAGAGAGCCTCAGTAACTAGACTTCATCCTAGAGAGCCTCTGTAACCAGACTCCATCTCGAAGAGCCTCTATAACCGAAATTCATCCCGGAGGGTCTGCTGTAACCGGACCCCAACCCGGAGGGCATACATTTACCTATCCCCAACCCGGAACATACTAGTCTAATTCATCCATCATAAGAAAATATTGAAAAATTACATAAACATTCGTATTAAAACTAGCATATGAAATGTCATTACTTTAACCCTAAACCATGAATAGTATATGAATAGCACATCAATAGTCAAACATATCAAAAAACCGTTAATACAATATGGAAGTTTTGTATCATAATAAAACAACTTAAAATAAACATAAAACCCATCAAAGGATGTTGACATAGATGAAATCAAAACCTTTTTTTAGAGAAATATCTCCTTCTATCTTGAAATCATTTATGAGTCACATAATTATAAAGAAGAAATTTATTTTGAAAATATTCTTAAAGCTTGTAAGAGAGGAATTGGTGATTTCATAATGGTTGAAAATAGTCGCACCTGCCGTATAATTAAAAAAAAGACATTCCTACCATAATTTTTTCGAAACGGTTAAAAAGTACAGTTTTTGGAAAATGAAAGAAAGACTCCTTTCAAACCATTTTATTAAAAGTCAAAAAAGTTTATAAATAACATTAACTCATAGTCGAGGGAATGGTTAAAACGTTTTGGAATACATTTCTATGAATCAAGGATGTGGATGATAAAGAGGTCCCAGTAGATAATTACACAAAAACATCCTTAGATAATAAAGAGATTTTGAAACTAACCCTTACCACAATGTAATCAATCAAGTATTATGAACAATAGTCAATTACCACCAAATTAATCATATAATATCATGAATATAAATAAAATCATGATAATATAAATATCAAATGTAATTACAATATAAACGACATGCAATTAATATGTGGTGAACAATGGAAATCTCACAGAATTAAAAGTGAGATAAGAAACCCCTTACCTCGTCTTAGACTTGTACTATTCATTCTTAAATATCCTAAGTAATAAAATAAAGTTAATTTCAACATTCTTAAAAAACCATTTCAAGATTGTGATTCCTTTTATATCACTTATTACCATGTTATAAACATTATGTAGACATTTAAGTTAATAATATTCATTTTGTTGATATATGACACTTGAGTCAAAAATGAACACCTTATAGTTACTAGTAGTTCAAATGGAGAAAATTTCATTATATCCATATTGATATTTATAATTTAGATATTATATATATCATATAAATCCAGTATATACATGTATTTATAACAGTATATATCATTTTGGGATAAGAAATGAAATGCACCTTTCGTGGAGACAGTAAGCCGTACGTACGCATGAACTCTACTTTCATTTGTGTTTCCTATTTTAATGGAATTTAAACATAATGATATATAGTTATATTATAATTCCAATATAATATCAAATATAATATCAATAAATCCATCATTTATACATCCCACATATGGTATTAACGAGTCATATCACTTTGAGGGGGCGGTAATTTGCAATTCTTCAAATGAAATTATCCCGTTTACCTATAATGGAAATCATTAAGGTATGATATAAAAAAATCCAGAAGCATGGAGAAAACATAAAAATAATATATATCATTTAAAAATTCAGTGCCATCATAATGGCCACCCTAAGAGGTGGTAGGAGGTAATTGAACAATCATCTTTTCTTGAGGCGTTAGTTTTCCATCCACAGAATCATTATGTTTTTCACACATTAGATGGAGGTTTGTATAAGTGTAGTTTTAATACAAATCATAAAAAAATCCAATTATATTTAGGATATATGTGTTGTTATAATATAAAGGAATAAAAAGAGTTTAGGGGTTAGAGAAGTTAAATAAAATAAAAGCAGTTAAGAGAAACTATTACCTTTAATTTGGGTAGCTTCCTTTTGTTTGAACCAAATGGACTTCTTGAAGTCCCTTCTGCCTATGGTATGGATTCTAGGAGGAGGAGAGGGAGGTATGGAGATTATGTTTTTAGATTTTGGACGATCCTAAAGGCCTGAGAGGTGTGAGGAATTGGTTAGAAGTGGTCTCCATTTATAAGGGGAAGGAGGGGCACTTAAGGAAAGTGTGAAAATATAATTTTATTATATAATGATATTCAGTTTTTAAACGTCCAAATATTATTAGGATCAAAGATAAGATGACTCATGGTAGCAATTAAATCATCCAATACTAATTGAACATGTTTTGGATATTATTTTAATATTTATAATCTAATTTATTTAAATCATTTATTAATGATGTAAATACTACATCATTATTATGTCAAAAATAATTTAATTTATTCAATGTCGAAAAATTATAAAAAAACCATTATGTAGGAAATCATTTTATATTTCCAATTAATAATTATAGTCAAAAAATATTACTTATATAACACCATATAAAAATTAATTACAAAAATATTTTTGTTTATGTCAATTTTGCCTTTACTTTTAATTAATTAATCTAATGTGTCATTATCATTCATATGTGGCTCCATGGGGTCCAAAAATCGACCCAAGGATGCCTATGGTCAGACATTACTCATCCAATAAGGTTTGGACATGTTTTAAGGTAATTTTGAATTATTACAATATTCTTTTTTCCTTGAATTACAATATTTATCTTTTACCACGGTAAATAAAACTCAAAAGTTACTATCCACCAAAAATTATTTTCATCTTATTGAACCGAATTTTATTTACTGAGGTTAACCATGTCTCTCGGATTTTTGATATTCAACTGATAGAAGCATTAAAATTATTTTTTTTTTTTTCAAATTTGTAAATACTACTAGGAGTTGGGTAAAAGATGGTAAAAAGTTCAATAAAATTTTTATATATATAAATTTATTATAAAATGACTCCAATAAATTATTTTGAACATATATAGGTATTATGTATCTATTTTTACATAAAATTAATTTATATAAAATAAATAATAATTAAAAAAAAATTGGGTTTTAACCAACAACTCAGTGTTTTTCCTCATTCATCAAAAATTGATGCTTCTCAGAAAAAAACAAAAATTCATCCTAAGATATATTTGATATTCTGAATAGAGAATTATGTCTATTTACCAAATTAAAAACATATAAGTTGAATTAATCAATTTAAAATTAATTCCCATTATCAAAACAAATAGCCTGTTTTTAAGAAACAATAACTATTAAAAGATTGATACTTGTTTATGTAAAATTTCAAAGTGAAATTAACTACAATAAAAAACATTGTATTAAATGGTAAAAATTTATTTTAATTAAACTTTAAAGACAATTAAAGAGATAATCTAATGATATAAATAAATTATATAAAAAGGATATTTTAAATTAAAATACAATATTTTTCACTATTTATTAAAAGATGAACTTTAACGGAAAAATACCAAAAATTTACACAAAGTAAATTTTGATGTCACCATTATAAATAAAAAATTTATTTAGTAAAATTGAATATATATATATATATATGTTTGAAATATTGGATTTAAAAAAGTTTTCTCCATTAAAATGTGGTAAAGTTGATTTTTTTTGAAATGTAATTCTTTTATCTGAAAAAATGAATTTGTTCTTATGTCTAAGATACTCATAATATGGATTCTAAAATTATAAGGATTATATAAAGATCAAAATTCAGTTGATAATATTCATATCTGATTTTTAATGGATAGTTTGGTATGTCATGGTGCTCTTGAACTCAGTGTTTCGTGTAGCGCATGTTATTGAATTACATTGAAGAAATAATGTACTATGAAATCATAGGGTGTTACCGAAGTGTACATACCACAATAGTTATCATGCATAAATAATTATTGATCGATATGAGGATATTTATAGTATTCCTTGTAGATCACTGCAATGATGGATGGAATCGGGTGGGATATAGTAATTCGTAGCAAGTGTCGTGTAGGAGACATCAAGAAAGGTGAAGTTGGATTGGAAAATATGACTATGAAAAATAGAAGGTATAAGTCTTTTCATGAATGAGGGAGAAAGCCCTTATATTTTCCCCAGGGTGATTTTTTGTTTCATTGGGTGATTCTTAGGTTGGGTCTACATGGGATATGAAGGCCAGGTAAGATGGTGCCCATGTTTGATGGACCTTTTAAGGATATGGATAGAATCAGGCTGGTGGGATGCCAATTGGATATTGAACCTAAATATATTTATATTCATGATGTTTTTCATCAATAATAACTATGGAAGTATCACCCTGACCATTATGAGGTGATCAATTTGGATGATGTGAAGCTTGAGATAGATGTGTCCTTTGAGAAGCATCTAATAAAGGTTCTAGATCCTAGTGAGAATGTGTTGAATGAAAAGAAGGTGTCAATATTTTTGTATTATGGGGACTTGGATGTGTGAAAGAAGAGACATGGGTATGTGAGGATGATATGAAGACTCTATGGCCCAATATTTTCGACTTAGGAACATAGAGATTCTTTGCAGTGCAGCTCATGGAAGAGTTTTTATAAGGTCAGGAGATTGTAAAAGCCCATCTTTTCCCTTATACGAAAATTCTAAAAAATTTGGTCAAAATAAGGTTTTTTTAAAATTAATACATGTCTAGAATTAATTAAAAACCAAAAATATTTAATACCCCTGTAACTATTGATCTTCATGTGTTATCATGTACTGAAATTAAATTTCACCATGGGGAATATTTCACCTAGTGTAATTAAATTTCGCCATGTGTAATATTACACAAAAAGTAATCATATTTAAATATGTGTAATATTACCCCATGTGTAATCATATTTCTCCACGTGTAATCTTTATTACATTTTTAAAAGGATTTCTGGGATTTCACTTCGAAATAGGGGAAATGAGTTACATGACATGAAATGTGAGTTCACATCATGTAATTTTGACTCATAGTGAATTGAAAATGATTATCCTCTATTGGGTAACCCTTAAAAACCATTCTATCCTCCAAGAATGTTTTTTGCAGAATAGTATTAGACTTTAGATACCCCCATAGTATTTCCTTGGACCGAAAATCCCAGGTGCACCTACGACATCAATCAAAAACCATCTGCGCACATCCAACCTTACTGTGTGTCCTCTATAAATGATTTATATAAATCTTATTTGATTTGAAAGTTATCTCGCAATGGATATCATATGTCACAACATAGATATTTATTGTATTCCATAGGGATATTAATCTAATTCTCTATTTCCTATGAATAAGTTACTTGTTTTTTATTGAGAGGTGGCTAGGAACGAATATCTATCACAAATGTAGAGATTGTTTTCACAATACTATACTTTCAAGGAGTTGGATCTAAAACATGTTCTACAATGTGTTCTTGATTAATTGCACACAATTTGTGGATATTTTTCAGTGAGTGTTCTTCATCAGCAATCTTGAGGTAGGTGGTCTAAAATTCAAATAACATAGTCTTGAATACCATTACGAGTATGAAATTGTAGAATTTATACTAAATTATTTTCCCTTCCATGCAAGAATAAATTAATTAGCTTGGTGACTAAATTAAATAATGGAAATTTGGAATTGGGATGTTTGGTATTTGGAACATCAATAATTAATTGTTAAATTAATTAAGGAATTATTACGATTTTACAACTAGATTAATAAATTCTTTCATAAATTAATGTAGATGATATGGATTATGAAATTTTTATTTGAATAATTAATTAAAAAATAATTATTAGTATATTGAAATTTTTAATTATGAAATTAATTGTTGGATAAATTATTGGATTAATGTTTGTGAATATTTATAAATTAATTGCTGAGTTATTTAATTTTTATATACATGGTTAATTAATTGATGAGTTAATTTACATGGTCATTCAAAGGTGTAAGTTAAGGATTGGTAAAACGGTCATTCAAATTAGTGAGTTAAGGAATGGTAACATGGTCATTAAAATGTTTAAGTTCATGATTGTAACATGGTCATTTAAATGTGTGAGTTCAGAAATGGTAACATATTATTTCAAATGTCTGAATTATGGATTGGTAACAAGGTCACTAAAATGTGTCAGTTAAAGAATGGTATCCTCCTAATTAAATATGGTGGTTGAATATGAATATTTATTCACATAAAAAAATTTATTTATTCATTATATTAAATTACATATAGTACTATATAAAGTATTCTCGACTAGATTTGTTTTAGACACCATTGGTGGTTGCCTATGGAGTTTTACTCACACCCTAGTTGGGATGCCTAATCGGTAACCAAATATACTATATATTTTGTGGGATGGTTAAGGTAAAATCCCCATGAATAGATTGTAGATTGTAAATGGAGCTTTTTTAGGGAAGAAAACATGTTTTGGGAGCCTCTTTTGATCCATTGGTTTCTTTATTTTTCATTTCTTCTTTTTTGGAACTTACACTGGCATTACATGTTTCCCTTTCAAATGAGTACTGCTTTTCCTATCTTGTTTATTCTTGGGGAATTGGTATTGTTTTGATTAGCTATGATTCCACTATTTATTAATTACCGATTATGGTTTTTTAATATGATAAAGGAAGATTTAGTCTAACCATGAGTAACTTACCAATACATCAATGTTATTCTATATCCTTTGTTGTGTGTTGAGGCACACTTGAGTTCACATGGCCCACTGGAATGGGGCACCAGTGTAGGGCACCCGGGCTGGAATGTCACACAAGATAAGGGTGAGATCAAATGCTCAGTAAAGGTTACATATAGAGGATGATATCATTAATCAATATGAATAATCAATATAGAATTTTTAATAACTATAAACAAAATATTTTTAAATAACACTACAATCTTGTTTAGATAAGGTATAATCTATATGGAATGTTAAATAATTGAAACCACGTGCCATTTATTCAATAAACCAAGAATGAAATGCTTCTAAAGATACTATCATTATAAAAATCACATGGATAAAAAATATAGAATTCTTAATAAAGTAAATTGATAATTATTCAATGTATTTTATTACAAACATGATACCTCTACCATAAAGACAATTCAACGGATGATTTATAAATACAATTAAAAACCCATTTAATGGTAACTTACCGATTGGAATAATGAGACCTAATGATTCATTTAGAGGATATAAAATACTAGTACCCACCCATAAATATAGGTATAAATCCTTCCATAGATATATAATTGTCCATTTAGTTCATTAATCAGTATGTGTTACCATTAAATATCGGTATTGACTAATGTTTAAGGATTTATAAATATTTATCTAGTTAATAAAATAACACATAATGTAAACATCATATGTAAAAATTTTATATTTTGTATAAAATACTCATAATCATCTTGTAATTATATGTACATTTAATGTATTTATTTTCCAATGATAAATGATTTAATGTAATTGATTGTTTTGTGAGACTGTTAACAAATAGAAAAAAAGTGAGATTGTAAAATAACATTTACCACTTGATAATTTTCTTGTTAAATACCATAAGATAAAATGAATGAAATTAAATCATAAAAGACAATAAATTATGAATGAATCATGATATTAAAAGTCAAGAATGCAGTATATACCCAACATAAAATTGAATTGGTCCATAATAAAAAATAAGTCTCAATTTAATGTAATTTGAGAGGAAAAGCATTACTATACACTTCCTTTTGGTTGAATATTTCTTTTAATCATTTATAGTTGTTTTAAACATGTTATTATTTTATTTAATATTAATATTAATATTCATAATATCATATGAGTTAATTTTATATCTTCTTTTTACCAATTAGTTAATAATATTTCATTATTTTCATTATTTTGGGTGTTAATTCCCATCTTTACTAAATAACGATTTATAAAGAAAGATTCAATTTTTTTGGCATATTTCAGAGATTAATTATGTACCAAATTATAATCATCACTTTATATTATTTTATTTACATTATTTATACTTTTAATAGAAATCATGAATGTTGTTTTTGAGAAATGATGTATGTTGCGATCATAGAGGTGATAGGTTACGCGTACAGATGAGTAATATTTACAATTTTCAATGATCATTTTGTAAAAGATGTGAGAAATATTATATCCTTAAATAGTCATAATATTATCATAGAGAAAATATTATTTATGTAAATATACTTATATATATCATCCAAAGAGATTCACACCGCTTCATGTAGGTGGTAGTCAACATGTTCCCGATCGATGGTACCATCATTCTGTGGTTGAAAAAGGAAAAAGGAAAATGATATAATATATTTTAATAATGATTAATATTTCATTAATATAATAAATATTCCATTTATTTAAAATATAATAATTAAATTTATCATTATCATCTTCCATGTAAACAGTTAGTGGAAAATGAATAACATCGCTTCATGAGGCGGTATTTCGCCATACAGATGAGTGACATTATCATATCCCCTATAGAATTGAATATAAAATTTTATATTTTTTATAATGAATCAAAATGTATAATTATTTTTAAATTATAATTTATATACTTTTTAACCACATAATACCAATCCAAGAGATGTGGAAATGGAAAAATTAATGGCATTAGTTTGGGAGGCGGTAGTCCTTCGTACACACGAATAATGATTTCAAAACCCATTTGATCCTTGTATAGATATAATTATAAAATCACCTTAACCAATAAAAAAATATTTATATGTAATATAATGTGGCTATTATGTCATCTTTTTTAACAACAATTTATTAATGTGGAGTATGAAATTATATAATTTTTTTTAAATTACATTAAATATTCTCTAGGTAACCTACTCCAGTTTCAACCAATGACATCAAATGTTGGATGTATTCCTAAAATTAGGATTCTAGGATAATGGGTGGTATTTTGGTATTTTTTTGGATGGGTGTTTTATAATAAAATATTTTTATATCATGTATAAGAGAGCATATACGTCAATATTTTATATGTGTTGGGATTGGAAAACTATTAATTTTTTGAATGAAAAAGGTATCTCCACATTTCTCACATTCCACAAGGGCCCAAATATTTTTATTATAGATAATTATACATTATATGGGAATAAATATTTCCTTAACATAGGTTTTATACAAGTGTTTTGGTCATTTTACCCTTATATTTTATGTTTAACCCTAGGTAAATGTATTTCTACCATAACCATTTTAATTAATATCCACCATTTTCACTGTTAATTTTTTTTGAAAAAATAGGATTAAATTATTATAAAAAATAAATTATTATTATTCCAAATATAGAATCCATTATTCATAATTAAATTCAAATAATTGGAAATTTATAATCTAAAATTAATCACATTGACGTGATGAGAAAGTATGTTTTCAAAGATAAAATGTTCAAAAGTATTCAATGTTTTTATTTCAAAATTAAATATGAAAGACATTCAAATTTACTATATTTATTTTAGTAATAAATTGTTAAAAAATAATTTTAATTTTAAAAATTTAAAATATAAGTTACCTTTACAAATTGTTTAATCATTAATTAAGTTTTTAATTAAAATTCAGAATTGTTCATTATTCATCAAAAAATGAATATTTTTAGAAAATTAAAAATATATTCTCCCTATTATAATTTTAATATGACTATTTGAAAATTAAAATTATTTTTTTGAATGTAAATATTTTAAAAGTGGTAAAATGTATTTTTTTAATTAAGTGCATGAAGCGAGAGTAACCCATCTTTTGGAAAAGTATATTTTTTTAGAAAACATTTCTTATCTTAAACTATTATTATTTTATTTTGTATCAATAGATAACCATAATATTAAATATTTATTTATTAATACTATTTTATTATAATATAACGATTTTATTATAATATTATACTATATTCTCGTAAATTTTACTCAGAGTTGTGCATTCTACGAGCTCTCAAAATGAGTAAATTTCTTGAAATTTATTTCATGGGTGGTTTATGCTCAATGAACTCTGTCACATACGCTACCGAAAAAATGTTATTATTTTCAAATATCATTGCGTTAAATTCTCACAATCTAAAATAAATTATGTCCTCTTATATTAGATTTGATCTCATTAGTCAATTGTTTGGAAATTTGAAATACCATTATTGAAATATCCATAAAGTAAAAGGTTAATAAAATATCCTATAAATAATAGATAAATGGAAATACAATAGTAATATGGAATAAATGATAACTAGGATTTTAGAAATGGGATAATTTCAGGAAACATAAAATATGGACACAAAAAAATCATAAATAATTATACATTGAAAGAATTCAATTATCATAAGAAATGTTGTGATCAATGGTAATTTATGGACCTCGTCACCATAAAGTTGTGGTGATTGGATGAAACTTTTATTCATATAATATAAGTTTAATAGGATATCAGTTTTTTTGAAGATCCTTTTCTTAATTCTAAGAATCTATTATACAATATAATAATATATGTAAATATACTTACATGACATGTTTCTATTTCAAAAGTGTAATATTATTATTATATTGTTCTTTGATAACTTTCCAATTTATGGCATACTCTAGGAAAATGAAGATCCTAAAATTAATTTTTTATTCTTAAAACTCTAAATTATAATTTTAATAGATCATAATATTCCCAAAAAAATTACAAATCATTCATTCTATATGTATTTATTATTATTATAATATGGTGAGAAGAAGTTATCAAATATGCATAAATCCTTATATGGGTAGGTTATACATAAATCTATAAAAACAAATCTAATGTTAAACATAAATCATTTCATAAATGGTTAACATTACGACCCATTAAAAATATTATGATCCAAAACATTAGAAAGAGGGTCCTTGAATTTCCAAAAATGAACTTTTCATTTATCACCCCAAAATAATATGTATCCCTTAATCATTAGATACCAAAAATGTGAATATTTTAAACATGTATTTTAATTAAACATTTTTCTTTTCTAAAATACCATAAAAAAATATTGGAAACTTTTATGATTCATTATTCCTTCAACAAAATATTATTAGATATATTCTATATATATTAAAATATTGCATACTCGATCAATGTTATCCTAAACCACATAGTGAAAAAATCGATAATCATTCCCACGGAATCCAATACCATAAAATATAATTTATCTAGATATGTTTTCTCATTATACCCACATCATTATCTCATCATTATGACATTATTTAGGGTTATATTTACCTCCATCATGAAACTTCGATGACGTTCCACCTATTACTAAATCATTTTCATTTGTAACTGGAAAAATATAACATAACCATTCAAATTCATAAACAGAATATATTTTAGTAGAATTTGTATAAAAATAAAAAATTCATATAACCTTCATAACATTGATAAAAAATAAAATGAAATATTTAGTAAATCTGAAGATGATCTAATCATTCGTTACACATATTATGTTGTAATAGAATAAACATAACCATGTTCAATTAAATTTTTTGAGGTATATTACAATGATCCCTGGGAAATTGATTTGAAAATAGACCCTTCTCTTATAATTGAATCATTTTACCATAGAAAAAATTCCCCTGTAAACCCAATCATTGTGCAAATTCTCTATAAAATTTTATAAAACACACATTACTTTTACAAATTAACTAATGTGTTTATTTCGATAATATCATTGAAAAATACATTTTAGATTCTTCATTTTATTTTTCATTCCCCCTTATATCCTCGTCTTCCCTTGTTTCCCTTAGAATAAAAAACAAAAAGTCATTTATTTCTATATATTATAATAATAAGATACTATATTATCATATTATGAAAATATTTGGGATACTAATTCTCGTAGAAATATTGTCTTAATAACCTCAAATAAATGATCTATCCTTTACTCAATTTTTCCAATTTAATCCATTAAATACCTTGTAAAACATTACAAGGCCACCAAAAACTCAAAAATATGTTATTATTCGTTTTATCATTAAGCTAAAGAATATTATCTTGATTTTAGTTTGTTAATCATGAGGGAAATATTTTTCAAAATACATGTCTATAAAATATTTCTATTCCATGAGTATTATTTCTTCTCCCTCCCATGTATTCCTGATCAAAAAACACCATTGAAAATAATCGCATTTGGGAAATTTATGTGTAAGTGTAATCAAATCCATTTCAAAACATCCAATGTCGATAAATAATTTTGGTTTTACATAATCCATTACTACATTTCCATTGGATCGTTTGTCCCACCAAATAATAGTGTCCTTTATCGCATAAATAAATGTAATATAGAACAATCTTACTATGGAATATAATGCTCCATCTAATAAAGGTTATATTTCAAAACCTGATTATGCTTCTATAATTCTACACTAATATTCTTAGTTCCAATACTAGTTTTAATGGCATCCATGGTAGGGAACTATCTACATTGTCCAAGATTATTGATACACTTTTTCCTATAAAGAAAAATTTCAAAATAATGACATATATTTTATAACCTCATAATTTAATTAATTTTATGTCAAAATGTATAATTATAATTATTGTGTATCTATTAGCATAAATTAAATTTGTTTCATTTTCAATCCCATAATTATAAAGGTTGTTTCTTTAGGGATGTCTTTGTTTTCATATCATTTATAATGGATTATATAGAAAATGAAAATTATCCAAAGAATAACACTCCATAGTTTGAAACTAGGTCTGTAATAAGGCACATTTTCATGCACCATGTGATGATATGGTTAAGGATAATGTTTCCTATTTAAATTTATTACCCCGTACCACATTTTTATAGAACAAAATCCTCTTATAGTACCCATACAGGAATGTATTTGTTTTGAAAAAACCACATAATATATTCCTTACCAAAACATTAGGATGTTATTATATACTTATCATCAATTTATATTATTTTTTTATGTTTCCAATTCTTTTTTTACTTATTTTAGATCCCATTGTTTATACAAATCTTTATCTAATACCACTAGTAATGACCTAGAATACAATAACCTAAATCCGGTGTCTTCATTATCATAGTAGAAATTAGTAAAAGGGTCAAATATCAAATGACTAACCATTTTAGTATTTTCATATAACTAAAAAATATGATATCCACTCTTACACCAGTTATAGACAATAAACCATATTATATAACAAAATGTGATTATCCCAATCCTTCATAATTCATTCAAATATCTCTTCTTAATATCCCGGGAAAATGACAATAAAATAAGGGTGACCTCAAATTCTCATTAAGGTTTATGTATAATATAATCTAACATGAATAAATAATCATGATCTACTTATAAACATAACTAATTTAATCCACATTACATTTAAATAACATTTCAAACATTATAAGATAATGAATAACCAATATGGAATGGTGAATTACTAAAAATATATTCCATTATATCAATAACCCAATAATGATATGAATCTAGAGATAATATCATTGTGAAAATATAATGCAAAATAATAATTGATTTTGAAGTGCCCAGATCAGTGTGAATCACTGAGAGGGGGAGGGGGTGAATCAGTGATCCCTTAAAACTTTTTACTAATTGATTCTTTATCAATTAAACCTCTATGGCTGGTTAAAGCCTCGATCCACTCTTCTTGTATCTCTCAACCTTTCCCGGATAATGCAGTAATGAAAAGGCACAGGACACAAGGATTTACAAGGTTCGGCACCAAAGGCCTACATCCTTGCCATGCTCTCTCAGCATGGATTCTCCCATTATAACTTGTTAGAATTACAATGGTCGATACAGCTTCCCACCGTATCTCTCCTGAGTCCCACAGGAGGGTCTTTATACTGCGTCCCACAGTGTTACCAGAGTCCCACTGGCCTGCTCCAGAATCCCACTGAAGACTTCTTCTCCCTGAGTCCCACAGGGTCTTCTCCTGGCTCCTCGAGTCGCACGAGTAGCTCTTCTTCACTTTAAGTTCTTCAAGTATCTTCAGCAGTCTGGGATAAAGACTGCTGGCCTTGCTCTGTACCTCTGATCACTTGTGATGATCAGGATCTTCTCAATCTACTGAAAACTCAGACAACCAATCTCTTTAACTTCAGTCTGGCTCAGTCTCAGTTCACTTCAACCTCATGCACTGATAGCATGGACTTCTCAATTCTTCAAGAACCTCCTGGTCTTGGTCAGCTCAAATGCACACCACTGATTTAGCACTGTTCCCGTGTGCACGTGCGTGCATGCATACATGCACTCTCCTCTTTCTCTTCTTGGTGCAGTAAACCCTCAGAGGGTGTAATTCTTTTCAGCACACACCTACTTCTCAAACTTCACACTTTTTATGCAATTTGTTCACACACTTAGAAGTGTGTTTTACTTTAGTGTGGAACTTCTTCTTCTTCTTCTAATGTGTATACACTTTTTAGTGCACACACTAGGTTCGGCCACTTCTTTAATTTGCACACAATTGTTTCACTTTAGCACACACATGAGTTGGCCTTCACTTCTTCTTGCACATACTTGGGCCGTAGGTGGTTCTTCAAGTTTGCACACACACACAAATGTGTGGTCTTCACTTCACCCACTTGCATACACTTGGCCTCGGCTTATTTCTTCACTATCTTACACACACACAATGGTGTGGTCTCGGCCTCCCACTTCTTGTGCACACACTTAGCCAAAGGCACTTCCACTTGTCTTGCACACACAAATAATATTCTATAATTTGTTCTTCAATGTGTGCACCCACATAAGGGCTACGGCCTCCTTCTTTAAATGCACACACAAAGTGCAAGCTTTGCCTTTCTCCTCTTTGCAACCACACAAGGCTACTGCCTTTTCTTCAAATGCACACACAGTAGGGCTACGTCCTTCTCTTGATCACTTTGCACACAAGGCACAAAGGCCTCGGCCTTCCTTCTTCACCTCACACCACACACAAAGTGTGGTTCTTCACTTGGCACTTGTGCACACACTGCCCGAACTCCAGGAGGCGCGCAAGAGGGTGCAGCCTTCTCTACTCCAACACTGCCTGCCGCGCAAGACACCAAGCCGCGCAAGTCCTCAGGTGTAACTGGCCGCACTAGCCACAAGTGCAAGGCACCGCGGGATCCTTCCTCCTGCCGCGTAAGTGTGCAGGCAGTGAGGGAATCAACCACGGGCGCGCAAGAATGCTGCGGCCCCGGGTTCTTCCTACCGCGCAAAGGGAAGGCGCGCAGGGATCTCACCGCGCAAGTGTGCGCGGGGCTTTGTCTTCGCGAGGCAGAGGTGCACTCACGGTTCTCCGGATCTTCAACAAAGGATCAGCAAACTTCTTCATGCCTCGGGTGATCCTTTTATAGGCAGAGAAACGCTTAAAACTTCCGCGTGATCTAACTTCAAAATCCCGAGATATTCGGGTCTTTATAAATCTTCCAAATCTTGAATTTACTCCTCTGTCCAACGCGGGTTCTTTCATTATTTTCTTCCTCCTCGTGCATGCGATTTATAACGCATGCACGGCCTCTGTTTAGGCACAAATCATGCAAAGCTCGAATACACCGAGGCCGAGGCAAACATGCTCCCCTCGTTGCATGCATGCATATTTTATAGCATGGCTGTGTGCAGTACATCCAGACGAACTCAATGGACCCTTCGGCGTTGAAAATGGTGGCCCGGAGCTCGAAATCGGTGCTCGGGTGGCCTCTGGTTTGACGGCGGCTGCGGGTGGCTTCGGGGAGACCTCAGACGAGCTCGAGGTAGAGGACGAGCTCTCGGCCGTCGGATCGGGCATTTGAGATATATCGGACGGCCGGATTAAATCGGGGGCGCGGCGGATTAGATGAGCGGTCCAGATCGAGCGCGCGATTGCTCGGACGGCGGAGATTTTCTCCCGGTGAAAAATACGCGTCCCACATTGAAACGGCGCGGGATTTTGCCGCGGCTTATAACCCTGGAGATGCCTCAACCCGCCAGTTGAATCTTCTCCCTCCACGGTGCCGCCCCGCACCGTGTTCTCCCTGCGGGCGCGCTCTGCTCCCACTCTCTGCTCCTGCGGGCGCGCTCCTAGCGCCCACAATGCTCCTTCGGCGCGCGGGTTTCACCACCGCGTGCCCTCGGGGGCTTATACACGGCCCCCTGCGCTCCTCCGGGCGTGCCCCAGCGCCTCTGTGGTGTCTGCGGGTGCGCCCCTGCCGCCCTGAGCTCGCCCCACGGGTTCCCCCTTGGGCGTGGCGCCTTAGGCCCACATGAGCCTTGGGGTTGAACCCACAAGGTGCTCACGGGCTGGCCATATTTTTTGGCTAAGTCTTGAATAAGACTTTGTAAAAAAAACAAAGTCCTCCATGTAAAATGCCATATCAAGCCCTTTCATTCTTCTTCTCAATTTCTTCCCTTCTCTACTTCTTGGGAATTCCTTAATCCTCCTCAACATATAATCATCACTTAGGATATGGAATTCAAAAGGTTTCTTCATCTTCAACCGAGCTTCTGAATCAAATATTTCTTCAATAAACTTCATTGATCTAATCAGAGATCAATTGGAACATCTTCTGATTCACATGCACTAAGTGATAGTGCATGGACTTCATTAAACCACTTCATCCACTTACAACTTATGGATGGATCACTTTCAACTCCAACTCCTCATGCATTGTCACTACAATGCATGGTCTTCTAATCATGTTTTGACTTTGTATCATCTTGATACAAGTTCTTGGAACTCTAATAACAGCTCAACAATCGTCTGATTTTCTTAGAGAATGTTTCAACCATCATATCCTATGTTACTTAGTGAATCTCCTAAGTGACATGCATCTGTGTACCATGGCCATTCTCCTTCATCACCATCACCATCACATCCTTTGACATTCACATCTTGACTCCTTGACATCCATTCATTCCAAGACAACTTCATGCCTCATTAACAACAAATGCAACACAATGCACTTCAATCTCCCCCTTTGTATTTGTTGTCAATACACTCCTTTAGCACATATGAATGGGTCAATATGTGTGCCAATATTTCTCCCCCTTATTGGCAATCAAATGCAAAGGTGTGGTGTGGCTCTCTTCAAAAATCTCTTCCTCCCTTTGAAAAGTATTTTCTTGAAAAACACTAAGAGAGGGATGATGTCACATGTTCTTCTTTAGCAAAGAACCTTTAGTAAATCAACTCTAAGTCTACTTGGGAAAACCCGGTGTAGAAAACAAGAGTGATATGACCAAGGAATTCAAAGCTGTCCATATTTCTCTACACATGTGAGATCATGCTTAGGGGTTTGAAATTTTTCAGATATAACAATGAATTGCTAAATCCTGCACATACTTCACCAAACACATTAGAATGTTCAGTGCAAAGATAAAGCTCCCCCTTTCATCCAATTGTCTTCAATCCATACTCCCCCTTAATTGACAAGATTAACTCAATTAAGAAACAAGGGATGAAAGTATGATTGGAATACCTTCACTTTTCTCAAGATGGTATTAATCTCAGAATCCCATCTTCTTCAGATTGGCTCCCCCTCATGGGGTGCACTCCATTCTGTCCAAACCACTCTCCAGTTGAGAATGATCATCATCTTCAATTCCCTGCAATGTTAGCACATGTAAATACCAAGAGTATAAGGGAATTAGATGGAACCTCCTTGGTTCATCAATGTGAACAACAAGGTTGAGAAGATTCTCTCAACCGAGATGTCCCATTTTCACCAGTCTTCACACTTGCACATTTGATCTTCATTGATGATTGTGCTGGTGTGGATCTCAATACATCTTCATGTGAAATTTTCTTCTTCCCTTTTGCCTTAGCAATTGCCAGAACTTCATCTTCAGCTCTTTGTAGATCTTTGGCAAGTTGCAACTGATTTGGCCATATGACTAGTAAGTCACTTGGAAGTGTGGCCTCAGTTCTGGATATTCCACATGGTTCTTTTGATGCTGTCAAGCTACCTTTCTTAGGCAACTTGTTTTCAATCAATCCCTTCTGCTTCTTCTGGATTGATTGTCTGTTTGAGTCCAGTCTGCCTCTATTGAATTTCATGGCTTCTTTACAAAGATCCATGACATGTCCTTTCTTTCCACAGTAGAAGCATGTTTTCTTGGTGGTCCTTCTGGATGCATCACCCTTCTTGGACTCAGACTCCAAGGACTTCTCTTCATTCTTCAAACTCTTCTTGGGAGCATCTTCCGCTTTCTTCTGCTTGCTTCCCAAGGAATCTTTTTGAGCCAGGTTCAGTGATCTTCTCTTCTTTTGAGCTCTGGATACAGTTGGAGATTGACATGTATCTTTTTGACCACTTTTGCAAACATCCCAGATGTTGTCAAGCAAACCAAATCTGTTAGCAGTAAACAGATGTCTCTGGACCTGAGGATGCTGCTTCTTTTCTTCTGGCTTGCTCCCCCTTGGCATGGGCTTCCTTTGTGCTTTGACATTTAGTGGATTGTACCAACAATCCTTTGCACAGTGCCCATACTTATTACAACACCATCATTGACCCACAAATCTTGACTTCTTCAGTCCTTCTGATTTTAGGGTACTTTTCTGGAGCTGCTGTGTTGTTTCAGGAGAGCTCTGCTTCTTTACTGTCTTCATCCATATTTGTTTGGAATTATTCTTCCATCCTGCACTTTTTGTGGAAACACAATTAGAAGCATTAGTACAAGATGGTATGGATGGTACCTTCTTTCTAGAAGTTGTTGCACTTTCACTAGAGGATGTCTTGCTTTTAGAATCATCCTTCTCAAAGCTCACTTGAGTAGCAACATTTCTTCTTTCAGTTGACTGGGAGGCTTTGGCTTTAGGTGATTGCTGATTTGTCAATATCACCTCTAGTTCTAAGCATTTCATGTTAAGGGAGTTCTTCTCATCCTCAACAGTTCTTAGCCTTCCTTCCCAATTCTCCACCAGTTGTTTCATTTGGTCTTCATGCACCTTCTTTAATTCTTGCAATGAATTGTTCAGCTCCTTCACCAATTTTACTTTGTCTTCAAGTTGAGCATCTTTAACAACCATTGATACTCTATGTCTCTTCTCCAGTGCATGGTAAACATCTTTGATTATAACTTTAAAGATTTCTTTCTCAGAAAGGATTATTTGCAATTCTTCAGCAGTGTCTTCATATCTTTCATTGCAAAGAGATACTGTTTCATCTTTGGCATTTACCAGCTTTCTGAGAGTGTTGGTTATGCCAACCCTTTTAGCCAATTGGACTTCCAGAGAATTGGCTTCATCTTCTAGCTGTAATTTTTCTTCTTGAAGATCAAGGAGGCCTGTAGCTATACACATTGCAACTTCCTTGGGGACTCTCTTCTGAAGATATTTGATTGCATTTTGAAGATCATTGTTTCTTCCATCTTCATCACAGCTAGAGCAGGCTTCATCAGAAGAATGATAAAAGGAATTGTCATCTGATGTGACTTTCACATTTCTTTCCATAGAAGGAGTTTCTCTGATTGCATCAACCTTCTTCTTCATCTTCTTGGCCTGTTTCTTCTTTCTATTTTTCTGAGTCTTGGCAGATATCTCCATTTGAGGCTGTTCTTTCATTTCCTCAAATCTGAACTCCATATAGACTCTCTTGGATATTTTAGAGGTAACCTCCCTCTGATACCAAGTGAAGTGCCCAGATCAGTGTGAATCACTGAGAGGGGGAGGGGGTGAATCAGTGATCCCTTAAAACTTTTTACTAATTGATTCTTTATCAATTAAACCTCTATGGCTGGTTAAAGCCTCGATCAACTCTTCTTGTATCTCTCAACCTTTCCCGGATAATGCAGTAATGAAAAGGCACAGGACACAAGGATTTACAAGGTTCGACACCAAAGGCCTACATCCTTTCCATGCTCTCTCAGCATGGATTCTCCCATTATAACTTGTTAGAATTACAATGGTCGATACAGCTTCCCACCGTATCTCTCCTGAGTCCCACAGGAGGGTCTTTATACTGCGTCCCACAGTGTTACCAGAGTCCCACTGGCCTGCTCCAGAATCCCACTGAAGACTTCTTCTCCCTGAGTCCCACAGGGTCTTCTCCTGGCTCCTCGAGTCGCACGAGTAGCTCTTCTTCACTTTAAGTTCTTCAAGTATCTTCAGCAGTCTGGGATAAAGACTGCTGGCCTTGCTCTGTACCTCTGATCACTTGTGATGATCAGGATCTTCTCAATCTACTGAAAACTCAGACAACCAATCTCTTTAACTTCAGTCTGGCTCAGTCTCAGTTCACTTCAACCTCATGCACTGATAGCATGGACTTCTCAATTCTTCAAGAACCTCCTGGTCTTGGTCAACTCAAATGCACACCACTGATTTAGCACTGTTCCCGTGTGCACGTGCATGCATGCATACATGCACTCTCCTCTTTCTCTTCTTGGTGCAGTAAACCCTCAGAGGGTGTAATTCTTTTCAGCACACACCTACTTCTCAAACTTCACACTTTTTATGCAATTTGTTCACACACTTAGAAGTGTGTTTTACTTTAGTGTGGAACTTCTTCTTCTTCTTCTAATGTGTATACACTTTTTAGTGCACACACTAGGTTCGGCCACTTCTTTAATTTGCACACAATTGTTTCACTTTAGCACACACATGAGTTGGCCTTCACTTCTTCTTGCACATACTTGGGCCGTAGGTGGTTCTTCAAGTTTGCACACACACACAAATGTGTGGTCTTCACTTCACCCACTTGCATACACTTGGCCTCGGCTTATTTCTTCACTATCTTACAGACACACAATGGTGTGGTCTCGGCCTCCCACTTCTTGTGCACACACTTAGCCAAAGGCACTTCCACTTGTCTTGCACACACAAATAATATTCTATAATTTGTTCTTCAATGTGTGCACCCACATAAGGGCTACGGCCTCCTTCTTTAAATGCACACACAAAGTGCAAGCTTTGCCTTTCTCCTCTTTGCAACCACACAAGGCTACTGCCTTTTCTTCAAATGCACACACAGTAGGGCTACGTCCTTCTCTTGATCACTTTGCACACAAGGCACAAAGGCCTCGACCTTCCTTCTTCACCTCACACCACACACAAAGTGTGGTTCTTCACTTGGCACTTGTGCACACACTGCCCGAACTCCAGGAGGCGCGCAAGAGGGTGCAGCCTTCTCTACTCCAACACTGCCTGCCGCGCAAGACACCAAGCCGCGCAAGTCCTCAGGTGTAACCGGCCGCACTAGCCACGAGTGCAAGGCACCGCGGGCTCCTTCCTCCTGCCGCGTAAGTGTGCAGGCAGTGAGGGAATCAACCACGGGCGCGCAAGAATGTTGCGGCCCTGGGTTCTTCCTACCGCGCAAAGGGAAGGCGCGCAGGGATCTCACCGCGCAAGTGTGTGCGGGGCTTTGTCTTCGCGAGGCAGAGGTGCACTCACGGTTCTCCGGATCTTCAACAAAGGATCAGAAAACTTCTTCATGCCTCGGGTGATCCTTTTATAGGCAGAGAAACGCTTAAAACTTCCGCGTGATCTAACTTCAAAATCCCGAGATATTCGGGTCTTTAAAAATCTTCCAAATCTTGAATTTACTCCTCTGTCCAACGCGGGTTCTTTCATTATTTTCTTCCTCCTCGTGCATGCGATTTATAACGCATGCACGGCCTCTGTTTAGGCACAAATCATGCAAAGCTCGAATACACCGAGGCCTCGGCAACGTTGTTTGCCTCGGCCAAACTCGAAATGCTCCCCTCGTTGCATGCATGCATATTTTATAGCATGGCTGTGTTCAGTACATCCAGACAAACTCAATGGACCCTTCGGCGTTGAAAATGGTGGCCCGGAGCTCGAAATCGGTGCTCGGGTGGCCTCTGGTTTGACGGCGGCTGCGGGTGGCTTCGGGGAGACCTCAGACGAGCTCGAGGTAGAGGACGAGCTCTCGGCCGTCGGATCGGGCATTTGAGATATATCGGACGGCCGGATTAAATCGGGGGCGCGAAGGATTAGATGAGCGGTCCAGATCGAGCGTGCGATTGCTCGGACGGCGGAGATTTGCTCCCGGTGAAAAATACGCGTCCCACATCGAAACGACGCGGGATTTTGCCGCGGCTTATAACCCTGGCGCTGCCTCAACCCGCCAGTTGAATCTTCTCCCTCCACGGTGCCGCCCCGCACCGTGTTCTCCCTGCGGGCGCGCTCTGCGCCCACTCTCTGCTCCTGCGGGCGCGCTCCTAGCGCCCACTATGCTCCTCCGGCGCGCGGGTTTCACCACCGCGTGCCCTCGGGGGCTTATACACGGCCCCCTGCGCTCCTCCGGGCGTGCCCCAGCGCCTCTGTGGTGTCTGCGGGTGCGCCCCTGCCGCCCTGAGCTCGCCCCACGGGTTCCCCCTTGGGCATGGCGCCTTAGGCCCACATGAGCCTTGGGGTTGAACCCACAAGGTGCTCACGGGCTGGCCATATTTTTTGGCTAAGTCTTGAATAAGACTTTGTAAAAAAAAACAATGTCCTCCATGTAAAATGCCATATCAAGCCCTTTCATTCTTCTTCTCAATTTCTTCCCTTCTCTACTTCTTGGGAATTCCTTAATCCTCCTCAACATATAATCATCACTTAGGATATGGAATTCAAAAGGTTTCTTCATCTTCAACCGAGCTTCTGAATCAAATATTTCTTCAATAAACTTCATTGATCTAATCAGAGATCAATTGGAACATCTTCTGATTCACATGCACTAAGTGATAGTGCATGGACTTCATTAAACCACTTCATCCACTTACAACTTATGGATGGATCACTTTCAACTCCAACTCCTCATGCATTGTCACTACAATGCATGGTCTTCTAATCATGTTTTGACTTTGTATCATCTTGATACAAGTTCTTGGAACTCTAAGAACAGCTCAACAATCGTCTGATTTTCTTAGAGAATGTTTCAACCATCATCTCATATGTTACTTAGTGAATCTCCTAAGTGACATGCATCTGTGTACCATGGCCATTCTCCTTCATCACCATCACCATCACATCCTTTGACATTCACATCTTGACTCCTTGACATCCATTCATTCCAAGACAACTTCATGCCTCATTGACAACAAATGCAACACAATGCACTTCAGATTTCTTAATGATGTAGATTCTTAATATTTAGATTTCATGTATAAGTCTCCTAATACCTCTTCGTTGAGATCATTCATTAGTTTTTTTAAAACTATAGGTAAAACAATATATAATTTTAGCTTAATTATATGTCTTATAATACCTATTGATGCATCAAGGAAGTTTATAATAATGTTTCCTACCTATCACTACAAGTATAATTAATTATTTAAGTATTTATTGATCAATTTAATCTTGGAATCAATATTCCAGACCATTAAAAATCCATATTGATTAAGGGGTACATATTTATCAATATTTAAAAAGTTAATCAAATAAATTTAATATTAAATATCATATATATAAATAATCCAATATTTAGGAAATTTTTATATACTTCCTAAAAGAATTTTGAAATTTAAGAGATATGTAATGTATAATAAAAATATGTTATAATATAGTGATTATGTTCCAAGAATGATTGGAGTCTAAAAAGAAAGAGTGACTGCAAAATATCATTTATCAATTGATAATTTTCTATTAAAATACCCATAGAAGAAATGATTCAAATTAAAACATAAAATACCAATAATTATGAATTAATTTCAATATTACATTTCAAATGTATAGTATATACCCCAGAAAAAGTGAATTGTTTTATAATGAATATAAGTCTAAATGGATTGTAAATTGATATAAAATGTGTTACCTAATGCTTCTTTTTTGGTCAAACATACTATAACCTCATATATAGTTGTTATGGACATTCCATAAACTTAATAAAATACTATGTTAATATTTATAATATCATATATGATCATTTTATATCATCTTATCACCCTTCATTAATAGTATTTCATTATTCTCATCGATTTGGGTGTTAATTTCATTATTTTCTCATTCATGATTAGTCATGAATATTCTCATTTTTTTGTATATTATATAGTTAAATAATATCTAAATTAATAATAATTACATAATTATTATATTTTTCCACAATTATACTGTTAATACAAATCATCTAGGATTATTTTTAGAAAATGAAGTATGTTACGATTATGTTGAGGGTAGGTCGTATGTATGCATGAGTAATGGTTCCATATTTCAATAGTTATTTTGAAAAGAATATAAGTAAAATAATATCTTAATGTAACGATCATAATATAATATTTAAAATATTATTTATTTAAATATACTATTATATATCATCCAATGAGAATCAAATTTCATCATGAAGGTGGTTGTCCACACGTTCGCAAATGATGTCATCATAATTAAATTAGTGAAAATTAAAAACAAAAATGTCATATTATCTTTTTAGAAATACTAATATGTCATTAATATCATATTTTATTCTTTTAAATCACATGTATTAAATAAACTTATCAGTATCAACTTTTGTGAAATGAATTAGGGAAAAATAAATCACAACGCTTAGCGAGGAGGTAGTCCAATGTACCTACGAGTGACATTATCATATCCACTATGTAATGTAAGGTAAAATAATGTATATATGATAAAATGAGTATGGATGTATAATCTTGTTATAGATATCTCATATATAATTTATACAAATAAGCATACCCATCCATGAGAGTTGGTGATGTAATAAGTGAATGTCATCAGTTTGCTTTGTATTACTTCATCTAACACATGATTATTGATTTCATAACCTATTTAATTAAAGTGAATGTGATTAAGGGTCATTAAAATAAAATAATAATCTATGTGTAAGGAAATACTAAGGTTACTATTTCTAAATATTTTAAAAATAATTTAATTTGTAGGATTATAAAATAAAAAAATTTCTCATTGAAGAACATTACCTCTTCTTCATGTAAACTACAAAGTTTTCTACCAAACCCTTCCATGCATGACTTCATTACAAAAAAATAGGGCTTCTAGAATGACTGTATGGAATATCGAAAGTCATTTTTATCGGTTTTTTCATTAACAAAATGGTTTTATAGTTTGAACAAGAGAAAAGATGGTGGTGTCCTTTTTTAAGTGTGGTGAGTGGCATACTTATAATTTTTGGAAGGAAAAAGGAGTAATCATGTTTTTTCACATGGAAGGGCACAATTAATTTAGGTAAAAAAATAATTTATCCTTATAATATATTATATATTAATTATATTAAAAAAAATTAATTGTTTTTTCATAATTAAATCTATATATTTAAAAACAATTAAAAAAATTATCCTGCAAACATGAAGATAAAGTGGGGTTTTGAGGAGAAATTCATCAAATATTTAATTTTTTATTATATAAAATTTGAATATATAAATTATTAAAATAAACTAAATTGTAATAATTTATATATGTTTATCTATATTTATTTTAAAACCATTTTATAATATAATTTTTCTTAATAATTATTTTCAATGAAATGTAGTTTTTCCAAATAATTGAAAATATTCTTATTAATATAGTTTTGAAATAATGATATCAAAAATTAATTTAATTTTATAAAATAAATTTTCTATTTGGGTTATATATTATTTTTCATTTATATATATGAAATGTTAATACGCTATCTTCTAGAAAAAAACAATTTTTTAAAAATTTTTTTTTTCTATTAATGAATAAAATTCTTGTTAATAATATTTATATGACCATAATTTTCATAAATTAATTAGTACTTTTCCAACACACCAATTTAATGGATAGTTTATAATGATTTTCTATATTATGGTAAATTTTTATACGTGGTAACTTGTTCTATAAGCTATCGAATAGATTAAATTTTATGAAATATATTTTGTGCTTTGTTGAACCTCAGTAATCCATGTAACATATTCAAAAATTAACCATGTAAATATTTTTAAATCATAGGGTGTTTCATTATCAGTTTTATATATTTAGAATGAGATCGTACATAACATCATGGGTAAACAAACAACATGTTCATAAAAATTGACATCATATTCTTCTATGTTTTTCATATATAGTAACATTCATAGGAATAAAATTAAAAAACATTTATTCACAAACATTTTAAAAGGGAAAAAATAATTTTGAGCACAAAGAAACTATATGGGAAAACCAAATAATTAATAGCTTAATGTCATCCGTGTTCATAAGGGTACGATGACACCCTGAATGTGAATGGGAATAACATAAGAAAACTCATAACTATGAAAACATGGATCATAAAACATGATACATAAAATAATGATGTAACAATGTAATGTTTTATAGTAATCAAAATTAGTGATCAATGTTCCGTCTATCTTGATCAATGGAAACATAAAAAATTAATAGAAAGAATTAGGAAAACATGTTGGTATCTTAGAATATTATCTTCACG
The DNA here is from genome assembly GCA_963277665.1 of Viscum album. Lineage (NCBI taxonomy): Eukaryota > Viridiplantae > Streptophyta > Magnoliopsida > Santalales > Viscaceae > Viscum > Viscum album. Next base: position 1,700,744,787 of record OY728125.1, read on the forward strand.
AATTGATTAAAATAACCCTTATTTATGGTATAATTGTACTTAGTTAATTACCATAATCTCTAAGGAGTAACCTATTAACGGGATAATTCTATTTTCTCTTAGAAGATAATTATTTTTATTCAATTATTTCCCCATTAACTAATGAATTACAGGGCTATATATGGGTCCCCAAATATAATTTTCTATATCAGGCTCACCCGTGATTACAAATAATTTCAAATAGACATGAAATAATAATAACACTTTAAAATAATTCAATTTTCGATAGAAAATTAACAATTAATCATTCATATATTTGTTTTACGTATGGAAAAGATATGGGTTCCTTAAAAATACATTTGAGGAAATCATTATATTTGTAATTAAAATATCTGGGTGGTATCAATACAATATATCTCCAGTGAAGCATAAGTGACACCAAGGAACTTTTTTATGGTGAATGGAAATACTATAAAATGAATTATTAAAAAAGTCTTGAGGGATGTACCGATTAATTATTGTAAATAACTTTTAAAAATTTCATATTAACAAAATATTATATAAATCCATTCTTTTAAAATAAACATAAAATGTTATAAATGTATTTTCAATGAAAATAATTGTAATTATGATGTTAAAATCTATAAATAAACATTATTTTCAAACTTATATATTGAGTGTCAAAATTGACCAATATGGAAACCATTAAGAAGATACATTTTAAAACCAATTATATTTTGTCAATAATAATAGAAAATATCTTTATAAAATAAATTATGTTAATAAAATTTCATTCTTGAAAATATTTTATAACCCATGGATATAGAAAAGATATATTCCGAATACAAATAGACATATAATATCAGTAACACTTACAACAAACTTTTTCAGGATTCATTATTAAATGAGTGATGAAATTGGAACTATACTTTTAAAAAAAATTAAATATATTAAAATAAATGATATTTTGTTTAAGAAAATAAATTCTTATTATCCTTTCTAATGAATCATTAATGAAAGACATTATCGAAATATAATGAGGTGTATCGTAAAAATCCTTACAACTTTTTTAACAATTGAATCATAAGACTATGAAATAAATGGCTTTAATAGAAATGTTAAATTCCAAAAATTTATCTATACAATGATATATCATGTAAATTACATATATATACACCGTATGAAATAAAAAAGGTGTATAACATATATACATGTCCCAAAAAAAACAAATGGGAGATGAATATCCCTTAAAAAGGTAATATTGTTGAACTGATAATGAAAAAATTGATCAATTGATTATTTGTATGAAATAAAAATATACAAATAAAAAATTGTAAAAAAAATCATAGGTCATTACCCATATGTTAACTTTATAATATATTCAATTAATAATTAATATAACCCAATAAAAAATTGAGTTAGGAAATCCCTTAACACATAGTAAATTTTTAGTCAAATCCCCATGGATGATGTGATTTCAATTACTACAAAAAATAAAAAATAGTTATTAATTATTAATTATTTATCATTTTAAATGGGAAACCTATAAACAAATAAAATATATTCAGTCTCTCACAATATAATATGCCTCACTGAAGGGAAATTGAGATGAGATCACTTATCTCGAGTACATAAATTCAATGTACGCACTTCCACAATTGTATCATAGACCTATGTCAATTATTTATATATAAAAGAACTTTTTATTGGATTATTAATTTATCCTTATCCCCTATTTTTCATTTATCATAATGAAATAATTAATTACTTAATCATTAAATCCATGGTTTGTGTTTTGAGGATGTTCATTTCAACATTTAAAAATGAATATGAGTTGTTCAACAAGGAAAAAGTTGTAACAATTAAATCATATAAATAATAAAAATAAATAAATAATTATATTTTTTTATGTTAATTATACTTTTAAAATCAACAATAAATTATTGTTATAAATAATGTACGACATTATAGTCATGGAGATGGTAGGTTGTACGTACAAAATATTAATATTTCCATTTTTCAATGAACATTATGAAATGAAATGAAATTAAGAATTATTGTTTGATTAAATAATTAATATTTTATGATAAATATATTTTTTATTTTTTAAATATAGTTATTTACTAAACCCATTTTATGTGGTCAAGAAAAATGAATCACATCGATTCAAGGAGGTGGTAATCCACATTTACACATTAATGACAATATAATTTTTGAAGCGATAGAAAGGACTAAAAATATAATATATATTTTCATTATATAAGAATAAATATTTCATTAATATCATATATATATATATATATATTTAATCTATAGTTATAACCATCTATGAGAGACGGTGATCAAAAACTAACTATACCGGTTCGTTAGGCTGTAGTCCGCCATACATAAGTGGGGTGATTAAATATTGATTTGATGAAATAAGGTTATGTATATAGATTATTTATTTAAAATAATATCATCTATGAATATATTTGATACTTATATTATTATATATTCATGGTTAAATAATATACTAAGGAGGTATAATAAGAAATAAAACTAAAACCTTTTGTTAAAATTTGTACATCTTCTTCAAAAAAACTACTTTTCATTACACCTTAATCCCTATAGTTTTTGTATTATACCAAAAATATGACTTCTAAAACATGTATAATTATTTTTGAATGGTATTGGGGAAATTATTTTATGATCTAAATATCTATCAATGTGGAAGGTAGATAGGAGTGGTGGTTCCCATTTATAAGTGAGGGAAGGTGTACTCCTGGGGTTAATAAAATTATTATACTAATATAAATTAATTTTAAGGTAATATGTGATCCAAATTTATATAATTATATTTTAAAATTATTGTTATCATAAATAGTCTCATACAAATATTGATAGGTTTAGGGGATATTTTCATACTTATCACGTGGTCTTTTCCCCTATTCACTATTTTGAAAATTACAATGATAAAAAATGATTTTAATTATTATTAGTCTAGAAAGACCATATAAAATGAAAATTTACCCCTTAATGGACCATGTATGATATTTTAAACTATATCATATCATCAATGACTAATATTTTTTTTCTAAAATATATATAATTTAATTAATTATAGATCATCAGCAAAAATTCGTATTGTCATTTTTGGAACAATTTATTTAGTTTTACATTAAATTCATCATTATAAAAATGGATTTCAAATACAATCCTTTAAAAGGATTTAAGATTATATATATATATATAATTCATGGGACATTTAGATTCATATTTATTTTATCTTTTTGTTTTTAATAATAATTTATTTAATTTTTCTAGTGGTTTCACAAGCAATTAGTTTGAATAAATTAATACATTAAGGTAATTATTCTATCACTAAAAATAACTCCCAAAATAACAAGATAAAAGAAATAATTCTTAAATTAAATAAATATTTATATCTAAATATAATTTGTTATTATACATTTCAAAAACTATTAATATTATTAAAAGCGAGAAATTAGAATTTTTTACATTATCCTATACATAAAATATCGTAACGGTCAAAAAAATGTTAAACTATAATCCAGATATATTTTTAAATTTAGAAATATTCTTGAAAAAAAATTATCATAAAGTTAAATTATGGCTTTTTTGAATGAATTTGAATCTTTATTACATTGTGTTTAACACCAAAAAACACATTTTATGTGTACTATATTTATAGAAATTTGATAGGGTTACTATTTATATTTATGAAAAATTATGTTGAAATCATTGAATAATATTAATTATTCTAATTATGTATATGGAATCCATTTTTTCAAATTAAATTCACATAATTTTCATAATTTACATTGAAATTAAATCTTCAAAACGTGAATAAGATAGATTTTTTAGAAATTTGTTTTATTTAAGTATGAATGGTTTTAACACCCAAATGAGTTATAAATATCATTTTAACTACATAAATAATATTTACATTCATAAAAATAAACTAAATAAATTTTAAGGATAATCAAAAATAGAAAGTGTCTTCTTAAATACATGAAATGAAAAGAAAATTGTCAATAAAAATCAGCATTTTTTCTATTAATAAAAATATTAAAAATTCAGATATATATCTAAAATTAATCTTTAGTAAAATTAAACATGATTAATTAAAAAAGATAGTTAATTTGAAAAAATAAAAATTCTATAAATTTAAAATAATAATTATAAAAAAACCATATAACACATGAAATCCCAAATGGGTTTTAAGTAAAAACTTATCAATTTTTATGTAAAAATTGCCTAATATTCTTATAATTGGTATAAATTTAAAAAAAATTCATGAATATTAATAATAAACTTGATGATTTATGTTAACATTACCTTGGTTTTCATAAGACGGGTTTTGAATATAAATTTTAAATGAGGAAGTATTAAGTCACATTGAGTTGGACGGGATATATGATTTTGGAAGCTATAATTATTAAATCACGTTTATGAGAATGAATGATAGAATTTATATATTTTCAAAATATATATTTTCATTCAGTTGAATTTTTGTTTTTTTATAATAATGTTTTAAAATATATTGAAATTTGATAACTTAATTATTTACATACATTTTGGTTATAGAATTTTATTAATTAATTTACATGATACATCTTAAATTTTCTGTGATTATGAATGATTTATTCAATAAATGATTGTTTTGAATATGTTTGAGGGGTTTGGATTACTTTTTATGAATTATCAAATTATCATGCTATAACCATTAATATCAAAGTGTGATTGCAGTAGAAAAGTTATGGAGTTTGAGACTTGGATGACATCAATATGGATCTTATGAAATTACAATACAATGATCATATATATTAAAAATTAAGAATATATTAAGTAAATGATTTAGATAAGACACTACTACATAAGAGATACAAAAAAATATCATGAATGAGTATTTATGGTTGAAAATTTCAATGTATCCAGTTATTTTTTATTGAAATTTAACAACAATTTCACAACATATTATATTTGAATATAACAATAATGACGGTCGAACACTATCCAACCATAGAAGTCACAAGAATCATTCATACATATGGGTATGTATCTATATAAATGGTTAGAGGCCACAATTTAATAAGGTTTTTACATATAGGAATCATGGTTCATTTAGGTTTACCATGAGATAGATCTACAGATGTGGGATAGAATTCCATAATTGGAGGCATCAACCTAAAACCATATATGAAACACTTACTCACACATCAATCTAGGGGTAATCATGTTGATGATTGATAATAACTTCCCCTCCACACACCATTTTGATAGAGGATAAATGTATATTAATATAAATAACTAAAATTATACAATGTGATCATATCAAAATGGGTACTATGTACCATTATCTTATGATAAATAAATGATGTTTTATACATTGTGGCTTAGATAATAAAGGCACAATGATTCAATGTGGAAATAAATATCATTAAAATAATAACTGAATGTACTATCGACTGATCACCTTGCTGAAATGTTCCATTTAAAGGAAATTATCGAGAAATTTAACAAAAATATTCTATACACCACAATGATGATTTCACAATGCAACCTAGATGAAAGAGGATAATAGAATGTCAAAAAACATTAATATAATTTGGGGTCCAGAATATATTCTTTGAATGATTCTAGATTTTAGAATATGATATTATTTTAATATTATATAACACTAATGCCTTCTACCATGATTGAGGTTATCCTCGGAAAAATTTCATTGAGTTAATAATGTAACATATCATAGTGATCCTATTACATCATGACATAGTCTATGATTTTAGATAATATATATTGATGATTCTTTATGTGTAAAAATTAATTTTAAATGAATTTAGTAATTCATATAGATATCTTTGGTTATGTGAAAAAACATATTGAAATATATAATTGTGTTTAGTACTGATTTCTCATATCAAGTAGTGATGTAATTACATAGAATTTTGCTTTTCTATAATTTTTATGATATAACTATATAAGTGAGTGTTCACTGAGAGGGGGATGGGTGAATCCGTGATCCAATGTTCTTTTTAAAAAATTATAATATTCAATTAAACCTATGAGTTTGGTTAATGCATAGATCCACTATTCATGTATCTCTAAACCTTATCTTGAATATTTTAGTAAGAATAGAGGTATAAAACATAAAGATTTAAAAGGTTTTGTACAAAGACATACACCTTTCCATATTGGTTATTCTCCTTAAAATGGATTCTCCACCATAATCTTATAGTCAATTAAAATTGTTGATATAGACATAAAACAACATCTAATCATGAATACACACATGAGGTTATTTATAATTCATCACATAGTGTTACAAGGATCCACACTGGCCAGGTCTAGAGTCCATACTAGTGACTTCTGGACCTAAATCACAAAATATAAATCTCTTATCCACATCCCTAACTAATATTTTTCCTCCATTCATCAAGGATTTATCGTTTATATTATGATATATTTATATTTACACATGAAATTTTAAAATCAAATTTTTTGGTATACCTATTCTCGTACAATTAATGAATGTTGAACTTTTTCAAATATCTATGATTAGTAGTATTTGATCAATTTCTTTAGTTATACAATGCTTAGGTTGATTCCCCATTTTTGATATGTCCCAAAATCCACAAATGTGTAAAATTGGTAAACACAACATCATAAAGATTATTTTATTCATGAAAATATATTTCACATTGCAATTAAATCCACCATCATGATTTCTCAAATCAATGCAGGAATGCAAGAAATAATGAATAGTGCAAGACCATGGAACATAATGTTTTATCATTATGTTTATTTTATATTATTAATAAAATCAATTATTTAATCTCAAAACAAATTAAGAAACCTTTGATCTTATCCATTCAATTTTCATCCATGTTATTAATGTAATTCAATATTTTTTAATATGACGCATGGTTTTCATGAGACTTCATCTTCCCTTCGCATGAAGGGATCTCAAGGTGTATCATTGCCACCATCATGTGACTAGGTAAGATTCCTTTTAATTTTTCACCATATACATCATTTATTATACTCATGTTATTTATATGGCCATGGAATTTTCTATGGGTTCTAAATGATAACAAGAGGTTTTTCCATATTTGTATCTTTCTTACAAATCATGATCAATTAATGAAAGATAACATTAGATAGGTCTTTTATTTATTGAGAAAATAGGATAGTATGGGTGGTGTATTTTTTATGAATCATGTTGCCAGTGGGATCCTGTTATTCATGAAAATGGTTTTTCCTCTAATTTGTCAGAAGTGAATTTTTATAAGCATGAGTTTAATCATATTAAAAACTATCATCACTTAAGGTGTTGTTTGTGCATTATTCTTAAATTCCTTCTCATAAGAAATAAGTTATTCTTGGGATGACCTTAATGTGACATTGGTTGTGTCTGTTATTTCATTAAAATGATAAGGGTCAATATCACATGATATGAGGTATTTCTATATGATCCTTATCAAGTATCTCTGTGACATCAGAAAACTAATTTTATACTCCTCATATCAACAGTTATCGAAAGAATCTATTTTGTGTGCTTGGATCATGTGTTGTGTTATTAATTCATGTTAATGAATCAAATGAGTAATATATTTTCATGATAGATTTGTATGTTCTTATTAATAACATCTTCATATAAATTTTTTTATAGTTATAGATGATAATTTACTATCTCTCATATGAAAAGTGGTCCATGTCTAATAAATATAGTTAGATGAGAATGGCTTCAAAAATGTTATGATCACACAATCTAATGAATCTAGTACCGGTTGGCTTCTGTGGACATTATACAACACTTATTTCATCACTTCATTTGTCTAAATTCTCTTTATGATGATTTTTTTCTACTGAATGCGTCGATAGAATTATTCATGATAATATAGAATTATTCAAATGATAATTCTGATGAATTATTGGGTAATATTGTGCTCCATGTTATGTTTTTTTCACAAAATGGATTCATGGTTTCCTCCCTACTGTCCCAAGATACATGAATGTCACATGATGTCACAGTGATCATATTTTCTTGTTACAACATCATTTAATGATGGATTATTGATTTTCAACATTCATTCATGTGGTCTACATATCATCACAATTTAGTTTTATCGATTCATGTGAAGGATTAATGAGACATCATTGTTTTTAAAACATTGAACATCTATGAAATATGAAGTTTTATGTATGGCTATGATTCCTTCTAACATATCACAATCCTTCGATCTATCAAGTGGATATAGCTGGTTATCACATAAACTCATTATAATCCTTCAATGGATGATGTTTGAATTTTTTTGTAAACGAGGGACATAATTATACTATGTGTGGGATTCGATGGGCAGATCTTATAAGAACAATTAGATAAACAATATATTTTGTGTATCATTAAAGGGTATATAAATAGTATATGGAAACTGTAATACCACATAAAAATTATAAAGTGGAAATGGTCTATTTGAAAATAAAATCCATGTCCTGTTACTATTTGAGTTGGCTATAGGGGATCAACACCCGTTACACATTGCACCCATGGCTCAAAGTCCACGCCTCACCTATGTAGGACCTTTGGGACCCTTTAGGTGTAATGTAGAATACCCATGTGGTACACATATATAGGATTACTCCATTTGTCTTATACAAAACCCAAAAACTACATATCCACCTTCTGGACTCCTTTGGAATGATCTCCCATATGGTTGACCCTCGAGGCCTCCATGTGAGGTTTCTGGTAATCCATTATGGGATGGTGGTTGGACACAATTTTTTATTTGAGACTAACAAAAAATATTTGAATAATTCCATGTATATAGTAGATAAAAGAAAGACTTTATCAAATAATGTACCAATATGACCCATCATCTTCTTCATAACATATGTAAATAAAATTTTAATGGCCTCCTTCATACCCCCTATGAAATTTCATTTAATTTTATAGTAAATATTCTTTATCCACATGAATTAAAAAATGTATTATCAGTTACACAAGTCTTTGGAAGATAATATCACGTCAATAATCATAAATGTTTAAACATGAATAATTTTCCAATCATGACATCCAATTTAATAACATGAATTTATAACAATTTTATAATGGTCACCACTACATCGTCCCACACATATTGAATTATTAATAACAATATCATAATTAGCTCAATAATCACCCACCTTGTTTTTTGTATATCCCCCTTTTTAATAAAGTGAATATATGGTGAAAAATTTCTATCCATGATAACAATAAATATGAAAAATGTAAATAGAGATTTATCAAAACATATTTATTCTCAAAATAATTATCATCTCTATTATAAGAAAATTTCAAGATCACTTCTTATAGATGAATGATATCACATGGTTCTCATAGAAAATAAAATTTAGTTACTAATATTTATGTCTAGATGGGATAACACGGTGTAAAATACGTGAAATCTATAACTATGGATGTGTATGCTAGATTTAAAATACAATGAATGTGACATCAATATTAGAAATTATAAATTCTCAATTGTGATATTGTAAATAATAAAATTTATCAATGAATTGATAAATCCAACTAATATAAAAACAAACACATTATTAATTTCACTTGAAAAAGATATAGCTCCGTATTTGACTCATTATGTCATCAACCATGATGTCCCTCTTAATTGATTTTATAAATACACTTGTGAATTGCAGAAGAGAATATAATTGGTATACCTCATAATCCCAATTTCTAAATATACATAGAATACCCATAGTCACCATGTGGTGAATATTTAATATCATTGTCTTAATAATTCTCAACCTCAAGGGATGTATCAATCTCTTTAATTCCATTTATGTTATTAAAAAGAACACAAATATATAGAAGAAGGATGGGACTCATTTTTTCATAGAAAAAACATTCTCACAGAGATCTTCCTCCCAATGTTTAGTTCATTATATTCATGGAATCAGAATGTGATGTGTCATCAATCTCAGTTTTGTTAGATTGTTTTATTTTTTTCCTCATCGGTTGAACCTTTTGATGCATATATCTCTTTACCTGCATTTATTGGAAAATTTCCTTGAGGATGAAATATATTGTTTATGATTTCAAGTTAGACAAGTATAATTATAATATAATATATTATTTCATTTGAATATTTTTCAAACCATTAACACTTATTTATTCTCAAAAAAACATTTTTAGATGAATTCTCATCATCTTTATCTTCTTTAGTTATTACCCCTAGCTTTAATATTTACTCAAATCATTAATAATATTCCTCTATTGGTTTATGTTTGTCTCGTTGTTCATTATAGATAACCAATAATTCATATTTGATGATACCATATTTTTTAGGCTTCTCACATTTTTTTTGAACCTCTTCAAATTTTTATTTTAGGAAATCATACATGGTGATCTATCTATGTATTTCTGAACATTGTGATCATTTTGGCCAAATATTCCATAATATAACTTCATGAATCGAAATTTTTTCTATTTTCATGGTATAGATAAGTTATTAGTCAACATTATTTCATTATAATAATCATATCTCATATGTTCTTTATTTCTCCTTCTTGTTTATTGCCTCATTCATAGTAGTGACTTGTTTTACGAGCATGAATAAAATTTATTAACAAATAGTCCACAACCACAAAAATATCCACTCAACCTAGTTCATCAAGAATAATATTAATACTTCTCCCAATATAGTTTCTGTGTTTTCAAATACTGTGGGTGTTTAAATTTAAGTGGAGCCCTTTTCACTAAATTAAACCAGTCTTCCTTCGTGGGAAATATTTTCTCATTTGTTGTTTGGGTACAACCAGATATATTATTATTTCTCTGGCGTAGATTTAAAAAATAAGTTTTTTATTGATATTCCATAGATATAAAAAATATTTTTATATACTATTATTCTCATGAGAAGTAGTTGATTTACCCTTAATCACAATAGCCTTTGTGAAGTCATATTTTATCTTCATTAACTCAATGAGAGTGGAAACAAAAAAATGACTGGGTCTTTGATAATTCTACATTTCAATGAAATTCATTATTAAATAAAATTCCACATCTACTCATGTTCATTAATATTAATATTTTTGGCATATTTTCATCATTAATTATAGTATCATTATTATTATGTTCCTCTATTATAGGTGAGTTATCGTTTGAATAATTTTTTTTATTCATGCTCATACACATTATTTTAATACTCCCTTATCTCACTATGTTTTGTCTCTCCCTTATTGAAACATTATTTATACTCATTTATTAGTTTTATTTTCTCCTCTCTGAGCTTCACAATATTATTATGATTATCATATACATAATCATTTATGGAAAATACTATCTCTGTTATATATTGATATTCTACAACTTCAAATATATCTTTAGATATTTGGGATTTCCACATAAATAGAACCATAATTATAGATGGTCATTAATATTTTATCCCACTTATTGATGATTTATGTTCATAAATTTATCTAATCACCATAATTATTTTATTTTTTATTGATTGTTTATTTTATCATTATATAGTATTCCTTTTTTATTTCTTAGATATTATCTCAGAGTATTTATCTTCATTATTAGACTCAATGACATTGGATTTATTATTTGGTAAATCATTTTAAAAAATAAAAAATCCATTATTATTGAATAATTTTAATGGATAATTTCTTTTTTATATTTTATATCTATTGTACATACTTATAAACAAGGCCCTCATTTTATTTTTTCCCTTTTCATCTTTCTTATCCTCAGAATCAATTGATTATGGTTCTTCATCAAATAAATTATTAAATATTTTCCTAGATATAATGTCCATATATTTTTTGAATTTATTTTAGTATTTTCATCATTTCTTATACTAAGGAAATATTTTGAATTTTTTAATACTTTGGAATTCTAAAGTAATTACATTTTATTTGATATCAAGTATCAAACACATCACCAAGCACATATGGAAATATAGTACACTAAAAAATAATTATTGATTTATTATAATATGTAAATTAAATCTAGGATTTATCTTTCAATGAACATGATACATAGTTAGAGTACATCAAATACAACACAGAGTTTCTTTAAATGGTTGGAGTTACAGACAAGACCATGTTTTTGTTGAATTATGATATATTATTTAAATATTATTTAATATAAACTGGACATTATAATAGTGTATATAAATATAATTTATTAAATTATAAAAGTACATGGTTTACACAAATGTAAAATTAATTCACTGGATATGAATTAATTAAAACTAATTATGAGAATTGATTGAATATGAGGGAAAATATTATTATTTTTACGCTCACAGAGATTGTTTACCCTAATATATTAAATATATTAAAATTATTTAGTGATATTAATGTGATATATATATATATATTAATATAAATATTTTGATATTCATAAAATATATTTGATAGGATTAAGATACAAAGAACCCCAATTTTATACACAAAATACTACAATTTTAATAGGGCTTTTTTACAACAATTTAATAGAGACAGCAATTTAAATTTGAAATTTTGAACATTAATTGATTTAATATGTAAAAATAAACCTCATAATTGAAATAGAAACATATAAATTTATTTATGGTCATTTTTTTATATTTTTCATAAACATATCTTTTGAATGAAAGTTAAATACACGTAATTTTACTTCATAACTACTGTTGTATCAAATTTTTTTAGTTTACAAAATATTTTTAATTGTGTTTAAATTTTAATTAAATAATAATTTTATCAGTTTATACAATGTATTTAATTGTAATTAAATTTAGATTGAAATTGATTGTAAAATCCTACCAATCTATTGTGCGTTTTTAAGTTACAACCCTGCATTGTCATCCCGCATATTCGATGAATTTTAAATTAATTTCTACCAATTATTTGATTGGAATATAGAAAAATATATTCCATGTTTTGACTAATAATAATTTATAATTTGAAATAATATTAATATATTTTTTGACAAAAACAATAAGATAATGTAAATAAAATTAAATACAGTTTTTAAGGTAATATTAAGCTTAGTAAAGGACTAAAACATTATCTAAATATACCAAATGACCTATAAACATTTCCCACACACATATTATGTCCTCAAAATTTCCATTAAAATTCCATTATTTATTTTGGATGGTTTTTTGAGTCTTTTTTTATGTTAAATCATTGGTACAACTAATTTCATTTAAAATACAAGTGAGTACATTTCTTTTTTTTATAAAAGGAGACAACATCTCATAATTCCTCACACCTCTAAAGCCAATTAGGTACAACAAATATAATCCTATATAGATTTCCACAATCTCTACCATAGACATTTAGGCCTAATTTTTTTAAAAAAATACATTCAACAAAGCCTTTGGAAGCAACAAAAAGATGTAACCTGATTATGAGTTAATGTTTTCTCTTAGGCTCTCCAGTTTAATTTTAATTATCCACCCCAAAAATAACTTTTTTAAATATTTATACAATAACAACAGTATTTTAATTATTCTTGGTTGGTTTTATGTAATGGTTACAACCTACACTTACACTAACATTTATATAATGGGTAACGAACCTACTCGTTCTGTGTAAGGAAAACTAATGCCCCACGAAACGATAATTGTTAAATTTTCCATTACCACTTATCATGGTGTACATTATGAAAGAAAATATCTTTATATATGTTATATATGATATTTATCATATCATTATTATTCTATAGTTTTTTATAAGATAACATTATTCATTCCATATTCTGTAAATATGAATTTGTTTTAGGATGTGTGGAATGCCTCCCCCTCAAAGAGAAGTGACTCATTCACTCCATAAATGAAATATATAAAGGATGGTTTTATTAAACCTATGTAAGATATATAACATATATAAAATACTATTTTTATAACTTAATAATATATCATTTGTTTTTCATTATTGTATTTCAATAAGGAAATGAATTTAGTGTTCATGCGTGCATACAGTCCACCGTCTCCATGAATGATGCACATTATTTATAATATAAAAATATTATATATTACCATAAATTCATAAATAATAAATATATATGATAATTAAATCATGTATTACATTTTTTAGATGACTAAATTCTAATATATTTAATAATAACAACAAATGAAATGTCAAAACTGACATGGGAAAACATGGAAATTAACACATGGAATATTTAATATAATAAAATAGTGCTAAAAATGTAACAATATATTATCTGAAATTTATATGTCATACAATAAACAAGATTAAAATTATGTTATAAGTGATGAACATATACTAAACAACTATAAGGGGGAAAAGACCACACATCAAAATGAAGTTTAAGGTATGAGAAATCGATTTCAATTTAGAATCTATTGAGGCTTATTTTTTATTATACAACAATTCAATTTTATTTTCTTGTATATAAAACATTATAAAATGTTATATCATGATTTTCATTAATATAATTATATTCTATATATCAATTAATATTATTCCATCATGGGGATTAGGATTTAAATATTTCGACGTTGTATGGGACACTAAGGAATGTTTAAACATTATTCTCATAATGAATATACTTAATAATTATCTATCCAATATCATTTCCTTTTCTTATTATTAGCTTCCCCTTGAAACAAAAACATTATTTTATTAAATTTTCATTGTAAATTTATTTTATTAACCATATTCTTAGACAATTGATATTAATATTTCTTAAATAGTGTATCATTTTTATATATTGTGTTAACTTGGATAGTTATTTGATTATCTGGGGAACTATTAATAAATACACATTCTTTATTCAAAACATATTTTTGATAAGGAATATTATTTATTTTATTTATTGATATTGGGAATGATTTTTATCAGTAATGATGCATGGTACTATACATTATATGACCCCTCGATGCATCGATATTTTATCATGAGAAAAATAAGATGGCCAAATTAAATAGGTTTCTATCTATAGTTTAAAACATTCTTGTGAAAGGTCTTGAAGGTATAGATTTTCATGAGCCTTATTCATGAAATCGATTAAGAAATAATTTCCTTCATTTAGTTTCAGTTATTTTTCACCAATGATATTTTTTTGACATATGTATGGATACATTTTATTTTTACATCATTTATTAAATGGAATGTTTTTCAGTTTCTTACCATTCCATATTGATTTTTTCATAATGTATTTATTTTTATGGAGTGTGCTCTCAGTTATTTACCTTTACATGTTAATGTTTTCACATTTATTCATTATTTTCATCCATTTTACTTACCCTAACAGATTATTTTAAACATATTATGTTTCTTTTACAAAGGAAACAAGGAAGAAAAATTTGAATAAGCTTTCAATGATCCAGTTTATTTCATATTATTATGAATCATGTTAGTATCTGTGATTTCACAATGTATTATGGTTGTCATTTATATAATACGGATTTTCATGACATATAAACTGATCGATCCTTTGGGATTTTATTCCATGTAATAATTCCAATGTAAAAAATAATAATGCAATGGCTCTGGGCTTCTCGGGTCAGGATGTTATATGTGGTATCAAAGGATGTTTAGCAGCAATCATGGTGAAAAGATTTTGAAAACATAGATTTTAAATCACAATCCTAAGATTGGCATTGAGGATATGTATAATAAAACAATCGATAATTTTAGTAAAATATATATTATGTGGGTATTCTTAGAAATACATCCCTAGATGGATACTATAAGTTGACGTGGTTATGGCACATATTTTTTTAGAGTAAAAAATACGACAAGGTATGTCGACCCTAACTCCATGTAACCTGGTATACAACAATATGCCTTACTACACACCTGATTAGACACTCTTGTGGGATACACATAGGATAATTCACATTCACATTTCCAACCATTATGAAAGATTTGTAATTGAAGATTAGATTTTGTAACCAATGTTTTATGATTATAGGATTTATGATCCATAAATAATAGTTATATACAATACCATATTTAGTTTTATACAAAAATAATCACTTTATGAGTTACTCTTGTCTATGCCATTGTTTATATATGGGACCTTGATGGAATAAGGTTATCAGTACTCTATGAAAATGTAGATATTTCCATAATGAGGAAACAAAAAAATTTTGTTTTTGAACTAATAAGTATTTGTATATATTGATAAATGCAGTTATATTTCGATAATTAACCTTTCCCTAATGATAAAACATATTCCACAAAGAGAATATACTATGCTAGATTGCTTTATGAATTAGAAACCATAATCATTTAGTGGGACTAGTAATCCAATTTTATTTTCGAAATGAATTATGTCTATAGAGAATATATTTAATAATATGGAATACATCGATAAGGAAAAGGATACACTTGTGGTATATTTTCTCTAAGGTAATGCTGATAAGTTATGGTCTCTGAGGTATAATTCAATAGTGGAAAAAGAAATTGAACTCATGGAATGGAGAAATATTAAAGAGACATTCTTCAATTAATACATTAATCATGATAAATATATTGAGATGGAGAAGAAGTTCCCTAGTTTAAATAAAAAGGAGTACAAAATTGTTTCAATGTATCAAGAAACCTTTTCTAGGTTTTAATGGCATGCTAAAAAATTTCATATTCAACATTGAATGCAATATTGGTCATCTATTTGATTTAATTAAGAAAAATCTATGAAGATTACTAGTTTCTAAGAATTTTTATTCATACGAGGAAATAGTTTTTTTTATATCATGAATGATATGGAATTCTTCATGTCCTATAGCTTCAAGGGAAACCATAAAAATTGGAGGTATTCTAAACACCTTGAAAATTGGAATAACTCAAAGAAGATAAAGGGGAGTAATGATTTTACAATATGCGATAACTGTGGAAATAATAACCCTGGAAATTCATGATTGGATTGTGAGTTTTTTATATGTGTGGTGAAAATGGTAACTAGTGAAAATAATGTAACTGAATGAAGGAAAAAACTATTCGATATTACAACTCCTAGAAGATGGGGATCAATGCAAATGAATTTCCCAAGTATAAATGGAATGAACCTCAAAAGAACCGAACATATATATGTAAATAATATGTTATTGTCACAACTAAAGTGTAATGATTAATGTACTTATTTATTTGGATGTATGAAATATTTTATATAATTATTGTTTTATGATGTTCACAACATAGGATTTATGAAATATATAAGGATTGTACTTATGCACTTTTTCATTATGTATATGAGATGATATGATGAATGGTACCAAGGAAAGTTATTCATTAGAAATATAATATTTTTTGAAATCACATCCTTGAAGGAAATAAAACCCTTAATATGTTTTTGATGTTGAGATAATTTTGGAGAAATGATTGATTTGTATTAGTGCTTGTTACCATTGATTTGATTAATTACCAATTGAAATGTGGAATATGATATCATCGATGGTGTTTACAATGCTTTTGGATTTATCATATATATACAATAACATGTGTCGTACATAGTTAATAGGGAATAATTAATGTTTCCAAGATGGATTTATTTTAATTAGTGTTATTACCATATTTTTAGAAGATACATTATGATTTTATTCAAATTTTTTAAATGTGAAAATTTAGAGATGCTTTGTGTTTATTACGCACTAATACTAAGTTAATTTGATAATTCATTGACCTTACATTTAATGTTTCTGGTCCTAATATTTTGGAAGGGTTAAAAATTTATTAATTTTTTTATGTTGTACTTTGTATCTAGATTTAGAGATTTATATATTACACCATTGTATGATGAATGAAGTTCTAAGTGAGTATGTTGAAATAGTTCAAGGAAGGACCAAAATATAATATTGTTCTTATAAAAATGTACCATGTAAATATATTTTATTATATTCATAGATAATTGAATAATTACTCTACTCTAGTAAAAATTATCATGAAACAAAATATATTGTCCTAGTACCGTCATGTTTTGATGAATAAAATTCCCCTTAGATCATCATAGATTTTGGCCTTTTACAATTATATTTATCCTAACTATATTCTCTCAGACGCTCTATCAGAACATGATTGTTATATTTTTACTCTGTATCAATCTTTCCATTTATCACCAATGTTCTCCTACGAGGGAACCTAGTCACATGATCCTTGTACATTCCTTTTTATCTTATTTAAGAAGATGTGACATTAACCCTTTTATGATATTGGTTTTTAAAAATAGTTATTTTAAAATATCAATTCCTCGATTACCAAGATCAATTATAATTTTTGAGGATGAAATTTAATTAACATGGGGAGAATGTAACTCTAGGAAATTAAACTGTAAGAACATTGTATTTTATTTCATTTATCACAGGCATCACCAAGTGTGTGGGGGAATATAAAACCTCAAATATTTCATATATATTTATTGTATTATCTAAATTAAATCTGTAATATATCATTCAATTAACAGGATACCAAGTTTTCATACATCACACAGAATAACGAGTTTATTTAAATGTCTAGTGTTATTCTTAAAACTATGTATTTACGGAATAATGATTTATTATTTAATTATTATTTAATATAACCTATAAATTAAATTATAGGATACAAATATAATTAACTATATTATGAAAATATATTGTTTAAAAAATTATAAAATTAATTTGTTTCTTATGATTTTTTTAGCAGTTAATATAAGAACCAATTGAAAATGAAAGAAAATATTATTATAGTTATGTTCACAAAGCTATTTTACACTATTAAATTAAATTAATTACAATTAGTGAGTGATATAAATGTGATAGATATATATTATATTCAATGAAATATTTTTCATGTTCATCCAATATAATTTATAGGATTAATTTTGAAACAATCCCTGTTTTATGAGAAAAATACTATATTTTTATTAAGGCATTTTTACACAAACATAATGCAGAACCAATTTTAAACCTTAATTCTTACACTTTAATGGATTAAATATATAAAACTACATTTGTTTTTCGGAATATAAACAAAAAAATTAGGTTAGGGTGATTTTTTAAATTTTTTTGGAAAACAAATCATTTTTTAATGAAAAGATAGAAATTCATAATTTTAGTTCAAAATTGATTTTCATATAATTTATTTATAAGTTTAAATTATATATATAATTTTTTAGAAAAAATTATATGATAATATGTTTTTCAATTAATAAATTTTATGAAATTTTAATAAATTTCACTTGGAAACGTATTATCAAAATATATCAATCTTTTGGACGTGTTTACATTAAAATCAGCCTTGTAGTCCCACTTGCAGGATAAATTTTAAATTAATTTATGTCTCCGATGTTATTTTAAATGGTAAAAATAGATTGCTTATTTTGAATGAAAAAAATTTATAATGTTTAATAATACAAAAAAAAAATTACGAAATTTTTAGTGAATGTTATATAATATCAATTACAAGTTTTAATTAACTCTTAATAAAGGACTAAACCATTAAAGTAAGTGCCCAAATGATTTAGTCTCATGTCCAACACCAATGTTTGGGAGACAATTAATCCTTTAACCATCCATTACTATGTTTTTTTGTTTTTTTATGTCTTTTTATGTTAAATTCATGGGTACACCTAACTTCTTTACAAAAATACAACGTGAGTCATTTTCCTCCCTTATAAAAGGACACCACTTCTCCCCATTTATCATGCATCTCAATACATATAGGTTAGGAATTTATATGGCCCTATTACATCCCCAAATACCACTCATCAACCTTAAATCCTCTCTTTTGGCAGATATCCTTCTGTGAAATCCTTTTGGTACAAATCAATTGTAGATCCCCAATTAAGAGGTAATGACTTCTCCAAAGCTCTCTAGATTCATTTTCATTATCCACACCCTCAAATATCATTATTATATTATTATATAAAATATATGTATCCTCATTATACTAGTATTATGTTATTTTTAGGGATTTACCTACGCTTACACACACCTCCATCTAATGTATTTTAAAGTCACAATTTTTCTTTATGGGGAACAAATGCCTTATGAAATTATGAAAGTTCATTTCATCATTACTACCTATTAGAGTGGCCGTTATGATAGAAAATCTGTTTATATATGTTATATATGTTATTTTTAATTTATTTATTCTTATTTATTTAATGAAATATTATTTATATTCATCAATAATTTTAAATGGTCCAAATAATGTTTTCGTTCGTATTTGATATTGATTCATTAATTAAAATGTTAATGAAAAATGTTTAGTTATTTTGGAAATTTTTAAGACCATGATGAACTTGTATGATTTTTTTAGTATTATATTTATATATTTGTTCTAGAACATGAAATAAGTTTTAAAACACACATTAAATAATTATTTAACCATAATAATAGTTATCTGACCAGCGTTTGAGGTGTTAATGGAAAACAACAACTCATTGTTCATGATGGTGGTGAATCGACACATTGCGGACGATGTTTTCAATTTTAGAATATGAGGAGAAGAGAAGAGATTTGGTAATGAATATTATATTAAAAAATTAGAATTCTAGTATATATATGATACTGTATTTTTCATGTCACGTTAGATAGGGTTGAGGATAATGTAAAAAATAATGAATTTAAAATACAATGAAGGTGGATTTTACAACTTAAATATCAGATCATTGAAAACCTCCTTATGGATATTGGATTATGTCTCTTGGTGATATTAGAAAGACCATGAAGTTAGGAGTAGCTAACCAGAGGAATGTGTCATAATATAAGAAATATTTAATGCTTAGATTATGTGATGAGAAGGTGTTCTGAAGGTTGGAATTTATAAAGGGAGGAAATGGATGTTTTGATCATTATATTCCTCAATATATTTTTATTTCTCTTGACATTCAATAGTGTGGATTTTTATGAGTATATATATTAAATATTGCATGGGATTTTGAAATAATGGGTTATTTCATCACCCATGACTCTAAAACTCATATATTTCTCTTGAAATTTTACATAACATAAATAATCATCTTTCACTATTCACAAAAAAATCCACTATTTTAGAAAAATCCAAAAACATCGCCATAACAAATTTTTGATTGGAATTTTTCAGAAATTGACTCCATTTTATTCAAATATTTTTCTAAATAAGAGAAATTAAATTTTTTAACAAAATCACCATTTATTAAAAAAGTACCGTTTTTATTATTATATTTTATTTTATAACGCTATGAAAAAATAATTATGGTCTCAAAAATTTATCATATAATTATAATGAAACAAAATATTTATTTTTGAAATTATTTTTTTAAAATAAAATTTCATTTAAATTATTTTTAAAATTTTAAAATTCTAAATAAACGACTCTATTTTATTAACAAGACAATTACTTAATTATTCATTTTCAAAATATTTATTTACATATACCATGATATAAATATTTAAAATTTTCATTAATTAGATTCCTAAAGTTTATTTTTAATATCATAGTTGAGGTGAAAATTATAAAAACCAGATCGTTATACCTAACAGTCACATTACTATTCCAATAGTCATAATAATAATATAGCATTATAGATTACACATTTTCTATAAATATTTATTATTTCATTGTCTATTTATTTACATATATATTTTATTGAGAATATATATATACTAACATCTTAATAATGAATATGTTATTATTAACATCATTTTTCAACATATTAGTTCGTGAGTTTTTTCATTCTACTAGATGAACCATATCTAAATTATCATATTCTTATTATATTATTTTCTATTTTTTTCTCCGGCAATATTATTTTAAATTTTATTTTTTTTAGGACTAATGAATCATTATTAATTTATTAAAAATACATTTTTTTGGTTTATCAATGTAATTTTTTTTGATTTATGCAATACGACATAGATAAAAGAAGTGAACATTCAATGATAAAATTATAGGTCATTCCATTCCCCCTTATTAAATTTCTTCCTTGAAATTTCATTTTACAAACTATATTGAAAATAGGAGAAAGTACTTCTCATAATTACGACCATTAACTAGAAAATAAAAATAATATTAGTTGTCTTTAATACTTATCTAGTGACAATATAAAAATAAATTATAAAAATGATTGGGTAAAATTACAAATTAATATTATTTTGTAAATTTTAATTCCATATGTTTCAATATTGATTATCCATGGTGATATAATTTTACATAGTGTTCTTATTAAAGATATATAGTATTAAACCTATATAATTACTTGATTTTTTTATGATACCAACTATAGAAATCTAGAATTTTATCTAATGAACTATAATTAATACCTATCAGGGAAGTCCATCTGAGGACACACCTCCTAGGTGAGTTACACCACCATCGAAATGGGTGCCATTTCATCATGAAGACCTTGTGTGGAGATCCTTGATTCTTACAACTCTCACACATGATAGTTCTCAAAGATATGACTCCATTATTTTTAATGATACCTACTTTAGGTAACCTATCCATTGGACCATATTATTACATGATTATAAGAATAATTACACAATCCAAGGGTTATAAAGTCTAGTTTAATCAGAATATTAGTACACAAAATTCAACTATAATAAAGAACACATAATTAATCATTCATAATGAACTTCTAGCATTATTTCAGATCATATAACTTCATAGGACATCTTGGGGAAAATATGAAGAAAATTGATATGCTAAAAACCATGGTAAAGAAATTATTGTGGAAATGATGCAAAAGAAAAGAGTTAGAAGGAGTAACATGATAACATAAAAGGAATGCCACATGAATAATAATATTGTATTATAGAACATAGAACATGTAATCATATCATCCGGGAAACATAATAATGTTCCACCAATATATATCAAGGCATAAACATGAGTCATGGCTAATTGTGATGTCTACATCACCTAATAGACAATGTCCAATAATGTATTAGCTTTACTCCCTAATCCCATACATGAATTTTTATGAGACTAAAACATTTTATCACACTCTATGAACAGTCATCAATATATGTTCACGAATATGTATGCCACATTACGGATAAACAATAATGGATAAACATAAGGGTTTCTATGGAAATAAATGGGTATCATAATCATGAATAAAAGAATAAACAATGGTTTTATAGTTATGTTATCCATAAAATAATGGATTTTCATAATTAATGGATATTAATAATGAAATATTAAGAGAATATAATGAATAATGATGTAAAGTCAATGTAAATTCCAGAAAATGGGTTGTTGGATAACATTAGAAATATTCAACGTGGGTGTTGTTTTAGGGGAATGAATATATATTATTTA